>CM034350.1:23592337-24283962 GCA_019925275.1 Mytilus edulis
CAGTGCACCCTTTACCGAATTGTCATTAGGTTTTGTGTGTATCTTACAAGCCAAAATACCTTATAGAGTATTTTGATATCTCATCATAGCATTTTAAAGATATCATTCCTTTGTTCTGTGAATGAGACAAATTTTAACAAATATTTAGGTTTTGATTTTGTTTGCGAATGTGCATATCATCAAATCCTCATCAAACTTTACTAATGTTTAGCGATTGCAAAGTTTTCCAATCATAGGTGATTATGTAGCTTAAAACTTTTAAATGAATTTTGAAAAAACTGTTCTGAAAGGGGTAAGCTGACTCCGTTTCTGTATAGCGACTTATGAGAAACACTTAGAAATTTTCACCCACAGATACATATCTCGTTCATCCTTAATTGCACAAATTCTCGGAATTTTCGGTAGGTTGTGAACTGCTATTTCTTATTCGATTGGTTTCCAAACTGTTCTGATTTTAGCGTCACTGATGAGACTTATGCAGTCGAAACTCCTTTAACGTACAACATGTTTAGATTGGTATCTTTGGTTGCTTACTCAGTATAGCCTTGAATACCAAATGATCTAGGTCACTAAACTCCATGGATTTGCTACTATGTCATACCAGAATACATAAGAATCCTGCTAAGGAAATGACAAAAATTTGCTTTCAAAAGAATGCAGATCTAGCATTGTCAAATAAAACGAACTATAAATACATTACCTAAACAGAGTTCTTTACATGGAAACTTAATTTTTCCATTGTCACACTTTGGAAAGAATGATGAACAGTAGAATAGGGTGGCATTATCAGAACAACTGACATTCTCTTTAATGATGTAATTATTGAATGTGCCTAATGCAGCTTCTTGTGAATACTGAGAGAAAAAGTTCGGAAATGCCGTCTTTGTTATACCAAATTGACGACAAACATCAGCCTGTACCTCTTCACATCGTCCTAAAATGTATAAATGGTTTTAAAGTTGTTTTTTCATCTCTGATACATCAGCTTATCCATTTATATATATTAGACGTCCGCTCCTTGATATGTATGTAGCAGAATATATGAAATTAAATCGATCCTGTTGAGAAGGTGGCAATAAATAAATGATCTTGTCTAGAGTAGCTTATGTACTCAGTAAAGTTAAAAATCAATTGATACGGAATATTTATCAACAAGGTATTGGTACTTTCCGATGAAGTTTCAGAAAAAAGACGAGACGTTCCTTGAAAATACCCTGGTTCATCAACTTTCTGCTCAGGCACTGGTTACGTTTAACAAAGTCTGAGTAGAAGCTGCAATCTCATGAATTACGAATAAGTTGGGAAACGTATATCCCATATGCAGGTGATGTTGGTATATTGCTACTAAGGTAGGGTGGATTTTTAGTTTTAAAATTAAACGTGTAATAGCAATGCATAGCAATGCACAAATAGGAGAATGGCAGAAATGATACAATTTAGCGCATGTTAAGTATGTTAATTTTTCATGATATACTTACGTATAATTTTGCAAAGCCAATTTATAATAGCCTTGTTATTTTTACAAAGTTTGCTTATGTTAAACGTATCAAAAAACAAGGACACTGACATTTAAAAGAGGGACGAAAGATACCAAAGGGACAGTCAAACTCATAAATCTAAAACAAACTGACAACGCCATGGCTAAAAATGAAAAGGACAAACAAACAAGAGCACACACGACACAACAATTTGTTCAGCTTTCTTTAAACCTTGTTATATTAAAAGAACAGTGCATTTTTGTCTTCACTCATGATTAACCTACTTGGTGTTGATATCGTAACCTCAGGTGTCATGTCCGGAGGTGTAACTGTAGATGTTGATCCTGTAGTAATGTCTTTAATTTTACCTAGAAATACAGTCAACCAGTGTATTATTCTGTTTGTATTTATGTTGTTGATTCTATAAAACCATGTTTGGATTAGCTTTAATTGTGGTAAAATTTATCATTTGCAAGGGTACAAGAGTTGGCTTCAAGATCTGAATAAAATGTTACGATTTTGCTGCGTATATGACTTTTGTTATATACTTTAATCAAGAATGATATATGCAGAGAAAATGCCAAGACGGATATTTTCATTCAAAAGGTGACAGTATGAAAATGCTTTTTCTCTGTTATTAATCAATTGTTTCCTTTTTAAGGATTTATTTACTAAAACTAAGATACAATCTCCTAAACATAACATTTGCCTTCAGGCAGTTGGGTCAGCCTGCTTTTCAGTATTCTTTTTCTTTTGTTATGACTTTTTAACCATTTCAATCTCATTGTATTTGAACTTGTTCATAAAGAGGTAGATATAAAAGCAATATGCATGTAATACTCCATCCCTACAATATCTCTGAATATGAATCTGAACTCCTCATTTGGAAAATATATATTCGTCAATTTACACCAAAACATGTCTTCTGTTATATGTATGTGTACCAGAGAAATGATCAAACCCTTTAAATACTATAAAATACTTCTCACCTTCGCAATGAAGACCAGGAAAGTCTTGCGGACATTCACATCTTTGTCCACTTTCATCAGCAAAACATGACCCGCCATTATAACATGGGTACCCCGGACATCCGTCTACACCTAAGCGATTATAAATGTATAAGATAATGTCCAAAAACAATAAAACTAACGCATATTAAGATACCAAAAAGGATAAAATAGAAATATCGGAATACTCCGCAAACTTGACGATGAGTGTAGAAGTTGAAATATGTTAACTTTAGTCATTTTTACTTTAGACTCGTAAGATGAGTTTTGAGATCAAAGTACACCTCTATCAATAAGATTCCTATTGTACCAAAACAAAGTAAAATAACAAAACAGTCGAGATCCAAGGAAAATTCATATCGACAAGTCCCTTATCAAATGCCAATATCAAAAGAATGGAAACCAACTGTCATAATAAGACGTAAGACATTAAACTAAAGAAACGTTACGGTGATAATTTCAAACGTATATTTTGAAGAATAATCTGGAAAAATATATAATGTTTATATGCCTTTGAGTAACGTTTACTTTAACAAAAAAATCATAGTTTTAAAACTAAATATATACTACAGGAATAACTAGTCAACACTAAGGTATAGATTTTCAAAATTATGTCTATGAACATGAAGCGGATTGTCCTCATGGCATATTCATAAAGTACCATTGAGTAAGTTCAAATTATTCATGTAGTGCCATGTTATTAATGTATGCTGAAAGTCATAAAGGTAGAATTTAAATGCAAAAAGTGAAATAACAAAAAATACTGAACTCGAAAGAAAATTCTAAACGGAAATTTGAAAACAAGCAAAATGCAAAATCAAAAGCTCAAACACATCAAACGAATGGATTACATCTGTCATATTCTTGACTCGGTACATACCGTAGTTCATTGGTCATCAAAATTGTAAAATAAACATTAAGAAAAAATCATATAAACCAATTCAATAGATTTCAAGTTTTAAAAAATGGACAAAACCGAAGCAATATTTGTTGTCCGTTGATGCTAAAAATTATCGAAATAATGCACTAGTTTCTAGTCAATAACCTGTCTTACGTATTTCTGTTTCATGTAATGAAGTGTTTAAGAGATGTACTGTGTTGTATCATTGCACTATAGGGATATCAACAAGTCAGACATATATGATTAGAATTTCAAGTGAAATCTTTATTGATATTATTATGTATATATCCTACCGAGCTCGCATCGGCTTCCAAACACTTTATTAGGACATAAACACTCGTATCCCTCGGGATTCCGGATGCATGATCCTCCATTTAAGCAAGGGTAACCTAAACAGTGACTTCCGGTAGGTACTGTATCTAATAATAAAAAAGCAATAAATGGATAATTATATTTTTCTAAATTCTCTATAAATACTCCTTGTCGGGTTTCGCTGTATGCAGATTTGTACTTACTACTAAAAATGAATCATAAAAATGTAACCAACCTCTTTAACATGAATATTTGGATTATTGGGAAAGGCTACCTTTATGGTACGCAATCCGCAGTGAATTGTGCCTCCCCACTCTAAATGTTGGAATACCTGTGCTACTTGTCATGTTCTCATAGCAAGTAAAAACTTCGTGTTATTCTGTCGTTTTCGGTGTTGTTATAATGAGGGGAGAAAGAACGGAATTGTTTAGACGAGATTTGGAACATACTAATAAACAGCAAAGTATAACAATGTGAACGTGAAATCAACCATTTTCTGCTTCATTCTTTACTGCATAATTTATTTACATTATGCATAGAATCTGTATATGCAATAAAGTTCAAATGGTGCACAAATATTAATTAAGAATGTATAATAAAGCAGTTTCTTCAATCTTTTTTTTTTGTACTAAGAGCAATGTATCTGAACTGTAAAGTTCGTCAGTAGTTTTGAAATTAGGGAATAACCATTATTGTTTAATGTATTCATCATCATCACTTATATGTAATTATTGAATGTGTCTAATGCAGCTTCTTGTGAATACTGAGAGAAAAAGTTCGGAAATGCCGTCTTTGTTATACCAAATTGACGACAAACATCAGCCTGTACCTCTTCACATCGTCCTAAAATGTATAAATGGTTTTAAAGATTTTTTTTCATCTGTGATACATCAGCTTATCCATTAATATATATTAGACGTCCGCTCCTTGGTATGTATGTAGCAGAAAAAATAAATGATCTTGTCTAGGGTAGCTTATGTACTCAGTAAAGTTAAAAATCAATTGATACGGAATATTTATCAACAAGGTATTTGGTACTTTCCGATGAAGTTTCAGAAAAAAAGACGAGACGTTCCTTGAAAAAACCCTGGTTCATCAACTGTCTGCTCAGGCACTGGTTACGTTTAACAAAGTCTGAGTAGAAGCTGCAATCTCATGAATTACGAATAAGTTGGGAAACGTATATCCCATATGCAGGTGATGTTGGTATATTGCTACTAAGGTGGGGTGGATTTTTAGTTTTAAAATTAAACGTGTAATAGCAATGCATAGCAATGCACAAATAGGAGAATGGCAGGAATGATACAATTTAGCGCATGTTAAGTATGTTAATTTTTCATGATATACTTACGTATAATTTTGCAAAGCCAATTTATAAAAGCCTTGTTATTTTTACAAAGTTTGCTTATGTTAAACGTATCAAAAAACAAGGACACTGACATTTAAATTTGTTCAGCTTTCTTAAAACCTTGTTATATTAAAAGAACAGTGCATTTTTGTCTTCACTCATGATTAACCTACTTGGTGTTGATATCGTAATCTCAGGTGTCATGTCCGGAGGTGTAACTGCAGATGTTGATCCTGTAGAAATGTCTTTAATTTTACCTAGAAATACAGTCAACCAGTGTATTATTCTGTTTGTTTTTGTTGTTGATTTTATAAAAGCATGTTTGGATTAGCTTTAATTGTGGTAAAATTTATCATTTGCAAGGGTACAAGAGTTGGCTTCAAGATCTGAATAAAATGTTACGATTTTGCTGCGTATATGACTTTTGTTATATACCTTAATCAAGAATGATATATGCAGAGAAAATGCCAAGATGGATATTTTCATTCAAAAGGTGACAGTATGAAAATGCTTTTTCTCTGTTATTATTCAATTGTTTCCTTTTTAAGGATTTATTTACTAAAACTAAGATACAATCTCCTAAACATAACATTTGACTTCAGGCAGTTGGGTCAGCCTGCTTTTCAGTATTCTTTTTCTTTTGTTATGACTTTTTAACCATTTCAATCTCATTGTATTTGAACTTGTTCATAAAGAGGTAGATATAAAAGCAATATGCATGTAATACTCCATCCCTACAATATCTCTGAATATGAATCTGAACTCCTCATTTGGAAAATATATATTCGTCAATTTACACCAAAACATGTCTTCTGTTATATGTATGTGTACCAGAGAAATGATCAAACCCTTTAAATACTATAAAATACTTCTCACCTTCGCAATGAAGACCAGGAAAGTCTTGCGGACATTCACATCTTTGTCCACTTTCATCAGCAAAACATGACCCGCCATTATAACATGGGTACCCCGGACATCCGTCTACACCTAAGCGATTATAAATGTATAAGATAATGTCCAAAAACAATAAAACTAACGCATATTAAGATACCAAAAAGGATAAAATAGAAATATCGGAATACTCCTCAAACTTGACGATGAGTGTAGAAGTTGAAATATGTTAACTTTAGTCACTTTTACTTTAGACTCGTAAGATGAGTTTTGAGACCAAAGCACGCCTCTATCAATAAGATTCCTATTGTACCAAAACAAAGTTTTATTCCTGTCAATCATCCCGGAATCGTAGAGGTGAAAGACCTTAAATGACCCAAGATTCTATGTGCCTTTAAAACTGTATAATTAGATGGAGAACAGCTTAATGTCCGTAAAATCTCTTTCATACTATGCACGTGCTTATCTAAATACTAATTAAATAGTGATACATCAAAGTTTTGACTGACCGCAAAAGTAAAGACATCTGTAGAGAACATAATATGTGTGTGATTTAAACTGTAAAACAAATAAATATCTAGATCATTGATGAAGACCGTGAAAGTAATAAATATGTCTCATTGGCGATTTGTGGTCAACATCACCCAGTGGAAAATCAAGTACTCCTAAACATAAAATTGAGAATACAGACTACCAATTTTATTCAATAGATTTACATAAGTTTATGATTATACAATTATTTTTTGGCCCTTGGGAATCATCTCAGCTATGTATAAATTTTGACTGGTCCCTGCCTAAAAGGTTTATTAGCATTCATGAGAAGCAAACTTCAAAGGCAGTGACACACCCGTCAGTTCGAAGGAACCCAGCATGGTTCCGAGGGAGCACAGCATGACTCCCTACTGCTTTAGACAGCGCAGCATGGCTGCCGAACGAGTTGAACTGACGGTGGTGATGAGACAACTGAATTCTTGGGGGAATAAAGGAAATTTGGTTTTTAGATCCAGACAATAAAATTGCATTAATGTCCAGTAGCTGAAATAATTCCCTGATCATTGATATATTGAAAGCGTGTGAGGTGGGGAAGGCGGCGGTTAAAATTGCTTCACAATATGAAATAGCTTCCTTCTATCCAAACAGAATAACAAAGATGAGTTCTGCCATATGTATCTCTTCTAAATAAGGAACAACCAATAAGCGTAGCACATGCAGACACGAGCTTCTTTACACGAATAACCCACGCCTAAATAATATGTAAGCTAACAAAAATAACAAAACAGTCGAGATCCAAGGAAAATTCATATCGACAAGTCCCTTATCAAATGCCAATATCAAAAGAATGGAAACCAACTGTCATAATAAGACGTTAGACATTAAACTAAAGAAACGTCAGGTTTTGAAACGTTAAGGTGATAATTTCAAACGCATATTTTGAAGAATAATCTAGAAAAATATATAATGTTTATATGCCTTTGAGTAACGTTTACTATAAAAAAAAAAATCATAGTTTTAAAACTAAATATAAACTACAGGAATAACTAGTCAACACTAAGGTATAAATTTTCAAAATTATGTCTATGAACATGAAGCGGATTGTCCTCATGGCATATTCATAAAGTACCATTGAGTAAGTTCAAATTATTCATGTAGTGCCATGTTATTAATGTATGCTGAAAGTCATAAAGGTAGAATTTAAATGCAAAAAGTGAAATAACAAAAAATACTGAACTCGAAAGAAAATTCTAAACGGAAATTTGAAAACAAGCAAAATGCAAAATCAAAAGCTCAAACACATCAAACGAATGGATTACATCTGTCATATTCTTGACTCGGTACATACCGTAGTCCATTGGTCATCAAAATTAATATGTGTAAAATAAACATTAAGAAAAAATCATATAAACCAATTCAATAGATTTCTAGTTTTAAAAAATGGACAAAACCGAAGCTATATTTGTTGTCCGTTGATGCTAAAAATTATCGAAATAATGCACTAAAACAGTTTCTAGTCAATAACCTGTCTTACGTATTTCTTTTTCATGTAATGAAGTGTTTTAGAGATGTACCGTGTTGTATCATTGCACTATAGTAAGTCAGACATTTATGATTAGAATTTCAAGTGAAATTTTTATTGATAGTATTATGTATATATCCTACCGAGCTCGCATCGGCTTCCAAACACTTTATTAGGACATAAACACTCGTATCCCTCGGGATTCTGGATGCATGATCCTCCATTTAAGCAAGGGTAACTTAAACAGTGACTTCCAGTAGGTACTGTATCTAATAATAAAAAAGCAATAAATGGATAATTATATTTTTCTAAATTTTCTAAATTCTCTATAAATACTCCTTGTCGGGTTTCGCTGTATGCAGATTTGTACTTACTACTAAAAATGAATCATAAAAATGTAACCAACCTCTTTAAACATGAATATTTGGATTATTGGGAAAGGCTACCTTTATGGTACGCAATCCGCAGTGAATTGTGCCTCCCCACTCTAAATGTAGGAATACCTGTGCTACTTGTCATGTTCTCATAGCAAGTAAAAACTTCGTGTTATTCTGTCGTTTTCGGTGTTGTTATAATGAGGGGAGAAAGAACGGAATTGTTTAGACGAGATTTGGAACATACTAATAAACAGCAAAGTATAACAATGTGAACGTGAAATCAACCATTTTCTGCTTCATTCTTTACTGCATATATTATTTACATTATGCATAGAATCTGTATATGCAATAAAGTTCAAATGGTCAACAAATATTAATTAAGAATATATAATAAAGCAGTTTCTTTAATCTTTTTTTTGTACTAAGAGCAATGTATCTGAACTGTAAAGTTCTTCAGTAGTTTTGAAATTAGGGAATAACCATTATTGTTTAATGTATTCATCATCATCACTTATATTTTAATATGAAAAACTAACCTGACAAGAGATCACAGTGTAAAGTATATTTCACGGGTGCATATGATTGCATAACATAATTATACATGTAAGTGTACTCTCGGTGGTCACATACAGATTTTACTGTCTCCAAATAACATGTTGTCCAGTTGGTTGCTAACCTACAATATAACATTCAAAGTGTGTGAACGAGCTAACCTACAATATAACATCCAAAGTGCGTGAGCGAGCTAACCTACAATATAACATTCAAAGTGCGTGAACGAGCTAACCTACAATATAACATTCAAAGTGTGTGAACGAGCTAACCTACAATATAACATTCAAAGTGCGTGAACGAGCTAACCTACAATATAACATTCAAAGTGCGTGAACGAGCTAACCTACAATATAACATTCAATGTGTGTGAACGAGCTTTGAAGGTTAAAAATTGAATTAATTTTGCAATGGAAAAAATGTATTAAGCATTGAAAAGCACAACTCTGAGTTTTAGATATTACTGTCGTTGTTTCAAATACAATTATGCATAAAAGAATAAATATAATTTTGAATATGACTTTAACTATGAAATCATTGCCGTTTTAAGACAGATATATTAGATTTAAATTTTGTACCGCATCCTTCATAATTTATGCAATTTCTTAACACTTATATATTCACCAACTTTTTAAATTAAAAAAGACTCCGATTTGTCCTAATGTTTAAGATAAATTCTTTCGTCACTTCTGATGACAACATTCACTAAAAAAATGTATTTAGTATCGAGTATTTTACTATATTTTGCAATGCTTGCGGTTTAAGTTGACCCATACAGATGTTGACATTTTGTGTATGTCAGTCATGTGTGTGTTGGTGCTGCAACGTTCTATATATCACATGCACAAATGTTCGATTTCTCAAAGAAGAATCTTTCAGAAACACGTGTTAATTATAACCAAATGTTTTGAAATCAATAATCTAGATTCTTGAATGTGTCGTAAAATATCATTGAAATAACAAAGCATAACAATACATATCTTTAAAGGATTAAGAGTATAAGGACAGTTAAAAACCTGCAATGACTGACATAACAGGTTAAATGCATAACATATAAGTCGTAGTAGTTAATGAAACATGTTTGAAAGTTATCAAGAGAGTTGTCTCATTGGCACCACATCTTCTTATATCTATATTATGTGGATTCATTCACAACATTATTCTAATTGCAAATAACATTCAAAGTCATATTGAATCGTCAAAATTGCAACAATTGTACCTGCAGAATTCGTCAGTTTCACTGAAGACGTCTTTCACTCCAGTAAAATAGTTTCCAATGTCTACACGTATACCATTCAAACATTGTAAAAAAGTGTTTGCTGTTGTCAGTTTTTGCATGCATCCTACATTATCGAGGAAGGCTATAAAAGAAATTTAATACTCAGTTAGAAGAAATATTTATGTAATTGTTACTTGCAACAGACCCAGACATCAATAATATAGAACTATTCAATTGAGAAACTAAACAGCAAAACAATAGTTAGAAAGGTTTTAATCGAAAGTTTACAGCTAGATATGCAATACCTTCACAATTTATATGTCTTATCTCAACAGAAAAAAGTATTTGTCTTGAACATTTTGCTATATATATATGTGTGTGTGTTTGTGTGTGTGTTGTGTGTGTGTGTTTGTGTGTGTGTTTGTGTATATATATATATCTAACGATTAATTTTAATTGACTTATTTGTGAAAAGATTCGCTTATAATTATTTACCTTTTCTGTCTGTATTACATATAAATCTGGCTCCAGAAAACGCGACATCTCGGTAAAGACGGGCACCTCTTGAACAGGATTCTAACTTAGTTCTCGTGCAAATATTTATATCTTCCAGAGATCTGTGGAAATTTTATTCGACAAAAATGTTTGAAAATGAATATATTGCATTTATGGGAATATCTATATCAAACATTTGTGGAATAATTGAAAATATGTGTAAAGCATAACCTGTATTCCTCTTACTTTCATTTTCATTGTTTGACACCATTACATTTCTAAATCGACAAAACCAGTTTTGCAGGAAAAGTACAAAAAGTTCTTACGAAACCCTTTACAATATTGAAGTAAGTCTGAAGAAAACAGTTTAAATGGTGTTTTTTTTGTTTTTGGTTGTAGAAGTGAATTGCTGTTCATTTATACAAGGGGCAACATTTTCAGTTGCTCTGCATGCTTATATGAAAGTAAGCATGGCAAATACATACAAACAATGTCTATAATTTCTCAATAATTATCAAGGAATAAAGATAATAAGTATTGTCATTCAAATGTAAAGTGAAAATGTATATTTGATATCGTAGCTAACCACCACTTTATCTGATGACGTTATGCCGAAAACGCGTGTTGTGTGTAAGACAATCTTCATATTTTGACAAAAAAATCAATTAACAAAAATACTGAACCTTACATGAAAAAATCAAAACAGAAAGTAATTTATCAGATGCCAAAATCAAAAGCTTAAACATATTTAGCGAATTGAAAACAACTGTCCTATTCCTGACTTGGTACAGGCATTTCTTTGTGTAGAAAATGAGGAATTCATCCGGATTTTATTACTAGCTATAGTAAATCTCTCACTAGTAAAACAGTCGTCGCATATAAATCCATTATATTAACAACAACGTGTGGCCAAAATAAAAAGAGTCAAAATTAGGTTAAAGCATATTTTGTCTTCTATTACAGCGAATAAAACTGTGAATATATCTACTTACCTGCATATTAGATCTATCTTCGATGAATCATTGAAACTCGGTATTATAAACAGTGTCAATAAATTTAAATCTATATCCGGTAAGCATTGAAAAATACGTGTGAAATCACAAATGTTTTGGCCTTCAGAGACACTTGGCGATTCAGTAGTACTAAAAAGATTAATGGTTGTCGGGTTTGTGATGGCTGCTGAAAGTAAAACATCACATTCATGATTACATACAATATAAATAAAATAGAATATGTGGTATGATTGCCATGGAGGCAACTCTTCACGACACAGAAATCACCGTACAGCCTTCAACAATACGTAAAGCCTATTTCATTTTTACATGTAACATCATACAGATATAAGAAGATGGGATATGAGCGCCAACGAAACAGCATCAATTCTCGCCATATGATTTTTAATACAAAAGTATAAATTTTAAACCATTAAAAAATATCATGGCAGTAAAGAAAAGTCAGATTTCAATAGTAGACCTGTACTATTTATTTTGCAGACTGTTTTCAAAGTTCAAAAATATGAATCGCTTCTCAAAATGAAAAATAACTTTCCACTGTATGTCTAGAAGTATGCAATAACATAATAATAATACTCAAATCTAAATAAAGTCCGTTTCCGTCCGAAATTTGAATCCTTCAATAATTCAATACAATCACTTTGTGTACATAAAGATGGAATGTTGTAATACTGTCTAATTAGTATACTGGTTTGCTTTTTCAAATATAACAACTTTATGAATCTGGCCAGCTAAACAGTACGTTGAAAACAATAGGAATCAATAAAATTCAAACGGAAAGTAAGTATTTTATCGACTTGGAAGAATCTTTAGTGGTGAATACATCGGCCGTTATCAACTTCCTATGTGATTTCAAGTAGCAATGGTCATCGGATATGAGAAACGAATGCGACGAGTCAATCAACCCAACGTGTGAGAACCCCAATAAAGTAATAATCGACATAATATATGTCGTTCTTACTCATATCATTGGAGCAGTGATTTTTGAGTTGATACCTTGCGATGCAGTACAGTCAGATCCTTTTTTTTTTTTTTTTACATATGTTGCTCATTTCTATGAATTACCTGTACCTATCTGATTTTTGTTCCCTTTCAATTGCGTGTAAAATTGTCTAAAAATACAAGAGAACACAATTGGAGTATACCTCTGACAATAAGATCCAGTCTCGAAAAATCGGTACAATGAGGACATGATTTGGTATATCTTATGTAATGAGAGTCCACTGCTAAGAGATGGTATACTAAACAAAACCCGACAGTAGGAAAGTGTTGTCATTGATGCTTGTTTCAGAAGAGAGGAAATTAAAAAAAAATCAGCCGTTATGATCGATAATTGCTTCTGACGGTCTTCATTTCCATTCGATCGAAACAAAATGATACCGGTTTAGTTTGATCAGTTTTAACGAAGACCATCCATAATTATAGCTTATAACTTTGCTTCAGGTATTGTGTGTAGTCTTCGAGATAAAGATGAGAATAGGAATTTCATCTTGTTCAGTCTCCAAACATGTTACCCGATCAATGCGAAATGTTGATTTTCTTAGAGGGTTTTGGTTATCGTGTCTTGGACTTTCGTTGTCGTTGGGTTGCTATGCCATTGTCATATGCCTCACATCTCTTTTTGCCATATAATAACAGTTTTCTAACAACTGTTTTACTTTTGGGAAAAATTATTCAAAACTTTATGGAAATGGTACCCGCTCCTAACCAAAAACTTCCTCTCTATCATGCTTCTGAAATGAGATTTGTCACACACACTAGACACCAAACCATTGGAAGAAAAATACACTAAATATTTTACTTCACCTAAACGTAGTTCTTATGAGCTAAAAGTAACATCTAACCCCATTTAAGGTCAACTTTGCATGAAAGAGTTAACGGGGTAAGTTCTACAATTGTTTTAATATATCCTTATTGTGCAAAGAAAACAAAATGATTCGATACTTACGAATAACAGAAACTTCTACTGACTTTTCCGCTAAAACTTGGTCATTTTGAGAGTGAATCTCACAACTGAAAAATCCATCATGCTCTTCCTTTATCCCTAAAAAAAGTGAGTGTGTTTATTATGTACATTATGGGTTTTGCTCATTCATCAAGAATTGCTTTTTTATGTGTCCCTTTATTGGTTATGTACAAGTATTTATTTTATGAACTGAAAATTTACAGAACAAAGTTAAATTGAAACCTTTCAGTATCAATAATATTTGAAGTCAAGTGAAATGTACTATACCATTTGTGGTTATACATAGATTTGAATACTATGCTAAAATGGCTGTTTTTTAATTAAAAAAAATACTTATTACTTTTAGACTTTTATAAATTAGCAACCATTTACCATTTACCGAGCATCCAAATTCACCATCGTTTTTTTCTTTGTGTTTTGCTTGGTTTGTATTCTTTGTAGGTTTTTTTTATATGAATTCCTTCTTTCTTAATGTACTTTCCGGCTCAGTATTTTTAGACTATTTTTTTTTTTTGTCTTTTCGTCCTAATGTCGCCTTTCTTCAGTTCCGATTTATATTGTCTTTATATATTCATACGTTTTAAAGGGTATTAAAGTTACATACCTTGAAGAAATTGTAGTGTAAATATAAGGCCTGTTGCATTAGCATCTAGTTTAATATCATATTCGTGCTCAAAACGACTTTCAACATTTGTAAGCGTTGATAGTCTAAGCTTTGAACCATCCCTGTCTATTTTTTGCCATGTCAAGGGATTCATAACTAGTAAAGTTGCACTCTCCTCGGTATAACATTGTAAATCTGGTTTATCACCAATTTGCACATGTATATGTTGTGTGTTGAGTTCCAGATGAATTACAGCATTTGCCACTGAAAAACAAAAGTTCTACTCAATAGTACCCTGATAATATTTATTTTGTCGTTTCAATATCAACAAATACACCTTAATTGAATATAATACACCGTGATATATTTTCCCAATGTTTGCAGCTCGAAACCAGGGATATCTTCTTCGTTTTTTATGTCTGTTACGTGTACGTGGTAACAAATTATAAAACATCAGTTGATTTTATCGTTAAATACAGGTACATTTCGTACAAACAAGGAAGTTGACAAAACAATTACTGGAGGATTTTTTTGGACAAGAGGATAAGCACGAGACATTCATTATCACAGGGCATCTTAACAAATATTATATATATAATACTTCGTAGTTTTTTCTTTCAAAGGTTTTAGAATTGGTTAAATTCCGTATGCATTTGTCTCTAATTGTCAAATTAAGATAGCTATAAAGAAAACAATAGGAAGTGCCAATTTTTGTGCGCATGAAAGTTTTTTCTTTATTGTGCTGCATGATACCAAAATATCTTAGATTTCTAAGACTCAGTGGCAACAAATAATGAAGAGCCGAAACACAACAGTACATGAAACCAAATATTTGCATATTTTGAAAATGTATTTCTCCTTCGAGGTGGTAAAATTATTTCTGAATCTACAGTAACCATAGAATTTAACAAACCTCAAATTTTACTGCAACAGATGCGCATTTCGAAAGTCTCTGTGAATCATACTCGAGGTAAAAATAAGTGGCAACCCAAATCCTTACTCAAGCTTTTATGAGCTGATAAACCGAAAAGGAAAAAGGTATTAATTCGGACAGGGATTTAAAGAAATGAAATATATTCCTTAATTTATTATGAAATCCTAAGTTTTTTTTAAAAACATTATCCTTATTTCCAGTCCTGAGTATCAAAGTACTCAGATACTGGGCTACTGATGCAAATGCCATTCTGTATTTTCCTGTAAGTACAGAGCTGGATGATAAAACGTTCAAGGATTACTGTCACTGTCAAATTTAAATGGACATTTGACAATCAAAAGAAATTTGAGACAAATTTCCATACCTTCTGTTTTAATTTCATTTTTGTACACTGGTCTTTTAACACCATTTTACACACAGACTACAAACCTTTTTAACGTTCCGAGTCTGCTGTTCATAATTTATTTATATTCGTAGCATTTATACACAAAAAAAATGATAATCAGTGTCTATTGTTAATTTTTGTATGCAAATTTTGTACATATACATGTATGTTAAATTTAAAATCAATGTTTAATGTTATCTCTTACCTGAAAACGACAGAAGATAATAGAGTAAGGCTGTCATTTTAGTACATAGTTTTATTAGAAAAACATTTCAATTTATATTACTATCAAGGCCCTTCCTGGACACTTCCGGGCCCTTCCTGCATCTTGTTTACAAACGAAAAACTTTAGATATACAAAAATAATACAAGTCACATCCCGTAAACCACAAATCATGTCACAAACATTTAACAAATAATTTTTTTGTGATTGCAAACAATTGAAAAGCTCTTTTTCTCTTATGGGGAGAGAAATGATAAGATTCATTTTGTGCATTTTAGGAATGACCGTTCTTTGAAAAACTGAATTATTTTCCTCTTTGATGTGACATTGTCACAACTCAAAGACGTAGATAACTGTTGAAATAGTTATATTGTTAACCCCTTACAGTTTTTGGTAAATATGAAATGATAGATGTCAATCCCTATAAAACAGGTATCACGTGTTGCGAATCACTTGACTTCATTTGTCGTGAAAGTTAAATTTTTGGTTTTGCAATGTCTTGATTACATCAATCGTCAGTTTTGATTTTTATTTTTAGCGCCAATAGGTTAAAAGGGCATCTCTACCCCCTATTTTCTTTCTAATTTATCCTTGTATAAAGCATCTAACTATTTGTAATGAAATTGAGAGTTAAAACTAAACTTTAATATTCAAATCCCGGTAGAATTTTACAACTTTTAAGAAGTTGACAAGTGTGTCTGAGTGAAGAAAATACGGGAGAAGTTGCTCTCTATGTACTTTTAATTTCTTGTTTGCATGACCAGTATTTACGTCAAATAGATGCGTAGCTTTTCTTCCTAAGCAAATATTTGCATTTTATGCGTTATTGATATAACGGATATCACAGTGTACATGTATGGTTTTCATATATCCGGATCATGTAGTGCAATAAGACTATAAAATTTACAACTATTGTAATTTCGAAATCGCGTTGAGTTTAAAACACTATTTATCGTTTATATATAAACTTATTGTTATATATGTTTCGACTTCAGTTCTGAATGAAAGTTCGTATATTTCAGTCAACCTGCCACGTATTGCCAGTATTAACTGCATGAAGAGTACACTCTGAAGCGTATCGGATCCTATGTCGTAGAATATTATATATGCAGATTATTTTTTGGGGGTTTTCAAAGTGTCTGGTCGTTTTAGTGTTTGCTGAGAAGATGGTTTCTAAATTATGATCCGATATTCGTGGAGACCAAATTAAAGGGCATAAACATTTGACATAACAAACAGATTCAGTATGTTAACAGTCCTTCCTGAGTCGGTGGCAAGTGATATAGCACTATGGTTTTCTTTTTTTCAAGGCCGCGATCAAAATCTTTATTGACGAACAATAACTCTTTAGAGCTTTTACATCATCTTTTACAAACAAAACGTTTAAAACAAGCACGTTTATTACAAATTTGAAAACAAGCATACCAATCACAACTGATAAAACCAAAGCATGACATGAAAGATGTTCTATATAAATGACTTGAAATAATAACTATGTTATACTACGCAGAAATGTTACTAGTACAGTAAATAATCATTATTGATTACTTGTACATAAAGCAGTTAAAATAGATATAGGAAGATGTGGTATGAGTGCCAATGAGACAACTCTCCATACAAGTAACAATTTATGAAAGTAAACCATTATAGGTCAAGGTACGGCCTTCAACACGGAGCCTTGGCTCACACCGAACAGCAAGCAAAAACACACTAATAACAGTATAGCCCTCCATATTCTGTATGTGCCTATCTAAAGTCAAGAGCTTACAGTTCACTGGTTATCGTTGTTCGTATCTGTCATGTTGGTGGGTTTTTCACGTAAATTGTTCTGTTAAAAATAATTAAATCCGTTAGTATCAATTGAATTGTTTAAGAATTTTCCTGTTGACACCTTTGAAAGCCGACTATATATGTAGTATTTGTTATTCTCGTTTGAAGCCTGTATGGTTATCTATAACTGCTTACATCCACTTCATTTTAACTTTGGTAGAAAGTTGTCTCATTGGTCCAATCGTACCACATCTCCTTATATTTATATACACGTAGTAAGATAATTCACATATCTATCCTAACTAACTTGAAATATATAGTATAAAACAGTCCGACTCATATATATATATCTTGAATAACATCTAGAAATAGACAATGAGGGTTGAGAACAAACTTTACAACAAAAGAGATCGGTTCGGCTTCCTAGTTGTGAACTTTCCATTACAGTGTAGCAATGTTGAGTATATATCTACTAGTTGGTACTCTATATTAAAGAGGTTGTATTTCCTGTTATGGTTTCCTTCAAAGAGGCCGGGTTTGTGCTCACAATGGAGCTACAAAACCAAGGGTTCCAATAGTTGAAGTTGCAGTCATCCTTTAAATATTTTATGGATGGCATCACTAGCTGGTTAACCTTTATGGAATATCAATGTTTCCACAGATGACAATTGACATGTTATAATTGATCACCGAGTGTGAACAACACGACGGCGACGAGTGTCACATTTGGAGCAATAATTCTTCTTACTTTTTTGGCGGGTTTTGTGTTGCTAAGTCTTTATTGTTTCTGTGCTGTGTTCCATTGACCTTTTTCGTTTGTTTGCGATGGCATTGTCAGTCTGTTTTCGACATGAATTTGAATATGTATTTGGTATATTTTTCGCTTTCCTTTATGGCACATTCAGTAGAAATAGCCTATTTATTATTATTCTTTGTAACAATAAGTTTGGAAAACTGATTAAAAAAAAATCTCTTAAACTATGGGGTCATTCGTCCAAATGTTAGCAGCTCAGTGTGGAGCGAAAAGAATCGATGCTATGTCTCTTTTTATTAACTGTGTTGTTCATTTGTATTTCTTTATCTAAAGGAGTATTTGTGATTTTTTAACATTAATCAAATTATGATAGACTAGTACATAGTTTATTTGGTACAGCTAAATTTAGTCATAATCATCCGACTTAAAGAGATGGAAGTTTTCACATATACAACCGTTTTTCATATAAGCTTGCATAACCTTTATAAACAACTCAATGTTCACTGTAGTATTTCTCCATATTAACTGTGGATTTTTATTCACAACAATATATATATGCTAAGTGGTCTCTCTCGTCTCGTGCAGCAAGCTATACTATATGTATGCTCTAAATATCAATATACTGAAAGTGTAACAAATATGCTACAAACAAACTTATTTGTTAATTTCTATGTCATCATGGTCATTTGGTCTCTTGTGGAGAGTTGTCTCATTGGCAATCATACCACTTCTTCTATTTTATATTTACTGGCCATCATTACAAGAAGAAGATTTAAAAAACGATTAAATATGTTCTGAATCAATGGAATCACGGCACCAACAACAAAATGTTCATACCATATTACTGTTATACTAACTATTAATTTAAGCAAAGCAAACACGAACAAACATTACGACAAATTCGATGCTGCAAAGAAGCGTTACAAATTTTCATTTTTCTGCTGCAAACTATTAAAGAATATGGAATACATTACCTGAACCGCAATAGTCTGCAGCAGAAGTACTTCAGTGCTTCGAGGACACACTCACCAGAGAAATTCTCATTGACTCTAACAAATACCTACATGCATATCCTGTATCTTGTTATACCAAAAATAAAAAATAAAAATTGGAAGTTTAACTGACATTATCAATGATTATTAAATATAGAAACAGTGCAAAATAATTATGAAATTAGAAAAATGGATTTTTAATTAAAAACAAATAAACTTGTTAAACCAAGCATGTGCCAAAAATACGTCATCAACCCGTTGGTGTTCTTTCGATTTAAACGAAGTATTGAGCAAACTCTAATTATCAATATATCTCATGAAATTATAAAAAAAAATAAAGAGAGGAGTGAATCAAGATGAAACACGTGTCGGTGATATGTCCGGAAAATACTCCGAGATTGTACCGAATTTTATCTATCATCAATGTGAGGAACCAAAATGGCGGACAAAAATTTACCTTGGGGTTTGAAAAATGACAAAATTACCCCTGGTTCAGTTAAGGTGACTAGTTTATGTCATATACCTCATTTATAAAGCACACTTGGTATTGTCCACCTTTAAGGACTGGTCATAGAATGAAAGCGTTATCTTGTCTTGCACATGATCTCATTCTGATATAATTTCACATAGTGACATACTCAAGCATAATCATAAACAGATAAACATAGTCTGGGAAAATATTGTCTTTTTGCGACATAACAGTCAAAATCCTGCAATCAAGAATTCAAACATTAATCTGTGTTTATGAAACCTGCTTAGGGGTATAATGTCTATATAAAACAAGTCTTGTCAAAACTGTAAATACATTATATAGCCTAATCTGTAATCAATGTCACCATAATAGGGCTCTTCACGGTTAGTTCGGCCATATTGGATAGGGGGCAAATTTTCATAATGGAGGTACAAATGGTGTGAAAAATACGGGAACACATCATTAAAACAGAGCTGTTGCTTGGAAACACACATAGGATTTCCCATACTTTCATACTATTTCCACCTCTTTCTATAAAATCTGCCCCCTATCCAATATGGCCGAACTAACCGTGAAGAGCCCTATTGCCGTTGGTATCAAGAAATAATTGAGACAAGATAAACAATTTAACAACAAAAATGACATCAAAGGGAATGAACTGGAATTTTTGGAAAATGACGCAGTCATTGTTCCATAACTGCCGACCTGAACTTCATTACATTTCTCTGCCTACCGCGCTTGGTTTCGTATTTCCTATTTTCCATACAAACTGGAATCTGCTTGTGTTATCATTATGCATCATTGTGTAGTATTAATTCAGCCAGGACCCAGTTTACACTGTTTTTTGCTTGTATTCCACTACACTCGAACAAAGTGTTGTTTGACGGGAACCAGTTTTAAAATTTGTAAACTACAAAACGTAATCGGTTATTGTTCATTCCGTTTTGGTGTTTCATACCGACTTATATGGTTTGAATAAGCTTAAGACCCTTCAAACATTAATGTGATAGGTATATTAAAGATTGTTTTACAAAAGGATTGAACTGTTTTACTTTCAAAGTCGTACTATAGGGATATCTGTCATATACGGATTTCCACTCTCACCGGTTAATTTCTTCTTTTACACGTGCTTTGGAAACTTCCTGTTTAATCGCAAGTTTTAAAATTGTTTTTGAGTGAATTAAACTTATTTTAACAATCATGAAGCGTTCCAGAATCATTTTAAAGCAGTTTCTTCTTCTCTTTGATGATGGAAAATAGGTTTTCTCAAGAAAATACCGCAAACGATCGCAGAGGAATTGAAACGTACAAGTCAAGTCGGCACCTGGTTAAATTGGCATCTAGTCAAATCGGCACCTATTCGACGTCAATTCGGCATCCAATAATATTTGTTATAATATTTTCTATTCAATTAATTAATTACTGTTACCAAGTACATAGTGAATATGTTGTTGTGTATTTTGGTAAACCACGAAACGAAAGTGAATATGTAGTGTATAAAGGTAAACAACGAAGCCCTTACAAAAGCTGTTGTTTTAACAATTAGACAATTTGTGTAATTGTAAAAACAAGTCAATTATTAAAATAAAATGGAAAACTATGAGTCCCTTTCAATAAATCAAACTTTCATGCCAAATAATTAGCAAATTTAAGGTGTTTGTCTTTCAGTAAAGTTTAAACAGCATTAAACCAACAATCCTGTAAAATGCTCAACTGGTTGAAATAATGCAGAAAAATACACAATATCTCATGTATTAGTCCAAATAATTATGACGTCTGGCAAGGCTATTTTATTATTTTTCTGGGACGCCTTCATACGACGTTCGTAGGAAGGCGTCCCAGAAAAAAAATTAACATAGCCTTGCGGTTATAGGAAGGTGTTCCAGAATAAAATTAAAAAGCCTTGCCAGACGTAATAATTATTTGGACTATTCATATATATATATATATATCATTAAAAATACACCAAAAAAGTCATTAGTTGAGAAAAATAAATATATACAAAATGTACATGAACACCCAAAAATGTGAAAGTTAGTATTTAACTCTTTTTGCTTAAATACTGAAAAAAATTCTGGCAACCCCTTTCTTATTTTTACCCTATTGCGTAAAATACTGTTAAAAATATATATTTAACATGGGTGACGAATTGACTATATCAGGTGTCGATTTTAACCAGGTGCTGATTTGTCCAGGTGCCAATTTAACTAGGTGCCAGTTTGACTAGAATTCTTTGACAAATGTTTGAAACTATCTGAGTTTCATTAGACCTTTGATAGCAGTAACAAAAAGATTATTTACTTAATATTTTGTGGGAGAAGGGGGTTCAGACTGTGTGGTATCAGGTCTGTTTGTGCCCAATACATTTTCGCACCCTACACGTTCGCACATTCACACTCTACTCATTCGCGCCCAATTTTAATTCAAATTCAAGTTGAATAATTGGAAAATCATGGTTGTTGTTTTAAATTGCTTTGGTGTAAATACTGAATGTATTTATAGCTTGGTATGAGTAAAACATTGAAGATTTAAAAGGAAAAAACACAAAAGATAATTGTTTTTAACAGCTTGGTCCCATTGATCTGAAACAACGAAACAATAAAACATAGCAATCCACTAATATAACCAAAACATGATAAAATTTATTCAACACGCAGAAACAAACATAGTCAGAATCTCACTTCATTTTGAAACAAGTCAATGAAACAAGTTATAGCAATACACTAACCAAAACATGATTAAGAGTTATTCAACACAAAACAAAACGTTGACAAAATACCACTTTATTTAGAAAGGATTATTATTATTTTTAGCAATACCTTATCCAAAACATGATTAAGATTTATTCAACACAAAAAAAAATTGCTGTCTCACTTTATTTTGAGACAATGACAACAATTATACTTATAAGAAAACACTTGCTTACAGAGTTATTAAACACAAAACCAATTAAGATTGGGTGCGAACAATGTAGGGTGTGAAAGTGACAGGGGTGAAAATGAGTAGGCGCAAACGTGAATGGAAGCGAACGGACCCAGATTCAGACTATGTACCAGTGAGAAATATACAAGCCTTTCTACGGTATTTATTTGTACAATTCAGCTAGTCTTGACCTATTCATTTGTCTTAAAAAACCAGCCAGTTGTCACCTTCACTTCACACACACACACATATACGAATATCAATTATATGCTCACGATACATGTTGCATTGTTAAACTAATTACGGTATGTGAAAATCAAGACTTGCATAAAAACTATCCCAATATTAGAGACAGTGGCGTCATTTTTCTTCAGAGCTTTCAGCTCTTTGATTATGAAGTGGTGGCAACAACTTTATCCAACGCAATCCTCAAAAAGTTGATGGTATTCCGTAACTAAAGAAGAAGAAGAAGAAGAACCGCACAACCATGCAGTGAATAAACACATTTTATTCCACCTGTTCCAAGAAAAAACGGTCTCACTAATTAGCAACAAAAAGAATTATTTTAGGGACATGAAGCGACAAGAAACTATTTAGCGACAAGAAAGCAAATTTTTTTTTATTAAAATTACTTATTCCCAAATAAATATTAAAAGAATATGCAAAAGAAAGCAATTTTAGCGACAAGAAAGTTAAAATTGATAGAAAAGAAATTCAAACATTTATTTACATGATATTTTATCATTTATTATGCACAACAGTGTTTTAGAACAATAATATATTTAACTTATAATTTGTTTTTAAAACTCTATTTGTACAATATATGATAAACTTGCAAAATGCATTATTTGTGCATCTTTGTCCAGAAAATACATACACAAATTGTGAAATCAAACGAAAGAAAAAGAAAATTAAAATGTGAATATTTTTCATTATTTTATTTTGTGAATTGCCTCATTAAACGATATTTATCATGTTTATGCATATTGATTGAAGATTAAAGGAAAATAATGACAATCTTGAGTTTTCAACAGGTGCTCACTATTTACAATGATTGTAGTCGGGCGCATGTAATTGTATAGTCTGACCGTGTACAAAGTTGAAGGTGTTATTGTAGCAATAAAACAAGGAACACATGCCTTGTTAATCTCAGGTGATGTTCTGCATTGTGTGTACTGTTATTACTGCCATATTTTATGTTGTTCCTATCAACATGATCAAGAATAATGAATTATACTGTTAGAAAGGAAACAATATATCAAAGAAAAGTTGAAAAAATCTTTGTTTTTATTTCCATTTTAAAGCATGTGCATACATTATATTTAACATATTCTTTATATTTTATAAAAAAAAAACCTACACAATCCCTTTCTTCCTAACAAATGTTTAATTTCTTCATCTATCAATATAATTATATAGACTACACAATCCCTTTCATCTCACAAATGTTTAGTTTATTCATCTATCAATATAATAAAAAAAAATATCAATTTATTCCTTCGCTAAATAGTCTTCTTGTCGCTAAAACTATTTTTCTTGACGCTTCTTGACGCTAGTTGTCGCTAATAAGTGAAACCCAGAAAAAAGGGGCATTTTAATCTGTCTTTTGACCATGAAGGATTGGAATCAACCAGCATAAGTTACATGTACATCGTATGAAGAAAACAAATTATGTTTAACTATAATTTGAATATTTTTAACATGTTTAATCAAATTACTCCCCGCATGCAACAGTTCGTAATATTAAATGAAGCTGAAACTGTAATAACTGTTTGTATACCAGAAGGAGATCAGTCCAGAGCTGCTTTTTTTCAATTTGCACAACAAAAATGTTTCAATTAAAAATCATTAATGGCAAAAGAAGTACGTACATCATTCTGTACTTGTATTTAAAACTTTTCAACTTTTTCCATCTTGTTATTTTTTTTTGGGGGGGGGGGGGAGGGGGGGGTTCTCTAATTTTTTTTCTTCTCATCAAACAATACTGTGATTTCTCCTTGGACTCGTCACGATTTTGGCAGAAAATCTGTAATCAGCTAAATTCATTTTATAGCCATGATAGCTATTGGTAACAATAGACTTATTGCTAAAGGTGTTCATTGTATTGGTTAACAAAATAGTGTGGTTGAATAGCACTACATTTTTACATGTCATTTAAAGAATTTGTTTATAACTTTAATTTGATGGAAATTATTGTTTTGAAGTGGGTACTTCTGACACAAGAATTTTAACTACGCTCATGTTTGAAGCATAGTTGTATGGCTCAACTTTTTCTTTAAAGTAGTGGCATAGTACATATTTTTAATTGTTAACTTAATTGGAGATTTTAATATGTAAATATGTTAATTGTATAGTAGAGATTTTAAACTGTAAATAGATTGGAGAGACTTTGTTTTTTGCTCAAAGCTTTCAGCAGTTTATATCTGCTATTTCACCTCTACATTTAGTATGTTTATAAGTTTAAAAAAAAAAAAAAAACGCTTTGCATCATGCTCTTTTTCAGATGATCCTTCACCTTCTTCCAATACATCACTTTTTCTATGATGATGGTATTGCTTCTGGCACTAACCAACTGAAACTTCCTTTGTTACGGAATTGACCTGAAACTTTATATTACCCGGTATATATTTAAGGAATTGGGCAGTAACACTAGTTTTATAAAATTGATAATTTAGATTTTGTTT
The DNA here is from genome assembly GCA_019925275.1 of Mytilus edulis. NCBI lineage: Eukaryota > Metazoa > Mollusca > Bivalvia > Mytilida > Mytilidae > Mytilus > Mytilus edulis. Next base: position 23,617,651 of record CM034350.1, read on the forward strand.
TCTTTTGTAGGCTATACCAGAGAGCAAATTAAAAGCATTTGAGATAGGAACAATGAATATTGGTAAAAAAGCATTGTCAAAAAGAGAACAAGAAGAATTAAAGAAAAAGGTAAGAATTCTAACTTGATACTTTAGAAGACATTTAATACAATAACACAAAATAAATTCATGTTACATTAAGTCAATTCAACATGTTCTACAAAACTGTATAGACATTGTGTCTGGCTATAGCTAATAAAATTTAAGTTGACATGGTTGTGATAATTGTGAGAAAAAAATATTTTATATTTTTAATCTATAGCCAAATTATCACAGAAACATTTAGTAAAATCAAATGTTTTAAACTACTAAAGTGCAGATTTAAATGTCTAGAGGGTTGTACTTTAAAGTAAAGGAATAGATTTCCACTGTTTGAAAATATTTTGTTAAGGTTGATGATTTTTGAGCATTCCTTTTGATCATGTTGAAAAAATACTTTCTTTTTGAGCATTCCTTTTGATCATGTTGAAAAAATACTTTCTTGGTTTTAAAGTATTTGATCAAATATTATTCAATATAAATACAACTGAAACATCTGAAACTTGAAATTATAGAGATTAAACTATAAAAAAAATAGGGGTGAAATGTATTTAAATTTTCAGAAATAATCCTTTTAAAATCAAGGGAAGGTAATTATATTGAATTTGATAGGAATAGGATAGAACAATTTTTTTATTTTTTTTATTTTTCAAGAAAATAAGGCCTGTAACATTCTTTTTTTAGTTGATATTTCATAAGTATTTATTAAAAGCAGTTCTCTCATTGAATTGTAACCAATTCTATCATTCACCCTGTATAACCCACATGAAATAACTGTGATTTTGTAAACTTCAACATACTTTAACAGTAAAACGAGGCAAATGGCACTCAGTTTTTTATATCAAAATTAGGAGGTACTGGGTAGATGGACCAAGAAGTCTTTTACAGAAGTTTTAAGAAAATCTATAATCGAACATTTAGACAACCCCAGCTACCTTAGAATATGTATCTACCAGATCAGTCAAAGTTGTCTCAACCTAAACTATTCTCTGAGATTCTGGCGTTTTAACCATTAGGTAATAGTTTATATAAAGTTCAACTCTACAAACTGTTTTCTCATTTATAACTGTAATTTTTGATATTATATAGGAGGATATGAAGGCTGCAGCACAAGTGTATGATGATTTTGTAGCCTCATTCCAGGATACAGGAAAACAGCAGAAAACATGGGTTAAAGGTGGAACTGTTAATCCAGGGGCTGGCAGTAAGTTTGTTATATATATATATATATTTTGTTTAAATATACTTTTTCACTTTTTTGGTCTTTTGGAAAATGTTGTTTGTGCTGTTTTTAGACCCTTCTACAACGAAAATTGGTTTACATGCACACGTATAAAAATTGCGGTTTTTATCCAACGTAGTTTTCAATTTAGACTCGTTTATATATATATATATACAATATATAAATAAAATTAAATTTCAAAATGCTATTAAAGTCCTTTAATTCTCTACTTTTTTCTCCAACCGGAAGAAACCTTCAACATTTGTATGAATTTTAGTATTTATAACTATTGTAAACATATTCAATAGAAAGAAGGCTGAAATTTTAACCTTTCCAAAATAGAACTAATAGGTATCACAAAACTACATACTTTAAACTGGCAGTTCAAATATTTTTGAAAAATAAGAAAATCTTAACTTCCATATTTTATTTTTCAGAGCATGAAACAAATGCTAAAGCTGAGAAAAAGAAACTATACAAACCAACATCAAAACTGGCCGAGTTAGCTGCCACATTCCAGTCTGTGAAAAAGGATGCCATTAAACAAGAGGATCAAGTAGGTTAAATATTTAGTTTTAATCTTAGAAATGGTTTGAGCTTGCTGCTCTAAAAATGTTTTATTATATATGTTGCCTCTGACTCCTATAAATAATTATCAACATTCATACAAAAAGATGAGAAAGTTCTTATTATTAAAGTTTTTTGGCTGAAAAATTTTGCGTTTTACCTGCATCACCAGGTGTGAAAGAAGGTCTTGTAACTGCTTGACCACATCCATCCTTCCATCTGAAAAACATTGTATGAAAGGGAATTGTTGTATATTTTTGGTTTGCAGCTTTATAATGTTGAGTCGTAGCTAGTGTGTAAACATTTGTTTTTGTAGGCCAATTCCAGTTTGCCAAACTTTACAGCACTCAATTTGTATATGGACAATTTTTATCAAAATTAAAATAAGGAGATGTGGTATGATTGCAAATGAAACAACTATCCAAGTTTTTTAAGCCTCATGATTTTAGGGATAGATCAATTGTGCTTCAGTTTATATGTTACCTTAATCAATTGCATTGGGCATACAGGATAACTGAAATCATGTTTACTGTGCATTGTTTATGAGTCAGATATATCCTAATTTTAATATTCGGGCATAATTATGCATCATTATAATTACATCATAAAGAAAATTGTACGATGCATTGTTGTTGATTATATGTTTGATAAATGATTTATTTTTCTCAAATAGTCAAATTCTCAGTCAAACTCGGCAAAGAAACCAAAGAGAGATGAAAAGAAGAAAAGTCAGTTAGAACAATTTAAAGAAGAATTGAAACAGTAAGTGAAATAAAGTGTATACATATAATTCTAACATGACGTCCTTCAAACGCTTTGAGTACACACCTGTGGTAAAATATGAATATATTGCCAGGGCTGTTCGGATCGTACTCCTACATCATATGCTTTTTATGCCCCACCTACGATAGTAGAGGGGCATAATGTTTTCTGGTCTGTGCCTCCGTTCGTCCGTCCGTCTGTACCTCCTGTTTGTTCGTCCGTCCGGTTAAAGTTTTTGGTCAAGGTAGTTTTTGAAGAAGTTGAAGTCCAATCAACTTGAAACTTAGTACACATGTTCCCCATGATATGATCTTTCTAATTTTAATGCCAAATTATAGTTTTGACCCCAATTTCATGGTCCAATGAACATAGAAAATGATAGTGCAAAGTTCAGGTTAAAGTTTTTGGTCAAGGTAGTTTTTGATGAAGTTAAAGTTACATCAACTTGAAACTTAGTACACATGTTCCTTATGACATTATCTTTCTAATTATAATTCCAAATTAAAGTTTTGACCCCAATTTCACAGTCCACTGAACATGGAAAATGATAGTGCGAGTGGGGCATCTGTGTACTATGGACACATTTTTGTTTATGAATGAGGTGCCCAACGTCATTGAACGATGACGTAAGAATATAAGCATTTTACGGGAAAATACATGCTTGTGTAATGAAAATCTTCACAACAAGGAAAATTTCGTTTGATGTTTTACTAACATTATATGGCACTTGCAGACCAATGTAAAGACAACATTTGTAGTGAAATTGATCTGAACTTTTTTTTATTTAGAATTCAACGAGAACGAGAGGAAAGGCACAGAATAAAGAAGATTTTAAGAGGAGAAATACCTCCTGACCCGGGAGAATCAGTAGAACCTCAAGATCTCAATAATTCAACCAAATATGACCCATTACCCATAGATGATAAAAGTAAGCTCTATATTAAAACAAGGAGGTGTGGTATGATTGTCAATGATAGATATATCTACTAGAATTCAAATGACTAGGATATAAGCAATTATAGGTTTTCAACAATGTGGTAAACCAAAAGGGTATGTATGGTCACCTATGAAAGGCCCAAACATGGAAAAGTGAAACAAATCAAGCAAGAAAACTAACAGCTTAATTTATAACAATACAATTAACAAACATGAACCATCTCCCTGGATATTCAGTAATAATTGTGCGTAACAGGGATACTTATGGAATGCTGTACATTAAGTATTTTATTAAAACAGCAAAGAGTGCAATAAAGAATTTATGAATGTTGAAAAAACGAAAAACACAAAAAAACAACAAAACATGAACCAAAATACACACTGATAACAGGCTCCTGATTTGGGACAGGTAATGAAAGATTATTTTTCTTAGTCCATTTTTCTTTCCTTTGGATAATTATTGTATTGCAGATGTTTCATGACACCAGAAGATCCAAAGCGACTGCACTCAAATATTTTTCATAAACTTTTTAATTTTCTTAACATTGAAAATTTCATTTATGTTAACTGCTAAATTGCATGTAATTTATTATCTGACATATCATTGAGGCTATTCCATAAAACATATGTGGGACCCAGGGAAGGCAGTTTTAAATCTCTACAATGGGTGGGTGTCATTTATATTTTTGCATAATGGAAATGTAAGTGAAATTTTAATTTGCCTCTGAATATGATTATCCCTGGGTACAATGTTTTATTGGAAGAGGATTGGGATATTTTTTACTTGTCATCTGATAATTTCCATTATTGTTTAAACTGATATTTGTTTGATTGATTATTTACTTTGTTTTCATCAGTTTTGTTTGCTTTATTTGCAGATGACCCATGGGCTGACCCATACAATGACACGACCACTAATATGTATCTTAAAAACCTAAATCCAAAGGTAATTGTTGATTATTTTATTTTTTTAGGTGGTCCTTTTGCTGACCCTAATGATGATACAACCACAAATATTTATGTTGGAAACATAAATCCTAAGGTACAATAGAATGAATGTTAAATGAGATTGCATGAAGCCCATTGTTTTAGATTGGTTGTTCATTTAACATATTTACAGGCCTAGAAAAAAATGTTGGTTGTATGGCAATTTAGGTCTGTCATTGAATGATCAGTCAGTGTTTGCTTGTAAAAACTGGGGATGAAAATATTGAAAAGAAAATATACTTAACTTAAAATGTGAAACCACAAGGAGTTGGAAAATAAGTGATTCTATTTTATAAAGATTGTGTGATATAACAGTCACAGGAAAGTGGCTACACCAGTGTGTTTGTGATATAACAGTCACAGGAAAGTGGCTACACCAGTGTGTTTGTGATATAACAGTCACAGGAAAGTGGCTACACCAGTGTGTTTGTGATATAACAGTCACAGGAAAGTGGCTATACCAGATCTAGTTTTGTTTCCCTGTAACTATTTTCCCCAACTAACTTAGTAACTCAGTTTTATACTAATTAACCTTTATCTGTCACATAGTTCCATCACATCATTTTGGTAAACAACAATTAATACAATTTTAGTATGGCACAAAAATGGATTCTGTAAAGCTAGACTGGACACATTAAATGTTCTTCATCATTTTCCTGTTTACAAATCACTGTAAAGGAGTAGGTCCGGTAAAGACCGATTTGACCTCAAGTTTCAGGTACATCTGACGAAAGATTTTGAAACGCGCGTCTGGCGTACTAAATTATAATCCTGGTACCTTTGATAACTATTTGAACACTTTTTAAACACTTAAATGTCTATTTCATTTGATTCAATTAGTTTATGTGAAAGATTTTAACTGATTTAGTCATTAAAAACGATCAGTTTCAAGCTCAAATATGAAAAAATCTACCAAATATGTCACTTTTCAGATGGTTTTTGTAAAAAATAAGTGGCAGCATCCGTGTTCATCCTCAACCTTTATATATGTTATGTATTATCATCAAATACAACTTACATTTCAATATTTAGGATGAACACGAATGAGGCCACTTTTGTTTTACATGGAAACCGTCTAAAGGTTAACTAAAATGTTAGAATTGTGAAGATTTCAGTAATTTAGCATGACTTAATGGTGCTAGCACCCAGGGCTTCCAAAAAATATTTGAGCCAGCCGGACATGTTATATCTGATTCAGATTTTAATCTCTTAAGACTTAGTCACAAAAGGCAATTATGGTAATCAGATGGCCATTCCAATGATTGACATTAGATTAAAAAAAGTGATTTTAAACTTTACTTTGATATGAATTGGATGTTCTGATGTAAACTGTTAAATTGGCAGTGCATCATTCAAAGTGTGCACATCAGCGAGCTCATATCTGCCTTCGACTCTTTATTTGTGCAAAATGACATTGTCAAAAACTTTACTTTCGTTTTTAAAAACACATTTTTCTAAACTGGATGTTGACTTGACAATGGTAAAACATTGACCATAAACGGATACGTAAAATCAGTGTACGTTTCCAAAGCATGACTTGAGTGAAAAAGCTCTTTCCACGTTATTTCTTCAACATAATACTTGAAATGAACGTTAGATACAGGTATCAATGATAATTTTAGCATTTTTGAAGAAATGTAGGATGCATAACTAAATTTCCCACCTGTGCACATGCGCACATGTGTTCTAGTTCATACAACGTAGTTCTGACGATTTTTCATTTAAAACCTTTTTAAATTTTTCATCAAATCATCAAATCATGTTGATAAACTAATTTCTTTTAATTTTAATCTTTTGGACTGAATCAATTAAATACAAACCGCTGAAATGTAAGAAATATATTGTGACTAGACCGATCAAATTATACGATGTCCGGTACTGAAAATAGTTTACCTGTCACCTGAACAGGTAGATTTCAGCTGTCCAACAACTAATTAGCCTTGATTAAAATTAGAAAGTATTAAAGAAGGGGTTGTTTTGATACTGATTAATCATCATGTCACTTTTATGACCGGAGAGTGTGGATGTTATAGACAAAAGGTTGGGTCAAAAAGATCGTGAATTATGTTAAAATGACTGAAAAAGCATTGATTTTCATGCTTTGCCCAGCCGGAATTTTACCGGAATATATGACCGTTTTGGAAGCCTTGCTAGTACCCGATGTATGTGCATTGTGTTGTCAAAAACAGCCCATATTTATGTAGCAGAAGCATTCTACTGTCCAATAAATAACTAAAAGATTATATTTTAACAATTTTGTAAAACTGCTATATTTTGGGGCCAAAAAGGGGTCTTACTGGACCTACTCCTTTGGAAATTTCCTTAAATCTTAATAAGTAACCTCCATTTTGGTCTCTCTTTCCATGTAAGAAAGTAGTTAACATGTTAAATTTAATACAAAATTTTGTGTAAAGAGATAAAAAAAAAATCATAATTCAAAAACTCCGAACTCTGTGTTGTACAATACTGTTTTGTCCATGTTTGTTGTATCACATATTTTTTAAGTTAAGATTGAATTTTCAGTCTTTTTATGTTGTATATGTACAATTTTAGTCTTACTTTTTATGTTATTTATATTTGAGTATGTTTCTGATACAGAAAAGTAGTTTAGTGAAATATTGAAATGAAATGGCATGCTATTTCCTCTGAATGTGGTAATATCAATTTACATAAACGTAGTGTATTGACAAGGGAAGGGTTAAAAAACAAGAGAATTGAGTGTTTTATACTGTGTTCATGTAAAGTCCATAAAGTAATTGTCTGTATACAGTACTGCAGTTAAAAATAAATCTGTTGCTCGGCAAAAATACTTTCCTGAACGGCCTCTGACAGTAAGCTGATTTGCATAATGATTTATCAAACAGCAGTTAGTAGAAATCACTAGTGGCTCAAATTGAGAATATTTGATTGAATTAAAATAAAATGTGACATCAAAATGATAAGCATATCTAAATATGTAAGGTCAAAACAAGGGCGTTTCTCCTTCCATATGCCAAGTGATTTATTAAAATATAAAATGAATGTAGACGGGTCATGTCTGTCATATTTTTTTCCCCGTAAATTGTATAGTTATGAATTAGGCTGTTTCTCTATTGAATTGTTTCACATTTCTTATATCAGAGCCTGCTATAGTTGTTTGAAAAAGTATGGATCTTTTTTACTTTTCTTTGTTGAAGACTATACAGTGACCTATAAATGCTTATATCCATGTCTTTTGAACTCAGATGGATAGTCTTTTTTTTTCTTGATAGACACATTTAGCTTACAGATAGTGGTTTATTCTTTTTGTTTTATTCAAAAATAGTTATAGATGTTTCCACATTCTGGAACATTATTAGCTCTCATAACCAAAAGGCTATGTCAGCTATTCATAGCTACAACTTGGCATCCATCAAATTTTAATTTTTACCAATAAAAGTCTGTAAAACTAGTGCCAAGTGGAACAAAACTTTGCCACAATTAACATGTGAGGTATCTTGTTAAAAAGAATGTTCCAAAACCTTGCCTGCTAAATTATCATGTTCATAGGGGTAATTTTATTGTCCTTTACAAACTCCTTGGGGCCTCTAGTTGATTAATATTAATAATATTTTATTTCTTGTTAAAAATAGATTATCATGTTCATAGGGGTAATTTTATTGCAAGTATTGTCCTTTATGTAGAAAGGTGATGATACCAAACTTCTGGGGGCCTCTAGCTCATTAAGAATATTTATTTCTTGTTAAAACTAGATTTTGTTGTTGAAAATCTTGTTTTTGTAATCTTCAGATGTCAGAACAACAGTTATGTGAATTGTTTGGTCGCTATGGACCATTGGCAAGTGTCAAAATAATGTGGCCTAGGACTGATGAAGAGAAAAATCGAGGAAGAAATTGTGGTTTTGTGGCTTACATGAACAGAAAAGATGGTGAAAGAGCCTTAAATAGTATAAAGGGTAAGATTTAACCTAGATCTGTTGTATGTCTAACAATAGAATGTTAATGTCAAATAAAAAAAAAGCCTGTTCTTGGAATATTTGATATAAAAAAATATATGTCTTAACAGTAAAAAACTTTGCTAAGATAGTGTGAATTAATCATCAATGTAACTGGAATATAAGTAAGTTCTAGATCCTGTTACATATGTCTGTTAGTGTAAAATTAAACTGCTATTGGAAATTGTTGTATTTCAAGTCTATATTATTTATAGGCTGCAGATATTTCAACTAACTAAAGTAATTCTGAAAAATAATGTTGTTTGTGGTTTGTTTCTATTTTGGAACCTGAAAATCTAATAACAGGAAAAGATGTGATGAGTTATGAAATGAAGTTAGGTTGGGGTAAGGCTGTGCCTATACCACCCCACCCTATTTACATACCACCCGCTTTAGCTGAGCTGACACAACCACCACCACCCTCAGGGCTTCCATTTAATGCTCAACCACATGATCGACGACACCGGCGAGGCAGGGGATTTGGCAACATCCCACCCCCTGATAAAGATGAGGATATTGACAAGGTAATTTCATAGAAGTGGTCAGCCTTTTGTGCTGACCATTGGTTTGATTTTTCTTTAAAACAAATCTGTTTGGTAAGGCAGCAGGTGGGAAATGATCTTGCTAAAAGGGGTAATTAACTAAATTAGGGGTCTTTTTATTTCATTCTGTAGAACTTCACTAATGAGTTCAACATTTTTTAAGCATATTTACTGTAATTCTGAAATGCATGTTTACTAATTGAATCTTGTTAAATATAAACGGAAGGCTTCTAAAAACCACTATTGTTTGAAATAACATTTACAACCATAAAATCAAAGACACAGACACAGAAATAAGCTGTATTAACAAATTTGAGAAACATTTTCTCTATGTAGTCTTCAGCTTCATTCATTTTCTTAAGACATACATTGCATATGATGCTTGACAACAAGGAGAAACAAAAGTACAATATCAAATCATCTAACTGTAATCTCAATTAAAAAAAAAATAATAAAGAAATTACAAATACACACACATGTTCAAAAAAATATTTAAAACTAGCCATACTTCATTAAATATTTACTTGTAAAGATTTTTATATATCAATATTTTATTTACATTGTATACTATGCTTTTTCCTCTGCAAATTTTCATTTTTCATTTGAAGGAGAGAAAAAAATTACTACAAAAAAGAAAGAAAATATTTTTAAAAACAAATATTGTAATGAAAATGAATTTAAATCGTAGGAAAAACATCTTTAAAAATGAAAAATGAAATAATCAGGGTTTAGTCTAAGAATCCATACTTAAATGAGCTTAATTTGGTTTTTCAAATGCGATTCTCCAGATTTTAGCCAAGGCTGTTGTGAAAGTGGTAATTCCTACAGAAAGGTATATTTAATTCTTTGTTAAGATGGTTGTTTAAGTTAGGCTTTAAACCAAGGTTATTTTGAGAAGAAGGATACAGATTTACGCTGGACAACAACAACAGAACATCATGGTGGACAAAGAAGTTTGAGATGAAGCTGATACTTAATAAGTCAATAGTATCAGTATGTCAAGCTGATATGAAATGAGAAGCTGGTCAATAAAAACAAATGATAAGATGGATAGAAATATGCAATAAGTTGTTAAAGAAATGACTTTACATAGTTGGTAATATAGTTTTAAAAAAAGGGGGGGAGGGGGCAAATTGATTTTTTTTTTATCAAATATGAAAGAATAAACTATCCCATACAAAATTTCTCTGAACCTATAACATGATAACTGTATGATATAGGTGAGTCTGTTCAGTTGGTTGACTTTTTTAAGAATGACCCATTTTATAAATTTAATGAAAAAATTATTGCCTTTAACCACAACACTGAAAGTTTCTAGTGACTTTGTAAAAAATGTTCTAACAAGAATGTCTCATGTAATTCAATTTGACTTCTTACTGCATATTTGATCTCACAATGGAGTACAGTACCATATCTTAGGTACATTTGTTATGTAAAAGACTGGTTTAAAAAAACTGTGAAAAACTGAAATGTAGGAAATTGTGTAATATTATTTGTATCATTATGCCTGTAATATAATAGATAAGAGAAACATTGATTGCTTGTTTGCTTCTTAGAAACTGCTATAAATGTTGAATAAATATCTCATTATTTCTAAATTTTAATAATTCTATTTTGACATACAGTGTACACAAACGATTTCATTACATGCTACAAAAATGTATTTAAATCATTTCTCTTTAAGGATTTGACTTGTAGTATGAAACTTTTCATGTATATTGCCAGGCTTAAAGAATGGTACCACTTCATTAAATATGACAGATTTCGAAGAAGCAAACAGTCACTCAAGATTTTTAATATTCTTTTTCAAACCAAATCAGTATAATTTTTCGGAATTTTTCATATTATCAAACATTTAAAATGCAATCCCTGTATAGATTTTTTAGATGATGACTCTTAGGCAATTTTCTTTCTTTCATTTCATTTAAGAATATAGATAAGTCAATATAGCTATAAATTGATGCATTAAAGAACTGGAGTACTGTATCACTCATATGGTTTGAAAGAAGAGTTACAAGTCCTTTGTACAAAGAAAAGAGTTGTTTCCACTACAAAATAGTAACTAGATGATAAAGAATATATGTCTGCTACATTTCAACCAATTAACCAGATGTATTTGAAATAAGTTGCTCAAACATATTTGATAAAGTTGTAATATTGCCAGAGTAGTAGAAAGTTTTAAGGAGAAAGTACATTTTGGGCTTGTTCATTTCCTGGAAATAAAGATCTGTGAAACCAACAATGACAAAATTATAACAAATTTATGTACACAATATACAGGCTATCAAAAAATGCAACTATAAGCTTTATAGGCTTGATATCAAAGTTTTCCTGTGCTGATTTTGTCAGATATTAAGCTTATATTGGGAAAATTTAGGACATGTGTTGCTATATATGCCTGAATATACTTCTCCAATGTTTTCTATATCCTACATTTCATTCTGCAAATTGTATTAACATTAAATTATATTTCATTTTCAAACCAAATTTGACCCCCAAATTATTCCTTCTTTATGAATATTTTCCTTTGTCATTGATCACCATGGTAACAACACACAGAATATAAGAGTTTAAGCTTTGAGATATTTTTTAATTCAAATGTTTGAATGCTTGATCATGCTGTTATTTTAGTAATTGATTTAACTTTGAAGACTTCGTAAATAATTCTCACAGCATCTGTAGAAATTTTGAAATTCTATTACATATGTACATCTTTCATCTATGATATTCTTTGGTGAAATCAAACTTTGAACTTTTTTTAGCTCACCTGTCCCGAAGGGACAAGTGAGCTTATGCCATCACTTGGCGTCCGTCGTCGTCCGTCGTCTGTCGTCGTCGTAAACTATTTCAAGAATCTTCTCCTCTGAAACTACTGGGCCAAATACTTTCAAACTTTAACTGAATGTTCCTTAGGGTATCTAATTTATAAATTGTATCCGAAGTTTTGATCTATCAACAAACATGGTCGCCATTGCTAAAAATAGAACATAGGGGTCAAATGCAGTTTTTGGCTTATAACTCAAAAACCAAAGCATTTAGAGCAAATCTGACATGGGGTAATATTGTTTAACAGGTCAAGATCTATCTGCCCTGAAATTTTCAGATGAATCAGACAACCCGTTGTTGGGTTGCTGCCCCTGAATTGGTAATTTTAAGGAAATTTTGCTGTTTTTGGTTATTATCTTGAATATTATTATAGATAGAGATAAACTGTAAACAGCAATAATGTTCAGCAAAGTAAGATTTACAAATAAGTCAACATGATGGAAATGGTCAGTTGACCCCTTTAGGAGTTATTGCCCTTTATAGTCAATTTTTAACCATTTTTCGTAAATCTTAGTAATCTTTTACAAAAATCTTCTCCTCTGAAACTACTGGGCCAAATACTTCCAAACTTTAACTGAATGTTCCTTAGGGTATCTAGTTTGTAAATTGTATCCGAAGTTATAATCTATCAACATACATGGTCGCCATTGCTAAAAAAAGAACATAGGGGTCAAATGCAGTTTTTGGCTTATAACTCAAAAACCAAAGCATTTAGAGCAAATCTGACATGGGATATATTGTTTATCAGGTCAAGATCTATCTGCCCTGAAATTTTCAGATGAATCAGACAACCTGTTGTTGGGTTACTGCCCCTGAATTGGTAATTTTAAAGAAATTTTGCTGTTTTTGGTTATTATCTTGAATATTATTATAGATAGAGATAAACTGTAAACAGCAATAATGTTCAGCAAAGTAAGATTTACAAATAAGTCAACATGACGGAAATGGTCAGTTGACCCCTTTAGGAGTTATTGCCCTTTATAGTAAATTTTTAACCATTTTTCGTAAATCTTAGTAATCTTTTACAAAAATCTTCTCCTCTGAAACTACTGGGCCAAATACTTCCAAACTTTAACTGAATGTTCCTTAGGGTATCTAGTTTGTAAATTGTATCCGAAGTTATGATCTATCAATAAACATGGTCGCCATTGCTAAAAATAGAACATAGGGGTCAAATGCAGTTTTTGGCTTATAACTCAAAAACCAAAGCATTTAGAGCAAATCTGACGTTGGGTATATTGTTTATCAGGTCAAGATCTATCTGCCCTGAAATTTTCAGATGAATCAGACAACCTGTTGTTGGGTTGCTGCCCTGAATTGATAATTTTAAGGAAATTTTGCTGTTTTTGTTTATTATCTTGAATATAATTATAGATAGAAATAAACTGTAAACAGCAATAATGTTCAGCAAAGTTAGATCTTCAATTAAGTCAAATTGACCAAAATTGTCAATTGACCACTTAAGGAGTTATTGCCCTTTAAAGACTTTTTTCACAATTTGTTCATCATGTTGACTTACTTTAAAAAATCTTCTCCTTTGAAACTGCTGTATCAATTTCAGCCAAACTTAGGCTAAATGAGTTTCAGAGTATCTAGTATAAATTTTATATTTTATTTCCTTGTATGTCAAGAAACATAGCTCCTATGGCTAAAATAGAACATAGGAGAAAATGATTATTTTTTTTGGCTTTTGAAGAAAATAGGACGATCCAAAAGAATTAAGGTGAGCGATTCAGGCTCTTGAGAGCCTCTTGTTATTTAAACCACATTTATCAGTCAATACTTTCACAAAATAAAAGAAAGGTTTGACTATAATGTAATTACTTCTAATATTCAATCAGATGTTGAAATAATAATTTTAATGGTAGGTTCTGAGTTATATCAGTTGTAAAGTTTAGTTAATAATTTATATGGCAACCTTGTTTTTGATAGATATAAAGAAATGATGGAAATGCTTTTATAGATTTGATATCTGTATTTCTTAAATTAATTGAACATTTTAAAAACAAAGTGATAGTTTGATAGTTTTAAGATTAAGTAAACCATTTTTTTGCATGCGTTCTTATTGTTGTATATTTGTGACAACTAAATTTAGCTTTGAATCGACAGTATGTTAAACTATTCCTGTAGAATGCTGTTTTAACAATTAGTTTCAGTCATTTTAGAGAATATATCGGTTCTTTTCATGATATTCAAATAATGAAAACAATGAAATATTTACGAAATGTCTGAAAATTCATTTAACTATGATTGCCTGAACATGCTGAAAGAATCTTCTGGTTAAAAACATTCCCTTTTAAAGAGTGTTAAGGAAAAATATCAAACATTACATGCAATCTGGTAAAAAAAACTTTATTCCTAATTTTCAGTGATAACCCTTTTTTCTTGGCAATTTCAAACAAGCACATTGAAAGGAGCCTATAGATAATGTGGATTGATTAATATCAAATACCCATGAAAATATGGTCCTTAACATACAAAAATTAATATCTAGAAAATAAATTAATCAGCAGTATATGTCTTTATAAAAAAAAGGACAAAAAGGGGCCATCTTGTGAACTTTTATCTCTCGACTAAAGAAATTGATATTATATATATATGCATAATAGTTCTGCTGCTATTCAGCAACATTAATATAATTTAACCCTCTGGTGCTACAATTGTCATATTGGGGGAAACTTGATTATAAATGTAGTTGAATGGGCAGACAGAAGCCCTGTGATATGTTTTTGGATTGGGCATTTTGTTTTCAGAAACTTATTATGTGTGATTCATCGAATGATAGAGTTTGTGGTACGAGAAGGACCAATGTTTGAAGCCATGATTATGAACAGGGAAATAAATAATCCAATGTTCAGGTAGGTTTTCATAATAAGATAATTATTGTAATGCATGCCTTCCATAGTTTTATATTCATGTTTATAGTTTCTGTCTGGATGCTTAACAATATATTTGGTATCATTGTATATTAAAGGGTATTGGCTATTGGCATTAGCAACTGAGAACTTTCAAACAAAATCATTACTTTGGCCTGGAAAATTAAAAATGTGTTTGGAATTTCTATTATGGTTGAAATGGCATGTTTTGTAAGCAATGAATTGATTACAGCATACAACCTGTGCATTCAAATTCACTTTACTTATTAACAATCCTAGAAGGGAATACTAGAGATCAATGCATTAACTTGATATGTCCATAGTGTTACACAGCAATAGTGTATGGTAATATTAATGTTTGTTAGTTGTCAGTGAAAATTTAAACTTATCCTTTGTGGCATTGTGATGGATTTTACATGCACTTAAATAGATTTTAACACTAAGATCCTTGGTAAAGATTACAGTGTTCATTTCTATCCTTGCTTTAAATGCCTGTTATCCTGTTTGTTTCATACATGGAGCTATTTTAGAATTAGAAATTCTGTTATATTTACCTGTAGATACAAATATTCTCTCTGATCATTAACCAAACATCAAAGTCTTAATAGGAAAAAATATTTTTCTGTTCATTTACCAATAAAGAGCTTATCTTAATCATGTGTCTGCTTATTGCTCATATTTCATTTGCTGAATGACTGACAATCATATACATATACATTTGTACTATTTTAAAGAGGCATCTAGCATAGTATATCCCACAAAGTGTAGGAAATTATGGCCTGTATGTTGCTCTTCATTGACACATTATCATTAAATTTTACTCAGTACTTGGGACTACAAAATTTGTGCTAAAAAAAAACAAATCCAGTATTTTGGTTGATTTCTGATTATAATGGAGATCTGAATTTTAATGACAGCAACGATATTCTGATACTAAATAACTAAGGGACTTGTCATAATTTAATGTTGTGTGTTGATGCATTTGTAGCAGACCTCTGACAAATAGTAGGTCTCTCTGACTTGTATTTTATACATTTGTAGCAGACCTCTGACAAATAGTAGGTCTCTCTGACTTGTATTTTATACATTTGTAGCAGACCTCTGACAAATAGTAGGTCTCTCTGACTTGTATTTTATACATTTGTAGCAGACCTCTGACAAATAGTAGGTCTCTCTGACTTGTATTTTATACATTTGTAGCAGACCTCTGACAAATAGTAGGTCTCTCTGACTTGTATTTTATACATTTGTAGCAGACCTCTGACAAATAGTAGGTCTCTCTGACTTGTATTTTATACATTTGTAGCAGACCTCTGACAAATAGTAGGTCTCTCTGACTTGTATTTTATACATTTGTAGCAGACCTCTGACAAATAGTAGGTCTCTCTGACTTGTATTTTATACATTTGTAGCAGACCTCTGACAAATAGTAGGTCTCTCTGACTTGTATTTTATACATTTGTAGCAGACCTCTGACAAATAGTAGGTCTCTCTGACTTGTATTTTATACATTTGTAGCAGACCTCTGACAAATAGTAGGTCTCTCTGACTTGTATTTTATACATTTGTAGCAGACCTCTGACAAATAGTAGGTCTCTCTGACTTGTATTTTATACATTTGTAGCAGACCTCTGACAAATAGTAGGTCTCTCTGACTTGTATTTTATACATTTGTAGCAGACCTCTGACAAATAGTAGGTCTCTCTGACTTGTATTTTATACATTTGTAGCAGACCTCTGACAAATAGTAGGTCTCTCTGACTTGTATTTTATACATTTGTAGCAGACCTCTGACAAATAGTAGGTCTCTCTGACTTGTATTTTATACATTTGTAGCAGACCTCTGACAAATAGTAGGTCTCTCTGACTTGTATTTTATACATTTGTAGCAGACCTCTGACAAATAGTAGGTCTCTCTGACTTGTATTTTATACATTTGTAGCAGACCTCTGACAAATAGTAGGTCTCTCTGACTTGTATTTTATACATTTGTAGCAGACCTCTGACAAATAGTAGGTCTCTGTGACTTGTATTTTATACATCATTGTTTAATCATATTGTACATACAGATTTACTCAGATACTAAGTGACCTACATTAAAATCCTATTACTTTATTTAATATTTAATTTGAGAAAGTATTACGATCTTTGATAAAAAGTAGGTAATCCAGACTCATCTTTTACATATAATTGTCAGTTAGAATAAATGGTAGAGTATATATCTCATACAGATATTTGCCATTAGTTGAACAGACTCCCAGAGGATTAAGGTGACTCTAATGAATAATTTACACTTGCTTATTATTAAAATTTTCATTTTCTTTTCTAAGTTTCTAAATCATGTTTATTTTAGTCCTTTTACACAGAAAATAATTTTACTTTCATAAACCATCTAATTAACTATATGAATTGTCATTCCAATTTTGGATTGAGGTGAACTTAATAATGTTTATAAATAAGAAGCCTAATGGTTACGTGTCAAGGCATAGCCTGCTGGCACAACAGAAAAATGTAATTAATTTGATGTTTTTGTAGGTTCCTGTTTGATAACCAAAGTCCAGCACATCTATACTACAGATGGAAATTGTTCTCAATACTGCAGGTAAAACATACACGCCAACCATTTTAAAGATAAATCCTAAAAGTACTGGTGGATCAATGACACGCCAACCATCTTAAAAATGAATCCTAAAAGTACCGTTGACTTAATGATGGAGATGGAGATCATTTAAGTTAAATTCTCAAAAACAATTTTTTTATAGCATTCTTGGTTGGATGTTTTCTCCAAGCAGTCCAACTTCCTCCACCAATAAAAACTGGTTGCCACAAAATAGCCCTAAAGCGGTGCTTAATGGAGGCGTTAAAATCAATCAAATTTATGGCATTCTCAAACATGAACTTGGCTATTTTCATGGTAGACATTAAATGGTGCTAATAACCCTACACGAACATTTCACTAAACATTTAAATGCATTGTAAAAGGCCACGAAGTGTGAACACAGCAAAGATTAATCTGCCAAATAATTGCCTTAAAACACGAAAATAAATGGATATACAGTAAATAAAGGTTAACACGATCAAGGTCCTTTCCTAAAGATAGTTAGTCAGTTTAAACATATTTATTTATAGTGGATTGGGAAACAAGTTTTGCAACTTATATTAATCCCTTTCCACTTTGCGGGTGCGAGTGCTGCCTTGTAGCGGCATTAGCCTACTCTTTTTCGAAATCTACAAGGGTGTCTTTAACGTGCAAGAGATGTGGCTCTCTCTTAACACGGGTCAGCCATTTATCGTCCCCTTCCGACGGACTATCATCGTTTTCTCAAGACCATACTTGCAGATGGTGTCAAGGGAGAGCCGAAAATTGAGTTCCTGAAATTTTCATCCCAAACTGGAATCGAACCAGGAACCTTTGTGTTAGTAGTCCGATGCACTAAGGATAGTCACATACATGTGATAATGTTAGATTTACTATTACTACTTATGCTTTCTGTTAACTTGTAGGGAGATACCCCTTACGCATGGAGAACAGAAGAATATAAAATGTTCAAAGGTGGATCAACATGGCGACCACCTGTCATGAACCCATACACACAAGGCATGCCAGAACATCTAATCAAAGATGCAAACTTTGATCCTCCACCAAAGGATGTACCTACAGGTCCAAAGAAAGGATCATTAACAGATAGGTAGGTCATAGTCATTGTTTATTAATTGGTAGGTTATGTTTGCTGTAAGATCTAAGAAAGGGATGAAAGATGGGAAAGATGATTTAAAGTCAGAGCTGTACTTGTAGTTCTCTATAAGAAAATTATCATTAACAGATATCTAATGTCTTTGGTCTTTGGTCTAAATTAAAAGATAGAAAAGACAATAATCTAAAGTTTGAAGTTTATCTCAGTACCAAGCGAGAATAAAGGGGTCTACATTCAACTTTTAAAGATTTCTATAAATAATGCAAAAATAGAATAGTCTGGTTACACATGATTTTATTGTGACTATTTCTGATCCATTAACAGACATAAAGTTCCATATTAAGGTTCTATAACATATATATTACATTTAATTTCAGTCAAAGAGATAGATTGGAAGATATGTTGCGAGACTTGACACCAGAGAGAGCAAAAGTTGGGGATGGTATGGTGTGGTGTTTAGACCATGCTGAAGCCGGGGAGGAGATTGTAGAGTGTATATCAGAATCATTATCCATCTTACAAACTCCCATTCCTAAAAAAGTAAGAAACAAACAATGTCAAATATTTCGCATAATAAAATATACAGATAATAGTTTTGCATAACATTTCAGACCAGAATGATGACTCCTCCATCAAATAAGAAATTTTGACATTCTTGTATTTTAATGCCATTTCTGAAATGAATTATATTCTTTTTACATTGGCTGGCAAATTTATGACAATTATTGTTTTATGATATATAAAAGAAAGATTATTTTTTCATTTCACTTTAGATTGAAATACAAATTTTTTATTTCAGATTGCCAGATTATTTTTAGTGTCAGATATCTTATTTAACAGTAGTGCTAAAGTTCCAAATGCCTCATTTTTCCGAAAATGGTAAGTAATTTTTTATCAACAAAACTTTGTGACAGAAAGGATTTTGCACTGCTGATATTTTTAAGAAAAATGATTAATATAGTATAAAAACTGAGGATTTTTTGTTATTTTCATATGAAACTGCTAGAATCACTGTAAAAGCTGATTTATATTTCAGGCGATTGTATTATATCATGAACTGGTTACCTGAGTTTATTCCCCATTTTTAAACAGTAATCTTTTAAAATTCTCTGTAAGCATGCTATATTCCTTGACCTCATTTTCTGTGGTCTTTTGAGTTACTAAAATAAAATGTGAAGCTGAGAAATTATACATGATAAAGCATATGCACCTGAGAGGTAAATTAAAGTGATAGAGCATGTGCACCTGAGAGGTAAATTAAGTGGATGTTTTTTCCCATTTTTTCTGGTATAAAAGACTTGTTGAGTTTGAATTCTAAATATATTTCAGGTATCAATATCATCCTGCTGACTGTTTACTTGTGAGCTAGCATGTAAAAAAAATGAATACAATGTGAACAAAACTAAGTATATTTATACATCTTTTAGATGGTAACCATTCTGAATATTTAACTCATATTTGTTACTGGATTTAAAGCACTCATTCTATAAGCATTGGATAAAAGTTTGTAATTAGTGATTCCTGTTTAGTTACATGATATTTGTTTTGCTCTACAGTTTTCAGATAAAGCTTCAAGAAATATTTAGAGATGTACATGAAACGTATTCAAATATTGATGGAAGATTGAAAGCTGAACAGTTTAAGGTAAGCTAGTTTTACTTTTTAATGATAATAATGTAGAATGCATAGATAAAGCAACTCCATTAAAGTAATATATGTATCCTTGTGCTATCTACCATGTGTTAGCATTGTTTGAGTGGATTTTTATTATTTCAAAGATTTTTCAAACCTTTTATTTGTTCTATAGCTTGTAAAAAATAATTATTAAAATATTAATAAAAAAAAGATTGGTGTTAATGCATGTCAAATATATCAGTTCTAAATTGGCGCATGATTGAACAAACTGATTTATGGAAAGCTTTTTAAAGTAACTGGGTATGGATCTAACAACACAAATTAATGTCATTAAATTATAGATAATATTTTAAAGACTCTTTCTATTAATTTTCAGCAAAAAGTAATGGGATGTTTTCAGGCATGGGAAGACTGGACAGTATATCCAAATGATTTCTTAATTAACTTACAAAATATATTCCTTGGACTTGTACCAAACACAAAGGTTTGTGAACTGTACATATTATCTTTTGCTACTTATTGTGGATTTTTGCTCTAATAATGTTTTTCAATAAATGACTATCATTGTCACTAAAAACAAGAATATTCAACATAAGATATTATTTCAATAATTAAGCAATATTTATAAATGTGAAATATGTAACAACTGTTAGTATGCCTAAATTCTCTCCCATGTCCACCAAAAATAGAAAAATATTTGAATAGCAGTATCTTGAATGCAATATTCTACTATGAAGGTTGTGTCAGTGATATAAAATGTATTAATTATTGTAGAATGTGGTCACTTCATGCTACATTGAAATATAACTCATTGGGTGTCTATTACAAAACATTCAAATTTTTTCAGTGACATAACATTAAATATTGATGAAAGTTAAATTGATATAGAAAAATGAGATATTCTATCGTAGATAGCACCTTACTTTGATGTGAAAAATGTGAGAGACCCAGCTTTGTTTTATGATGATGGTCATTTACCTGGAATTATTACTATGCTATAGGAAGGTAGCATGAATACTCTTCTAAGTAGATGTTTTCATTGCACAAGCTTGTTGGTGCAATATATATCTCAATAGGATCATATTCACTAATAGGCAATAACCCTTTTATTAAATAGTAAGGCCTAAAAACTGTTAAAACATATCTTGTCAATGAGTACCTTAATGCTATATTTTCACTATTGTGATATTGCACACTAACTTTTCATGACATTTTGTTGAAAATATGTTGCAATAATTTTATTTTGGATGTAACGTGTCTTCTGATTGGCTGACATTATTTTTTATCAGCCCATAGACACAATTTAGTCTTGTGACCGTGACTTCATCAACGTTTTTTTATTGTTTTCTACAGTTTAAAATGGAATTTAGAATTAAATTATAAGAAATGACTGTAATATTTTTTTCTGTCTATGAAGAAATAACATAAAAAATTGGTGCACACTGAATAACGCGCGTAGCGAGTTATTTAACAGTGTGCACCACATTTTTTATGTTATTCCTTAAATACAAAAATAACTAACCCCTACCCAACTTGTAACACAAACTAAAGTATTGTATGTTAGTGAATGAATGGTCTGTATCTGCAGTAAATATGTTTTTTAGGCATTGGTTGAAGCAGTTGAGTCTGATCCTGAAGATTTAGATGGTGCTCCTTTGGATGACAGTAAGATAAAAGATGATTCTTTAGATGGTAAACCATTAGAGGATTTGGATGGAGACCCTTCAGATGTTGATGGTGCTCCTTGTAAGTATTATATCCATATTTGTCAACTGTCCAGATAATAAAGCAATCCTTCTTATATCTTTTATAAACTGGTAAAAATATTTCAGAAGACCAGTCTCTTCACATGCAGGATGAGACATGATATAAATTTTTGGTTTAATTATGCCCCTGTGTATCGAAGGGGGGGGGGATTAAGTTTCACCCTTGTCTGTCTGTACGTATGTACGTATATTCCATAGTTGGTTTACATTCTATAACTTAAGTTTGTTTAACCAAATGTAAGGAAACTTATGCAAAATGCTTATTATATGTACCACTATTTTGAATTTTAGAGGGCTTCTCTTTATCCGATCTAGAGTAATGCCCCTTTACAAATGAAAAATTTATGAAAAATACATACTACTTATT
Source organism: Mytilus edulis (assembly GCA_019925275.1). NCBI lineage: Eukaryota > Metazoa > Mollusca > Bivalvia > Mytilida > Mytilidae > Mytilus > Mytilus edulis. The sequence goes on from CM034350.1 coordinate 23,639,883, forward strand.
ACCACAAAACTCAGATCAAGTATAGATTTGGGTAGCGTCACTTTTATAATTCTTCAGTTATGTTCCTATGTTATATAAAGTTTCAGGTTAGAGTTTTTGGTCAAAGTAGTTTTTGATGAAGTTGAAATCCAACTTAGTACACATGTTCCCTATGGTATGATCTTTCTAATTTTAATGCCAAATTAGATTTCTGACCCAATTTCATGGTCCATTGAACATGGAAAATACAGTGCGAATGGGGCATCTGTGTACTTTGGACACATTCTTGTTCTTATTTGAGCTCAACCACAGAATATTGTATAGTTTTTATATCCCACGCAACGATGTTGCGGAGGGCATAATGTTTTTGACCCGTTGGTCAGTCCTGTTTCTTGTCATCGCAACTCCTCTCAAACCACACAACAGAATTTCACAAAACCTTTTTAGATAATAAGGACATAATATGTAGATGTTCATATCAACAGGAAATTACGATTAATATTTTAGCTCACCTGGCCCGAAGGCCAAGTGAGCTTTTCCCATCACTTTGCGTCCGTCGTCGGTTGTTGTTAACTTTTAAAAAAATCTTCTCCTCTGAAACTACTGGGCCAAATTAAACCAAACGTGGCCACAATCAGCATTGGGGTATCTAGTTTAAAAAATGTGTCCGGTGACCCGGCCAACCAACCAAGATTGCCGCCATGGCTAAAAATAGAACATAGGGGTAAGAATGCAGTTTTTGGCTTATAACTCAAAAACCAAAGCATTTAGAGCAAATCTGACAGAGGTAAAACTGTTTATCAGGTCAAGATCTATCTGCCCTGAAATTTTCAAATGAATCGGACATTCCGTTGTTGGGTTGCTGCCCCTGAATTGGTAATTTTAAGGAAATTTTGCTGTTTTTGGTTATTATCTTGAATATTATTATAGATAGAGATGAACTGTAAACAGCAATTATGTTCAGCAAAGTAAGATTTACAAATAAGTCAACGTGACCGAAATGGTCAGTTGACCCCTTTAGGAGTTATTGCCCTTTATAGTCAATTTTAAACCATTTTTCGTAAATCTTGGTTATCTTTTACAAAAATTTTCTCCTCTGAAACTACTGGGCCAAATTAATCCAAACTTGGCCACAATCATTTTTGGGGTACCTAGTTTGAAAAATGTGTCTGGTGACCCGGCCATCTAATCAAGATGGCTGCCATGGCTAAAAATAGAACATAGGGGAAAAATGCAGTTTTTGGCTTATAACTCAAAAACCAAAGCATTTAGAGCAAATCTGACACGGGTAAAATTGTTTATCAGGTCAAGATCTATCTACCCTGAAATTTTCAGTTGAATCGGACAATCCGTTGTTGGGTTGCTGCCCCTGAATTGGTAATTTTAAGGAAATTTTGCTGTTTTTGGTTATTATCTTGAATGTTATTATAGATAGAGATAAACTGTAAACAGCAATAATGTTCAGCAAAGTAAGATTTACAAATAAGTCAATGTGACCGAAATGGTCAGTTGACCCCTTTAGGAGTTATTGCCCTTTATTGTCAATTTTTAACCATTTTTCGTAAATCTTGGTTATCATTTACAAAAATCTTCTCCTCTGAGAAACTACTGGGCCAAATTAATCCAAACTTGGCCACAATCATCTTTGGGGTATCTAGTTTAAAAAATGTGTCCGGTGACCCGGCCATCTAATCAAGATGGCCACCACAGCTAAAAATAGAACATAGGGGTAATATGCAGTTTTTGGCTTATAGCTCAAAAACCAAAGCATTTAGAGCAAATCTGACATGGGGTGAAATGTTTATCAGGTGAAGATCTATCTACCCTGAAATTATCAGATGAATAAGACAACCTGTTGTTGGGTTGCTGCCCTTGAATTGGTAATTTTAAGGAAATTTTGCTTATTTTGGTTATTATCTTGAATATTATTATAGATAGAGATAAACTGTAAACAGCAATAATGTTCAGCAAAGTAAGATTTACAAATAAGTCAAAATGACCGAAATGGTCAATTGACCCCCTAAGGAGTTATTGTCCTTTATAGTCAATTTTTAACAATTTTCATAAAATTAGAAATTTTTATTAACATTTTCCACTGAGACTACTGGGCCAAGTTCATTATAGATAGAGATAATTGTAAGCAGCAAGACTGTTTAGTATAGTAAGATGTACAAACACATCACCATCACCAAAACACAATTTTGTCATGAATCCATCTGCTTCCTTTGTTTAATATTCACATAGACCAAGGTGAGCGACACAGGCTCTTTAGAGCCTCTCGTTTTCTAGGAGTTGCGCCCCTTTAAACTTATTTGCTCTAATGTACCACTGCAACAATTTGTCATCGCAACTCCTCTGAAACCACACAACAGAATTTCATGAAACGTTGTAGATAATAAGGATATACTATGTAGATGTACATATTGACAGGAAATTATGATTCAAATTTTTTTTCTTATACAATTTTCTTTTCTTACACTTATTTAATTTCTCCAAAGACAATGTGGGGACATGGGGTATGTTAGCGCGCTCACTAAGGTTCTTTAATTTCTGTATAAATCGCAATATCATGCAGTTATATTTACTTTTGGTGTAATTCACATGTAAAAACAACAACAAGTTGTCAATAATATACATATTTTTTTGTCGGGATGTACAAGTACCCGACCACATCCACTTGTATTTTTGTCCATCTGATGAGTTAAGCCTTTGTCAACTGATTTTTATAGTTCGTTCTTATGTTGTACTGTTATACCACTGTCCCAGGTTAGGGGAAGGTTGGGATCCCGCTAACATGTTTAACCCCGCCACATTATTTAAGTATGTGCCTGTCCCAAGTCAGGAGCCTGTAATTCAGTGTTTGTCGTTTGTTTATGTGTTACATATTTGTTTTTCGTTCATTTTTTTACATGAATAAGGCTGTTAGTTTTCTCGTTTGAATTGTTTTACATTGTCTTTTATAGCTGACTATGCGGTATGGGCTTTGCTCATTGTTGAAGGCCATACGGTGACCTATAGTTGTTAATGTCTGTGTCATTTTGGTCTCTTGTGGACAGTTGTCTCATTGACAATCATAACACATCTTCTTTTTTATAATATATATTAAATGAATTTGCTTAAAACCATTTACCAACATGACAACAACATGATTATCGCTAACTTTAAAAATTGATATTGGTGAAAATAATTGCACAGTACAATTTGAAGGACTATCAAAGCAGTATTAATATACTGTGTAAAAATCAAAGCAGTATTAATATACTGTGTAAAAATATGCAATAAACTCCCAAGTAAACCTTTGTACAGCTTACAACTTAATAGCATAAACTTTTACAGGTGTAGGAAATTGTTTTTAAATATTTAATTTTTAAATTTAGTACTAACTATTCAGATGGTGTTTTTTTTACCGACAAATGAAAACTTGTTGATTCATCATATTTAAAATAAATTTGATCTTACAGTGATAGATGATTTGGATGGTAAACCATTAGAAGCTGAATCTCCTAATACACAGCCATCAACACCATCAGCCTCTAAGTTTGTCAAGTCCAAATGGGAGGCTGTAGATGAAACAGAATTAGAAGCTCAAGGTTTGGATATTTATTCAAAATACTATAGATAGATTGACCAGTTTGTGTTAAATTAATATTTTAGTTATTTTTTCAGTATTTTACATTTGATGGAATAAAAGAGTCAAAACAAAGGCTCCCAAGTGTATGTTCTTGTGTTGTATTTTATCCTTTGAATTTTGAATAATCTTTCTCTTTATAAGTCCCAACATTACAGGAACAGCTGTGCATTAAATGCCTGGAAAGATTGACTGTAATTTTTTTCATTGTCTTTTGATATCATCTCTATTTTCTTGTAATGCTATGGGGGCAAATGGTTTGCCAGACTTGTCATACATACATCTATTTATCCTGCAATCAGCCTTCTATTGTACAAATAACAGGTATACAAATAAATTTTTGCTTTATTTGTAAATGTACAAATAAAGTCTCCTGTTACCCTGCTTCCATGTTGAGCGCGGGGTAATGGGGATTTTTCTTTTTATGAACCAGTTCATTTTGGGTGTCCTCATCGCTGTCCACGTTTAAACTGTTGATTTCTTCGAAACATTAGAGATATGATGTTTACATTCGACAACCAAAGTTTCAAGGGTTGGGTGTAAATTGCAGGAAAAAAACAATATATGTACATTGTCGGAAAATATATAATTTATTTGTACTCGCTAAGAAACAGGAGAAAAGCTTGGCAGAGCCTCGCTTTTCGTCCTGTTTCTAAAGCTCATACAAATAAATTTTATATTTTCCGACAATGTACATATATTGTATAATTACTTGTCTGTTATGTTTCCAGTCAAAGTCTTTGGTAGAGTAGTATTATTATTTACATTTTATTTTCTAGCAATGACAACATCGAAATGGGATTTATTAGAACAAGAAAATGAAGATAAACCAGAAGAAGAAGATGACGAGGATATCGATGGACAGTAAGTTCATTTAAATTTGCCTGTTCTGGTATTTTAAGAAATAATTATGTTAAAATGCCCTACGACATTAATAATTAAGGAGAGCTTAGTCTGTAATTTGCTATCTTTCTAATAAAAAGTTATTTAGATATACATGTATTACTCAAATTACCTGACACACAAAAATCCTACCATTTCTAACTCAGGATAAAAGTAACTTCAAAGTAGGATAGTTTGATCACAAAGTTTTTTTTTCTGACATGTTTTAAAATTCTTCTAAATTCTTACAAAAACTGGCACTTGAATAAATAGAAGATAAGTTGTCATGTAGAATATTTTGGTCAACAGAAAATGTTTTATGATCCAATTGTACTTTTACAGACCCCTTGATGATGGAGAAGACTCTCAGAACAACTCTGATGAAGAAATATCAACGTTCAATAGTAGTGCTGATTTTAGAAAACAAGTAATGACAGAAGAAAGAAGGGCTAAACTAAGAGAAATAGAGGTAATTGAAATGACTTGATGTGTGAATTATAGATTCAAATGTTAGTACTTCTCTTCTGTCTTGAAGGCAATTATACTTTACAAAAGATTGAAATTGTTTTTATTATAATCTAATATTTAACAGATTTTTAAGAGGACTTAGAAAATATTTTAAAAGTTAACAGTTTAATAAATGTTTCCTTATAACACATCTTATTAAAGAGATATTGTCAATATTTGTTACTTTTTCATGCTATTTGTACTGTTCCAATAAATTTTCTTAAGACTGTGCTGCAAGTTTGTTTGCCTTTATTCCTAGTTAGTGTATTATCAATGTTGCAGAACAGGTAGAAATCACCTTTATAATTGTAAATTGTCAATCCAAATATATTAAGTAGTTTAAAAATTCTTTTATTTTCTTAAAAAAATAATATACTTATTTGCTTAAATCAAACACTACACACAAATTAGTATGTTCTGTGAGGTATAACCTACCTGCCTGCGGAAAAATGGTTTTTGATCAGATAAAATATGTACACTGTATTTTACTTTTTCAGGTCAAGGTCATGAAATACCAAGATGAGTTAGAAGTGGGGAAAAGGTCAAGGAAATCACACATGTCATTACAACAACAAGTAGAACATTATAGAAAGAAACTTTTACAGAAGGTATGTATAAAATAACTCAACATTTTAAAAGGTTATCAATTTGACTTATTTTGTGTAATTCCTAAAATGAGATTTTTTGTTTGAAATATGGATGTATGTTACTACTTACAAGTAATTTGCAATGTAACAAATATGGCAAAGTAAAAAACAAACAAGACTTCTTTGAATAATATTGTTTTAAATAATCAGTTATTTTGTGAATTTTGGTTAATATTTTGTTCTGAAATATTGTTGTTCTTACTCTGTCCCTTCTAAACTGCAAGCAAACATTTTTTATGGTCTGTATAAAAATGTCCTTCGATTAAATTTATTATAATTTTGAAGGATTTAGCACACTTTAAGTTGTTATTTTACCTTTAAATTTTACTGAAATTTTTGTGCTTGTTTTATTGTGAAGGTAAAATATTTGGAAAGGAGGTTTTGACAAGAAGCTAGATAATTATTACATCTTCTGTCAGTCCAACTAAATAAGCCACTTTGACAGGTATTTCTTTCAAATTTTATATGATATTTATTACCATTACTTGAGAAAATTTAACAGATTTATGACATGGCGTTTAGATTTATAAGGCTTGTTTTTTTAAGTCATTTACCTTTCAATTTTATCAACAGGAAACAGTTGATTCTCCTAGAGAGGGGAGGAAAAGACACAGATCTCGTTCACAGTCTCCAGCATACAAGAATCCAACAGACAGCCCGAAACGGCCGAAAAAGTCAAAAAGGTAAGAATCCTACAGACAGCCCTAAACGGCCTAAAAAGTCCAAAAGGTAAGAATCCTACAGACAGCCCTAAACGGCCGAAAAAGTCAAAAAGGTAAGAATCCTACAGACAGCCCTAAACGGCCGAAAAAGTCAAAAAGGTAAGAATCCTACAGACAGCCCTAAACGGCCTAAAAAGTCCAAAAGGTAAGAATTCCTGAATGAGTGTTGGAAAGCATGGAGCTAAAGGAAAGTTTATGTTTTTTTATTTAGCTGATCAGCCTTTTTATTTTACCCTCAATTTTTGTATTTCATTAAAGTAATATTGTGTAGTCCCTTCCCAATTTGCCAACTTGATCTTTGTTTATGTTGTATCTTATAGGAAACAATGATAAATCCCTGTTGAGTGAAAAAAATGGTATTCAACTTTCTTTTATGCATCATATTTGAGAAACAGCATAACCATCAACAACCAAATTACATAACTTCACAATGATTAGTTAACATTTGAATATATTCTATATATTGGATGCTCAAGTCAAAATTAAAAATCAATGGTAGGATTATAAAAAAATCAACCAGTTATCAAACTAAATTATATTGGTTCATAGAAATAAATATAAACTATTTATCATATTGAACTAAAGATGTTCACACTATCTTTAACAGTGCAGTTAAAAGCAAAAATATAAGTAATATTTGGATGTATATGGTGTAATTGACAGAATGTACATTACCAAATAACCCAAACAATTCACTTACATTTAACGTAAACAAAAATGATTATACATGAATACTTCAAGAATGTTTGTCAATAGATTGTGATGATGTTATATTGTGATGTGAACCATCTAAATACATTACTTCTCCATTTCATTGTAGTCCCAAAAGATCAAGAAAGTCAAGATCAAGGTCACGAACTCCAAGGAAAAGGTCAACATCCAGAAGTCCTAGCAGACATCGACATAAACACAAGAAAAATAAATATAGAGACTGATATATAATTAATTTATTTATATGCTTTGTTGTATGAACATACTGTCCACAAAATAATGTATCAGTTATAAATGACTAATTGGGCATTTTAAGAAAACCTGGGTGTCACAATCAATCAGTACTCAAGGAAAACATTGATAGTGAAATAATCTGAAGAAGAAATGTGACAATCATGTCATTTTAATGAAGAAAGTCAAAACCTTGACCTTGGTTTTTATGAGGATGAACATTTGTTGAATTAGTGATTTGTGTGCAATTAGTTGTCATTACAGAACAGTGTCAAATTTAAATATCTGTCATTAGATATATAAAACCAAACTGAAAACCTGTTATTAATCATAATTTGTAAATATGTACATCTTATAACATTTCTGGTCAACATTTGTATATACTCATTTATACCACACAACAATTATCATTAAAAAAAATGACATCAATTTAAATAATGATTTTACAGCTTCTCATAGATTAGTAGCCTCAGTTTTACAAGATACTGAATTGAATATAAGTTACTTCAAAATTATCATTTGATTTGTAAGAAGACTGCTTCTCATGATAAAATATAATATTCAGAATATTGCTTAGAATTGGAAAATAGGCTTTATGTGCTTTAGCATTATCATAGAAAGAATTTACATGTATATGTATGCACTTCTGGAAATATTTATCATGTATCTAGAGCTGCATCTTTGAATTTTTAAAATGCATTATATCAAAGGAATTAGAAGTGCATTTTGTCAACTAAATTTTTCATATAATCAAAGGTTGTTTTGAATAAAACTACCATTGTCTAAATGTTTGTATTTCTTTAATTAAAATGGCATTTATTTTTGTGATATGTTTATGGGTTAGATTGTTTATCTTAAACTAACATAGTCCTATGGCATTTCTTGTTACATGGCATCCACTGGCCATCATGTTAAACTAACATAGTCCTATGGCATTTCTTGTTACATGGCATCCACTGGCCATCATGTTTGTCAGTTTGCAATAACAATTTCTGTAATATTTCGTCAGACAATACACTGCTAATAAAAACCAATCTTTAACATAATCATCCTCAAGTTTTCATGTGTCAGAACTATCATGTTACACACCAATATGGCTGATCTTACTTTAAATAGAACAGTAGTTATTGTGAACCAAATGAAACTTTTCAACAGAGTCATCTCCGATTGGTCAATCCATTTTAACTTTTGTTAGTGCTATTGTCCCATTAAATTAATTCAATAGCTATTGTTCTTGTTCTCTCTGTAGTTTATTTACTGTGAACTTTAATAAAACAAGAATGTGTCCAAAGTACATGGATGCCCCACTCGCACTATCATTTTTCATGTTCAATGGAACGTGAAATTGGGTAAAAAATCTAATTTGGCATTAAAATTATAAAGATCATATCATATGGTACATGTGTACTAAGTTTCAATTTGATTGGACTTCAACTTCATCAAAAACTACCTTGACCAAACTTTAACCTGAAACTCCCACTTTCATTTATTATGTTCAGTGGACTGTGAAATTGGGGTCAAAAGACTAATTTGGCTTTAAAATTAAAAAGATCATATCATAAGCAACAAGTGTACTAAGTTTCAAGTTGATTGGACTTCAGCTTCATCAAAAACTACCTTGACCAAAAACTTTAACCTGAAACTCGCACTTTCATTATCTATGTTCAGTGGACCGTGATATTGGGGTCAAAAGTCTAATTTGGCTTTAAAATTAGAAAGATCATATCATAAGCAACAAGTGTACTAAGTTTCAAGTTGATTGGACTTCCGCTTCATCAAAAACTACCTTTACCAAAAACTTTAACCTAAACGGACGCACAGACGAACGGAGCCACAGACAAGAAAACATAATGCCCCTCTACTATCGTAGGTGGGGCATAAAAATGTGGTATGATTCCCAATGAGACAACTCTCCAACAGAGACCAAATAACATCTATAGGTTACCGCATAGTCAGCTTTAAAACGCCTAGAAATGACAAATGTAAAAAAAAATCAAAGAGAAAGTATTTTTGTACATGTGACGTCACATGTACATCATTTTGCTTGCTGAATGAGATGGTGGTATTGTGTTTGATTCCAGTGAATTAGATTAATTGGACTTTCTAGATAACTATACATTGAAAAGATGGTCTTCTGGTTAGGAATTCAAATTGCTATAATTTTTGTGTACTCAATGTTTATTACAAAACACTGATCAATAGTATTTTTTGTGAACGGCGCCCATTTTAAATCATATTGAAGAGTAATGCCAAGATTTTTTGCTGAGTCAGATTCTAAGGTATGACTGTGAAGAATGTAGTTATGTTTGATGGGAGTTTTCTCGTTTGAAGCAGTGAGAAATGTACATTTGTCAGGATGAAAAGTCGTTAGCCTGTCTGCTTCCCACTTTGCAACAGCATCAATATCTTTCTGAAGTCAATTACAATCTTTTGTTAGATTTGATACTTTTGTATATGATGCTGACAGTCATTTCAAATATTCTGGTAGGTCATTTATATATATACCAGAAATAGAACAGGACCAAGAACTGTTCCCTGTGGGACACCAAAAGTAACTGGAGCAACATCTGATGACTCTTGTCAAGGACTACTGTTTGTGTGTGGTTTTGTAAAAAGGTAGAGATCCAGTTTTAGTTAACATAAAACGATGTGGGACTTGGTCAAAAGCTATTTGGCAAAGTCCATAATTATTTACTCTGTTTAGGTGAGAATTTAGGAGCTAGTGATGATTTTTTTTTTAAAGTCAGGACGGTAGTTTTGAGTAAAAAAAAAAAGCAGGATAAGATACATTGTTTTGTACTTTCCAAAAAAAAGATGGCAGGATGACAATTTATTTAAAAAAAAAAAAGATCAGGATAAACTCTAGTCCAATTAATTATGACGTCTAGGAAAGCTTTTTTAGATTTTTGCTTTGACACCTTGTAAGGCGTCAAAGAAAAAAATATAGCCTTTCAATGCATCATAATTGTTTGGACTAGATAAACCAAGGAATTGCATATTTACAATTCCTATAAAGACAAACTAAGGGGCTACCATTTGATTTTTATGGGGGGGGCTAGGATGAAAAATTTTGTCCTGCATTTTTTTTTAGTTGTAATCTCTGTCCTGCCTTTTTATTTTTCACTCTATTCGGTCCTGCCTTTTTTTTTATTAGTTTGTCCTGACTTTTTTCATAAATTGTCATCCTGCCTTTTTTTTTTGCAAAGTGTCTCATCCTGCCTTTTTTTTTTACTCAAAACTCCTGTCCTGCCTGTTTTTTTTCAAATTTCATCCTAGCCCCCCCCCCCCCCCCCCCATAAAAATCAAATGGTAGCTCCCTAATAATAAAAAAGCAGGATGGAAAAGAATGATATTTGAAAAGGCAGGACAGAGATTACAACTAAAGAAAAAGGCCGGACAATTTTTTATAGTCAGCCACCTCATTAAAAATACAAGAGACATATAGTCTGGGACTATTATACTATTAAAGATATATTGAAAAAAACCAATGTGTCTAAATAAGTGTGAAAATAGAGCACATATGTCTGGTGAAAACTATCCACCATGGTGCAAAATGAATAATATGTTCATCAATACCAAAAAACTAAATGTTTGGTAACTGGAACAAGTCAGAAGTTATCAACCCAATCTTTTCAACCAAATTTAGTAATAAATTCAGAAACACTACAAAATTCATCATGTGAGAAATTATTAGGTGTTAAAATTGACAGCACACTTAGCTGGAAAAACCAAATTGATCAAATTTGTGCTAGCATTTCATCAAGAATATACCTTCTTTCTAAATTAAAGAAATTTTTAGATATTAATGCCAGGAAAGCATATTATAATGGGTATATTCTGCCTCTCATCGATTACTGCTGTATTATTTGGGGAGAATGTAAAAATGAAGGGATAGTAAGAATATTAAAACTTCAAAAAGAGCAGCAAGATTAATTCTTGATGCAGACCCATTATCCTCATCAGCCCCCTTATTTAAAGAACTTGGATGGATGACAGTAGAAAACAGAATCAAATACCACAAATATTTATTGCTATCTAAATGTATGCGGAAAGAAGCACCACAGTACCTAATTCAAAAGTTTCAACTTATATCTGTAAATAATCCTTATGCTTTAAGGGGTGTTACTCAAGGTAATTTGATAGTTCCAAAGCCAAAAACTGAACTGTTTAAAAAATCTTTTGCTTATTCAGGATCAGTTTTATGGAACGGACTACCTTATGAAATGTGTAAAGTGCAAAACACTTATTCTTTTAAACAAATTATAAAACAATACTTGAAACAGTCCCAATATTCAGTCTGAAATGATTGCAACTATTACTCTTGTATGATTTTAATGATTTGTATATACTATGTCTATTTACTACATGCAATCTGTAACTGTTTTATATCTTTTAATCATGGTACATGTACATAGAACTATTATGTCTAAAACAATTGTGTTTATATGTTGTATGTTTGCTTTTTTCTCTTATTATTATCATTTTGTTTTTACTTGTATTGCATACATGTATATGAGGGCCTCAGGGAAGATTAGTAATTGTAACTAACTGTGTTTACCCTCTTTAAATAAAGAATTTATTATTATTATTATTATTATTATTAATATTATTATTATAAAGTTCAAATGAGGTGAATTTTAAAATATCTCTATAAATAGTGATTTGACTTGCTATCTTGATCGTTATTATTATTTTAATTGTTATAGTCAGAAAATATTAAATACGTAAAATCACGTTAAGAATGATTAAACTATTTATAAATTGGCGCCAGTAACATTTTTCAACTTTGACCTTTAAAATATCAACCAATCAAAAAAATTGACACAAAAAAATCGCGGGATTTCTTTCATCAAAACAATAACATGTGTATCAACAAACTGATCAACAAAAACATTATAAAGTAAATTGGAATAATAAATACACGTAACATGTCGCGGTCTTCGAAGTAAGTATTAGTTCCAGAATTTTAAGGCTGAAGAATTGCATATGCACCTGTTATGGATATGGTCAAATAAAATTATTTTTGGAGAAGTGGGAGGGGACAGCTACATATCGCTTTAAGTTTTGTTCTACTAGATTTCTTTCCCCCTTTATTCTTTAAGTCACCTTTATTTAGAGTAATTATACATTGTAAATGGTGTTAGCCGTATCACTCCTCGAGATCTGCTAGTGTAAAGTCTACATGTCTACAGAGGAATCCTTTCGGCATAAATTATTAACCAGCACCGACAGGACAATCTCCAACAACAAGGGATTAGCACTAGCAGTGCACCAAGAAGACTTATAAATTTATGGTGGAAGAAGGCAAGAATCTAAATTATTTGTAGAAATCCCCAATTGCTTGCACTAACTTTAGTGTATTGTCGGATTATATTATTAATCATGTTAATATAAATGTTTTTGTATGTCGACATCATATGAAATTTTTCGTACTAAAGCATGCTTTTTCAATGGAAATAGTGACGTCACAATGCCTTCTTTATAGTACGAAAACCCATGAGATGAAGATCGATAGTGTTAAGTAAATACATCAGGGGTCCAGTTTACCACTGCTATTTCTCATTGTTTCTCATTATGATTTGGGGGAGGGGGCAGCCTCTTGGATGAGTGGTCTAAGTTGTTACTTCTGTAATCACAAGCCAGTCATCACTGAGGTTGTGAGTTCGAACCCCGCTCATGCAGGAGCACTCAAATCCAATCTTTATTGACTAGGATTGTCAGCTTCCCTATCAAAGGAAAACTCCCGCAGCCGGAGGAGTCCTTCAGCTGGCTCCTAACATATATGTTACTAATTCAGTGATAACGGACATCATACTTAATTCAGAATCATACACAAGAAACTAAAATTAAAAATCATACAAGACTAACAAAGGCATGGGATAGGCGCAAAAAATGTGGCACGGTTAAACATGTTTTTTTTAGATCTCAACCCTCCCCCTATACCTCTAGCCAATGTAGAAAAAACAAACACACAACAATACGCATAGTAAAACTCAGTTTAAGAGAGGTCAGGGTCTGATGTCAGAATAGGTAACAAAAGAAACTAAACAAAATGACTATAATACATAAATTAACTAAGGACTATTAGCAGTTACTGACATGCCAGCTCCTGACCTCAATTAAACTGATTGAAAGATTATGTCTTCATCATATGAATATCAAGCACAACCCTTCCTGTTAGGGGTTCAGTATTATACCATCATAAAATATATGAGAAGAACATTATAATATACTAGAACACACCCGTGACTGAATTAAAGTATATAACTATGCGTACAAAATGTAAGCCATATTTTAGTATTGGTATTGTCATCTGATAAAAGTCATGCTGATTATCAAAATGATTATAAGATATACAGTTCTCTGCTTTCAAAATCTTTGTTTGAACCCGTCGACCTGGAGCTTATCAATTATTGGTAATATTAATTATTTGGAAAACAAAAGGTCCTGGAATGGAGTAGTTTTTGGGGAAAGACGGCTTCAAGCCGTCAATTCCCTAATGGGGTTGGCCAGAGTATCATTCCCTCACGTCAATCATTTTGTTTGATAGTTTGGAAACCCCCTCAAAATGTCATACTGAAATTGATGACAAGGAGAACAGATTGACTTTAAATACATTTTTTTACACATTTCCCTTCTGTTTCTCATGAAATTATCGTATATTGAGCTTTCCCTTAGGCCATAAAAAAGAATAGGTTTGTTTGCCCAAACGCTACCTACCCAGAAAAAAGCTGCCTACTCAAATTCTTTTATTGTCCTGATAATGAAGAAGTTTTTTTTTAATCAGATAGGCATGAAGACTAATAAACACCCGATGCTTCAATTTCTCTCTTTGAAAAAAAAGAAAGAAAATCCCTACCTACATTTGTACCTACCCACTGTCTCAACCTTTGGGTAGGGTTTGGGCAAATCAAAATATTTTTAATTGTGGCCTTACACTATATATGTTTCTTTTACAGTCCGGAAAAATCAGTATTACGAAATATTCTAAATATATCTAACCTAGTGACGTCATTGTTGGAATGCCACACTACACAGGGATATCCTTTATTCATTCTAAAAATCATTCACAGTATATATTTTTTATACTAATTTAAAATCCGTATTTGTTAAATATAAACCTAATGATGTTTGCTGTAGTGTAGATGATTCACACACCAACATGCAATGCTTTAATCTGAGGCTATAATCAGATAATATGTAGGTCAACTTTCGCGGTAAACAATGTCAATGGGGATACATGAGATTGGGGAGAGAAACGGCAGTTTTCATTGTTTGTGTAAAGTTCTGTTTTTAGAATCTTCCTCCAATTCAGGAGCACCTCAATTGATGAGTAATTTTACCTTAAAATCAAAGTGAATGTTTCTGAACATTTAAAATGTTACATTTAGTATATGATAAGTAGTCTTCTATATATAAAAAAAAATGTGTACCAACATAATTATTGAAATGGTTAAAAAAAAACTAAAAAAATAAAATGTTGTATTTTGTAGTTTATACCTATTGAGATTGGGGAGAGCAACTGCAGTTTTCATTCTTTCTGTAAAGTTATGTTTTTAGAATCTTTCTCCAATTAAGGAGCACCTCAATTGATGAGTAATTACCCACTAAAATGAAAGTTAATGTATCTGAACACTAAAAATGTCACATTAAGTATATATATGATAAGTAGTCATCAATTAAAAATAATTTTGCGTACCAACATAATTATTGTAGTGGTCATTTTTTTTTTCTCATTTCTTTTTTAAATATTGCTTTTTGTAGTTTAAAGCTATTTATTCATGAATTTTACAGATATATCAAAATGTGGGATCTGGAAACAAACTTCACACAGCTTATATCAATCATATTTGATTTTATAAGTACATGTATCCCTGTGATGAGAGTTGTAACTGGGAACTTTATCAATGGAAAATTAAAACTGAATAGATTTTTCAGTTCTCACTTTCTTGAGAATACTGTCACAAAAAATTGAGAATGGCCTTAGCCTGCCGTTCAGTTGTACATAATTAAAATTCTAAAATATATTGTAGTAGTTCAAATCAATTGAATTTTAGATAATTAACTCCCAACTTTAATCAAATGTTTTGATTTAGAAGGTGCAGATTTCATTGGTCCAAATTGTCTCTATGATGAATTCTTGACTAAGGAAATGAAATAACAATAAACAACAATTAGTTTCATTATTGTCAGCCTTTCTATATGTTCTAGCTGTTCTTTTGCTCATTCTTTGTATGTAGACTATCAAAAGATACCCCCTAAAAATTGAAACAATGGCCGTCTTTTCCCTCAGAGCTCTTCAGCTCTTTGATTAATCTACACCATTGTCCTATATTAGCTATATATAAAGTTGAATTCTTTGATTTGTTGTTTTTATCCCATGACGGCTGACAAATTGGACCTCATTATTTTAGTATTATAGATACATTGTATATTGGAACAAAAAATAGACACATCAAAATTCAGAAACAGTTTTAATTTTCTGAAACATAAGTGCATTTGTTTTGATTATGTTCGAAAAAAAAACTTTTTGTGTATATATTTAAAAGCTATATAGTTTAGATAATTAAGTTTGAGATGACCCGAGTCAATGACTCTTAATTGTCGATACAAAGACTGACTCTTAACCAAGTAGAAGAAGAATTGATTAAAAATGCTTTTTACAAGTATACCATTTTTCAGAGAACAGGAAATTCCAGAAATAGTAGAAACCATAGTTACAGTTGACACTAATTTTGAGAATTTGAGCAACAAACTGAAGTTGAGTAAAGATGTTCGGAATAAAGCTTGGGACTACTGGCAGATTGTGGAGAAAGTAACTGCTGATCTAAAGGTAGTGATAACAGTGTGATGATGGGTGGGGTTGGGGGTGGAAGGCACTTGAGTTATTTTCTAATGGATTGATGAGAGGTCATGTCAGGAAGTTCAAATTGTGTGGTTATGTATTCAAAGTAAAATGCAATTGTATACATGATGGCCATGAAATAGTGTGCACAACTGTATGAAGAGAAAAAAGCACAATTTCTCAAGTAACTATATACATCCTTAGCTTTGATATTTATGACTTTAGCGTTCCTGGTTGAGATTAATTAAGAAAAGCACTTTAGATGCAGCACCTCTAAATGATATTTTTCTTTCTTAGTGTACACTAAATGGACATTGAAACATCTTAATGAATAGTACAAGTTTGATAGATGTATAGTCTTCATGTTACTTTAATTTCTTCTGTTGTAGGAAATATCAAAGTCTGACCTATTGGCATGCTGCATTTACCAGGCAGTCATTGATACAAGGTAAACATTGTAAGATTAAAGAGATATAATCAGTGAATTACTTTTCTAAAGCTATTCATTTAAGATTACAATGTACTTATTGAACATTTCCATTTATTTAGAAATAGACCTTTAAGATTTTTCATAAACACCACAAAGTTTTGAATCATTAAATTTTATAAGTATAGTATCCAATAATAGAACTTTTTTCATGTCTTCATTACAATTTCAAGAAACCTTTTAGAAATCACATGCAAATTCTTTGAACACCATATTTTATAGAATGCCATATGGTCCTACAGATCCACAGTTACAATGTGGTTACATTGGACAACCAGAAATAACGATCACAGATCTGTTGATGTCCTCAGAGAAGACAGTGACATCACTGTTCCAATCCATGAACGTTCTGAGAGATGTCATCAGTATCAGTGAAGCTGTAAAGTACCACCTGACACAGCTAGAGAGGAAGTTTTGTATTGTATCTGGTATCTTCCATACTTTTGAAAGGTAAGTTTTATTAAAAAATCAAATGTTGTAGAATCACTGGAGTGATAATGTTATGATGATTTCACATACAGTTATCAAGAATCAGAAGACAATAGCTATATAATTTAATAGTCAGATGCATCTTTGAATTTGGAGAAATCGCTCATGAAATGAAAGCGAAAACCTGTAACACAGGTAATGTGTTAGGATGCATATAAGGAAATTTACATGTACAATGTAATGGCCTTGGTCACCTGTATTTTATGCTTCACTGATGTTAAGAGATTTGTTTTCAATTTCAAAACTCTACAAGAGTACAAGTGACACCACCTAGAATCAAACTCGATCTGTGTATCGGGTTGTTGTCGCTTTGACACATTCCCCATTTCCTTTCTCAATTTTATTTGGGTTTAAGTATTGTGTAAAACATTTAGTTGAGCAATTTTGGGACGTACATATTACATTCACTTTCAGATTTTAAATGCTAAATAACCTACAGTCATATAACCTAGTGTAGGGATGTGTCTAGAAGAGTACAAGTAGCATACCAGGCACTAAGATTGTTTCTTTTTTCACTTCAGTAACGGTTTTGAATATTATATAAGGTTTATAAAACCAATATAGAGTGTGTTTGACTAAGTCATAACTAAATGTATCTAACCTGGACTTAAAATGAAAATTCTAGAACAAGTTGCACATTATATGGTCAGCTTATCATATGTATACTATTTCAGAGTATGTAAGACTGTGTTCAGAGAAGAGGAAAGCAGGTCAGTAACCATGTAATGTCATGTAACTTTGGTAATGTTTGTACAATTCAGAAGTTTCAAGTGAATAAATTTTAGTCGTCAAAATACAACTGTTAGAAATGTTTCAGATAATATTTTGATTGAAAAAAACTAATTTCAAAAACTGAAATTCAATAGACAACTTTCGAATTCGATGCATTTCTGCAAAAACTTTGGTTTTAGTGAACGTCATTCTTGCGTTTATGGGCGTCGTCACTTTCATTCCTATATTGAGCGAGGGGTTTGAAAACTATATTGCTATATTGTACGAATAATTCGGCAAATTGAATTCCATAATTGACAATCAGCACTGCTGTCATTAGGGATTTGTGATTAAGAGCCTACAGAACAACCATTATTTCTGGTTGATCCTGCACAATGATAATCACTAAGACCCTTGATGAACGTTAATAGTACAGGGATACAGGCGATCCCCTCTATCTGGTAAATGACGTCATAAAGGCGCGCATAATTGACGAGTTTTTTCAGTTGAACTTGACAGACAAACTCGACAGTGATCTATTTGTCAACTTGACATTTCTGCACAAATTGACAAGACTAAGTTAATTTATCAATTAAGTTGTCTGATTTTGAGAGAATTACCTACTTTTGTAATTTACTAGCTTCTCTCTTCTCTGGAGGAGAACACAGAACCATTTTAAAGCATTTATAAAACCACTTGTATGAACATTTCATTGTGTAGTTTTGGTTTTTTAGGGACATGAAAGAGCTATCAGTACCAGACTTTAAAGAAAGAAAGACTTTGTGTTGGTTCTGTTCCTGTTAACAAAAGGTATTACACACTTCTTAAAGATCATGAAACAGTTTAAAAGTTAATTATGCATATATCATATTTATGAATAAAGGTAGCATCTTAATTTGATAATTGATTTAGGAAATTGCACTAAGCTTAAATTAAATTGTTATGTGTTACTTACAATTTATGTGTTTTATGTACAAGTGCCCTATTAACAGTGATTTGTTAGACTAGCTTTTGTTATATGTTACAGGTGCCCTATTAACAGGTGATTTGTTAGACTACGTTTTGTTTCATGTTACAGTGCCCTATTAACAGGTGATTCGTTAGACTACATTTTGTTTCATGTTTACAGGTGCCCTATTAACAGGTGATTTGTTAGACTACGTTTTGTTATATGTTTACAGGTGCCCTATAACAGATGGTTCGTTAGACTAGGTTTTGTTATATGTTACAGTGCCCTATTAACAGATGATTTGTTAGACTAGTTTGTTTTATGTTACAGGTGCCCTATTAACAGATAATTCGTTAGACTACGTTTTGTTATATGTTACAGGTGCCCTATTAACAGATGATTCGTTAGACTAACGTTTTGTTATATTTACAGTGCCCTATTAACAGGTGATTTGTTAGTACTACGTTTTGTTATATGTTACAAGTGCCCTATTAACAGATGATTTGTTAGACTATGTTTTGTTATATGTTAGAGGTGCCCTATTAACAGGTGATTCGTTATACTACATTTTGTTTCATGTTTACAGTGCCTTGTAACAGATGATTTGTTAGACTATGTTACAGGTGCCCTATAACAGGTGATTTGTTAGACTACATTTTGTTATATGTTACAGGTGCCCTATTAACAGATGATTTGTTAGACTACGTTTTGTATATGTTACAGTGCCCTTTAACAGATGATTTGTTAGACTATGTTTTGTTTCATGTTTACAGGTGCCCTATTAACAGATGATTCGTTATACTAATTTTGTTTCATGTTACAGGTGCCTTATTAACAGATGATTTGTTAGACTACGTTTGTTTTATGTTACAGGTGCCCTATTAACAGATGATTTGTTAGACTACATTTTGTTATATGTTAGAGGTGCCCTATTAACAGGTGATTTGTCAGACTACGTTTTGTTATATGTTACAGGTGCCCTATTAACAGATGATTTGTTAGACTACTTTTTGTTATATGTTACAGGTGCCCTATTAACAGATGATTTGTTAGACAACGTTTTGTTATATGTTACAGGTGCCCTATTAACAGATGACTTGTTAGACTACGTTTTGTTATATGTTACAGGTGCCCTATTAACAGATGATTTGTTAGACTACGTTTTGTTATATGTTACAGTGCCCTTTTAACAGATGATTTGTTAGACTATGTTTTGTTTCATGTTTACAGGTGCCTTATTAACAGATGATTCGTTAGACTACGTTTTGTTTTATGTTACAGGTGCCCTATTAACAGATGATTTGTTAGACTACATTTTGTTATATGTTAGAGGTGCCCTATTAACAGGTGATTTGTTAGACTACGTTTTGTTATATGTTACAGGTGCCCTATTAACAGATGATTTGTTAGACTACGTTTTGTTATATGTTACAGGTGCCCTATTAACAGATGATTTGTTAGACTACGTTTTGTTATATGTTACAGGTGCCCTATTAACAGATGACTTGTTAGACTAAGTTTTGTTATATGTTGCAGGTGCCCTATTAACAGATGATTTGTTAGACTACGTTTTGTTATATGTTACAGGTGCCCTATTAACAGATGATTTGTTAGACTACGTTTTGTTATATGTTACAGGTGCCCTATTAACAGATGATTTGTTAGACTACGTTTTGTTTTATGTTACAGGTGCCCTATTAACAGATAATTCGTTAGACTACGTTTTGTTATATGTTACAGGTGCCCTATTAACAGATGATTCGTTATATGTTACAGGTGCCTTATTAACAGATGATTTGTTAGACTACTTTTTGTTTCATGTTACAGGTGCCCTATTAACAGATGATTTGAAAGACTACGTTTTGTTTCATGTTACAGTGCCCTATTAACAGATGATTTGTTAGACTACGTTTTGTTATATGTTACAGTGCCCTATTAACAGATGATTTGTTAGACTACGTTTTGTTATATGTTACAGGTGCCCTATTAACAGATGATTCGTTAGACTACGTTTTGTTATATGTTACAGTGCCCTATTAACAGATGATTTGTTAGACTAGGTTTTGTTTTATGTTACAGGTGCCCTATTAACAGGTGATTCGTTATTCTGCATTTTGTTTCATGTTTACAGGTGCCCTATTAACAGATGATTCGTTATACTACATTTTGTTTCATGTTACAGGTGCCCTATTAACAGATGATTTGTTAGACTACGTTTTGTTATATGTTACAGGTGCCCTATTAACAGATGATTCGTTAGACTAACGTTTTGTTATATGTTACAGTGCCCTATTAACAGATGATTTGTTAGACTACGTTTTGTTATATGTTACAGGTGCCCTATTAACAGATGATTTGTTAGACTACGTTTTGTTATATGTTACAGGTGCCCTATTAACAGATGATTTGTTAGACTACGTTTTGTTTTATGTTACAGGTGCCCTATTAACAGATAATTCGTTAGACTACGTTTTGTTATATGTTACAGGTGCCCTATTAACAGATGATTCGTTATATGTTACAGGTGCCTTATTAACAGATGATTTGTTAGACTACTTTTTGTTTCATGTTACAGGTGCCCTATTAACAGATGATTTGAAAGACTACGTTTTGTTTCATGTTACAGTGCCCTATTAGGCCAATTAAAATTAATTGATAGATTTTCATCCCCGCCCGCCCCTCTGAAATCTTCCCGCCCCGATTTTTTTTATTTTTGAAAAAATTACGATTTGCGTATTTTGTTCATTTCCGTTACCGGTAACCGTCGATAATTTCGTTTCATGTGAAACTTCCTTTTTCTAATTTCGGTTTTCGTATTTCTTAGAGAATTCTTACTGAATGATTAAGTCGATATATTCTGCTGATATACGACGACAACATCATTTACCGAGAATAGAGATTGATTACGAGAAGGGCGTGAAATATTCGGGTTACGAGTAATACGCTGTGTCCAAGAACGCAAATCGCAGTATGTCACAAATGACACAAATGTTTGTGAGAAAAACACCTTGGATTTCTTTTATTTATTCAATGACTTTGTGTCAAGAAATTTGGACTGTGAATGAAACCCAAAAGCGTAAGAATCGTGGAACACGTTTGACTGGAATACAGAAATTGACACAAGCATGAACTTTATAGATTGGTGACCGTATTTTGAGTTCAGAAAATCGACAGGCATACGCATTTTTAATTTATTAATTTATAGCAAGCTCTTAGATTTAGATTTATCCATGCCTTTCGTTTTTTGTAGAAAAACAGCAAACATCCTCTGTCCCAATACCCACGATAGAATCATTAAACAACTTTATGTTCTACATTGTAATTATATTTGCATCTTGCATATTAAGGACCAACCCTATTATTTCAA
This sequence comes from Mytilus edulis, assembly GCA_019925275.1. Lineage (NCBI taxonomy): Eukaryota > Metazoa > Mollusca > Bivalvia > Mytilida > Mytilidae > Mytilus > Mytilus edulis. The sequence continues at coordinate 23,662,038 of CM034350.1, forward strand.
CACTGTTTTGAGTTTTCATTTTATTCCGTACTTATCGTGCTCGTGTTGCATACCAATGCCTTTGTTTCATTTTATTAGGACAAAAAAAAAACATTGCTTAGAAAGCAAAATACATTTGATATAGATAGTCCAACTTACGAGAGCATTTCTCCACTTTCTGTTGTTTACTATAAAATAGGTTTCTAAAGTGGCAATTACATGTAGAACAGTGGTTGCCAACGGAGCGTCTTTTTACCACAGAACACCACAGAATACCACAGATCAGATATATATATTTACGAATTTGAAAAAGCGGCATCAGCATATGGAGTATATGTGTCTCAATTGATATGTTACTCTAGAGCTAGCTAAAAGTACCTTAATTTTGTTGAACAAGGAATACTGCTTTCTCAAAAGTTGCTAAGACAGGGCTATGAATCAATCAAATTAAGGTCATTACTCAAGCAATTTTATGGTCACCATCATGAGCTGATTGGCCATTATGACAAAACAGTGTCATAAATCATATCTCAGTGATATTCTTCCTCAATCATTACCGAACTGAACAAAGAAATAACATGATGGGTGCCATATACGGTGCATGAAATGCTTACCCTTCCCGAGCACCTGATTTCACTCCTGGTTTTTAGTGGAGTTCGTGTTGTTTCCTACTTATTATTTGTAACTGTTGATGTAAATGTCTTTTGGTTTTATGAGTCTTTGGTTACTCCTTGGTTTTGATTGTTATTGTCTTATACACAATACCTTATGGATGTATTTACATGATATAAGCTTATTATTACACTTGCATATATAAATAACACGTGACAAGAAGGTGTCATATGAAATAAAATTTAAAAAATAAAATCCTCCCACCCGCCCCATTTTTTTCAAAAATTTGGATGAAAATCAACTAATTAATTTTAGTTGGCCTTAACAGATGATTTGTTAGACTACGTTTTGTTATATGTTACAGTGCCCTATTAACAGATGATTTGTTAGACTATGTTTTGTTATATGTTACAGGTGCCCTATTAACAGATGATTCGTTAGACTACGTTTTGTTATATGTTACAGTGCCCTATTAACAGATGATTTGTTAGACTAGGTTTTGTTTTATGTTACAGGTGCCCTATTAACAGGTGATTCGTTATACTGCATTTTGTTTCATGTTTACAGGTGCCCTATTAACAGATGATTCGTTATACTACATTTTGTTTCATGTTACAGGTGCCCTATTAACAGATGATTTGTTAGACTACGTTTTGTTATATGTTACAGGTGCCCTATTAACAGATGATTCGTTAGACTACGTTTTGTTAAATGTTACAGTGCCCTATTAACAGATGATTTGTTAGACTACGTTTTGTTATATGTTACAGGTGCCCTATTAACAGATGATTTGTTAGACTACGTTTTGTTATATGTTACAGGTGCCCTATTAACAGATGATTTGTTAGTAGATGCTTTCTTTCTATTGATATGTTGTGTAGAATACATCATTAGATCAACACCAGGATTTCAACTTAATCCACCTTTAGGTAAGGAATATAGACTATCATGACTATTTTATACAAGAATTTAAGGTCTTCTTAGTTAGTATGTAGATGTGATTCAAAACAAAATGTGTATACTTGTTTCAAGTTTCTGCATATTCATTGAATCTTATAGTTTATACAAAAGAGCATTATCTTTAAAAGATAAATAGAGACCATTTTTGACTATCTCTGTTCCTCTTATGAATTCTATGTTACATTGTGCTATCCTTTTTTTCACACAAAGAGCAAAGTTGACATACTTTGCTACAGAAATCTTACAATTGTCAATTACTGGTGTTACTTTTGCATTTTAAAGTCTGACATTATAGTTTAAAATAATAATAATAATAACTTTATAATTTCAGATAACATGAAAATTACATCAACGGAAAATGCAGACATTCAGGAAGTTACTATGTTGCAGAAATTATCAGAAATATTTGGCTTGAGTTTTGAAGAGGTGATACAGTATGACAAAATAGGCAAAATAAAGATAGTTTACATTTTTTACTTAACAGTTTGCGTGCTTAAGTGGTTTGGTAAATTCAGCTGAAGTAAAAAAAAAAAAAAAAAATTCTAAACTTTTTCTAAATTGCCTCTAATTGAGTGGTTGTATCGGACACAAATTAAGGCTAAGAAATAAGAACATCTGCTTGCAATGATCTTGTATTGGAACTCTGAATAGATAACCTCCTAGCAACAGTGATGTCGTGTACATGTGTACATAGAGAGCGGTGGCAGAAAACCTCATGTGCAGTTCTAACATTGCCGTTATAGACCATTAATGTGTCCATGTGATAGTTAACAGAAAGTCAATAAACCTGAAATTATGAAAATAAGAATTCTGAATTTTGTGTTACAATTGTTTATCTAAAGACCATGGAAAAATTCAAACTATCTCAATGTGGTTATAACAAGATTTCAGTAATTCCATATAATTAGTATTTTAAGGTAGAGAGTATTTGTACATCTTGTAATATTGTAGGTATATCTGTATCTTAAAATCCTTTTGATCTTTTTACATCTCACAAAACTCAACTGAGATTCAATGAAGAAAATTGTACCCTCTTTTTTTAAAAGAATTTAAGTTAAGTTTTTAATATTTTAGGTATTAACAGTACAGGTAAACAGAACAGAAGCATATTTTGAATCATTGCCCCATATTGATGGAGAACTTAATGTAAGTTGATTTGATATTGGCTATATACAGAATCTTCAAGGGTGAAAGTAAACAATTATCTAATTAATCTTGTAGTTTGATCATATATACTAAGGGCTATTCCAGAAAAAAATGTATGGGGGGGTTGGAAGGCAGTTTTTGTCAGCATCCACCACCCAGACAATTGTAATTGAGAATTTATAGTGTGAAAAGTTGCTCTGATACCCATCACCCATGTATTATTAATACAACATGCCTTCCAACCCCCCCATACATTTTTTCTGGGAATAGCCCTAAGCTAATGTCATACTTAGTTCTTTGGAAAATCCTGTATTGCTGCTATGTGATAATGGCAAATGATAAGTAGTCGCTATCAATGATATTATAATGTTTTGACAAATGATACCAACTTTAATCTGAAGATATTATGGAAAGTATTCAATAGGTTTGAAACAAATATTTTTTGTAGCAAGAAAAAATATAAATTATTAGATCTAACTTTTCAAAAATAAATTTTGGCAAAGATCTGGTGCTGGACAAAGTATGAACCTATCTGACAAGTTTGTGCCATACATACTTTCTTTATAAGATCAAAAGCAATTGTCTCTTCCCTTGACATTCTTGGGAAATAAACTCAAAATGTTGATGATTATAATGCATAAGTCAGTTTTACTGACATGAGAACCTGCTTATTTTATTGATGATACATTCTTTCTAACTTCATAAACTTTCATTTCAAATGTTTTAGTACATATATACACAGTAAATTGTATTTTGATGGTTTATTTGGCTGACAAGATTTCCTATTACAATGCCTGTGTTATGTCTTTACAGGTGACATCTCTGAAGGAGAAATATAGCACGGCTTACAGACAGGAAGGAGATATTGATGAAATGATGTTTCTTACCAGGGATCCTCATATTCTACCACAGGAACAAAATGGGTAATGTCTATTATTATACCTTACCTATATTATAAACATTTCTATTCGGTTACACATGACCTGGAATGATTCAGTTAATTTTCATTTAATTGCAAGGAAGAACAAATAACCCTAAAAATTAACACCAGCCCTGAATAACCTTTATATTCACCGGCAAATAACTTTTCGAGTTTATTGAGTTATCTCATAGAAAATAATGTCACAGATTCAAGTACAAAAAAAGCAACATTCACATTACAGATGCACACTCAATGAAATAACCTTCTCGTGTTGACAATTTTGGATATTCTCCTTTTCTACAGGCCATTTTTGTATAATACAACAAATTTAGTATTGTCTAATATCTCATGGCTTACAAAAAAATGTGAAAAATCTAATATTTCATTTGCTTATAACTGGTATTTAAGGTTTTATTAATGTTTTATTTCACTTTTAATAATATTTACATGCAGTAGACACTTCCATACTTATGACATAACTTAATGTTTTAAGAAACTGTCAGACAAAATAAAGCATTTAGTGTCGGATGAAACATGATTCAAACTGGGTTATCACCCAATCCTGGATTATCTCCCATTCACGAAAGAAATCACTTAAAATACTCAAATGTACAATTTGTTCCTTTGCCCATTAGAAATTCTTTATATATACCTCCTATTTGATTGGTGTCATGGACTCTAAAACATCTGACACCATTATGGATACACAGATTTGTTGTCTTATTTCTGCTAGATTCCTGTTGTATTTTCCATTTAAGGTCAAGATATAAACATGTATATTATATTTTTCTAATTTTTCTATTTTTAGGCTGGAGACTACATCACTAACAAACAATAATGAGACTTCAATGACACCTGTCAGGTAAGCAGCTAGGGTTTGATCATTATTGATCTATATCATATCTCTTGGTACTCCTACTTCTGACATTAGACACCAAGTTGTAAGCATCTGACCACTCTTACTTTTGAAAAATCCTGATAAAGATAATGCCAAGCCACAATCAAGTGAGTTAGCTATCAGCCAATGACAATGGAAAAGGATTTATTATGTGACTAGTACTTGTTATGAACCTGTATGAAATATCAAGCTGATGGTTTGTACACAATTCAAATTGTAATGATTGTAGATGATTTACTGATACAAGCTATATTTAGCAGTCACTTTAATGTTGAGTTTCATATGTTAAAAATATTTTCTAGGTTTTTAGTGGAACAACTATCGTCACTTTCTTTGACTAAGTCAGTAATTGATACTGAAGTTAGGTGATTGTTCATGACTTATTTATTTGTTTGTTCAGTATTTTTGTTTTGATTTTTTTAATGTATTTATAATTTATTATAATTTTGTTTGCCATGTTTTTCAATTTCCATTTCATAATCTAAAAAAAAATGTGTAACAATATTGTATATACACAAAAATAAAAACATAACACCATTCTGACATATTACCAAAAAATTTAGGATATTATATCTTTGTCATGTATGTTGAATTTTTACAGTCAAAACACTAATATTCAAATTATAATATTTTATTTATCCAATCTTCTTTAGTTGTCTATAAAAAAGATTGGCAATTTCTCAAATTATCAACTACCAAAAAAAAAAAAGGAGAGTTATCTCCCTTATCATTGGATAGTTAGATAAATTATTTGATTTCAGAACAGTATGGAATCAACGCACAAGATTAAGTTGATACAACCTTATTAAAGATAAAACATTGTTAGTCAGTGGTGCTGTAAATTCAGAAATTATTGTGTGCATTTATTATTGTGATTTTTGGGGAATGGACAAAAATGCATGATAAATGATTGCTGATAAATGATTGCTATTTCAGGAACATGTGCATACTGATATATGTATAAGTTATTAGAATCAACAAGTCACATTATTCACATCGGTAAAAACTTCACAATAATTTCTCAATTTACAGTATATCTTAAACTTTTGTATTCCCATGTCAAAGCAATTTAGTGACAGCATTAATAGAATATAGCATTTCTTTTATTTTTCTGTTATTAAATCCTGGAATGTCGAACATGTAGTATGCTATTATAGATTACCTTTTTAGGGATTGTAGTTGTGCCAAAAATCTGTTCAAATTTATATTTTCTCTTGTCATGTTATGGAATTTTGCTCAGATTTTCGGAATCCTCTGGTTTTATCCATTTGAATGCCTTAACAAATTTTGCCCGGTGACCCCCATTTTTCTTTTTATAAATCTTTTACATGTATAATAATAAGCTGTCAGTTAAAGTCTTATACAATTTTAATTTTTTTTAAGTAGTTTTTGAGGACTTAAACTTGTCAATGAAAAAGCTATGAAAAGTCAAGAGAAAACATTTTCCCGCCAAAATTTCAATGGCTTATATCTCGAAAACAAGCACGGTGACCTATACATTTTTTTTGCTCTTTTTAATATATTTTTGCTCTTTTTCCTTTATTAATCCCCTATCAATATATGCTAGTGTTTTGAAAAGTTAATTATTTTGAAACTGAGAAGCCAACTCCCTTAATTATATTGTCATAAAGGTTTTGTTAAGGTAATTTTGTTTAGAATTTTTATAATATATATAAATTTTGCTTTGTTAAAATTTCTAATGAACTTTTTAATTGTCTATCTCTGTTATTTATTCAATGTATTCTCTCAATATTTATATAAATTAAAGGTGAATGTTCATTATTTTATAACAACAATAATTTATTTTGTATTATAGAGCAAAATAACAATAATTTATTTTATATTATAGAGCAGTTCTTGACAACATACAAGAATTAAAGAATATACTGACCAATGCTGGTGATGAACCAAGTCAAGTTCTCAATGAATATTTCCAGGTAGGAACAAAATTAGACCAGTGATTTCTTCAAGGAATGCCACAAATCAAGTTGGTAATACATTCTACCAAGTATGAACCAACCAAGACTCAAAGTAAATTTTTTTATTGGTGTGTAGCTCTTGCTGAACTGTTTCAGCTATAAACCAAGAAGACTGGTTATCTAAATTATAACTCTAATAAGATTCGGGGAAACAGGTATAGCTATTAACACAATATATTTGAGGCGTTCCGATGCTAATTTAAGGATGGTGTAGACACTGTTAACATCTAGTAAAAGATTACCATTTAGAAGGTAGGAGACCTTAATAATTCATACTTGTTTTACAGGTTCTTTATGTTTGACGTTTCTGTCTTGATTAGACCACTCTCAGATACTGAATTTGATAGGTCAATATATATTCATTGTAGAGAATTACTGTAAGTTTTTCTGTCTTGATTAGACCACTCTCAGATACTGTATTTGATAAGTCAATATATATTCATTGTAGAGAATTACTGTAAGTTGTACATGTCTATCGGACGTGTTCTACATAATTTTTATCTTTCATTGCTTATTTTTCACCTTATTTGATAAGGTCCCTTTCTTAGGATTTAATGGGTGAAGTGGATTGAGTGATGCAAAAAGTAGCAAAACAATGCCATATGTACATATGTGTATGCAATCTTCCAGTTGTTAACCAAATATGTTAGCCTACAAAAATGCTTTCTTCACCAGTATTTTCTATATACAATTATGAAAGTGTTATAATAAACATTATAAAATAAGCAATTAACTATCAAAAAATTAAATGCTTTGAAATTACTTCTGACATGCTATCAAATGGATTCTATTATATTCACTATTTTATATTGCATTTTTGCTTTGCTCAATATACATGAAGGGTGAATTACATGATTCAAACTTAAGTATAAACAGGCATGTTTTGAATTAACAAATAATCAATAATTTTGGAAAGATATAATTTTAATGAATTTTCTGTTTTTTTGTGTGTTAATGTAGAATTGTTCAGCGAATCCATATTCATCCATACTAAATCGCACTGAAAAGATGAAAGATGTGTTTATACGAGAGTATGTTAGTTTAACCAATGATAACCACAGACCAGTGGCTATCCAGAGATATATGTTAGCACAAAGGTTGTACTATAGAGTCATGGAAGCCATGTTAAACTATGTAAGTATTGTTCTTATGGTTTTTGAAGTTTCAAGACTATAACAAGAAATTATGATGTTGATGAGGCATGTAGATATGTGGTGTTGGGTGTTGTATAAAGAAAAAAATACTACCTAATTGTAACAATTAGTGATTTCAGTCAATGTTTTTGTAAAGGAAATTGCCTATATAATTCACTGCTAGCTGTTTGGTATTTACTATGTCTTACAGAATAGGTTTATCTTAAAAAAGGAGAAATACCAAGTATGTGTAAAATACATGATCTTAAACTGATATAGATATAGAAAGATGTGGTATGAGTGCCAAAGGGACAATTCTCCATCCAAGTCGCAGTTTGTAAAAGTAAACCATTAAAGGTCTAAGCACAGACTTCAAACTTTTAAAAAATTTATTAGGAACTATTGTAAAAATGTTACATGAAGGAATAAGAATCATAAAACCTAAATAGAAGAAATGTTTTAAAGCTCATGTAAAGATTATATTTAAACATGCATATATGTTTAAAAAAAAAAAAAATTATACTATGGTTGTCATATTGTAGGAGAAAGAAAGACTGTCACAAACAGACTTCAGCAAGCTACTAAACATTGAAAATTTTCATCGCAGTCTCTTGGCATGTTCCATAGAAATAGTGCTTATGACGTATGGGAGATCTTGTAAGTTTAATCATATTTCTATGTTCATGGGTGACCATTTTAGTGTATCTTGCTGATCTTTGGAAAATCCATGATAATTGAGCTTTCTGGAACTAAGGACAGATTTAACAACATTGAACTATTGATATTAAGTTAGAGCCCTGCATTGAAGGTCATGGAGCCTAATAGTTTCAACATTGTCCATTAACTTTTTTTGACTATTTGAATTTTTCGTACCCTGTTGCATTTATATTTGTAGAAACCTGTTTCATTTATAAAATGAATAGTCCGACTTGAAGTCAGAAACACTTCTATACAAGAATTTGTCCCCAGTATATGGAAGCCCATCCACACTATCATTTTCTATGTTCAGTGAACCATGAAAATGGGGGAAATTTGGCATTAAAATTAGAAAGATCATATCATAGGGAACATGTGTACTAAGTTTCAAGTTGAATGGACTTCAACTTCATCAAAAACTACCTCAACCAAAAACTATTACCTGAAGACGGACGGACGCACAGACCAGAAAAGATATTGGCCATAAATGGGGCATAATAAATGAAATTAAATGAAATAAATGAATAATGTATTTCATTGTATTATAGCTTTTATGTAACAAGTTTGTCTTTTTCAGGGAATCCTTCCACCAAGAAAATGGGATCTGATGACTCCAAGTTTTCCTTTCCCTGGATTTTAGAGCTGTTTAAATTACATCCCTATGATTTCTACAAGGTGTTGGAGAGTTTCATCAAAGCTGAACCTGTGTTGACAACAGATATTATAAAGGTATTAGGCCAGATCAATCAGTTTCTGTATGCTTAAAAAAACTTGGGTTTTTTGAAATTGGAAATAATATATACTGTCAATTAAGAATGAATTTATGACAAATTAATAATTATTTGATACAAATTAATTTAGGAGTATTCTTTTTGAAAATAAAAGAAGTTTTGAATGTTATAAATAAAGAAATAATGAATCATTTTGGATTTGAAATGTTCTAAAAGAGACCCCTGCAAACATTATAAGTTCTCATATCATTTTCTTTGCAGCATCTTCAAAGTACAGAAATTAAAATTCTAGAGTGCTTAGCATGGAAACCTGTAAGTTTTGAACAGTTTAATATGTTAACTGATAAACACACATTGAATTTACTGAGTTTGTGGCAATTTTATAAATGAAAATACATTAGGGATTCTAAAGCCCAAAAAGTTCAAAAGGTTTATTTGTATATTAAAATACATTATAAATAATCAAAAAAGGGATCTAAAAGGACACAGTTTTACTGTGACCTAGGGATCATGATACCATATGTCTACTAAATTACAAAAAAATAAAAAAGCAATTGAATATATATCAAAATATATGCATTTTATAGCACACTCTAGAGTAAGGTGAATCTATTTAACATAATAATAATGAATGAAAGAAAAGAATCAACTTTTCTGACACAATACATTTTCTTGAATGATTTAGAAATATAGATGTACATTTATGTGGAAGATGATATGTTTTGTAGAAATTTATTTTATAATCTTGTTATTATTTTATGGTTGAACAATATTTTTTATTAATTTATTTTAATGGTACATAATTATTAAGATTCACCACTATCATTATTATTAGTTTATTTGATGATATATGATATTTTAAGATTGATTGATGTATTTGATTTATAATAGTTTAGGATTTATTAACTTATTTGATGATATATGTATTTTAGGATTCCCCACTATTTAGCCTGTTAGAGAGTACAGAAGTTACTACAGTGCCAATGTGTTCTCCATCTCCAATACCTTTAGAAAGAACTTCTTCAGCAGAATTGTGAGATATTAACAGCATCAAATACTACCTGTTAACAAATTTAAAAAAAATACACACAATAAACATCAGAAAATTATCTTTGATTGGTAAAACTTTCATTTTTGTACATCGATTTTTTATACTCTCTTCAAAATGAAATGAAATATGTTGTTTTGTGTTCAGCTCTCAAAAGACAATATTGTGGGAGACAGCAGTTTGTTATAAAGGGTGTTGAAAACTGATATGTTTGTGCCTAGTTTTATACATTTATATTAACAGATATTTGTCCCCCATGAGGACTCCTAATCGTAGAGGTGTATCGCCATGTCCACCATCACCAAGAAAACCATTGCCATCACCCAGGAAATCATTGCAGTCACCCAGGAAGTTTGGGGATGGCAGTCCAGAGAAGTCAATGCCAAAGAAATCTCAGTCCTTGAATCTGTTTATAAACAAAGGTAGGTAACTCTTCTTATTTTTTTTTAACTTAAATACAGAATGAACACTGCATTTCTTTGATTATTAACATGCAAATGTAGAATAAAACAAGCAGAAAATAAATTTCCTTTAGACATTTTTAGTTCAGGAGAACTAATAATGTAATTTCAGCACCCATATGTATAAGTGCTTAACTTTCAAGACTTAGTTTCTGCTCGACAGCAATATGATTTTATGAGCAGGTGCTTCAAGAAAACATAAAACGAAAGATGATGGTCCCATGACTAAAATAGTTTACCAGTTCACTGACTTAAGTTTCAAGTGGAAAATTTCTTTAGTTGCATAGAATAGAGAATGGAAACAGAGAATGTGTTAAAGGGCAGAAATAGCCAAAAGCACCAATGGGTCTTCAAAGCCTCGAGAACTGCATGCATTTTAAGGACAGTTATATGAATATATCTTTATTTGTACTGTTGACGTGGTATCTCACATTGTAACTGTCTGCAAACTAGGAGCATAGTAATATCAATTTGACTCTGACCCAGTCAGCTTTTCTGTCTAAACACTATGTGCTTAGTTAAGAAGCATTGGACACTTGATTTTAACGGTTGGGGTATGTAATACTGTGGCTTCATTATTATTCGTTGGTTTCGTGGGTACAGGTGAACCACGAATTCAAATTTTCAACAAATTACAACTTTTCTATATGCATTGTACACAGAATTTGGCAAAACCACAAAATCAAATAAATATCCATGAAAATGCAAGTATTCCTCCATCCACAAAAATTGATACTCACGAAAATAAATGAACCCAAAGTAGCTGAAGATCACAACCACCAAACTCAAGGATAGCAATTTACACCTATGCAATATATATAAAGACACAATAAGGAAACCAAGCTGAAATTTTTTTATGATAGAGAAATACCTGCTATACACTGATTGTGAGTTTAATATGGATTCATTTAACAGATGTGTTTTAAACCTATTTACCTACTTTCAGTTTGTAGATTAGGTTACCACAGATTACAGCAGCTTTGTACCAGTTTACAAATTCCCAAAGATCTGGTAGGTTATATAAAAAATATGTTAAAATATAATGTATGTATAGAATGCCAGGCTTACACATCTGCTGTATGAAGGATTGGTATATAGATATTTTATGAAAAAAAATATATTTCTTGACTATGAATGTTTTATTATATGCTCATAGCCCAACCTTGGATAGTAAGGGGTCACAATGCTTTCCAGTTTGTGTGAATGCATGCTCTTGTGTGAGATTAAAATTTGTGAAAAGTAGTTTTCCATAAATTTTCATTCACATCAACTAGAAACAAACATTATTGAGAGAACTTTTACAATTACAATCCTTATTTTGACCTAAAATTTCAAAGTTGACAAACATTACTGCCACAATGATTTGACAATTTTTGAAATATTTGGAGATAATTTGTTTTTATTATTATTGGCATTATATAGTATCAAAATTACACCTTGTGAATATACTAGTAAATCATTTATGTTATTTTCCATGGATTTAAGTTCAATTATCTAAAATTCTGAACTATTATATTTCAGCAACACAAAATCTGGACCTGTTTAGAGTATTGTATATCCAGGAAACCATTGCTGTTGAAAAACCGACATTTAGACCAGGTATTTATATTACTTATAAAGCTGTATTAACTGTATGCATTAGGTTGTTAGTGTTTGTTTATTCGTTATAAATGGATAGATACTTGAATAATCTGTTTTGGTGAATTGTACAATATGATATGGTGGGGATATAGTCCAGTCAAACTAAGATTTAACCCCAAACTAATTGCAACAGAAAATGTTTTAGTTCTAATCTTTAGTATTAAAAGCCCTTAATATACACAGAAAAAAGTCCCATAAAATCTAACTTGAGGAAAACTCAAAATCAGCATTTTTAATTTCCCATGGAAATTAACATTGGAAGGGGAGATAACTCTACAAAAATGAGTCTTTTTTTGGGTCAGTTTTTGGTTGATTTTCTTAAAATTTATGTAAAGTATGATACTTTGATGGGGTTATAAGTTCGTTTTGACTAAATTATATAATAATATCATGTAAATTAGCATTCCATTCATGGTGGGGTACAAATGTTTTGACAAAATATCTTGATATTGAAATTATATGAGGGCGATGTTGATGTTAATTATTCATCAGTATGAATAAGATTTGACTGTCAGTCTGTTATATTTTAAAGTGTATATTATTTTGCTTGTTATTACATGTTTTACATTTCTTAAGTAAGAAATTATGTATATTTCAGATTCTTTTGTGTTCTGTGTATGGTATATGTAAAGTAGTAGACAGAGAAATAAAATTTAAAATTATTGTCCAGATGTACAGAGAATTACCTCATGCAGAACTTAAAGTGAGTATTTTAGTTCTCAAAATACATTTAAAGTTTGACATATTGTTCTATAAAAATATTTTTCAGTTATTTCATGAGATATATTTTATTTATATATCTAGAAAGTACTTTTTTTTAATGGAAACTGGGAATAATAAAATATGTAGCAGGGGTTAAAATTTATTTGTCATGATTGATAACACAAACATGTAAACTAACAAAACAAGTGTGGTATAAAATCTTAGAATTCTGAATTAAATACAGAAAGATCAAGTGAGTACTCCTAGAAACTGGGAGACTATAAAGTCACTGATATAAGTTTAATTATTGCAGAGCAAGCAAAACAATCTAAAGGTAGAGCTAATGATTTAGCTTACATGCTACCAAAATAAGGTTGTATCACAAGAATTTTCTTATGATATTCTCAGTATGGTTTGCCCTTTATCATGTTTCTTATTTTGAAAACATTTGAAAGAAATATAAAATACTGCTCTTTTTTTCCAGGTTTATAAGAATGCTTTAATAGAAGGATGTGAGTACGACTCTATCATTGGTTTCTACAACAAAGTCTTCATGCAAAACATGAAATCCTTTATCTTACAGTTCCAAGCATCGAAAGTAAATGTAAGTAGAAGTGTATATAGTATGAAGTAAAAAAAGTAATTTACAACAACTACATACTTTTTGTTTGGCAATATAGGAAAGGTGTACTGACATAAGTGGTCTCTTAACACATGAACTCCAAATGAAGCTTTCGTTAGTAGAAGCCATATTAATTATGTGTATCAGCGGGGAAAATGTAAAAGCATAAAAATATAGTATATAAAATAAACAATTGCATCAGTTTTATTTTAAAACATATATAGGATTGTGTGCATGTGTGTATCAGAACTTTTTTTGGATTTTTTGGTTAGTTTTGGAAAAATGCGCAAAAAAAAACTGCAGAAAGAAACCAAATGATGTTTTTGTTGTTTACCATAATTGACAATGGATACCAAGTTGTAAATTGATTAAACCTTGCCATTCCCAATCTTCATATTTATAATCAGTAAGTAAGAGATGAATAACTTTAAAGCTCGAAATCTGTTTTTTCATCCTGTTGTGTTAATGACTTGAAAATAGCAATGCTGAATTTCAGCCATAACTGGTCAAAAACTGAAAAACAATGAATAAAAAAAATTTGGGGCATTCTGTTATTGGTCTGTGCAACGTTTGTTCATCTGCCTGTCCCAGTTTTTTAGCTCACCTGGCCCGAAGGGCCAAGTGAGCTTTTCTCATCACTTGGCGTCCGTCGTCCGTCGTCGTCCGTCGTCCGTCGTCCGTCGTCGTCGTCCGTCGTCGTTAACTTTTACAAAAATCTTCTCCTCTGAAACTACTGGGCCAAATCAAACCAAACTTGGCCACAATCATCATTGGGGTATCTAGTTTAAAAAATGTGTGGCGTGACCCGGTCAACCAACCAAGATGGCCGCCACGGCTAAAAATAGAACATAGGGGTAAAATGCAGTTTTTGGCTTATAACTCAAAAACCAAAGCATTTAGAGCAAATCTGACATGGGGTAAAAATGTTTATCAGGTCAAGATCTATCTGCCCTGACATTTTCAGATGAATCGGTCAATCGGTTGTTGGGTTGCTGCCCCTGAATTGGTAATTTTGAGGAAATTTTGCTGTTTTTGGTTATTATCTTGAATATTATTATAGATAGAGATAAACTGTAAACAGCAATAATGTTCAGCAAAGTAAGATCTACAAATGAGTCAACATGACCAAAATGGTCAGTTGACCCGTTTAGGAGTTATTGCCCTTTATAGTCAATTTTTAACCATTTTTCGTTAATTAAAGTAATCTTTTACAAAAATCTTCTCCTCTGAAACTACTGGGCCAAATTAATCCAAACTTGGCCACAATCATCTTTGGGGTATCTAGTTTAAAAAATGTGTGGCGTGACCTGGTCAACCAACCAAGATGGCCGCCACGGCTAAAAATAGAACAAAGGGGTAAAATGCAGTTTTTGGCTTATAACTCAAAAACCAAAGCATTTTGAGGAAATCTGACGGGATAAAAATGTTTATCAGGTCAAGATATATCTGCCCTGAAATTTTCAGATGAATCAGTCAATGGGTTGTTGGGTTGCTGCCCCTGAATTGGTAATTTTGAGGAAATTTTGCTGTTTTTGGTTATTATCTTGAATATTATTATAGATAGAGATAAACTGTAAACAGCAATAATGTTCAGCAAAGTAAGATCTACAAATAAGTCAACATGACCAAAATGGTCAGTTGACCCGTTTAGGAGTTATTGCCCTTTATAGTCAATTTTTAACCATTTTTCGTTAATTAAAGTAATCTTTTACAAAAATCTTCTCCTCTGAAACTACTTGGCCAAATTAATCCAAACTTGGCCACAATCATCTTTGGGGTATCTAGTTTAAAAAATGTGTGGCGTGACCTGGTCAACCAACCAAGATGGCCGCCACGGCTAAAAATAGAACAAAGGGGTAAAATGCAGTTTTTGGCTTATAACTCAAAAACCAAAGCATTTTGAGGAAATCTGACAGGGATAAAAATGTTTATCAGGTCAAGATCTATCTGCCCTAAAATTTTCAGATGAATCGGTCAATCGGTTGTTGGGTTGCTGCCCCTGAATTGGTAATTTTGAGGAAATTTTGCTGTTTTTGGTTATTATCTTGAATATTATTATAGATAGAGATAAACTGTAAACAGCAATAATGTTCAGCAAAGTAAGATCTACAAATAAGTCAACATGACCAAAATGGTCAGTTGACCCGTTTAGGAGTTATTGCCCTTTATAGTCAATTTTTAACCATTTTTCATAAATTAAAGTAATCTTTTACAAAAATCTTCTCCTCTGAAACTACTTGTCCAAATTAATCCAAACTTGGCCACAATCATCTTTGGGGTATCTAGTTTAAAAAATGTGTGGCGTGACCTGGTCAACCAACCAAGATGGCCGCCACCGCTAAAAATAGAACATAGGGGTAAAATGCAGTTTTTGGCTTATAACTCAAAAACCAAAGCATTTTGAGGAAATCTGACAGGGATAAAAATGTTTATCAGGTCAAGAACTATCTGCCCTGAAATTTTCAGATGAATCGGTCAATCGGTTGTTGGGTTGCTGCCCTTGAATTGGTAATTTTGAAGAAATTTTGCTGTTTTTGGTTATTATCTTGAATATTATTATAGTTAGAGATAAACTGTAAACAGCAATAATGTTCAGCAAAGTAAGATCTACAAATAAGTCAACATGACCTAAATGGTCAATTGACCCCTTAAGGAGTTATTGCCCTTTATAGTCAATTTTTAACAATTTTCATTAATTTGGTAAATTTATGTAAATTTTTACCAAATATAGTTCTCTGTTACTAATGGGCAAAGTTCATGATAGATATAATTGTAAGAAGCAAAATCGTTCAGTAAAGTAAGAACTTCAAACACATCACCATCACCAAAATACAATTTTGTCATGAATCCATTTGTGTCCTTTGTTTAATATGCACATAGACCAAGGTGAGCGACACAGGCTCTTTAGAGCCTCTAGTTTTCGTAAATGTAGTTTTTGATGAAGATAAAGTCCTATCAACTTGAAACTTAGTACACATATTCCCTATGATATGATCTTTCTAACTTTTATGCCAAATTGGAGTTTTTACCCCAATTTTACAGGCCTCTAAATAAGAAAATGGTTGTACGAGTGAGGCATCTGTCTAATATGGACACATTGTTATGCCCCACCTACGATAGTAGAGGGGCATTATGTTTTCTGGTCTGTGCGTCCGTCTGTCCCGCTTCAGGCTAAAGTTTTTGGTCGAGGTAGTTTTTGATGAAGTTGAAGTCCAATCGACTTCAAACTTGGTACACATGTTCCCTATGATATGATCTTTCTAATTTTAATGCCAAATTAGAGATTTTACCCCAATTTCACGGTCCACTGAACATAGAAAATGATAGTGCGAGTGGGGCATTCGTGTACTGAGGACACATTCTTGTTTTTCATTATACATTTTGTATTTACTAAGTTTTGCATGTGTTTTTACAGACACCAGCATTATCCCCAGTGCCAGTACCAATGTCATCACCACTAGCTTCACCTGTATTTAGGTAAGTATGCAAAATTATTGTATGGCAATTATAAATGATCTCACCGTTCTAAGGCGAAAAAAATCCCCAAATTTGCTCTGGACTAGAACATTAATTACTTGGCCAATCAAAACTTACTTGTCATCCTGTATGCCTGATTGATTAGTAAAATTTGGGTGTGGGTGGGGGGGTATGATGGATTGACCTGATATGACTTGTTTGCATCTAATAAATTTTAAAAGTAAGTATAATTTAGTCTATCAGAAATATGTATTTTAAAAGATGTATTGTTAAAGGCAGTGCAGTTCCCTATAATTGCTTTCATCCACTTCATCTAAATAGATAGTTGTCTCTGACATTGGCAATCATACCACATCTCCATTATAATTATTTTTAAAAAAGTTTTAAGTGAAAAATTTACAGAACTCCTTTCTTTGAACTAGTACATGTGTGCTCAGGTGCATAGGTGTGAGATTTAATTATGCATCGAAGTTTCATTTTGTGACTTCTAATAAAATCTTCTATATGCAATGACTTTTGGTATTAAAGAAAAAATGACCCACGCTTTCAAGCCCACTTAAAGTTACTGGTATTGTGTTGACAAAATGTTCATGACGCACTTATATGTGTATGTATAACATAAATTTTATTTTAGAGTATTAGGAATAAGCCTTTTCCATGTTATATATTTATGTAATGCAGCAAGACAATTTTTGTTTAATTACTATTCATTTATTCTACAGTCTTCCAAACAGAAAACATTTTTATATTTCCCCGTTGAAGGATTCTCCATTCAAGGCTCCATCTTCACCTAGTCAGATGACTCCTAGATCCAGACAGCTGTACAGTTTTGGTGAAGGTGTTGGTGTAAGTTATTATAACATTAAGATACTACTAATTTCTTGTGAAAATACAACCAGGATAATGATATGTATTACTTTTTGCTTGCTATGTATGGATATCAACCAAAGATTAGATACTCTCACTTTTTCTTATAATAGACACTGTATTTTATTCTTTATTGGCAATATTGACTTTTGTCTGCCTGAGATGAAAGTCACAGAATGTAACATAAGGATTACAATATTTGTTCCCGTTGTATAGATTTTTATGGAAAATACAGACTGGCTGAGGTAAAAAAAAAAACAATAAAAAAAGAGGCAAAAATGTTCACAAACAAATGGATTAAAGGACATATTGACTGATAAAGGTGAATGAAATATAGCTCCTACTCCCAAAGTAAGGGTATTATATTTTCAAAGTACTGTACTACCACTTCTAAAGTGGATCTTGCCAGGGTGCCAAATTATTTTGTGCATACAAGTATCTTATTTTTGGAAAGATTAGAACTTGTTCTAAATCTTTACTTAGGCACCAGCCTCCCTAACAACAGGACAGGTTAGCTACTGTTACTAAATGTATTCACACTGAAATATAGTTCCCTATGGTTCTGATATATGTGCACATAATACACATATAAACTGAAAAAAACTGGGTATATTATTGGAGCAGTTCATTCAAGAATGTATGTCATTAAGGTGTGTTGATGTGCAGGCTTTTAAAAAACATTTTGATTAGGTAACTGGGTATTGATTCAACTAGTATGATTGACAACTGTCATTATCACTAAACAATCAGAGACAAAGTGAACCTTTAATTACAATGCCCCACCTCCTAAACTGCCAATCAAATTGACCACATTACCTATCAACCTCAGTCTTACATAATTATACAGACCACTCAATATAATTCTTAATACACAAGTATTTGACCTCATAATTGAATACACAAATGTGTATATTAGATGTTTGATATTTATAAGGATGATAGATTTATTTATTGCCAATTACTTTTGATCTACATTACATAAAGTGATTCTGTAAATTATATCTGAAAGATAAATGATTAATGGATTAACAAGATCTTAAAAAAATGAAATATGAATATAAATATGAATAAATAAAAGGTATTCAAGTAATTTATCTCCCTTGTTGTATGGCAGTTTGTTTACACCGGCTCCGTAAAAAAATGTAGACAGTAACTCTTATAGAAGACTCTGAGCGGTATTATGGTATTTAAATGGTTTGTTAGTCCCAAATGGCTTCACCACAAGAGTCCTGTCAACCAAAGAAAAAGAAATCACGAACTAAAAGCAAGGATAAAAACGAGCCAAACGTGGGTGTGTTTGATTTGTCCGCCATTACATACTCACAACAAACATTTCCAATGAACAATAACATGTCTAGCCAGCCTTACATGAATAATATGAACAATATGACTAGTAACTATCCAAATATGCCTATGCAAATGATGGCTTCTCCTTTTGTTACTTCACCGACCCAGCAGATGGTACCCCCCTTTTTTCCATGCCATACACCAGCACCGGTAGTTAACCCTCCATTATGGGCAACTGATTTAATGTCTAAATTTGATGCGTTATCAGTAAAAATGAACAGTATTGATGACATTAAAAGCTATGTAACTAATATTGACCAAAAAGTGACCGATATACAAAGTGATATGGTGCATCTCTCCAAGCGTGTAAATGAGGTAGAAAATAGTCAATCTTTCATTTCGAAATCATTTGAAGAGAACATAAAAATGCACGAAAAAAAAAACAAAAAGTGGAAACAGATTTGAAGAAACTTACCTACGACTTTGCGTCACTACGTAAAGAATTTAATTCCATGAAAACCGAATCTAAAAATCTAGCTGAATCCAAAGAAAACTTGAATAAAATTGCCAAAGCAAATGAAAGGTTAAACAGTGATTTAGAAACAATCCAGCGCGAATCAATGCGTGACAATTTATTATTTCACGGTATAAAAGAGGTTACAGAGGAAAAATGCGCTGATGTCGTTAAACATGTGTGCGAAAATAACCTGGCGATCCATGATGATCTTTGTATAAAAGCTGCATTCCGACTTGGAAAGAAGGCTGAACCGTCAAACGAACATGATATTGGGCACGAGCGTTCGAGGCCAATTCTGGTAAAATTTAATGATAGGCAAAAACGTGATGGTATTCGAAAGAATAGTTATAAATTAAAAGGGGAGTCTATTTCAATTACGGATCAGTACCCAAAGTCAGTGGTGGACAAAAGAAAATCCCTTATTCCGTTGTTAAAAAAAGCTAGAGAGGCTGATGTTAAGGCAGTGTTAATTCGGGATAAATTAGTTATTGGAGATGTAGTTTATTCAGGTGGGCCAATTGAAGTGGCCATTGACAACGCTAAAAAGAGGAAATTGAAAAAACAAACAAGTGAGTCTGTAAATATTGAAAACGATAGCGTTGCCGCCGGTAGTGAAATTCATAGTGATATGATCACGGCATAGGATCCGTCGGAAATTTCAGTTACAAATATCAAATGTTTATCATGGAATGTAAATGGTGGGTTTGAGGCGAAAATTAAAGATGTAAAATTTAAAAATTTTGTGTGCACTTATGATATTGTGTTTTTAGAAGAATGTTGGATAAATAATACATGTGATGTTGAAATTGATGAGTTTATTTGTAAAGCAATCCCATTGTCAAAAAAGAAATATAAACAAGGTTGTGGTCTCTTTGTAATGATTAAAAAATCAATTGCTTCATATGTAAAAATAATTGAAATATCTTATGAAACATTTGTATGGATGAAAATATCTAAAGAACTAACTGGTACTGAAAATGACTATATAATTTGTAATGTATATTTACCACCATATAGATCTTCCTTTTTCAAGGTACATGATGTGGACTTATTCTATGAACTGGAAACACAAATCATCAAGTACTCAGATGAATGTCCGAATATTTTTGTTTTTGGTGACTTTAATGCAAGAACTGCTCATTTAAATGATTTTGTAGATAATGATTTATTACATGATAGTATTTTAGATAGGGTTGATGAATTGTTTGCTTATGTTGCTGACGAGACTTTACCAGACCGGAGTAATCCTGATCCTGGAACTAATGACTATGGAACAAAACTCATCAACCTTTGTAAATGTAGTGGTCTCCGAATTCTTAACGGCCGCTATGAAGGTAGTCTCGCTAATGATTATACATACAGTGGCCCAAAAGGTATGAGCGTAATAGACTATTTATTAACTAGATCAAGTAATTTCGACATTGTGTCAAAATTCATAACTTGTAATTTTACTACGTACAGTGACCATGCACCTTTGCATATTCAATTCAAGACTAATTTTTCTATTAAATGTAATGGTGTACAGTCCAATTTTGTGGATGCTGAAGCATCCAAATTCTTTCGATGGAATGAGGAATATAAGGATATGTGTCGTAATGCACTTTTAATAAACTCTGACAATATAAAGTCGACACTCCAGAATATAGAAGCCGAGTCTCAGGATGAAATGGATTCATGTGTGAACGATTTTACCCATCAGTTCATTGACATTATGGCGCCATTTTTTCAACAAAGTCAGAAAAGTGGTACTGAAATGAAACGAAATCATAAGCAGCACTATAAGCATATTGATAAGCCTTGGTTTGATATACAGTGTAAAGAACTTTATGTTAATTACTGCAAAACTTTATCTATATTTAATGGAAATAAATCAAAGAAAAACCATATTGAATTAAATCGTGTGAAGAAGACATATAAAGACTATGAACGTAAACTTAGACGTATATATATGAGACAAGAAGGTGATACCCTTTGTAAATTAAGGAAGAACAATCCTAAGAAATTTTATTCTGTATTCAAAAAAAGGAGAAAGGTCAACTGTGATCTATCAGTAACTGATTTTTATGCCCCACCTACGATAGTAGAGGGGCATTATGTTTTCTGGTCTGTGCGTCCGTTCGTCCGTCCGTCTGTTCGTTCGTTCGTTCGTCCGTTCGTTCGTCCGTCTGTCCCGCTTCAGGTTAAAGTTTTTGGTCAAGGTAGTTTTTGATGAAGTTGAAGTCCAATCAACTTGAAACTTAGTATACATGTGCCCTATGATATGATCTTTCTAATTTAAATGCCAAATTAGAGTTTTGACCCCAATTTTACGGTTCACTGAACATAGAAAATGATAGTGCAAATTTCAGGTTAAAGTTTTTGGCTTCAGGTTAAAGTTTTTGGTCAAGGTAGTTTTTGATGAAGTTGAAGTCCAATCAACTTGAAACTTAGTATACATGTGCCCTATGATATGATCTTTCTAATTTAAATGCCAAATTAGAGTTTTGACCCCAATTTTACGGTTCACTGAACATAGAAAATGATAGTGCAAATTTCAGGTTAAAGTTTTTGTCTTCAGGTTAAAGTTTTTGGTCAAGGTAGTTTTTGATGAAGTTGAAGTCCAATCAACTTGAAACTTAGTATACATGTGCCCTATGATATGATCTTTCTAATTTAAATGCCAAATTAGAGTTTTGACCCCAATTTTACGGTTCACTGAACATAGAAAATGATAGTGCAAATTTCAGGTTAAAGTTTTTGGTCAAGGTAGTTTTTGATAAAGTAGAAGTCCAATCAACTTGAAACTTAGTATACATGTTCCCTTTGATAAGATCATTCTAATTTTAATGCCAAATTAGAGAATTTAGTCCAATTTCACAGTCCTTTAAACATAGAAAATGATAGTGCGAGTGGGGCATCCGTGTACTGTGGACACATTCTTGTTTTAAATATTTCAAAACTCTAGTATCTGATAGTAAAGAGCACAACAGAAGACCAGAAATGCCAGATAATGTGTGTATTTTTGAAGAACTGGATATGGATATAACCATTGATGAACTTATTAAAGCTATACATGACTTAAAACGCGAGAAAAGCCATGGTCCAGATGGTTTGTTAAACGAATTTTTCATTGAGTTTAAGGACCTTGTGCTGCCTTATATATGTACTATTTTCAATGCCGTTTTGAGCTCTGGATATTTTCTGTCCACTTGGTCTGATGCTATTCTAGTGCCAGTTTTTAAATCCGGGGATGAGAACGACCCAGCAAATTACCGTGGTATAAGTCTAGTCAGCAACCTAGGTAAACTATTCACTACTATTTTGAATAGTAGATTATTAAAATGGGCATCAATGAACGATATTTTATCTGATGCACAATTTGGTTTTCGTAATGGTTACAGTACAGTAGATGCTGTGTTTTGTTTATATTCTGTCATACAAAATTCTTTTTGTAAAGGTAATAGATTATATTGTTGCTTTGTTGACTTTTTAAAAGCGTTTGATACAGTTGATCGTCTATGTTTGTGGTACAAGATTTCTAAATTAGGAATCGGAGGCAAATTGCTTAATATTTTAAAATCAATGTATAACAATGTAAGATCTTGTATTAGATTTGATGGGTTTAATTCAAAATACTTTTCTAATAATCTTGGCTTAATGCAAGGGGAAGTTCTTTCCCCTATTTTATTTTCATTTTATGTCAATGACTTTGAGAATGAATTTATTAATAATGGTAACTGTGGACTTGAATTTCAGGACATAACACTTTTTTTTATTAATGTATGCTGATGATATGATTTTGATGTCAGAATCAATCCAAGGCTTACAAAATATGTTAAATACTTTATCTGGTTATACTGAGAAATGGGGCCTTTCAGTTAACACCAAAAAAACAAAGATAGTAGTTTTTCGTAAAGGTGGGAAAATTAGTCTTACTGAGACATGGATTTATAATGGTAAACCATTAGATATTGTAGATCATTTTTGTTATCTGGGTGTGTTATTTCATTATAATTGTAAATTTTATATTACTCAAAACCACTGTGCTGAACAAGGCAGGAAAGCTATGTTTAGTATGAGGAAAAAGGCATTATCCTTATACCTGAACACTGTTACTTCTATAAGTTTATTTGACACTTATGTATGTAGTATTTTAATGTATGGTTGTGAAGTTTGGGGTGTTCATAGAGCACCAAATGTAGAAAAAGTTCATTTGGACTATTGTAAAACATTACTAGGTGTCAAGAGGTCCACTTCTAATGTAATGGTATATTATGAATTAGGAAGATTTCCATTGTTATATGAGCGAAATTTTAGGATGCTCAAATTATGGACTAAAATTCACGGTAGTGAAAATTGTATTATAAAGTCTTGTTACAAAGAACTAGTAGCAAATAGCAATAAATGTAAAAACTGGGCAACTTGTATTAAAACAATTTTATATGATCTTGGTATGAATTATTATTGGGACAACCAATGGGTACTTTGTTTGGATAGTTCATTTTTACAATTAACCAAACAAGGAATATATGATCAAGCTAAACAAGAGTTGCATTTCACGCTTGAAACATCACCAAAGTGTAGATTATATAAGTATATTGTGTCAAATGTAGAATTACAATTTTATTTACAAAAATGTATTCCTGTAATAGCTCGTAAATGGATAACGAGAATTCGCCTATCCTCACATAATCTATGCATTGAAACTGGTCGTTTTTATGGAATAAGTAGAAATAGTAGAATGTGTATTATGTGTGATAAAAATGTAGTAGAGGATGAATTTCATTTTATTTTACAATGTACAAATTATATTGATATACGTAAAAAGTTTATCAAGAAATATTATTGGACTAGACCATCAACTTATAAATTAATACAATTGTTTTCTGTTGAAAACACTAAGGAACTCTGTAATTTAGGAAAGTACTTACTCTATGCATTTAAGTGCAGGAATAATATTTAAGACCTATGTTTATTATATGTAGTCTGAAACTCACAAACTGTATAATATGTAACTGATATTTCTGACGTTTGTTATTTATGTGTATGTTAATGCTATACAACTTGTAAACTGTATATTTATGCATATTATACCGATAAACTGTATTGTTTAAGGTAAATAAAGAATAGAAGTAAGGCCTATAATTTACTTGATAAATTTCCAATAATCATCTGTAATTATACCCCACGCAACGAAGTTGCGGAGGGTATAATGTTTTTGACCCGTCCGTCCGTCAGTCCGTCCGTCCTTCAGTCCTGTTTCTTGTCATCGCAACTCCTCTCAAACCACACAACAGAATTTCACGAAACCTTTTCAGATAATAAGGACATACTATGTAGTTGTGCATATCGACAGGAAATTGCGATTCAATTTTTTTTCTAGGAGTTACGCCCCTTAGAACTTATTTACTTTAATGTACTACTGCAACAGTTTGTCATCGCAACTCCTCTCAAACCACACAACAGAATTTCACGAAACCTTTTCAGATAATAAGGACATACTATGTAGATGTGCATATCGACGGGAAATTGCGATTCAATTTTTTTTCTAGGAGTTACGCCCCTTTGAACTTATTTACTTTAATGTACTACTGCAACAGTTTGTCATCGCAACTCCTCTCAAACCACACAACAGAATTTCATGAAACCTTTTCAGATAATAAGGACATACTATGTAGAAGTGCATATCGACAGGAAATCACGATTCAATTTTTTTCTAGGAGTTACACCTCTTTGAACTTATTTGCTTTAAGGTACTACTTCAACAGTTTGTCATCGCAACTCCTTTGAAACTACATAACAGAATTTCATGAAACCTTTTCAGATAATAAGGACATACTATGTAGATGTGCATATCGACAGGAAATCACGATTCAATTTTTTTTTAGGAGTTACACCTCTTTGAACTTATTTGCTTTAAGGTACTACTTCAACAGTTTGTCATCTCAACTCCTCTGAAACCACACAACAGAATTTCATGAAACTTTGTAGATAATAAGGACATACTACGTAGATGTGCATATCAACAGGAAATTACGATTCAATTTTTTTTTAGGAGTTATACCCCTTTGAACTTATTTGCTTCAATGTACTACTGCAACAGTTTGTCATCTCAACTCCTCTGAAAACACACAACAGAATTTCATGAAATTTTGTAGATAATAAGGACGTACTATGTAGATGTGTATATCGACAGGAAATTATTATTTAGTATTTTTTCTTATACAATTTTTTTTCCTTATACTTATTTAATTTCTCCAATGACAATGTGGGGACGTGGGGTATGTGAGCGTGCTCACTAAGGTTCTTTAATTAATCAACAATTAAATTAGTACACTTTTTTTTATCAGGAATTGGCTTAAAACAGTTTAAAATTTTTAAAACTTTTAATTATAACAAACCATTGTTTATTAGTTTATTTCCCATCAATCATTATGTCTGTTTTTGTTATTTGCCATTATAGGTTTTGTTTATTTTCTTGGGTGGTTGGTATATAATGTACTTAATAAGATACATTTATGTTTTTTTTAATTTTTAGTCTGGAGAAAAGTTGCAAAAGATCAATGAGATAGTATATAAAGCTAAAGGAACTACACCAAAGAGTCACAAAAGACTTAGATTTGAACAACTGCCTGATGATAGTGCTTTAAAGTAAGGAAGGCAGACTTTCATAAATGAACAGCATCATGTATTAGTGGAAAATACTCATTATTTAAAGTTTTTCTACATATATTCTATTTTACTAAAATCTTTATTCTCTAGAAAATTGACATAAAGATTTACATACATATTTACTATTATAAATAAATGTAATTTTCTGTAAATATCATGAGTTTAACATTTGAGGCACTATGACATTTTATTTCAATATGAAGGAGACATTGTTGTGTAATGATTCACGTCTCAATAACTTGTGATGTTATATCTGTGATATTATAATTATTAAGGATCTTTTAAAAAATATCCATGATCCATCAGATATATTTTACTACTCCATTCCTTTCACATTCAATGATAAAATTACTTCTTTGAAGAGGTGAGAATGTTTTGACCAGAGTGTACTTTCTGTGTCATTTGTGATTTATATCTATGGGTAAATTATTATATTGAATGATATTTTTCAGTGGCTCAAATGAAGTTCCTGATCCTATTGTTATAAAGAAGTCCAAATTGTCATCCAAAGTTTTGCCTTTTAGTTCACAAGAAGGAAAGTAAGTATTATTGTGACATGTAACTGCTTAGACTGCTCTTTTCAGGCAGGAAAACCTTTAGATTTATAGAATATGCAGTGTTTAGGGTTTCATATGAAGGCCGTTCATTGGCCTATAATGGTTTACTTTTATAAATTATTACTCCGATGGAGAGTTATCTCATTGGCACTCATACCAAATCTTCTTATATATATTATATTGTGACATGTGTCTGTCTTTTCAGGCAGTAAAACTTTTGGAGATTACAGTTAAGATAATAAAGTATGCAAACTAAGAGTTTAAATGCCTTGCTTGCAAGCTTTGTTTGATTGTTTGCTCAGTCATTGTAAATAAGATTAACACCAAAATTCAATGGGTAGGTGGAGTATAACAGTCTGTTTACTATTCATAAAGGTTTAATTGGTCAATGAATATCAAAATTGTTTTCAATATAATATCCATTGTCCAATCAACTCTTTTTTTTTATGTAGTAAACAAACTGTAACTCCTCCTCTCCATTTAATTTAATTTAATTGTCTTAATTACAATGCCTGAGCAAACAACCAAACAAAGTTGGCAAGCAAGACATGTAAACTCTTGGTTTGCATGCTTTAATATTTTAACTGTAATAGAATATGCAGTTTTAAGGGTTTCTTATATTTAAAATCAATTCTTTTGCAATTTAGAAAAGAGTGGACCCGAATGGACCACTGTTTGTTTGAAATTTTAAAAAAAGGTTAATATGTCAGATTTTAATTTATTGTGACATTTATTGACCATTATGTTCAGATGTAAAGAATCTACTTTTAATTTTGGTAAATGTTTTACACTGGTGAAAGCATTATACTGATTCAGAAATTCAGCCGATAAGTAAGTGGCCAGGTCAGGGTTATATGGGTTCTCTATGTTAATAAATAACATTTAGGGATCACCCCTATCAAGGAAATAAATGTGTTCGACCATGGTATATAAGTGGATGATACATGCCAACTGGCGCATTAATGTTCATTTAATCAAACAGAGCTTACTATTCATTTTGTATGCTAGAAGAGATGAATTATGTGAGGACACTTTTTACTGGGTACAAAATGAACATACAAGTTGATCTGATATTGCAAGTTGAAAGAACAGACTGTCCTACTTGGAGTACAGACTACAAATACAAGACTGCACTGTCTGGTAGTGACAGACTGTACCAGCCGACACTTGTCTGATTATTGTGTTATATTTATATATATATAATTGTTTGTAGTTGCTTTCTATCTGCAATAGGCCAGTATGTGTATTCTACTTTGTTGTGCATAATATAGACTTATAGTTAGATAGTTGTAAACTTTTGGCATTGCCATATACTGTTTATGGACAGTTTGAATCCAATTAGTTACTGGAAAGGATTGTTAAGGTATAAACACATTACTAGTTACACATGGAAATACATTTGTGAACATTTTTCTATATCCAACATGTTAGTTTTTTGCTTGCATACTTAAAAGAATCGTTAAAATAATGGGTTTACCCTTCTTTTTTTTTCAGGGACAAATCAAGTAAAGAACAGAGTTGAGGAATGCTTGATATTATTTATAAAAAAGATGATCTCAATTTTAATGTTGCAATATAGTTTTAGACATTTTGACTTCACTTAAAATTTATAGTACAGAACATTTTATGTGATTTCAAATAGAAATATAGATGGGCATTATGTCAGGATGACTTCACTGTACAGCCGGTTAAAAACGATAAAACTCTTTATTAACAATGATCATGTGACAGTGAAATCTACGAATTAAAGCTTTAACGAGCGAAGGGATGACTTATTTAATAAAATACTAAAACACATGCTAATGAGCTTAAACTGTAACTTTGAATGAGCAAAGGGATGACTTATTTGAGAGACTACATAAAACATGCGAAGGATGATTGGTGCTCTGTTATAATCTGTTTCCTAAATTGTATCTGCTAATTCTTAATAATTTTTTTTGCAATTGTAAACATTAACTGATATTGACTTTTGTTAGCAAACACTAAATGCTTTTTTTTTTAAAATGATTTTAATATTTAAATACCTATTAAGTTAAAGGAAGTAAAGAATAAAGATATTTAGAGGTATCTATATATAACTACTGAACTATTTTAAGCTCTGGTGAAGGCTGTTCCAGAAATGAATGAAAGGAGTTTCCAGAGAAACATTCGGATGAATGTGGATGTACCCTACATATACATGTACTGTTCTCTGTTAAACAATCACAACTCCAGATAATATAGTTTGCTATGATCCATTAATTTTAAAATCAAAAATACACCATCATTGATAAGATATTATGTATAAATTTCCTTCCGGAGCTCCCCTACTATTGCACACCTTTTCATATTATCTGGAATGGTCTTAAGCTTTTAAATGATATTTATATGTATATATACAGACATGCCTAAGATATATTAAGAATCATGTTTATATTGAAGCCCAGTGATGATTGTTTGTCAAGACTGTGTCAGTTTTATGTAGATTGTATTATTTGGTATCAAATACATGAATTTGGAAGAACCCTCCATTTTAGTGTTACTGTATAATTGTGGCTTTGTTATCACTGATCAGATTCTCTAGTGTTTTTTTTAAACATGAAAATAAATGTAATTATAATGTTATATTATTATAAGTTTCTTTTCATTTTTTTTTCATTTCAAGACTTTTATATTTATTAAAAAATAGTCCAGATATTTTCTTCAGTTTTAAAATGTTAGTTAAATATCAATTTTATTGTTTTATAGCAATTTTAAAAGATAAAATGTAAGTTCTGTTCTTTGTATGTGAATGACATTAAAGCAATTGTTGAGGAAATTTATAACAAGATTCTTGTGTTGTCAGCCAATGTTTTGTTTTGTTTTGTTTATGTTCATGATACTGATTATATATAGCTATCAAAGCAGATTATAGAATGTCCTATTGTTATTAAAGTTGTGAGAAATGAGCTAAATATTTTGGATGCTCAGATAAATTTTAAGAATGTCTTTTTACTTTTTTCATGAGATGTTGATAATATTACATTGTTAAGTTTACATTGTTAAACTAACTTTTATTAAAATGAAATTATATGAAAGAGATTATTAATATTTTTTTGCCTCTTTGAATTTGTATCACCTCACATTTTTTTCTTAAACTCCAAAACTCCCTAAACAATCTACATGAAAGTGTTTGTGTTGTTCTGCCACAAGTTGAGTATCTTTTCTTTACCTTGAAGGTGATTTTAGCATTTGGATTGCTTGTAGCATTCTCCCTTCATGGGTGAGAGGATGTTATTGGTGGAAGTACTTGTTCCATCGAACTGAGGAATTCAAAATTTGTTTTTTCTCAGCCAATCATGCAGTATTAAGGAGTTAACTTTTTGATCAGTTGCCTTTTTGTCCCTGTGACATGTTTCCAGGAGACATATTTCTGATATTTTCTGTCCAGCCTTGTTAGCACTCTCACATGTAATACAAATCTTGCCAGATTTTTATGGCATATAGAACGCTTGTAAGGTGTACCCCTCTGACAGTGTTCATCTGACTTTGGCCCCATTGTCATGGATCATTAAAAAGGTAAATTTTGCTAATTGGTGTTTTTTCCTTTGAATTTTTTTGGATATAGTTTTTCATATCAGACTACGAGTTTGAAATAGAAAATTATCGTACTTTCTTAGGCCAGTTAGCCTCAGCATATACTTTTTTTGATGGTAGTTGCAGTAAACTTGTACGAAAATATCTTTTCTTCTAAAACCACTGGTTCAGTTTTAACCTAGCTTTAATTAAATAATCAATAGACCATAAAGTAGAAACTGAGTACTGGTATGAATAGTAAAAATAATCAGCTATACAATATCTACAAAAAATCACTTGTGACTGCACAAATTGAATTCCATCTTAAAGCAGTAATTTCCCTTTAATTGGTTTTTCTTATATATATAACAATTACTAGTTTTATTTATTGCAATTTCTAAAAAAAATTCTGCATACAGGTAAAGGTCTGTTTCAGTTAGCAGAATGCGATACTCACCCAGTCACATTGTTTGCATTGACAAAAACCTCGCAATAATTTCTGAATTTACAGTATGACTGAAACCACTGGATGAATCCTAGGAGTTATTAACCTTAAATGATTAATTTTTATACAATAGCTAAAATGAACAAAAATTATGTCGTATATTGGTATCACATTGTCGTCGTCCGTCTGTGTTGTCAGTGTCATCCAAAGGCAGATGGTTGCCGAATAATAACTTAACTCATTCCCCCCAAGAGGTTTCTGGAAAAATCAGGCATTTTCGAAAATTTGCAATCATATGCCAATTATATGCAAATTAGCAGACTCTTGATGCTGTAACTGATGCTCAGCTATTAAACTATATATTGAGATTTGGGGGCGGATGGCATGGCTTGGAGGTGGAAGATTTTCTCGTGGGTTTAAACCCACCCCCACTGAAAAATTGTCATTTTCCGTCTATTTTCCGATTTTAAAACGACCTTCAGAGGTGAACATTGACCAGACTGTGTTTCTTTGTCATTTAAGTCTTACCCTATAGATACAGAAGTCCATTCATGCTAACTGGAAGTTTATGGGACTTGAGTGTCTTGCTGGCGAATTATTATTAAGTCAGGTCTGCCTAAATGTCTGTTTTTACGGATTTTTGACAAAACGGTGACCTAGATTTTACAGACTAGTTTCCTATTGGCCATATTATACCTCTTTGTGTTCCTATACCACCTATGCATGAATTTACAATAATAGTTTATACCTACAATGACTACCAGTTACGTAGTGGCCATCGAAAGATGCCCACCCCACCTGCTTTTGGCTACTTTTCACGTTTTTCCGATTTTGAACTCTTAAACGGCTTTCAAAGTGCCATAATTTCTTAAACAGACGTCTGAGAACAGTTTATGTACCATGAACTGCTTGGTTGAAGTTCCTGCTATCATGACAGTTCAGGTTGTGCAGTTCAAAAAAGGTATGGAGGGTCATACGGACCATCAAAGAATGGTTGTCGCCATCACGCCTACAGGCGGGATTGGGGGTTAAAGGGTTAAGTATAAGTAAATAGTAATTTATGAAATTTTAACACAAGGATTATAACCACAAAAGGAAGGGACCAAAAAGGCATTTTTCTAGTTTCCAGACAATATATTGTGTTTAAGCATATGGATCTCTCTGAAATTATACCACAATTTTCCATACCATAAAGGGATGGTAAGGATTGGCTTTGGGGGGATGGCTCAAATCGTTAAGGAATTATGGGGGGGGGGGGGGGGGGACAAGGGTTTCTTGGTTAATGGACAATTATGACAATTTTAAAGCAGTGTAAGGGAGGTAATCCAAATGTAATCCAAACATAATATGTTGAATTACCTCCCTTATACTGGTTTAAAATTATGTGTAAAGAAATATTGTTTTTTCTTGAAGTGATTTGCTGTCAATTCACTTTAAGTAGTTACTGTTGATTAAGGAATATTAATTTTCTACTATAAGACTTTAATGATGTATTTGTGAAGCAATTTATTACTAATTATTTTAGTTTTTGCTTTTTATTTCAATTTATGAAAGGTGATAGATATAAGAAGATGAGGCATGAGTGCCAATTAGACAACTCTCTCATCAAAGTCACAATTCGTAAAAGTAAACCATTATAGGTCAAAGTACAGTCTTCAACACTTTACGGAGACTTGACTCACACCGAACAGCAAGCTATAAAGGACCATAAAATGACCAGTGTTAAACCATTCAAACGGGAAAACCAACGGTCTTATCTATATAAAAAAATCGAGAAACTCTTATGAACCACATCAACAAACGACATCTACTGAACATCATGAGCTTGTTTTAATTGGAATAATAGTTAAAACTAGAACACACCCGTGATACCGCGGGTCTGTGGCTGAATTAAAGAATATAACTATGCGTAAGCCTTATTTTAGTATTGGTATTGTCATCTGATAAAGTCATGCCGATTATAAGATGCACAGTTTTCTCTGCTTTCAACATCTTTCTGTTTGAACCCGTCGACCTGTTTTTCTAATCAACAGTATTGTACTATATTAGT
This sequence comes from Mytilus edulis, assembly GCA_019925275.1. Taxonomy (NCBI): domain Eukaryota; kingdom Metazoa; phylum Mollusca; class Bivalvia; order Mytilida; family Mytilidae; genus Mytilus; species Mytilus edulis. The sequence continues at coordinate 23,694,953 of CM034350.1, forward strand.
TAGATATAAAGTTGAATTCTTTGATTCATCGTTTTTACGTGATGACGGCTGATAAATTGGACCTCGTAATTTTAGTATTATAGATGTGTGTAACAACATATTAAAATTTAAGAAATCAATCGGTGGACGAACTAATATACAAGTAATATTACTAGTGAAAGTAAGACCACAAAAATATCCTGAATTAGCTTATTTTAATTCTATCTCAACAGTACATAGCATTAATGTTTTACAATATGTTGCTTTAACTTATGAATATTCAGAAAGATTTTTTTCTCACACATATGTACAATGCTTTTAATGTAGAATTAAGTCCTCTAGTGTTAATTGTTAACAACTTCTCCAAGTTTCTATTCCTTGCACAGTTCAATTAAGTCATGACTTTATATACACATTGGATTTTGAAATATTTGTCACAAACTCAAATACTGTATTTGCTAACTTTGAATATCTTAAATGTTTTGATAATAGCATAAATGTTCATAAATTCTCACATAAATGTATTTAGTACAAGTACCTAAATAATTCACACATGTTGGTCCCTTCAGTCAATTCATATTGACTTAGAAGCAATATTATTCAAATATATATTTAATGTTTGACATAAACCATTTTGAAGGTTGTCTCTTTTTCAGACTTATTCACTGTTTTCTCCTTCGTCTTGGTTTTCTCCCTATTTTCCTGGCATTTCTTTCTTTTTGTTTAGTTTTTGTTAATTCTCTTATCTTCTTACCAATAGTACGAAGTTGTTTGGACAGCCTTCTTGTTTCTTTGTTTGCTAAGTTTGTTTTCTCTTCTGCTGATTTTATGAGTAGATGCCATTTTGATCTTTGTAAATGAATATCAGTTTTAACCTTTCTCAAACTTTTCTTTATCTTTGGAAGATTAACACATTGTTCAACTGGCATTTTGTTGCACTAAAACATAAAATCAAATCTTATAAAACATTGTTCTCATCTTGAGTAAAACCTGCAAACAGTAGATTTAATATACACGTTCCTGGTCAAACAAATTAACAGACTATATGTTACTTCAGAATTTAACAAAATTTGACAAAACGAAGATATTGCAGGTAAAAAAATGTGAGCATTTTGTCATATATTTAGGTACTGCTTTAAGTTCAGCCAAAAATATTTCATCAAATAAACGTTTTCTATATTATTACTTGAACCCGCATACCTTTTTGACTAATCTCCTCTGTCTCCTAAGAGCTGTATCTACTTTTACTTCAGACAGACAGGCCTTTTCCCATTGTAAGTGATCCGTAGATCGTAGTGAGGCACCTAAAAATGCCAAGTATTATTACAAAACTACCTTAATTGGTGGTTAGTTTTATTCAATGCAAAAGTTAAAATGTACAAAATATACAGAAACGTAAATATAGGGTTAAAATAAATTTCAACATTGAACAAAGGACCTAATGTTAACATTAGATGACAGATTCAATTAGCAAACAATTATTTCATATCATTTGTTTTCACTCAAAATGCTTATACTTGTGACCACAATATAATATGATTGTTTTATAAGTATTACCGTTACTGGTGAAGGTATATCCAGAAAAGCGTGTTTCCCCCACGAAATTACTAATTGTCGTTATATTTATAAGCAATATAGAGTGCAAGCTTGTCTAAGAAATGGAGATTTTTTTATTCTGCAGTACGTATTAATAATGTGCACCATAACATTTATTCAATTATGCGTTATATTTCCTTCAAAGGCATATTTCGCACACTTACTATAGTGTACATTTTATCAGGAACTGTCTTTATTTTTTTTTGTCTTCAATTCGTACCATTGAGCTTGAAATTTAGGATAACACAAATATAGTTAGGTTTGCTGCATATGACACAGATATCGCTGCGACCAATCTACACTTTTGTGATAATGGGCCGTAAAGCAAACAGCAGTCAATCACTCAATATGACGCATAGTGTATGTTCGGTTCACGAGAAAAAAAATTCCAGTGCATTGTCTTATCGATTCTTGTTCGTCTGTTTATGTTGGTGTGTTTTTAACGACTTCCTCTTGAACTCCCATCTCATGCTTTTGTTAATACAACATGTAAAGCTGTGATAACGAACAAAACACAGTTTCCATTTACACATATACAATAGTTCTAACAAGACAGTATCTTTATACACTATGCATAGACATATAACTACATTTATTTTTCTGATTTTGTTTAAGGAATCAAATTTTGTTTTACTAGGAAGATTTATTTAACTTTTACATATGTTTTGAATACATGTATAGAGGGAAATCTAATTACTAAGCTAAGCAGATTTGTTAAAATTTAACTACTCACCATCCGGGCATTTTTCATATTTAGGGCCGTCAGAAAACATACGATTTAAATTTGTTGTTTCTCTAGGGTTTGCAGTTGTTCCAAGTTTTTCTTCTACAAAAGGTTTATATATCTAGTTAGATTTTAGTTGGAAAGATATTAAGGGTTAGAGCATAGGAAATTAATATACCTTCCATTGTATTAAAGGAAAAGTGATTATATTACTGCTTTAATGAAAGGTTAGTTGCAATCACCTTACAGTTCGAGGTACACTTAGTTTGATAATTTTCAAAAATAACCACGCTTTATTTTTAATAAAGACAAATCTTCCTGGGTATTTCATAAATTGTATTTTGATATCTGACAAGGAATGGTTGCGAAAGAGACAATTATCTACCAAAATATCAAGGTTGTAAACAACTACAGATCACTACAGACCTTCAACAATGAACATAATCTATGAAACTTAAGTTTACTTTGTTATACATAGGCAATAATCGTGTTAGGCCGTAAACAAAAACCAGATAAATTATAATTAAAACGACCTTTCTTGAATGCAACTCCACATTTGGTTATTGTTGCTACTCTTGTCGTAACTGTTCACATGCTGCTTTACCGCTTTTTTTTTACAAGTATGCATAAGAATAAGAAGAATAAGAATATTTATAATTCCAATCAAGGGCCCTTGATGGGCAGCATAACATGTATACATAAAACAAAACATGCATACTACGGTATGTTTCGCTCAACAAAATCAGAAGATGAAATAGGAATCAAACAGTGATTCCAAACTTACAACATAGAACAAGACACTTACTATACAACAGTCAATTACGGCAATTGAAAATATGCACTGGAACAGTACTATTCAACTACTTTTCACTTTACATACAGTAACAAGTAAGTTTTACGAATGCAATTATAAATGCACTGGGACAGTACTATTAGCAGATGTACACTTTGAATAACAATTAAATTTTACAAACGCAAATGTAAATGCACTGAATAATCGGCGGGAAGTATAAACAACATTTATATTGTATAACTATTCTCTGCAGACTAAACAATGTTGAAGAGTACAAATGAGCAATTAGACTACAAGTGATTTCCTCTGCAACTATTGGGTTGGATTGAAAATTCTAATCTTTATATACATCATTTTTTTGTGCTTTTTTAAAAACTCGAGAAGGGTTACTATACATCTCAATAAAAAAAACTTAAGTACTCAAGATGAAAGACAAAATTGTTAAACAGATCGGTTTTCAAAAGCAGTTGATCCACTGGACTATAGGACTGTATAAATAAGGATCACTGAAACTACAAGAGGTAAAATATACTGCACGGTATAGTGATTGTGTTAGCTAGGATGAACTCAGAGGAACTGTGTTGGAAATTATTACGATACAAGAAACGGACACATACCAAAAAAACATATACATTTAGTGTTAGCAGGGCAGTTATTAGGCAGCAACAGAAATAACAACACTTACGACCATGAGTATAAGGGTACATTCCATATCTTAGATGAGGTTTAATGTGTTGTCGTTTGATATCTTCACGAGTATGGTATATATCTGATTCATACTGAACTAGTTTAGAATACACTTCATCCAATGTCCTACTCTTGTATCGTAGAATATCAAATAATTCTGTCGCAGTGGATACTCTGACGAGCTGTTAAAATAAACCAAAAATATTGCATTGAATACTTTATTGGTATAAATATATAAAGTTGAAACGGTCAATTAATTCTCAAACTGAGTGTGTACTTAAATTTTTTCATATTTTGTAGATTTGTATTTGAGCGGCACTGTCGATTATAAAGGAATTAGGACAAATGATTTCCCCAATTTACAAGTGTGGACACAGATGAGTGTGGATAGTATGTTTGGGTGTTTGACAGTGTCTTATGACAAAAGGAGTTCTCTGTTTTTCCTATATGGTGTTATTAATTGTGTTGCACGGTGACAACCGATCTGAGCATTAGGAGTGTTATTTATTTAATATTTTTTCAAGACAGGCATGGAGGAGACAATAATTACATTAGTTACCAAATGGTTATGATAGAATATGTTCTACATCTTTGACTTTGGATACATTTTGTAGCTAGGAGAGCAACACATAAAAGGTTGATTTTTTCACGTGTTTTTTTTCTAAATGGGAGATGATATCTAGATTTGAGAACATGATATAAGGAGCCTGTAACTCAGTGGTTGTCGTTTATTTAAGTGTTACATATTAGTTTTCTGTTTATTTTTTTAACATAAAAAAGGCCATTAGTTTTCGCGTTTGAATTGTTTTATATTGTCATTTTGGGGCCTTTTATAGCTGATTATGCGGTATTGGCTTTGCTCATTGTTTATGGCCGTACAGTGACCTGTAGTTGTTAATTTCTGTGTCGATTTGGTTTCTTGTGGAGAATTGTCTCATTGGCAATCATACCACATCTTTTTTATATGTATTTGCTTACTATTGGTATGGTTCTATTTATATTACTTTGTGGTGGTTCGTCAGTATCATTAGTAATTTGTTTTGTTAAAATGTCGAATTATTCCTCAGATTAGAATACATTTATTGGTTTTTAGTAATGACAATGCCTGACATGATGCTTGGGGCTAAATGAGCTAGGAAGTAAACCTCTGTGCTGCTTTATATCAATTCTTTGATTATATCTCCTCCAAAGCTGGTCGAAGTAAAGAAAAATTTTGACCAATATGAAAATGATTTCACCAAAAGAACGTTTGTGAGCATGCTCAAAAGACTCATAACTGCTCCAAAAGTAATCTGATAGAATTTCAAGCATGTCAAGCAGATATTATCAACATCTACTTAATGAGTCTTAATATGTCTAAATATCTAAAAAGTTATAGTATTCAAAAGGTATTGCAAAATTATTCCTTTTCATTTTTTGTTTTGTTATATGGATATAAAAATATAAGTGATACATGTACCATTACAATATTTGTTGTGGTATGAAAGTGTAGTAATTTTAACATTTACTGTAACAATGTTAATTCACACAAATTAAGAAATAAACAAATGAATGGAACAGATGCTCCGCAGGGCGCAGCTTTATACGACCGCAGAGGTCGAACCCTGAGCGGTTGGGGCTAGTATGGACACAACATTCAAGCTAAATACAGCTCTGAATTTGGATTGTGATTAAATAGTTGACACAGCTTAGTTTACACAGAATGAATGTGGTTTTATGAACTTAAATATTTTTTTTTTTCTTTTGAGCAATTCACCAAGCTGTTGAATATTAATCCTTTCAAAAAAAAATACTTGAAGTAATTTTCTTTATAATTTATGAAATCTGAAATGAGAAAAATTCCCCCTCTCCCTCAATTTTTGTCACCTCCCCCTTTCCCTTATTCCAACCAGATGCTCCACAGGACGCAGCTTTATACGACCACAGAGGTCGAACCCTGAACAGTTGGGGCAAGTATGGACACAACATTTAAGCTTGATACAGCTCTGAATTTGGATTGTGATTAAATAGTTGACACAACATAGGTTTCTGACACAGAATGAATGTGGTCTAAGAACTTCAACTTAAAAACTTAAAAATTTTATTCCCAATTTAAAAGTCTTTCCATCTAGATCTATGCAAGTAAAATTATGAGGTGTCAAAGCTTAGTCTATGTTCTTTGGCGTGTTAATAATGTTGTTCATCGTGTCATACGTTTGAACACGTAAACAAAACACAAATGGTTTAAGATGGATTTAATCTGCGATTCTGATAAATGTTGGCCAAATTCTGAGCATCTATTACCAAAAAAAAAAGAAAAGTAAAAAAAACGACATTCAAAATAAAAACTAAAATCTTCTTGAAGAAAAGCTTAGTGTGTCATTCCTCAACAAGCATATATGTAGATACAAAACCGTTGCATTCGGATACAACATAATTCATTTTTATTCTAGTTGTACTTTCATGTAAAATTTTATTAAAATCATGTGAAATTTGGAGAAAACAAACTATATCAAAACTGTCTCCCATTTATTCTTCTCACGTATTTTTTTGTTAATTTTGTGTATGCATGAATATTCCTTGTATACCTTTATTGATGATGGTTTTCCTACATCACGGACTGCGTGCTCTATAAATGATGACAAACGCTGGAAATGTCCTTGGTTCCTCCTCAGTGTCTCGATCTGTTTCTTCTTTGCATATCTCATCTCTAAAATTATTACTTCCATTGTCCCGTAACTTCTATCTCTGAGGAAGAAGTTCCCGTTATAATATTGTTGCAATTCTTGTGGAGAAACTCCATCTGTTTGAAGAAAATCTATCCCACTTCTGTAATATTCTACATATGCTTTGATAAATGTCTTTGGACCGAACGTTAGCTTCCCTGCAATTTCAACCTGTGGACATTTGAAAATTCAGTTAGCCTCTTTAGTTTGGTTAGACTTTAATCCACAGACTCTTATCTGAATTTGTTCTACAGTTTTACAAGTTCCGCTTTCTAGAACTTATCCTACTATTAAGTAGTCAATGCTTGGTGACTATGTCGATTGCATGCATATTTTTTTTTTTTTATATTAAACTTGAATTAAGACTACCAAAAGATGCACTAATGTCTGTTCATAGATCGGAATTTATATCAGATTGTAAGTCTGGGTTCAGAACTAAACTTTACGACGAAAGGGACAATTTTAATTTTCTTCGACTCGTAAAAAACTTTCAATTTAAGAAACTTAATTAAGACTATAAGATAGATATGAAACAAACAACGAAATCAGCATGCTTCTTTAGAACTTGCAAATAAAGTTTTACATGAAGATATTGTAATATTAAAAAAGTATTGCCCCCACATGACGTTGTCAATACCGAATTACAGACTTAATATAACTTTGAACTTGTACAACAAGACCTAAACATTGCCCAAGACATAGTCGGCTTTCCTCTGTTATGATGATAATGCCGTAATTCTAGCATATATCTTTTTTTTATACTATTTTTAATATTGAAGTACGTACCGCCAAACAATCTCCGGTATGAAGCAAGCCGAGGACAGAGGACGCATGCCCATCACATAATCCCATACACACAAACACATCGTTGTGGTTTTGTACTTCAAAGATCCTGGTGTCATTTAGTTCTTTGGACACGTATCTTGTAGACCCTCTTTTCGGCGGAAGCGTACTGTTCAAAATAAGTTTAATGTTAGACCACTTGAATAAGCATTAACCTAATCAGGAATGGAGACATATACTGATTTGAAATGAAAATGCTTAAATATTCTTTTTCAATTAGAGTTTTATATCTTTTAGACAACAACCATCGACAACCAATGTATTACATAATTACGCAGGTTTTTTTTATGTAACTATGTTGACTTTGTGCTAAACGGACAAAAGTTTAATCCCTGTTATAATATGGTCATGTGCCTATCCAAAGTCTGGATGGATCTCGTCAATGGTCGTAGTCTAGTTATATTTTTGTGTCTTTTTTTAGCTTTAATGGCAGACCAGTGATAGTCTTTGATATACCACTTTTTAGACTCGGGCGAGAGTTTATTCACATCTTTGATGTACCAGTAGTGCTTTGCAAGTATTTCAATATGCCTGTGCTGTTATATATCTTGTCTGCATGTTGTGTATTTTAATGTTGTGTTTATGTTATTTTATATTCGGTAAAAAGCTCTAAAGAACTTATGTTTGTATTGTTATATGTTAACCGAATCAAAATAAAACTTTCGTATTCGTATTCTAGACTCGGACGAGGGTTTATTCACATCTTTATTATATCACATTCTAGACTGGGACGAGGGTTTATTCACATCTTTGATATACCACATTCTAGACTCGGGCGAGAGTTTATTCTCATGTTTGATATTATCAGATTATTACATGGCATTTTTCATATCGCATGTATTATCAGCCCAAGGTTCAATATCAGCCCAAGAGCCGCATGGCTCGAGGGCTGATGTTGACCGAGGGCTGATAATACATGCGATATGAAAAATGACATGTTATGATCTTTTTATCATATGCTTCAACAATGGAGAAAAATAACAGATTCATATATTGATCCTGTTACGTGTTTCCAAATAGATGTTCAAAGAGTGAAAAGTTCACGGACGTCGGACCCCAAATTTAGTACATTAGATATGAAATCTTTTTACCATATGCCTCTACAGAGAAGAAAAACATTTCAATATGGACGAATCGACAACAAAAATAAAAAAATCAACAACATACATAATGAACACTGTTTGGAAAAGTCAACTTTTTCAAATTAACTTTCTAAATTATGTTTGAAACTTTAAAAAAAAAACCGCATTTATTTAATAATTTGTTTGGTTTTTATTTTTTATTATTATTATTATTTTACACAATATACTTTTCAGTATCCAAATAATTGTTTTGTACACTACTTTGTAATGTTTTTCACTGAAAACGTAGCATTTGGGTGTATTTCCCGGAATATGCCGAGTATCACCGGAATGCCATGCGATAACGTTACGGAAAGGCATGTGATAACAATCGAAGCATGTGATAAACTTTTCATATCAGCCCGCTAAGCACCAATTCGAAAAAATATGGAATTTACGTTAAATTTATGCTATTATCATACAGTAAAAATCACATGTCATTTAGTCTAAGTATATGATAAACCACATTATAAACTCGGGCGAGAGTTTATTCACATCTTTGATATACCACATTATAGACTCGGGCGAGAGTTTATTCATAATTCTGTTGTTGTGTGGAGACAGTGTACTGAATCTGTATATATATGTCTTTAGAAATGTTTGTGTTGTTTGGTTTTTGTCTCTTATACTAGCATACAACTCTTAATTGTTTGAAAAATAAAACAGATAAAAATGTCTAGAGATAAGTTAATCGATTGCATACATTTATCATACTGCACCATCTGAAATTAATTGCTTCATCATACACGTGGTAAACTTTTGATCTCAATATTTGTATTGCTATGAGAACATGTTAATTCGTGTGTAAATCGTTATTCCTAACTACAATAATGATTATAACGTTAGTAAAGTGCGAGATCTTATTGAATGTGTGTTTTTCATCAGCACTGGTCCTTTCCGCACGTGTAATCAGACTAATTACCTAATATTGGAATCTGCTTAAAATGTACTATAACACAATGATTTCTCTAGGTACAAAGATATAGTTTATAACAATGCATCTACAAAATTATATATGAGATGAGAACATTCTGCAAAATTCTCTGAAGAAATGTGAAAACAGAGCTTTTTCTGAACATACTTTAATTTTAGCTTTCAAATTGTTACAAATTGTTATTTCACGTTCAGTGGCAGATTTTCATTCATATTCAAGAAAACGGAATATGAATTTTCATACTAAATTTAATAATAGTCATTTTATTTTACAAAGGAGTCATATATTCCCTAAAAGAAATCATGTGTTTGTTTAACATAGTCATAGAAAACACAGATACGTTGGGAGATACACATTTTTTCTGTGAAATAAAATTTACTTAAAAACTATTATAGCAATATTGATCATTGTAAAGCATAATGGCGTATATTACCATCCCTTTTCTATTAGAGACCCAGGGAACAATTCTTCAACTTTACTGACAACAGTGACCAAGTTCCTTATCTCTTATGCTTGGTACTTTCCTAGAATATTCAAACGCAGTAATATCCAATTTCTGACTGAAAGTCCTGAAACAAAATAACATAAACAGTTTATATTTAATTAACATCATTGTAGTTACAATTTTTGATATAAGTTGATGGATAAAGTATTAGAAAATATCGCCATATGCTCACGTCACATGTTTCTGAAATAACTTTGACCAGGTAAGCTGGAGTACAAACGTTTAAAAAGCAATTTACGATAAAACATTGAATCTCAACTATTTTTTGTTGTTCTGGTTTTTGTCAAGTTATCCTTCTATCTTCAAATCAAAACACAAATAATGCTGTAAATCATAATGGCAAATACGTAAACGTTGACCGAAGGAGTTGTTATCTTAAGTTTGGAATGCATACATAGTTTATAAACTAGAAAAAAGAGACACAAAGACAAAATGTGGCATTTCAATCATATCGGTAGCGGTACCGATACATTTGCAACTGATTGGGTAGTAACTGCATGATCGACAATCAGGACTTCTTAGGTACGGACTTATAATATACTGTTATTCCAATCTCCTCGTTGGAATAACGCAAATGGTATAATCCTGTTTTCGTGTATCCTGCAGAATGTTTAAAAACCTTGACGACCAATATTTTTTTTACAGAAACTGCCGCAGTTCAAAGCAAAATTGACATTGGTATAATATATACAAGTGTGAGGTCTATTGAATGAAGAACATAACATCGATAGTATATGAATACTTCGACAGTACAACACAAGCCCAAAGGAACATTTCAGGCTTTTCAATTATTGATTCCAGTTGACTTAGAATTTTAACGACGATTTTCTTTGAAAGGGGCATTTGAACAATATTCTGTAGGCTAGCTTTCAAACATTTTGACGAACCAATTTAATACAACTACTGGTCTAAGAAAAAAGTTCAGTTTCAATCATTCAGAAATAAATTCAGTTTTAACAATACTAAAACTGATATACGGGTCGTTCGGTGTATTATAGGGTACAATTGATTATAGATGTAATAGGTGTGACCGTAACTGCATAACAATGAAGTCACAAATCACCATTAATCAACTGGGAACTAAACTTTATCAACACTTTTGTGATCCTGGATCACGAATCAATGTATTAGATTACATGTTATGCATTTTTAATCCATCTAATATATATATATATTAGTTTTATGTTTGTGGTTTCCTTTAAGTGATTAATATTCATTTGATGTAAATTTTCATCAGTGGTTCTTAGATCTTAATTGAGGTACAGCAAATAATAAGATATAATATATGACCTCATACGTGAAGAAAAAATTAAAGACAGCAGATTTTAAAATGCATTTAGTTTGAATTTAAATGAGAGTGCCTGGTTACTCTTTTATTAATTCTTACAAGCTGCATTACATGCCAAGATATAAAGTGTCTATACGAATACTTTATGTACTTTTCGAACTTAACAATTATAGTAAACAAAGAACTACGTTAATCCACATGGCTATTAGCTGATGCCAAGTCTCGTCAGGGGTTAAAACCAGAAAATTCTGTTACTTTGCGAAAACATTATTTAATTAGGTTTCTCAACTTAGTTTGCTTTCTTAATTTTCGTTATCTATGCCAAGAATGTAACATGTTGTTGCCAACCAATTAAATAGATTAAACATGAAAACATCTTAATTCTTAATCGTTAAATGATCGCATAACATTTAATTGAATTTAGATTGCATTTATTTTTTAGAATTTTAGCTGAAGTGACTTTTTACATCTACTTCGATCTAAAAAATATTAACTACAAGTAATTAATTTATTTTTATTTGCTATAAAGGTTTATTAATATAATTTCGAATACCTCCGCAACGAGAAAACATGTGGTTATTTATCGACGATGTACACTATACTAGTAAAAAAAGTCGGCATTTGAAGTATGTAATATGGAAATGTTGTCTTTCTTAAGTCACATACTCCTATCCTTTAACCATAGGGAAATGTCATGGCGTTAGTACATTTTCATTCACGCCGGTATTAAAATCTATACTCAGCAGCCAAACGGACACTTTCTTAAAATTAGTCGTGCTGTAGATTGGGAGTAAATCCCAGTCATGGGGTGAATTTGCATGCACTGGAATAAAATATATTTTCTAACGCTTAATCTGTATAACGAACGAAGATCCTACTTGCCCTAACCCAAATAAGAAATTATTAGAAGAAATACAGGTTCCAACTCCCTCAGGCAAAGTTGACCTTTTAAGAATTAAGCTATTTTATATGTCTGTCCCTTTAGTCATAGATATAGTGAATTGGACGCACGAAATTTTAAAGTGTTTTTTTTTCTAAATTCAATATGTGTCGTCTCTTATTTTCTTCTAACTAAAAATATTTCAACGTCAATCGAGATGGTCAGGCATTTTTATTCTCCAACGGAAGTTTATCATCGGAAAATAAGAAACAAGGCTCGCAATTCTTACCGATACTGTGTATTCATTATAAATCGCGGGATACACATTTTCGTGTATAAAGGCGAATAAGTGCTTTCATTATGGCTCAATGGTGGGTTCTTGTTCAGAATATTGATGAAATATTTGCAACTGGATGTCGAAGCAAACAAAAATTATTAAATCTACAAATTCTTCTTTTCGATTTTTAAAAATCGGATAAAGTAGAGTTTAGTATCTATGATGGCTGAAATAATTTCTTTTACATCGTTTTAAAAGGCAAATACCGATAACCAAACATCATAACAACAAATTTAGAAAATTCCATTTATGACCAACCGATTATTTAAAGAGAAACACTTTTCATTTTTATTTCCTTGAGATTTCCGAGCCTTGTTTAGTATTTCTAGTAAACATGACGTATCGTATGGATTAGAGGGTATATAAAGTTTCTTAACATACACCATCAATAAGTAGTAGAACAAAACCAGTCTTTTGTATTTTTAGAAGAAAAACATAATATCATTCCAAAACGTTAATATCTTGTACATTTAAAAGCAGTATGATTATATTAAAAAAACAATCCTACCTTCCAGAAAAGTTAATTAACAATGCAGTTATCACAATAATAAATTCCATGTCTTTGAAGGCGAATGCTGATACGAATTACTACATCGTACGCACATGCACTAATATTTATATATACATCATATAGGTGCCAAAATTCATGAATTAAAGAAACATGAGCTTATTATGACGCTATTCTGTGGGTAGAGTTTTACGTTATTATCCTGTTACTGAGCACACAAGGTGAATTACAAATTCATTCATTTATCATTAAAATTCTAATAGGTTTATACCTCGAACTAATGAACTGGAAACACCTTAAATTAATTACTGCAAATTACTGTTATTTACACTTAGAGTAATGTGTGAATTTATAAGTCCTAGTATTTAGATGAAATAATTATGAGCCGTTTTTATCAATGAATAAGGACAAATCGTCTGCATAATACATTTCGTGATACGTTTTGATACTAGTATATTGGAACAATTAGAACCTGCTAGCGGCATAAAATTGAAAGAATTTCAGAAGAAAAAGAATTTGCGACTATTAACATTATGAAAATCTTTTGATTTTGAAAACGGATAACCTGTGTTTTCAAGTTTTAAACATAATTTTGTTTGTGTTTGATAAGAAAAAAATTGTAAGATTTCCGCAGAACCCAGTGCCTACCTTTGCTATAAATCGCAGTCTCAACAAAAATGAGGAAAAAAATAAATAAATATATTCCTCTTGGTACTATCTTTTGATGGTGTAAAAAGCTTCTGTCAAAGTTTGGTATAAAATCCAGGATAGTTTATGAATCTAATAAATGTTTTAAAAACTTTAACTGCAAACTGTACATATGTAATGTTAACTGGAAGAAAATCTAAGTTCGTTTAAAGGTAAATTACGAAAAAAATGGATTTATCTTATTACAAACTTATTTCTGGATACTATCTTATGATCATAAATAAACGTCTGTCCAAGTTTGGTACAAACCCAGTATAATTTAAGAGAGTTATTAAGCTTTTTAAAACATAACCACAGAGTGAATGTAATGTTTCCCTGCAGAAAAAAACTAAGTCCATTTAAAAGTAAAATACGGAGAAAATGGATTTATTTTTTTACAAAATTTACTTCTGGATACTATCTTATGATCATAAATAAGCTTCTGTCCAAATTTGGGAAAAACCCAGGGTATTTTAAGAAAGTTATTAAAATTCTAAAAACTTTAACCGCAGAGTGAATGAAATGTTTTCCCGCAGAAAAAAAACTAAGTCCATTTATAAGTAAAATACGGGAAAAATGGAATGTTACTTTTACAAAATTTACTTCTGGATACTATCTTATGATCATAAACAAGCTTCTGTCCACGTTTGGAAGTAATCCAGTATAGATTAAGAAAGTTATTTAAATTTCAAAAACTTTAACCACAGAGTGAATATTTGTGGACGTCGCCGCCGCCAATGACGACGATACCGACGACAGAATGTAGGATCGCTTAGTCTCGCTTTTTCGACTAAAGTCGAAGGCTCGACAAAAAGGATTTAAAAAAAGTGTAAATGGTAAAATTGTACATGAGAAACTTACTGAAGATGATGCACATTATTTTTTATATTTTGTTTTGCTGATAAATATACTTTGCTTGTTTTATGGTTTACGTTAGATAGAGTCTTGAGGTTAGTTATCTAAACATTAGCAACTTTGCCAGATTTTAAGAATTTTACGTAACTTGGACGAAAGCTTTATAATGACCAAAAAGAATCAAATTTTTCAAATTTTTAATTTTTCTGTATTTTATTGATAAAACGTCTTATTTTTTTTGCACTAAATTATTCTTGTAAATTACTGCATATAGTGCTGCACAACTTGACAGACAGAAAAGTACATCTAGCAAACATTCCAAAAACCCTACTCTTTCGCCGTTTTGCTCGGGTCTGTAGTACCGTTTTTCGTCCTAACTTTAGGACACCCAATAAGATGTCTTAAGAGCATCCTATCTTAATGTTTGGATTTCGCTTTTTGCTCATTATTTTACGTAAAAATGAACATGAAATGAAACGCACCATCGGTTATTAACTCGTATATAAAGAAATGTGCATGATTTTAAACTTTGAACTTCGTGTTTCACGATACGATTACACTACCAATTTAATTCTCATTTCAAAACAATTGTTTTCAAGTTTAAATAACACTGAATCATTTTTGATATAATTACATTGGTAATTATGCATTTAATTCTGTACATGTTATTATAAAATTCGTAAACAATTTTGTTAAATAATTTCGTCATTAATAAATGTTTTATCAAAAAATTACTTTAAAAATTTAAAATTTCGACTTAGGAAATGTTTAGGACGTCCTAACATAAGATTCGTCTGAGAGAGCTTCGAGACACAACTTAAGAGTGTCCTAAGTCGATCCCAAGTCCATCCTAAAATCGGTCTTATCTTTGACTTAGGACGAATCTTAGGATACCTTCGAGAACACCACCCCAGGATATTTCATATCACAAATAGCTTAAAACTTTTAGTAAATTCTTTTACATAAAATTCAAATATTTTGTTATGGAAGCTTTGCTGTACATAAATACGGGGGAGCAAAACCTTAACTTTTCACGGTGATGTTGTTAATCGAGCCCTTTTATTTAGATACGACCTGGGTAAACTTATTGATCTTTAAATAAACTATTCTTAAAGGTTACCAACACTGTTGTTTAATCTTTGGACATTGTTTTTAACGGTAAACATATCAATTTTATCAACAAATCAAAGCCTACTTTGAATAACTCAACATTATTGTTATGCATCATTGTTACATCCGAAGCCTATATTTGGGCGTTGCACAGTTTTTATCACGTCTTCTTATTTCTATATTAATTGAGTTGCTTACAGTATTTGAGAAACAGATGAAAACCAAAAAACCTAACATTGACAATCGTGAACCATGAAATTGATTGGTTGTTGTTTGCTTTTAAAATGTGCAATTGATAATATTTCCTGCATTTTTGGGACAAGAACTAGTAAACAATATTATTATAAATGTAATAGGCAAGTCATTTAAGTAGGGATTTTTGGACTACGCTGAAAACTAGCATTGGATAGGATTAGAAATTTGACATTGCAACAGGCCATCTATATATAGACCCATCAGAGCTGTTAGTGGTTCTTTAACGTATCAAGAGCTTGACACCAATAGCTAATGCTGTCACGATTCTTCCATAAAAAATACCACTGTCTGCATATTTTTTTTTAAATGGGGTTGAATTAAAACACAACATCGATCTATAAGTCTTTATAAAACAATTCAGCTCCACATCTGAAGCCTACACTAGTACAGTTTTCATGAAAAGTCAGAAGCCAGAAGAATCAAAGAGCAAACTCAATCTTTGAGTCATCACTATCTAATGAATCGAAAAATCCATTCAGATCTAAGAATTATTTGGGGCAATGATAAAATAGTACAACAAAGTTTTGTATTTACACTACTTGTTACCTTTCTGACATCGGACTTGGACTTCATTCTTTAGTTTTAAACTAAGTGTATTGATGTGTTTCTTTATTCTACATTGGCTTAAGGTATAGGGGGAGGTTTAAGATTTCACAGCATATTTAACCGGACACATTTTTACGCCTGTCCCTAATCCGAAGAATCTGGCCTAGAAGTATGCAATAATGTATAACACTTTATTCCATGGGGTGCCCCATAGAACTCTTTCCTTTAAATCTAGTTCAATGGTATATTTTGAAGTTTAGTATGACGTTCATTTTCACTGAACTAGTACACATTTTTATTTAGAGGTCAATTGAGTCCCACCTTGATTCAGGATTTTTTCGCTGCTTTGAAGACCCATTGATGTCTTTCTGCTGTTATCTGCATTTGTTGTCTGACACATTCCTCATTTCCATCCTCAATTTTTTTTATTAACCCTTGGTAGGCTAGCAATATATGCTAGCCACTTAATAGCAGGGGCATACAAACTGGAGTTTACTTTGCAGTTGCTGAGGTCAAGGAAATTGCACAATTTTAAAACCATAAGATATCTACATATTAGATATGGATTATCTAGCTGTTTTAGCTTTTGTTCATTTTTTTTACAGACTAGACAAAAGGAATTTCCCCCAACAACGGTCCATAAGCATCAACTGAAATGCTCTTTACTTATCTGGTTTTCAAGATTTTGATTGAATATTATTTGCGACAAAAGCTCAAACTTTCATTACTTCTAGTTTTAACTGTTAACTTCAAATGCATATTTGTTAAATATTTTATAACATCATTTTGTGTAATCATTGAATGTAAACTTGTTAACACAGCTCTTTTTTAATTCTGCCATTCCAGCTCTATTACAAGAGTGAACATGTTTAAAAGTCTAATGTCTTGTCTTATTTACTGATGAGTGAATTGTCTGTTGCAAGTAGGACTTGTATTTTACAAAGATTCAAAACCTGAAACTTGGACTCCATCCTTAATAAATGCTGAACAGAATGATACAGATAATAGTGCAGAGAAAGTGACGTTAACATCCAACAATCAATCAATCAATTTAGCAGAAATATCTCAAAAAATATATGGCAATGTGTATACAGGGTATGGATTATTCAGGACAGCTTTTCTACCATCTAAATCCTTAAGCTTTATATAATAATTCACACTATCATGTCTGCTGCGAGATTTAAATTCCTTATTTCTCATATTCAAAGACAAAACTCAAACTAAAACAAATTGTTTTCTGGTTCCTTTCAGAGATCATTATACTTTAAATGGTTTGATCGATTTCCTCTGCTTTTCTAGTTATTCCTTGGTAAATACTCACAGGGACATAAATAAAAAACAGTTAACATCCGGTGAAAAAAATCCCAATATTCCATCTGAAGTGGTTCACAAGATTTTGTCAAGTCAGTCAAGAATTCTTTGGTTATTAAAACAGAAAAGGCATCATAGAACAATCAGAAACTTAATTTCCTCATTGGCATAAAAAAAAGTACCACATATGTATCATTTTATATACATTTATTCCTTAACCAAGAAGTTTTACAAAATGTTTTACAACAAAGGTACAAAATGTTCTTGCTATTAACAGCACCTCCTAACAAAATGTCAATTAGAATTATAATATGCACATACAACATAAGAAGGCACAGAATAGAGTCATTTCTGTCATAAGATTGGAATCCATGACACCCTCCCGTAAAAAAATGTATTAGTCAGCAATTTATTGTAAAGTTTGTAAACTAATTGTTGATTTAAGAGCAACAACAGATTCAAATTATTATATGGAGTAGGATAGGTACAGAAAAAGGTGAACAATTTGGTCACATAAAAAGCAAAATAATTTAAGCAAAAAAATATTTTTGTAATAAAAGGAATTCATAACAACAAAACATTGACACTCTTGAGTTGTAGACAATATTCAACACTAGAATAAAGCTTCTTTTAAAAAAAATCATTCTAATGACCGAGTTAACTTCAAAACCACTAATAACAGATTCTTTTTTAAAAACATAATACAAGAATTATATGTTGTTGCACCTCCATACTACTGAATGAAAATTTAATTCACAATTTTGTACAGCCTCCATGGCATATAGAATAAAATGTTGTTTTTTTTTAAAACAATAATGGCACTGGTATTCAAAGGGTGAAATAAAGCTACCATTGTAGACTTATTTGACATTATCTGTGATTTTATCAGGAACACTTTTCGTACAAAACATGTCAATTCAAAGGGGAGATAATTAAACACAGTGTTTATTTTTTTGTAACTTTCATAATTCTTTTGCATTATATTCATTTACAGGGTACAATGTTGTTTTCAGTGCCATTTTCATAACTAAATTTTGAATTGGTTTTAGACTGGTTTTAAATAATAAGACAGTTGGTACAACTAACTTTGTCACATAGAGTTAGCATGTTCAATGGCAATAAATTAAGCTGCTTGAAATTTTCTCTTTTTTACAGTGAAAAACAGATATAATGAATTATGGTAACATCTTACTCTCAAAATATAAATTTACATTTTCTTACATAAACATGAAATGATTAAATAAAATATTTTCTAAAGAAATGACTAGTCAAATCTGATTTTTCTTCATAACATTACTCCAACTTCTGAACATCATAATTTAAAACTTTATTTTTTCATATAGCACTCAAGACACCAACAATTAATGAAAATTTATAACAAATTGTGTCATTCTTTTTTGGATGCAGCAGCTATTCTGCCTTGTAGTGTTCTAACTTCAGGTTCAAACAGTTTAAATAATAAAGTGCCCTCTTCATCAAAATAGTTGTTGACTGGTCTCTCTATTTCTTCTGATCTGCAAAGGCCTGTTTTTCCATTGGTAAATGTCATTTTCAGTTTATACAGGTGAGTGTACCTATAAAATACAATTGCAGAATAATATAATAAAAATTCTTTTTAACTTATGTAGAACATACTGGTATGCTACATTATAAACTGACAAAACTGATCTATTTTGTGATGTTACACTATTGGTTTTTCCATATGAATGGTTTTAGACCAGTCATTTTAAGAGCACTTTATAGCTTACTGCTCAGTAGGAGTCAAGGCTCTGTGTTGAAGACTGTACTTTGATCTATAATGGTGTCTTTTACACCATGTGACTTGGTTGGGAGAGTTATCTCATTGTCACTCATACCACATCTTCTTATATCTATATAAATCATGTGGCTTGGTTGGGTGAGATGTCTCATTGTCACTCATACCACATCTTCTTATATCTATATAAATCATGTGGCTTGGTTGGGTGAGATGTCTCATTGTCACTCATACCACATCTTCTTATATCTATATAAATCATGTGGCTTGGTTGGGAGAGTTATCTCATTGTCACTCATACCACATCTTCTTATATCTATATAAATCATGTGGCTTGGTTGGGTGAGATGTCTCATTGTCACTCATACCACATCTTCTTATATCTATATAAATCATGTGGCTTGGTTGGGTGAGATGTCTCATTGTCACTCATACCACATCTTCTTATATCTATATAAATCATGTGGCTTGGTTGGGTGAGATGTCTCATTGTCACTCATACCACATCTTCTTATATCTATATAAATCATGTGGCTTGGTTGGGAGAGTTGTCTCATTGTCACTCATACCACATCTTCTTATATCTATATAAATCATGTGGCTTGGTTGGGTGAGATGTCTCATTGTCACTCATACCACATCTTCTTATATCTATATAAATCATGTGGCTTGGTTGGGAGAGTTGTCTCATTGTCACTCATACCACATCTTCTTATATCTATATAAATCATGTGGCTTGGTTGGGTGAGATGTCTCATTGTCACTCATACCACATCTTCTTATATCTATATAAATCATGTGGCTTGGTTGGGTGAGATGTCTCATTGTCACTCATACCACATCTTCTTATATCTATATAAATCATGTGGCTTGGTTGGGTGAGATGTCTCATTGTCACTCATACCACATCTTCTTATATCTATATAAATCATGTGACTTGGTTGGGTGAGATGTCTCATTGTCACTCATACCACATCTTCTTATATCTATATAAATCATGTGGCTTGGTTGGGTGAGATGTCTCATTGTCACTCATACCACATCTTCTTATATCTATATAAATCATGTGGCTTGGTTGGGTGAGATGTCTCATTGTCACTCATACCACATCTTCTTATATCTATATAAATCATGTGGCTTGGTTGGGTGAGATGTCTCATTGTCACTCATACCACATCTTCTTATATCTATATAAATCATGTGACTTGGTTGGGTGAGATGTCTCATTGTCACTCATACCACATCTTCTTATATCTATATAAATCATGTGGCTTGGTTGGGTGAGATGTCTCATTGTCACTCATACCACATCTTCTTATATCTATATAAATCATGTGGCTTGGTTGGGTGAGATGTCTCATTGTCACTCATACCACATCTTCTTATATCTATATAAATCATGTGGCTTGGTTGGGTGAGATGTCTCATTGTCACTCATACCACATCTTCTTATATCTATATAAATCATGTGGCTTGGTTGGGTGAGATGTCTCATTGTCACTCATACCACATCTTCTTATATCTATATAAATCATGTGGCTTGGTTGGGTGAGATGTCTCATTGTCACTCATACCACATCTTCTTATATCTATATAAATCATGTGGCTTGGTTGGGAGAGTTGTCTCATTGTCACTCATACCACATCTTCTTATATCTATATAAATCATGTGGCTTGGTTGGGAGAGATGTCTCATTGTCACTCATACCACATCTTCTTATATCTATATAAATCATGTGGCTTGGTTGGGTGAGATGTCTCATTGTCACTCATACCACATCTTCTTATATCTATATAAATCATGTGGCTTGGTTGGGTGAGATGTCTCATTGTCACTCATACCACATCTTCTTATATCTATATAAATCATGTGGCTTGGTTGGGTGAGATGTCTCATTGTCACTCATACCACATCTTCTTATATCTATATAAATCATGTGGCTTGGTTGGGAGAGTTGTCTCATTGTCACTCATACCACATCTTCTTATATCTATATAAATCATGTGGCTTGGTTGGGTGAGATGTCTCATTGTCACTCATACCACATCTTCTTATATCTATATAAATCATGTGGCTTGGTTGGGTGAGATGTCTCATTGTCACTCATACCACATCTTCTTATATCTATATAAATCATGTGGCTTGGTTGGGTGAGATGTCTCATTGTCACTCATACCACATCTTCTTATATCTATATAAATCATGTGGCTTGGTTGGGTGAGATGTCTCATTGTCACTCATACCACATCTTCTTATATCTATATAAATCATGTGGCTTGGTTGGGTGAGATGTCTCATTGTCACTCATACCACATCTTCTTATATCTATATAAATCATGTGGCTTGGTTGGGTGAGATGTCTCATTGTCACTCATACCACATCTTCTTATATCTATATAAATCATGTGGCTTGGTTGGGTGAGATGTCTCATTGTCACTCATACCACATCTTCTTATATCTATATAAATCATGTGGCTTGGTTGGGTGAGATGTCTCATTGTCACTCATACCACATCTTCTTATATCTATATAAATCATGTGGCTTGGTTGGGTGAGATGTCTCATTGTCACTCATACCACATCTTCTTATATCTATATAAATCATGTGGCTTGGTTGGGTGAGATGTCTCATTGTCACTCATACCACATCTTCTTATATCTATATAAATCATGTGACTTGGTTGGGTGAGATGTCTCATTGTCACTCATACCACATCTTCTTATATCTATATAAATCAATCAAATTGACAACTTTTGTTATTGACCATTATGAACACCTATAGAACAGTGACATAAATATTCTAAACCAAATAATGTTAAAAGATATAATAGTGAGATTATCTTAAACTTTAGTTTGTTTTTGAGTCTTATACACCATTTTATTTAGGGACCAGCTAAGGACCACCTCAGGTGCAGGACTTTCTCAGTGCTTTGAAAACCCATTGATGGACTTCAGCTGTTGTCTATTCTTTGGACGGGTTGTTTTCTCTTTGACATATTCCCCACTTCCATTCTCAATTTTATTGAGTACCAATTTGGTATTGGAAAATTTTATGACTTTTAAGGTCAGGCCTTGAAGTCATAAAACTTTGCTCAGTGCTCATAGCACAAAAATCATGCTCGAAACATGAAATCTAGTATGTTGATTGGTTGATTCTTGAGTCTGAGTACAAAAAACTGACTCGAAAGTTTATGACCGCAAGGCCAGATCTTAAATATCTTACTTTTTGCATGTTGAGGCTAACTCCCATTTATCATCTGGTTCTAATCCTGCTTTGTCTTTATCTGCTGCTACCAAGAAAATATTCTGTTCCATGTAAGTGGTATATAATGTCAAAACTCCCATCAGCATGAAATATCTGGTTAAGAGTTAAAGAAATTCATTTTGATGTTAAGATAAATAGCTATTTCAATTAATCCTTACATTGACATGTTTCACTTGAATGGGTGAAAGCAAACAAATGACCCAGTATTGTAGTAAATTCAGCCCCAAGAGGAACAAAGGAAGTTGAATTGCTCAGCCGTCAACCCATTTACATCGTAATTGGACATTTATCCAATATGAATTTTACAGGTATTAAAAAAACTGCTGGCATTGAGATATTTCTTGCCTGTTTGTTATTTGAGAGCATAATACAAATGTTGATATTTAATTGGAATGTGTAAATTATAAATTATGCAAAATATTCAAGAATTTATGATGGACAGATGTAAAACAGTATACAGTACGACTTCCTTTAGAGGTGGGAGGAGATAAAAGCTATTTAAATATAAGGATACGATAGAACACAAATGATGAGAATTGGTCGAGATTCTGGAAACGGTCTGATGTAGTCCCATACAAGGGCAAAGAGAGAAAATCCTACAGCTACAGTACAAATCAGTAAACGCAGGTCCATCAATCTATGTTCTTCTGTAAAACCAAAATTGTCTGTCATCACCTGTAATGTTAACCAAGAAATGGTTACTTTTGAAAAATAGAGGCAGGTTTTATGAAAATATTGCTACCTATACATAAGCTGTCAAGCTATTTTTTTTTATTTATAGTACATGGAATTACATGTTATGCTACATCCATTCTTTTCACATAAAATTAAAAAAAAAAACTTTTTAAATTTAAATATTGACCTACAATGTATTGAAATATTTTTTGTTATTTTTGATGAACAATGACTCTGACAAAGTTTTTCTAATTTTTTTTTAGAGATATTAAAGTTTTGTTAATACTTGATTTCATATACATGTATGTGTCAAAAGTTTATAGGAAACTTGTATTTTGTTAAACACTGAAATGAGTTTATTGACCTTTAGAAAATTTATTTTAAACTTGAGTAATGTTGTCACTTTTGACATTCTATTTGAAATGTGATTTTTTCTGAAGCAAAGTTGATATTAAATCCTACCTTTTTAGCAGCATCATCTAATGCATTTTTTATAGCAGAACCGTCCCATTTATCTATCTTCACAGGCTTATCATCTGCTTTCCACTGAAAATATAAAAACATATGATGAATAAAAATCCTTTTATCAAACTTAAGAATGAGTTTTGTTTTCCTAATAAGGCATGTTGTTTGTAATCAAAGATGATGATTGTTTCAAACTTGCATACTTGTAGTTGGCAAGGTAATGGCTGTTTGTTTCTGGTTTCCATGCTTGATTTCACGTACTCTTACATTTGTATTTAGGTGCTTTGTGTCTATTGTTTTTATGCTTCATATCAATCTTTTGAGATAAGCCTACTGCTATTTATTTTTACCGTTTGTTCACAAGATGTTCTATTACACCACTCTCTCTTATCTCACATATCAATTATTACAGTTGGCAGTGGAAAGAAGTTGTTGTAACTTAAGTTATTTTAAAAATTTGTAAGTGCTTAGGAGGATGACTTCAAGTCGGAAAATGTTTATTTTTCTATAGCTAATAGTGTCAATTTTTTTTTATGAATTCTGGATATTAATATTCATAATATTTACTTTTAACATTATAGAAACAAAGTCAGTGGTCTCAAAAAAGATGAACATGAGTCATGACAAAAACCAAAAAATGAATAACTAAGCTTGAGACGAATGCAAAAAAACATCCCGTTGACCAACTTCTGTGGCCTGCTACTAATGATCCCGACAACAATGATAGTTGTGTCATATACCATTGTGTAGATAAATCAATTTAGATTTACGGCATATTAAGTTTAAGTAGGTTTGACAACCGAGAAATAAAAAAATAACGGGAATTCGGGACTGGGTGTCATTTTTCAAAAAATTTAGTTAAGTACCTTGTGTTATATTAAGGTATATAGCAAATTATTTTTTTGAGACAAGTGCCTGTGATAATTACCTAAAAATAAAATTATACACATCTACATAGAATAATTTCAGTCAACAGAACAAATACACCATCACCATACAGTAGTAAAAGGTTGTAAATATCATAACCAACTACTCAAACAAGGACTGGTTTGAGGAATTTCAACGGAGATACTTTTAAAGATGCTATCTGTTTGACTCTTTCATTTCCCTGTTGGTTGACAAGATTGTAATATAATCTATAATCTAAAATATAAACAATCCAGCTGAGAATAGACATTTGATCATCACCGAGTTCCTTTTTATCTAGATATTTTTGTTAAGTAAAAGAAATAAATGAGGAAAGTGTCCATGGAATAAGGATGTTGCCGCCCAGCTTGCATATAACATTATAAAGTGGTACAACTCAAGAGAAGTTGCTTGAGGCAATTTTTCCCCATTTCTAAACAGTCATAACTCTAGAAAGAAAAAAGTGGCGCCAACAAAATTCGAACTTGAATGATCTGTAGTAATAAGTCATTTGGTGAGGCAATTTTAACCATTTGTTAAAGGACATAACTCTATAAAAGTGATACCACCAAAATCCAACTTGGATCTGTGTTTTTTGGTATTGAACATTGTGTATAAGTTTGTTTGAGGAAAACTTAAATTGGATAATGAAAAGCCAATTTCGAGATATACAAATGAAGGGTAAAACAAATAAATGCTATCCCTGTTCTATATTGACATTACCTTGTCCATGCACTTTGATAAACCTGTTCACTAAACCATCATGCAAAAAAGTTTGAGAGAGATCAATCAAGTATTAGTCCATTATAAAAATGTATTAAAATGGCAGTCTGTAGTTTATGATTTTTGCCCTTTTTGTGCCTTCTGGTCAGAATGTATAATTATTCACAATTTAGTTGTGTTTGAAAACTCAATTAATGATATTAAATTTCTATATTTTAAGAAATATTCTGGCATGCTTGAAAATGTTAAACATGTTAAAAATTGATAGAATTTAATCATGTTAATCATGCCTTTTGACACTTGAATAATTTGGAATGTTTTGGGAAAGTGAGATTAAAAAAATCACATCTTATAAAAAAGGGGCAAAAATTATGTTAACTTTTTCAGTTCTAAAAGACTAGTTTATAGTCTACTTGCTACATTAAACTTATTTCTTTAAGATGTTCATCTACAAATGTATATGGTGCTCTACAGATTGATCTCTGAAACTATAACACTAACCTGTTCTGATTCATTCTACAATTACAAAAGTTCAAAAGTATGAATAAGATTCCTTAAAAGCCACAATATAAAGCCATAATATAAAGCTAGTACAATAGAGTGAACTGATTTGTCTGTATTGACAACAAATATCAAAGATCAGAAAAATGACATGACGAAACCAAAACCAAAACATCATTCATTTACGTACAGCAGAAACATGAGCATGAGGTTAGCAGGGGAAGGGAGATAACTGCCTTCTATTTCCATAAATGAAAGGATATATATGATGTATCAATTCATGTTAGTACAAGTGGTGGTATATTAAAATAAACTACACATTATCCCTAAGTCAACATTACATGACACTAAATTGATATATTGGTGTTATAAATAAGTTTTTTTTTTGTGTAAACTGTAAAATGGAGGTTTTCTTGACAATTACTGTATGCAGATGACAAGAAACATTCAGTTTCCTAGCTTTTGAATTTTTTTTAATAATTTTAAAATGCCTTCATAATTGTTATTAACAGAAAACAAAGTACATGTATCCACATAATTCTTTTCAAGAAATCCAAGAAAGGTGTCTGTATACTTAAGTGTTAGAGTAAATATGAAATATTTTCAAGCAGTAGAACTACATTTGTAATACACCATTCCCCATGCCTATATATACATTGTAATTTTCAAGACTCATCTAATTCCGTGAGTTTTTACTCACATATCATGAATATCATCATGTTTTTAAATGACGTTAATGCAGCAAGAGCTTCTGTAAAGTTTTGCAAAAAGAATTCAAATTGGATTGTTTTAAAACTCTAATTAATGCAGTTAAATAAGAATACTAGTTCAGAGGGATGACAAACTGTCTAAGTAGACTGAGTATACTAATACAGGCCAAAATTCTAATTTCAAAGGGACATAAAGTATAGAACAAAATTTGAACCACAATTTCATGTTGATATGCACATCTACATGCACATAAAATGTACAATAAGAGTATCTCATTATTAACAAAGTTTCATGAAATAACATATATATGATCTAACCTTACTTTTTTTTTTTTATTAAAAAAAAGGTCATATAATTCTATGAAGTACATGTATAGTGAAAGGCTTTTAAATTTATCAAAATATCTATTAGACTGTACACAATAACCTGTAGTCCAATCTGAATTGACATTAACATGGTCCATGCACATGATAAACAATGGTAGACTACGAAGAACTGTCCAATAACCATCATGCAAAAAAAAATGAGAGATCAATCCTTTTGTCCAAAGTAACATGAGTAAAGTGTTGACACTTGTGTATAAAAAACTTAATTTTTAAAGACAGAAAACAATATTTATTATGAGATAATCCAGCATGCATGAAAACCTTTAAGAATTGATAAAATTTTGTGTAAATTTCCTGTATTGGAAAAAAAAACTTATGGAGAATACAAATTTCAAATAGTTAACTAATTTTTAAGTGTATCAAATAGTACAGTCTACTTTTTTTAAC
Source organism: Mytilus edulis (assembly GCA_019925275.1). Classification (NCBI taxonomy): domain Eukaryota; kingdom Metazoa; phylum Mollusca; class Bivalvia; order Mytilida; family Mytilidae; genus Mytilus; species Mytilus edulis. The sequence continues at coordinate 23,722,395 of CM034350.1, forward strand.
AAAATTCATTTGCAATTTCATCTACAGATTGATCTCTGAAACTAAAAACTAACCTGTTCTGATTCGTTCTACAATTACAAAAGTTCAAATGTAAAAATAACATTCCTTAAAAGCCATAATATCAAACTATATTACGGATTACAAATGTGTCGAGGTTTGTGATTGGATAACAACACAGAGATGTCAGTATATATTCAGGAAACTCACGGGGTATATACAACGTTTTTATCCCCAATTGGAACCTCAGAAACGTCATCATAACATTGGTTACTATGTGACATAGTCAAAAGCTATCAGACTGTCAGGGGCTCACAGAGGGAAAATAATGACGTGCTTCAGTCAATAATACATTTTTGATACAAAATCACGCAATTTACACTTTTCATACTTAAGGAGGCTCGAGGGTATAAGATTTTCAGAAAAATATCAAACATTTATTTTTCATTACAAATTTCATTAATTGCCTTTAGTAGTTGTTACTTAATCATATGGTTAAAAAAATATTCCAAAAAATCAATTCGTTTTGGCCCCAGGTGACTTTTAAAATGTATATATCATTGAAAAAGCTCCAAATTATCTCCCTTTGGTGCAAAAATGCCATTTTTTTGCTTTAAAATTGAAATATCTTTTTTAACTCATCGGTGACCTATATTTTTTAATATAATTTCCATATAAGCTGTACTTAAACTAAATTATTTTAAAATTTAAGCGATTTCTGTAATAAATTTCAATTTTTATTTCGATATTACCTTTCATTTCTCCTTTCACTTCAACAGAAAATCCCCACCTTTACAAAAATGTATGCTTCTTTCCGAAGGCAGATTGTGAGCGCAATCGAAAGGTGACCCCACTTTTTTATTTCATTTTTCTATTAACTATAAGATAAAGTTCATTTACAGAAAAATATAGAGAAATCCTATATAAATGGGGCCAAAATAAATAATAGGTTTGTTTGCCCAAACGCTACCTACCCAGAAAAAAGCTGCCTACTCAAATTCTTTTATTGTCCTGATTTGAAAAAGTTTTTTTTTTAATCAAATAGGCATGAAGACTAATAAACATCTAATACTTCAATTTCTTTTTTTGAAAAAAAAAAAGAAAATGCCTACCTACCTACCCACTGTCTCAACCTTTGAGTAGGGTTTGGGCAAACCAAATTATTTTTAAGTGTGGCCTGATTTAGACCCGCAAACCCCCTTAAATTTAATGTTAAAAGTGTTATTTTTAAATTATTTCATACACGATAAAATTATGTTCACAGCAAATAAGAAAACCCTTCACGTATGCCGAAAATATCAGGTTGGTTTTCAACTTATGTGTTGTCAACAAATCCTTGTACTGGAGAATAACATTAAGTCAGGGGTAATCCATAATATATGTGTAATTCAGGTCTCAGAAAGGGTATATACTGTGACATTCCTGGCTTAGGGCTTATATCCCCTGATATAAACTCTAAGTCGGGAATGTCACAGTATATACACTTTCTGAGACCTGAATAACATATAATATATCTTTATTATTGTGGATTTTTTTTCTTTGTATGTTACGTATAAAATGTGATGAGGGGTTTACACTGGCTGAGACAGCATTAAACGTTATGATAAAATGCTATAGCATTCTTGGTTAATATACTGTTTTAAAATACAGCAGTTGCACATGTCCATACAAATATGAAAAATGACAAGCACTTAATTTGCACCAGGTCTCAAAATGTTTTGAATATTAAATGTCAGCACAATTATATAAATGTACATGTACTAAAATTTATATTTTTTATCACTCAAGATTCATTGAAATAAAATTAAAAATAAAATGTATTCATCCTAGACCCAAAAAAGTGAGTGTGTCTACTCTACCCCTACATACCTTAATTTATATCCCCTACCCTAAAGTTTTTTTGCAATTTTTGATTTAGCACTGTTAAAGTCACAATTTTGTTCCCATAGACTCAATGTAAAAAAAAATCCCTACCTACCTATATGTACATGACCTACCATGGTTTTTTTTCAGCATGTGACAGTAAACACATGTACTTGCCTGACATCCCTCTATTTTCAATTGAAAAATACTGAACCAAATATTAATCATTTATTACAGGAAAAGAGATTAAATTACATTATTATGCATCAAATAATAACAGTACAGTATGAATTTTAATAGAAGTGCAACCTTGAGATCCTATGATGTTAATAGTTCAAGGGGGACAGATTCTCAGGTCAGCGGGGAATAGCGATATTAAAGTTGCAAATGTAAATGCATGGACGTCTACTACACTGTAGAATACATATATGCTCCACATGGACTACGAACTCGTATTATTAAAAACCATCCGCCAAGCAAACGTAAGGGTCTTTGACAGTAACCAACACTCATCTCACGAGGCGTACCTAGTATGTCTTTTTAGGTATATATATATTATATATAAACATTTATTCGTCATTGTGCGAAGTGCTCCTTTGAAGGAGGGATTTTCTCAAACAGAACAGAACAGAAAGGCGTTTTGACATTTAGGTGGGTCTCATTGGGGTCTAAGCGTGACGCGGGATTGCCGATTTTTTGTAAGCGTGACACGTGAAAGCCAAATTATTGTGGCGTGAAAACAATAAATGGGGTTGTGCGGTACCCGGGAAATGACCAAAAAAAATGAGAATTGCTTATGTTCATAGTGTAAGCGGGACACGTAAATCTGACAAAACAGTAAGCATGATCCAGGATCGGAACCCCCCCCCCCCCCAAATGAGACCCCCATTAAGAACAGTAACCCACACCCCTTTCATCGATCCCTAGACCAGTTCTGACTGGAATGTCATTTGTTTTTGTTGTCAATATAAATGAGATTATAAAGATAATCATCATTACAGTTGACTAGTTCATTTGTTGTTGTGGACACAGATTTTGTATACTATGGCAAAAATTATATTTTCCGCATATGGAAAGGGATTTTCCGAATTTCAACGCAATACCATTGTTCAAACAGGCATGCAATCTGAAAAACAGATATTGAAAATGTTTTGGTTGCTGTTTAAATTACAATATTTCTCATCATAGCTAAGGTAAAATTACTTTGTCCATCAAGCCGGTCTTTTTCGAAGCCATCTCGTAAAATGAAACAGGAAGTACACGTATAGAATAATCGAAAACCAAATAGTGTACACCTTATACTTAACAATATACTTTAAACTCAACTCTGTTTGGCAGATTTATTATAATAATTAGATTACCTTGATATTTACTTAGAATACATACAAACAAAGTAATATGAAATTTGTAAAAAAAGTTCGAGATTATTAAAATTGTAACCGGAAGTTGTGGTAAATTCCATAGAGAAATTTATTTTGGAAAACAGATTAGAAGATAGGTATGGTTATTTTAAAATTTCACCTATATGGGGGAAGCAAATGAGATAGAAGTCAACTAAAGACATACAGTTAAGATTATTCTAATAAGTTCGAAAGTTGTTTAAGGTATTCTAACATGAGACCCAACAACAAAAGCTACAGCTTACTCCACGTTAGTAAGACAAGTAATGTGTGAGTTCGTGGTCTAGTGGTTAAGACCGATGGCTACAGTGCTGCAGGTCCCGAGTTCGATTCTCACTCGGGTTGCTAAAAATATGAGTACATTAGAAGGGTAATTTTCACCCTCTCACACACATCTCTGGTACCCAGACCGGAGTTTAAACTAGAATGGGTACATTGGGGGCCTCGGTTGGTCAAAGCGATGCAAGACGTAACGGCCATACTACCATGACGGCCATAGGATGAAACGGCCATACCCCGAAAAGATGAAACGGCCATAGTACAAAAACGGCCATACTTTGTAAAGACGTATCGTCCATGTTTTTTTTTTTTTTTTTTTAAATGTTATAGATGAATTATTTTGATACTTATAGATGGTTATTATTATAACTTTTAAATAAATTATACTGTTTTTACATTATTTTTCATCTTAATTTTTGTTATATCATTTGTTTACTCATTATATATTTACGTAAATGAATGTGTTTAATCTAATAAAATATTAAAATATCATATTGTTTTCTAAATGATTGTTTGATATCTTGCGTATAGCAAATAGAACGAATTGAACAAATATTAATGACTATATCCGAATGGGAGACTAATTTCTGTCATAATTAAAACAATGAGTTAAGTTTTGAAATATAAAACAAGGTAATCAGCTGAAATCAAGTAATGATTAAGTTGGAAATTTAATAAGATTGTTGATTGCTTATTATTACCTCTTTGATGAACACAAGTATTAATTATGCTTTTGTCAAGAAATTGTAAAGGAAATACAATTCAAGATCACTATAAAAACACAACTCCCAAGCTGAGTTCAAGCGTAATGTAAAAAAATACATTTGGTAGTGAAAATCTTGTGAAAATACAAGCTGTTTGAGCAGTCTTTTTGATGTACCGACCTTGCTTTATAAAAGTAACCAGAAATGTCGGTGGCACTCATTTGGGAAATTGCTGTTCATCATGTCGTACCCTTGTGTGCTATGTGACCAGCAAGTCCGACCAAGACAACATGCTCTCCAATGTGAAGATTGTGATAAATGGCAACACAGGCTTTGCAATACAGGTATTTACAAATTTATTATTAATTTAGTTTTTCCTTTGAATCATATTTCGTACTTTCGGTCATATTTGATACATTTTGTTTTCAAACCGTTATACTTATGACAATGTATGATTACCTATAAAAGACCGATAATAAATCATATTAATCCAATCATTGGGCGCGTGTCTCTATTTAATGCAAAGTAAACAAATTACGGAGGTGTTAATCCTTTAATTGGTTTCTGTGATTGCCAATTATCAAACAATGTTACAAATATTAATGTGAATTTATATATTTTGACAATATTTTTTATAATATAATATTATATTTGACGTTTTTCTTTACTTTTCTTTTGTGCAAAAATACACAATTATATTTTGTTTCACGACTTTTATACATATGTTTTTCGTTTAGGCTCCAGAGACGAGACACATACAAGCAGCTTCAAGGCCGTCTAACTTCACTGTGGGACCAGTACGAGGAAGACAGTATCAGAACATCCGACTTTCTCCGTTCCGTAGGCCATCTGTATGCACCACCTGTTCCTCAACCAGAGACCCTCCCAGAGTCCGACTCTGAAGATTCCGACTACGAGTCTGATTAAGTGTTAATTGTAGTGACTTGATGAACATATTGATTGTGCTTATTATGTGTATACTAGTGCTGTTAAAATAGTAACTTTAATGAGTTCATGATCGTAATATAGTGCATTTCAGGGGCGGATGCAGGAATTTTCGAAAGGGGGGTGCTAACCCAGGGCACCCAGGGCAAAGGGGGGGTGCAAAACATATGTCCCGATACAAATGCATTGATCGGCAAAAATAAAGGGGGGGTGCGCACCCCCGGAACCCCCCCCCCCCTGGATCCGCCACTGCATTTTGGTATGTTTTAGGGGTTTTGTTTCAGTTGTGACTTTTATAACTGCATGTTTATGTTGTGACTTTTATGTTTTAGTGCTTTATGAAATAGGTTATATGTGCGAGTGTGAATATAAATGTTTGAATATTGGGAGACATGTGTATGCAGTGGAATAAATGAATGAGTGACAAGAGCATATGAGAGAAAACTTACGAGATTGTTAATTTAAAAAATGTATATAAGATGAATGTCCTGCATGTATGAACGAAATGTATATATGAATGGTTTGTGTATGTTGTATGTATGAAGAAGGTTTATATGTTTGGTGTACTATATTTGTTTATCTGTATGACTGAATGAATAAATAAAATATATTAAAAAAATATCATCTTTTTGTTTCTTATACTAGAGTATATTGGTATGATTGCCCATAATACAATTATCCATGATCAACAAATGCACAAAATGAGAACATTTAAATTGTCAACAAATAGTATTCAACACAATTCAACACAATGAACAAAGCAAAAAGAACATTCAGTATGATAAAAATGAAACTGGCCATCTTTTATCATGTAATTAGCCAATCGGGTGCACATTCCTGTCAGATTTTACGGGTAATTTGTTATGTTATTGGAAAATTCTGCAGTAGTCTCTGTCTTGGAAAGATGTTCAGCAAATAGAATGACTCTAAACTATAAGAAAGAAAAAAAAAATCAGAATTATTAAACAACGTGTCTGATGATCATGACAAATATAACTAGAACTTGATGAATTGCCTTCCTTAGAGTTAACCTTTACACTGAGTCCTGTTTTTAATTTCACCAAGACTGAGATTGAGAAGATTTTTATAGTTTAGAATAATATATATTTTTTACAGATATAATAAAAAGATCTGTAACATGTGCTTGTATTTATATATCATATATCGTCATTGACAGCGACAGTCAACATTCCTATAGTTTAAAATTCATATAAAATATGATGCCTTTATATCACATTACAATAAAAATGATTCTTCAGAAAATGTTTACAACTGATAATGAAGAAATAATCAATATACTTACATAATATGGCCGCAACAAGACTTATTTGTAAACACGAGCGATGATGATCAAGCAAAGAGAACTCTTACAAGAATAAATAAAATCTTCTGTACAGAAAAAAAGTACTACACAATCATATTTATGTTATTATTATGAACAAATACTTATTTTTTGTATTATATTTTATGTAATAAACTAAATAAAAAAAAATTAAAAGTGTGGACGATACGTCTCACAATGTGTGGCCGATATGTCCCATGGACGATATGACGGTATGGCCGACACATCCTAGGGCCGTCATGGAAGTATGGCCGTCGCGTCTCGAAAGCGGTCAAAGTGTCCCTACTTTGACCTGAAGATGAATCTTCTGATATCTCTCTGGTTTGTCTGTTTCCACCGAGTGGCCCGGTGGTTCTCTCCGAGTACTTCGGCTTCCTCCACCACAATAACAGACTTCCTGGTGTCCTAGCACTCCCTTTGTGTTGAATTGGGTGGGGATTGATTGTCCTTGTAAAAATAATTGTCGTATAAATATACGTTAGTGACACATCTCAATTAATCCCGTTAGGGAGTGTACATAGATGCCACTGTACCCTCACAGCATTCGAGGGGTTCTTCGGATATCGGAGGCATTTACCAGTACATACATACATGTACATACATACATACATACATACCATCCCCTGTACCTAGCCACATCTTAAATAGACAGACGGAGAATCAGTGTATATAGTTGAAATTTAGCATATTTTATTGATAAACCATTTAGTTTTTCCTGGACTTTTACTTTTGGCCAGCTGACAAGTGTTTCAATTTGGTTCAGCAGTTTTAGCAGGTTGGGAACAAACCCTCTCTATGGTGATTATACCTGTATAGAGGGATAAAATTGTCCCTCTGTAGAGGGGTATATATATACAGACCTGCCAACTTTTGAAAATCTCCATGGGGGATTTAGCGCGCGACCAGATTTTAAAGGGTTAAAATTTTAGCGACTTTTCTGTGTGCATTGTTTTTTTACTCCTAAAATAGTCTAAGTTCTCTTCTTTTTTCTTTTGGTATACTAATGATGAGCTTGTAGGCCTTGGTTTCTTTTATTTGCATGATTCTTGTACTATTAAATTATAAAATTGACAAAATAACTGAAGAATAGAGAAAAATGGCATTAAAAATAAAGAATTCAAAGTAGAGACCCCCCCTTTCCCCCTCCAAAGACCTTCTTAATCTAATGAACCTTGACTCAAAAGACCTAAAACTACATGTCCTTAAGTTAGAAGGATGAAGACAGATTTTTGATTTAGTCTTACTTATGGTCTTATCAGTATCAAGGAGAAAATGGATAAAATTTGAGTTATCTTTCTTTGTATTCAGAGGTGCTCTTACCGAAGGAGGCTTATACAGTAAAACAGTAGAAGTGAATACAAAATGGCGTCGATTTTAAATCAACAGACACACGACGTCTGGTTTAAAAAATTAAACGGATTTCAAGATAAACGATGTTTTCTTGAGAGTTCATTACAGTTCTCATCTTTCAATTAATTATGATTTTGTTGTGGAACTACGGCACATGTTGCAAATTGTGCTTGTATGATAAATGATTAAAATTGAAAGGCTTTTTGACCAAATGTGTGTATACAAATTAATTTTGAGGACTGTTACGACCCATTAGGTAATCTGATTACATACAACCACTAATTATGACACCTGTTGTGACTGTTGATTAGCGTAGGGTCGTTAACTTGTCATAATATGTCCCCAGGTAAAATTATAGATTTTTTAAAATTGATCAGAAAAACTTCAAAATCGGTAAACAATAATTTTTTCTGGTATATTTGGTGAAAATCGGGATTTTGACTAGTTTTACGATCCCGATATCGGGATTCGGGTTAAGGGATAAAAATCGGGATGATACCGCGAAAATCGGGATAGTTGGCAGGTCTGTATATATATAGAGGGATATTTTTGTTTAGACTGGATTTAAATCAAAACAGGGCAGAATGACATTCTCTACTTATTATGGCAGTAACCTGCAACAGTTGATGCACCAATTGATGTACTTAGTTTAATATGCACATGCCCAGTTTGCTGCTTATCTGACTAAATATAAAATCTATTGTTCACCATGATTGAAAGCTGTGATGATCAGGTAAATTCTACTCACTTATGCCTCACTAAACAGAATTTCTATTGTTAGATTTAACATGAAATTTAAAGGTCAACTATTCCTTTTGATGTTGATCAGGTGTTCAGATAGGTATACAATAGATTTCAAGTTTTGTCACTTTAGCAGAAAACGGGTTATCCCAATTCTTAGTAAAGTGCATATGTTGATGCACCTACTGCTAGAGATTATAGCCAATATAATTAGAAAATGCCATTCTGCCATAATTTGCTTTAAATCCAGTGCAAACACAAATACCCCTCTATAGAGGGGTAATTTTATCCCTCTAAAGAAGGTTTATCCCTCTATACAGGTACATGTATAATCACCATCCAGGGTTTGTTCCCAACCTGTTTAGAGGAAAAGACTTTTTTTTATTTCTGTGTCATTTGGGCTCTTGTGTAGAGTTACATGTACATACCACATCTTTTTTTATATGTTTACTGACACCACTAGAAACCAGAACAAAAATACCATGTTTAACGCCCCTTCATAAGGCCATCCATTGAAAGGTTGCTTTACCTATTCAATCACACATTTTAAAACCAAGAAGAACTTCGATACTCCATCAACCAAATGCTAAAAGATATGAACAAATTAGGCCAAACAAAGATATTTATAAGTACAGCTTTCTTACTGGATCATTAGAGACTGAAATAAACTATCTGACAAACTACTAGAGATTGAGAGCAATGTGGAAATCAAGACCAAACTCACTAAGTTTCTCTGTAGTGGCTAACCATGGCCAACACCAACAAAAGAAAGATGATATTTTTAACCAGCACCAGTTTATACATTTTGAGCACAATTTGTTACTAATTGTTCTAATAAAAACTTTTAAATGCAATATCCGTTTTTTTGTCATGTTTGCTTGCAGCTATGTCTTAGATGAAGATGCTTCTTGTTGATTCAATGATTGACTGAATTTATGAAAGTGAATTTGTTAACGTTGGCCGGTACAATAAACTTTCATATAATGACTTTTCCAAAACCGGTAGCACTATTTTCCTAAGTATGTTAATGTTTTCAGATTAATGTAATTATGAATCAAATCTATGTTGAAGATCAGATCAAATATATTGCTGCTTCTCAATCTGTAGAGAAGAAAAAGCTCTTCAAAACAATATTTTTTGCACGAACACACATTTGACGCCTTACAGGCCATGGACATCACAAACCTTCCCGTAAAATTTTGAAGTCACAATAGGAAATATCTGGTGCCACAATGCAAAAGTGATACAGACTTATTAGTAGTATTTTTTTTTCATTTCAGGAAAACTATTTGTTCAGTCATGAGTGAACAATTGAAGTTCATCACTCAGGAACTGAAAAAAGAACCATTCAGTAAGACCTACAACTTGATATCCTTTGATTCTCTTGAACCACTCCAGCTATTACAAGTTCTCAATGATATCATTGCTGTCATTGATCCAAAGGTAATGAAATAATAACTGAATATGAATGGAAAACAACACAAAACTTTTAAAAAATATTTTTTATTCAATGTACATGTAGTACAGTTAAATAAATACAAGGGTTTTAATACCATGTGTAAATTTTCTTTTTTCACAAACTAACATGAGAAGATATTGTCGTTTACAGGTTTTCCTTCTATTTGACAAAAACCATCACTTTGCAGCATTGTTGTCATGTTTACTATTCATGCTATACAACTCTTCTTCTCTATTTCATCATGTTTATAATGTACAATACAATTAACAAACAGTTTATTAGGCCAAATAAAAGTATATATCTGTGGTTCCAGTTTTCGGGCCAACCTTATTTTAAACCCAGACCCTAGAACTTTTATTTGCACTTTGGAATAATAGATTTTGAACAAACCAATTTTTGGATGTAAATTTAAACTTCAATAATTAAATGCACTTACTTCTGTCATCTAAAATGTATTCAAATTTTCAGTCTGTGCCCAAACTATTTTAGGGTTTGTCAAATCGAAAAAGAAATTTTAAAAATAATTGTCTGACCAAATGATTTTTTGTCTAACATTTTGTCATGCAGACAGAGTTTGGGATACATTGTTGGTTAAATAAGGATGAAAATGCAACTAATTCTTAACTGGATCCTCCTTATTCTTCCTGTTTAAAATTGCAGATAAAATACATGCCCAAAATTGTCAGAGGACTTGGGTTTTGGTGATTGTTGTAGACTAATGTAGATTGGTTTCTTTTTCAACTCTTGTTATCTCCTTTCAAGTATTTACATTTTTGTATTTAATGAAAAGGTATTGAAAGTTAACTGTAATTCAATTTTCTTTTACAGCAAAAGCTAGATATAAGAGAAGAAAGTCCTGATCAAACAGCAATACGAATATTTACTACTCTTCGTGTGCTGAAGTACAAACCTCCAAATGAGTAAGTTTCTAATCTGAGAGATTCACTCAGAGACATTTAGTTGTACAAAGAAAAGACATTTAGTAAAACAAGTTCACTATATTTTATTTCTATGTATAATGTCTTAAATGTTTCTTATGTTGGGTATAAAAAAGAAGATGTGGTATGATTGCCAATGAGACAATTGGTCACAAGAGACCAAAATGACACAGACATTAACAACTATAGGTCACTGTACAGCCTTCAACAATTAGCAAAGCCCATACCGCATAGTCAGCTATAAAAGGCCCCGATATGACAATGTCAACAATTCAAACGAGAATACTAACGGCCTTATTTATATAAAAACAATGAACGAAAAACAAATATGTAACACATAAACAAACGACAACCACTGAATTACAGGCTCCTGACTTGGGACAGGCACATACATAAATAATGTGGCAGGGTTAAATATGTTAGCGGGATCCCAACCCTCCCCCTAACCTGGGACAGTGGTTTAACAGTACAACATAAGAACAAACTATAAAAATCTGTTGAAAAAGGGGGTCATGGTCTCATTGACATATCCCCACACCTTCCATTATTAATTAAACCATCACACTTTTAATGTCACCTTTTTTCGTTCTTAAAATCTGAAATTGAGGAGAAAGGGTATGTTGCAGCATCAATCAAAGTATGCCTCTGAAATCACATTTAATACTAAACATCATTAACTATATTCTATGGCTTAAACATTTAGCTTTCAACTGAAATAGATATATGATTATAAATAATTGATATATTTTATTTTATTTTTTATAATAGTGATGTGTAAGTATTGTTTGTGAACTTTTGCTGTGATGTAGAAATCTGCTAGTTGTTTTAACTTACTAATTAATCTATGCATGTAGTGTTTTCCCAGTTACAAGAACTTTATAAGTTACTGGTTTAAAGAACTCAAGTAGTTTTACTGTAAGAATAATATCAAAAGATTTTTAACATTTTAGAAAAAAATAGAAATTCACAAAAACATATTATGAGGTGATAAGGATGCTCTTGATCCTACTATTAACTGAGTTTATCACTTTTTAAATGAAGATATTTTTTGTTTCAATAACTTCACTTGTCGTTACAATTTTGTGACATAAAAGAAAGACCACTTTTGAGTAAGTAGAATAAATCTATAATATATAAATATTTTTCTTTGCATTAACTGACTTGAAATTTTTGTATGTAATTTATTTTAAAATATATGAATGAAATAGCTTGCTTTTTGATTGACAACTTTTTCTGACAGTTTATAAATTGTAACACTCGAATGGGAAAACACTATCGTAAGTTACTTGATTATCTTTGCTCTGTGCAACTAATTGCATGTACTTTGTGTGTGGATAGAGTTCTGCTTTTATTTCTATAGAGCAACCAGTTTTGAAACCCTGAATAAAAATTCAGTACTCTTGTGCATGTCAATTCTTTTTCTTTTTGGTGCTAGAAATATTCCGACTTTGCTTTTAAAAAAGATAATGTACCCAGTATGTTAAATTATTTAAAGATATATTTTTTTGTAATTTTCATGTACCTAAACATGGTAATGTTGTTGGTTCTATGTGAAATGTTTAAATGAGGAGAACATTCTTTATATGTTTTATAAGTAATACATATTTCCGATTTAAATGTATAACGGAACATTTTTTTCCTCAACTAATGTCTGCAAATTATTAGAGATGATCTCTTATGCAAACGGCAATGCATTTTATTAGTTTACTAGTACATACTGATATTAGTTTTCATCAATCTGTGTCAGAAATAAACAACATTCAAAGATTGTCTTCCTATAGGTCCACATTTAGAGCTGGATTGGTTCAAGGAGATAAGCTGGTTATTTACCCAATTTTAGAATGGCTGTTGAAAAGGGTACCAGAATTACAAAAGAGAGCTTATTTAGCTCGTTTTCTGGTAAAAATAGATGTCCCATCAGAGATCATGGCCGAGGAAGGTATCCCAGATTTGTATGCTCAGGTAATTTTACAAATTAATAAAATTAAAATTGAGAATGGAAATAAGGAATGTGTCAGAGAGACAATAACCCAACTGAAGAGCAGAAATCATCCCAAGGCCACCAATAGGTCTTCAACACAGACAGAAAATTCTGCACCTGGCTTCATCTGGCCCCTGAACATAAAATAGTTCACAGAAAATGGGACGTCACACTTAACTTCCAAACATGTAAATGAACTGAAATTAAAAAAGCATAGTAGACTTAAAAAGGCCAGAGATTCCTAGATCCCTTACTTGGGATAGGCGCAAACATATGGCAAGGTTAAACATGCTTAGTTAAATCTCAACCCTCCCCTTATACCTCTTGCCAATGTACAATTAACAAACACATAGCTATACACACAGTACAACTTGGTTTAAAAGAAATCTGAGTACAGTGTCATAATAGGTAGCAGAAGAAACTAAGGTAACTGACAATGATGCTTAAACATTTACAAATGACTACTATTAGTTACTGATATGCATTATTGTCAGTCAACTAAATGCCTACATCTTGTCCCTGGATGCCAGAGTCTATGTGTTCAATCTCACAATTTTAATTATTTAAAATATGCATGTCAAGCCTTCTGTCATAGCTCCTACCACTATTCTATAGTTCTTGTAATAATCCATTAGCAAATATACCCTTGAGACAAATAACTAAAAACTTTTACCCTTTAATGAAGTTTAAAAAAACAAACTTTGCTAGCTAGCTATATAGAAACCATACAGAATAGAAAAAAGAATAGATTATATTAAGGACTTAAAAAAATCAAACATATATGTAACATAAAATTGCCTGACATTTTTACCATGTTTCAATCAATCAGTGTCTAATTTGCAGCAGTTATATTTAGTTTGTGAGATAAAAGTACTTCTTAGTAATTTGGTATATTTTCAGTTACGAATACCAATACAATATTCGAAGATTCAGCAATAAAATATTGAAAACAACACGTTATTAATTTCTTGCGTCCGAAGCGCTTTTCTGGATTTACCTTCATCAGGAACGCTCAAAGCCAAACATTTGAAATCCGAAGATGTACAAGTACCGAAACCGTTGAAGAGCTATATATAACAAATACCTAAAATAAATAGCCAAATTCATCTAAGACCAACTTTGCCTGAATAAGACTCCTTGAAATTCTGACAAAATTCAAATTTAGCATTTCTTGTTCACTTTATTTCTTATAAAATTTGTATGAAACTGAAAGTATTTATCAATGTATTTTCTTTGATGTTATTTATAGTATGAAGAACTTATGGATCAGTTCAAAGATTTACATAAGCAAGCAGAAAAGTTGAGGAGTTCCGGATTCAATACTGGTGAAATTAGAAAAGATATATCCAATATGGAAGATGAGAAAGAACAATTGAATAAAAGGATAGAAAGATTGAAAAGAAAGGTAAGAAAGTCATTACATAAAGTCTGATATAAGAAAATTCAAAAGAGAAGTTATTGCAATCGTAAAAAGCGTGCTACCTGAAGTGACTTTTGTGTAATTTGACAAATGACAAACAATTTCATATTTTTTTTAGTTCATTTGCAAGAGATGTTTTACTTTGAGTTGATGTTAAACATTAAAAAAAACAATTTAATTTTGCTCGCTGTGATATTGCCTTTTTGTGCTGATGAGGTGTAAAGCAATCAACAATCAATCAATCATTACCTCTGTACGCTGTTAAAAATTTACTTAGTATGCATTTTCAAGTAGAATTGTATTGATGCTTCAATGAACTTGATAATTTAGCAGGTCCATTCCAACCAATAGAGTTTTGTTATTTTTGACCTGATTAATGAGGAAACATATGTTTTTGTTTTATTTGTAGGTAGAATCTCATCCAAACTCCCAAACAATGATGAATGTAGCCAGGAATTTAAGACTTGAGAGAGACAAAGAAAAGAAGCTTGCTGAACAAAGACAGGAGCAAGCAACATTGGTAATTATCTGAATGTAATTGAGAGCTGACTCAAACAAAAATATCTGATTTTTATACAACTTTTGAGCACATTTCAAAACATGCTTAAAGCACATTTTTATGCCCCAGCATTATGTTTTCTGGTCTGTGCATCCATTGGTTTATCCGTCTTTTCCACTTTAGGTTAATTTTTTTCGTCGAGGTAGTTATTGATGAAGTTGAAGTCCAATCAACTTGAAACTAAGTACACATGATCCTTTTGATATGATCTTTCTAATTTTAATGCTGAATAAGAGATTTTACTCCATTATCACGGTCCACTGAACACAGAAAATGATCATGCGGATGGGGCATCTGTGTACTAGGGACACATTTTTGTTATACAACTTTTGGGCACATTTCAAAACATGGTTATATCACTTTTATTTTCCTAATTTCCCTAATGGAAAGATTCAAGGATCAAGATATAAGTAGTCCTTGCATATTATAGGTGCAAAATTATATTTTACTGAGAAATCTATTCAATATTATTACATGTGTATTACATTGGGTGCAATGGATTATCATGAATTGCCAGTGAAGTATATAGAAACCTATTATTTCAAATGTGAAATGAATGAGATAATTTAACTCCTCTGAGGTATTGTCAAGATGTTGCTGATTGTTGCACCAAAAAGGTTTAAAAGGTCTGGAAAAGAACAATTTCCATTCAGTTTCTACTTTGTTTCAAATAAAAAGTCCATGTAAAATGTTATATAAAGCTTATCCAAGATTTAAAATATCAAAAAATAATCAACTTATGACAGAACAGCACATTTGAGTATTAATGCATTTTTTTGTCACTGGTTAAACATTTTTTTTTATTCCAATTCTTGGATTAATTATTCAATGATAAACAAGAATAAGTATTTTTGAAATGTAATGCAAAAAGTTTATCTTAGTTGTAATATAGGAGTATAAACATGTTAAAGAAAATCTCTACTTATGTGATTACAGATTCAACATGAAGAACAGAAAATCAGAAGACTTCAACAACAACTTCATGATCAGAGACAAACAAGTGTTGGGGCTAATCCAGACAGTATGTGCAATTTAGTATTACACCCTAATAGATCAAATGCTTGATAAACAAGACATAAAATATTCACTTGCAAATGGTGCTATCCAGTTTGATAAATTTTGAAAAACCAAATGTTGATTATATTTCTGATAGATAATTTCCTACTAGTATTTTGTACTACCATTTTGTAGATTGTCCTAGGCATGTTCCATATTTCATAGAAACTAATTCAACCACTTTACCCTGTTGACAAACTAAACTAATTTATAAAGAATAACTCAAAATTAATCTGTTGTAGCACTTTTACAAAGACTGGAAGAAGAAACAAGGACCAATAAATACATTGTAACTGAAAGGTTACCAAAAGATATAACTGGACGTCGTAAGATTTTACAAGATTTACAACGTGTTGTTGCTGAACCAGCAATGGGACAGTCAGACTTGGATCAGCTTAATTCACAGGTATTATCACTTGAAGTAATGGTATTAACAAATACTTTTCAATAAATATTTGAGCAGTCAAAATATATTTTTTAATTACCTTTTTTTTTTTTAAAGATATATGGAAGAACTGACAACATAATTGTTTTTGATGTAAAAAACTTGTCTCCCTGGTATTTCATCAATGATTTACGTATGATAAGAATTTCAATTTCATTTCATGTGGTTGCCTGTATAGTTCCCTTTACCCTAACTGCCAGGAAATTGTATGAATGGGAATTTTTTTTTATTAAATCAAACAAAGTATACAAATACAGATGAAAGGAACTTTTTTTATATGTGCTTCAAGTAAAATTTTCAATTTTCAGTTTTCATTTCCATACTGTAAAATGAAATTATTTTGACACATGTTTGTGAATTGGAAATATTGAAAACATTCAGTTACCCCCAAAATATTTGTGAGTCAAAATTACCAAAATCTATGTATTTTGCACAACTACATTTATTATGATTTCATGTAGGGAAAACTACACATTTCTAATTATGCATTATCCCAACATTAAAACAGATATAAATAAAAACCTGAAATAATAAGTTCACTCCCCCCTATCCTTTTGTTAACCTACTGTTATTATACCATTTACTATTACAGATATCTGAGTTAAATTCTGAGATAAATCAGCTGATGGAGAAGAGAATGTTGGCGAGTCGTGACCCAGATGATAAATCTAATCTCTTTAGGCAACAGGTATGTTATTATATTATAAAATGAGAAATTTACATTTATTTGCATTTCATATCTAGAAAAACTAGGGCAAACTGGGATTTGGTATCTATAATTCCTAGCTTAAAAATGTGAATCAAGTCAAATTATAAAAATAAGAAGATGCAGTGAGATCGCAAATAAGACAATTCTCAACGAGAAACCAAATGGCACAGAAATTAACAACTATTTGTCACCATACAGCCTTCCAACAATAAGCAAAGACTACACCCTAATAGTAGGCTATAAAAAGACTCTACTTCAAAATTATATAAGTTCTAATTTTCCCCTAAGTTTTGTCCAAAACATTTCAATTGATATAGATTTCTTTGTATTCATGTGTGTATTTCTAATGATATTGTCACATTTTCATAATAAATGTTTTGCATTGATGATGAATTGTTACACAAATGGGGCTACTATTTTCTTTAAACAGTCAATAAGCAAATAGGTTTGTTATGCCTCGTCATTCTCAGAACGTGATTTGAATTTGACATAAAGTTCTTTCTCAGAGATTGAAAATAGGTACGAAATATGTTTTTTACCTTTAAGCTAAAGATATAAGAACTTGGAACCATGTTTTGGCTAAATACATATTTCAATTGATCAGATTTTCTCAGGTATTGAGTATTTTTCTTATTTTTGTAGGCTTCTATCATTGCCCACAAGAAGGAAGCTGCAGTGGAGACTTACAGAGGACTAAGAGATGAGTATAATCATATTCAGCAGGAAATTGAACAGAAAAGAGACATGGTTAAAGAAGCGGGTGGTGGAGAGGTTCTTAAAGGAGAAGATGTAAGTATACATTCACAGGGGTGTAGAGGAACTTAAAGGAGAAGATGTAAATATACATCTACAGGGGGTAGAGAGAGGTACTCAAAGGAGAAGATGTTTACATCTACAGGGGGAGCGGATGAGGGGACTCAAAGGGGATGAATGCAGAATTAATCAAATTATGAGTGCATTTTTTTAAATACTTGATTTTTTCAATTTATTTATTGTACCAGATCAGTTAGCATGAAAAATGTACTCTACCCTCATGTACTGTTGTTTTTGGAATAGGTCATTGCTATTTGTTGCTTGTTGATATAGACTGCAAAAAATATTTGATAACTTGACCTTGTGCATGGTTAAATTTTAGTGATTTTGATTTCAGTTCAAGAGGTATGTTAATAAGTTGAGGAGTAAAAGTACTATTTACAAGAAGAAGAGACAAGAAATAGCAGAAATACGAGCTGAAGTTGGTGTACTATCAAGAACAGAGGAAATCTTAAGACAGAGGGATGAAAATATGAACATGCAATTGGTATGCTATAATGAACTTTATTATCAAATATATATATATATAAATTTGTCTGTTGGTATAGTCTTGTTATTTCAATAAGAATTGTTTGTTACTTATAACTTTTATAAATGTATATATATTTAGTCTTTGAACATTTGTTATTATAGATAATTTTGAATGTTTGATGTATGGGTGATATAAATTTTATAACATTATTTCAAATGAAAATCATCCTTAAATCATTTATATGTGTAGTATATACTGTGCTTCATTCAGCTCTTGTTTATTTATTGTAGTCTGCCCTTGAAAACAAAAAGGGTGTAGCAGGCTACAGACAGACTCAGGAAGATTTAGAGAAAGTGTCCTCAGTGAAGAGTGAATATGATGATAGGAAAGGCAAAACATTGGAGGATATGTCAGATATGGTTACCAGGATGAACAGGAAAATAGCAGAGAAAAAGGGAGCTTTGGCACCTATCATAAAGGAACTAAGACCATTAAGACAGAGAAATACAGTAGGTTTTAATTCTTAATGAAAGAATTTACAATTTAAGACAATCTTTTGATAGTTTTTATACACATGACAGTTGATTTGGAATGTTATAGTAAATGTGAAACTGTAGAAATGGAAACATAATTTATGAATTATAAAAAAAACTATAATTGATAATTGCAAAAGTTGTTGGATCATGATTGCTAATTTGATACTGTGGATTCATAGATATTCTTTAGATATTCATGAGATACCAATTTTCATGTATTTTTAAAACAAGTAGGAAATTCAAACAATGATAAGTCATGGAGTGAATTGTCAGTAACTAGTCTAAGTCTTAATTATTTTCATGGATTTGACTTCAATTTATTTGAGAATTTCAATATATATTAGTCACAGCACAGAACCAAATGAAATATTTGCTGACAATATAGGATAAATACAATTTCTGAGTAGCTTGCTTCAGCATTTCAAAATGAGAATGAATAGGTGATGAATTGTGTGATCTTTTTTTTCTTCTAGGAATTAACAGCAATTTTTGAGGAGAAGAAACATTCTTATGAAACTGCAAATGCAGGACTAGAGAGTAATATGGCAAAACTAGAACAGGTAATATTTGTGAACATATTAATCATACTCAAAAATAAATAGGTATATCATATCCTTGAAAAATATCTTATAAAAAGAACTCCATACAGTGTTGATCAATGCATGGACGATAATAAATTTGTGGGGAACAAGTATAACCTAAACCTATATACTTTTTCGGTCTGTTAGTGCTGTTTTTATACCCCTCTACCAAGAATTTTGCGGTTTTTATCCAAATCAATCAAAGGTTTGAACGTTGTTTTCAATTTAGACTTGTTTGTATGTACATGTTTAGTCAAAACTAATTTGAAAAGAATACTGTAACAGCCTGATATATATGCAACTATGCATGTATTTAGGATGTACATGTATTTGATACAACATAAAATAAGACATCAGAAAAAAGTCCAAATAATATTATCCACTTCTTTAATTCCTGGTATTTTAGTCACTTGCAAACTTCAATCCAGGATGCAGGGGTATTTTATTTGTCCAGCTTAATGGACAGTTCAAGTTATTTGTTCAGATGGGGTTAGCATAGGGATGGAGACATGACAGTACCACCATCTTAATTACATGTTTATTTATTTGTTTACAGGAGGTCAGAGGTTATCATGAGGAATGTAAGCAGGAAGAATCTCGTTACCATTACCTGAATTGTATGATCAGAATGATAGAAATGCAACAACAGAAAGTAGCTGAGGAAATGAAAGCTTATACTTCATCTGACCCTTATACAAGGAAGAAAACTTTCAGGTATAGAAAAAAAAACAGGGAAAGTAGTAGAACCTGTAAGCTCATTAAATGCCCCTGTAAAGATGTATTCATTATCTTAAATTGTTTGAGAAAATCTTATTTGTAAAAAAAAAAGGACAATGTTTGTCCTATTTCTTAACCCTATATAACCCAGGAATGCTGATAGTTTACATCTAATTGTAACCTGTATAGAGAGTGGAACTAAATGAACTCATGTACCACAGTGATATGAAAGTCTGACAGAAAATGGGTTGGGAATGGTAGTTTAGCTAAGAAAGGCCATTTTCACCATAAAATCAAGACTCCACATATTTTTTATGCTCCATTTTTGGGCATTATGTTTTCTGGTCTGTGCGTCCTTCTGTCCGTTCGTCCCACTTCAGGTTAATGTTTTTGGTCGAGGTAGTTTTTGATGAAGTAGAAGTCAATTCAATTTGAAACTTAGTAAACATGTTCCCTATGATATGATCTTTCTAATTTTAATGCTAAATTAGAGATTTTATCCCATTTTCATGGTCCACTGAACATAGAAAATGATAGTGCAGATGGGGCATCCGTGTACTTGGAACACATTCTTGTTTTTTTTTTATTGACTTCACTTGGACTTGCAACTGAAAATATAGTTCCCAAATCATATTTAGAATATAATCATGGTTAGAAATTAAAACTGTTAGAAGTTAAATTTTCAATTTAAGGGGACATTATTTATCTAATAAAAATATTTAAAAGAGCCATTGGAACCAAAGAAAGAGATTTAGAGAAGAGGTCATTATATTAAGGCCTCTCATGGGAAGGGTTAGAAAGTTAATGAAAGTAAATACTTTTGATGTTTGTTTTTCAACTAAATTATATTTATAACAATTTTGAATTATTATTTTTGTAAACTTTCCAAAATTTTGTTACTCTAATATTTTCTTAAAATGATTATATAGGTATAAAAGGTTGTTATATATATATGAACAAGGTAAACTTTATAATTATACTTTTTCTTTTTAAAGTAAATTGTTGATAAATGACATGAAGCAAAACAGTTGGTATGTTTCCTAAAAAAATTTATAGTCTTTGAATAACAAATTATGTTGAGTAGAGATCAGTATTATCAATGTTCTAAATATTGGAGATATTGTTTTTTAGAGAGTTATATCAGAGAAAAGTTCAGGAGCAAGAAAATCTTGGTAAAGGCCTGAGAGAACAGCAGAAAACTGTCCGTGAAAGTCATGGTCCAAGTATGACACAGATGAAAATGTGGAAAGACTTAGAGCGACTAATGGAATGTAAACGACAGTGTATGGAGCGTAATGCTGGAATGACTGCCCAAGGAATATCTAGTTATGGGGAAGCACCCCCGGCTGTTTTAGAAGATGACCGTTTAGTTCTGTGATATAACATTTGATCTGTTAAACTGATCATTTATTTATTTTTTTATGTTTGTATTGTTGTAAAGCAACATTCCATTCTTCTGTATTCCGTCCAATAAATATGGTATACTTTGATGAGTTGTCATTTCAATAGCCATCACTCTACAGTATTCATACACAAATATCAGTAGCAAATATTTTGTCTGTGCTAGTTAATTTCACCATTTTCTAAAAGAGAAAAAAAAGTGTGCCTATTTTATACATAAACAGTTTGATCTGGCGATTTATATTTGTGACCAGTTTATAACCCCAAGATAGTTTTAAATTGCAACAACAGGTGTCATCAGTTGTGAAATGTAATTAGTTTATCCCATTGATCATAATGAACCTCAAACCAATAATCTTTTGAAATAAGAATAGGTCTTCAACTTGTTGTTTTTTTTTAAGCAATTTTTCTCCTTTTTATACGACCCCAAATTTTTTTCTAGTTCCAATACTTGGTAATGTCAAAAAAATTTGATGTCCTGTCCATGTAAAATTCATGTAAATTGACCCTTTGGAACAGAAGATCTAGCAGAATATATTCGTTCCTGATTGACCCTGATGTTTCCATGATCAAAATTAAGAATTTTCAAAAGATGCTGACCTTAATATGATAAAAATTCTGATAGCATGTATTTCTTATCAGTGGCAGGTCCATAGATGAGGGCCCACTGGCTGCATAAGAAAAGGCCCAGCTCCTGTCACGCTCCAGTGATTCCCTATATAAACAATCAAACATTTTTCCATAAAAGAGAGGGGGATCTCAACTTACGTAACTTAATCATTTTCAAAAGAGATTAAAGTTGAATAAAACGTACTTGTTTGAATAACAGTTAAAATGACATGTTTATGGTGACCGGTCATTAAAACAGTTGTTGATAGTCCAAGCAAAACATTAGTGTATTGAATATATTTCAGCTGACAAAATAAACAAATTTAAATGACCCAAGCTAACATTCACTGAATGAATTGTTAGAATTTAAATTCATTAATTACAATTAATAAAAGATTGAAAGTTATGAAAAATTTATAATGATATAATGTAAAGTAAAAGACCTCATCAGGGACCATTCAAAACTTGTTCAGTTCCACAGGTGGTTTCATAATTTATAGTGACTGACCTTTGTAAATATTTGTGTATACTTTTGATTTTATCTGTGAATGATTTGTTTATGTAATTTTGTGCTTATGTACTTTTGTGCTTATTTATGAGATTTGAATACACAATCAAAGTACAAGTCAAACACTTTCGTCCAGTCCTTTCCACTTCAACATAAAGTGGTTTGACAGTATATATTTATTTGCATTCTTATGAAATGTTGAACAAGGAAGACAACAAACTTGGTTTTCTGTATTTTTAAAGGCGCTTTCAGCTTTTTTTATCCTGCCATATTCTATGCCTATTTTCCAATCTAACAAGAACCATCACTACAGAATGGCAAATGAAAAATGCCAATTTATAACAGATAAACAGTTTTTAATGTAGTTAAAGTCCAATCAACTTGAAACTTAGTACACTGTTCCCTATGATAGAATATTTCTTATTTTAATGCCAAATTAGAGTTTTTACCCCAATTTTACGGTCCACTAAACATAGAAAATGGTAGTACGAGTGGGGTTTCAGTGTACTATTGACACATTCTTGTTTAAATCAGTTTCAACATACATGCATTTAAATTCTAAAGGCATCGGTCAAGTGGTTAATTTGTAATTGCACTTAAACGACATAAACTTAAAGTACCATTAGATCCTAAACGGTAAACGAGGAAAATCATCAATATTGAATTTGACCTCAATTTTGTCATCAGGAACAACATATTACAAGTTGAAAACCAATGGTTGAAGGTTTTATAAGTAATTGAAGATCTCGAACAAAAAAGACATAAAGTGACAATTGCCAAAATATCATGGACCACAACTCCTGAACAATAAAAGTGAAAAGGTCAATTTTGAACTTGACCCCCATTTTGTCATTAGAATCAACATATTAAAGTGTGTAAAGCATTGGTTGAACACCTATAAAAAAAAAAGAAGTTACCAGGTGACAAAATAAATTAAAAGTAAAAAAAAAAAGAAAACAACAGTATCAACTATAAAAAGTTTGAAAAATGAACACAAGTTCACAAAATAGTTTGCAGAAAAATAAATGAACCGTGAATGAATTACAAAGGGATAAGCAAAAACATTCAGTAAGCACTCAAGTTTTGGTAATAGTCATAAACAATTTGAACAGACAGTAGATTGATATTGTAA
This sequence comes from Mytilus edulis, assembly GCA_019925275.1. NCBI lineage: Eukaryota > Metazoa > Mollusca > Bivalvia > Mytilida > Mytilidae > Mytilus > Mytilus edulis. Next base: position 23,746,352 of record CM034350.1, read on the forward strand.
GACACATATCATGATAGCTACGATAAAACTTTCCAAGAGCGGACTTCCAAATTTTAGAATCACAGGTTTAATATCATAGATTCAATCAAAGAAGTCCTGAAAGGATTGATTGATTGTTTATTTGGTTGCTAGCTTAACGTCCATTTTTGTATAAACGATGTATATTTAAGTATTGATTTGTCTAGGATACTTATCAGAATAATGAACCATTTTGACAGACACTTTTTTCTTCTTAATTGATTAAATAAGATTATTTACTGAGGGATATATATGTCTTCTCTCGGTAATATTTCATTCACGATCTGATTGCAATGCTTGACAACCGTTATTTATTCTTTCACGATCATTTCCAGCCGCGGATCCAGAGGGGGGTTCCGGGGGTTGGAACCCCCCTTTTTTTTGCCGATCAATGCATTTGAATGGGAGCATATAGCTGGAACCCCCCCTCCCCCTTTACTCTGGGTTGGGAACCCCCCTTTTTAAAATGGCTGAATCCGCCCCTGATTTCTCTCGATAAATCAAATGACACCCGATAAATCAAATGACACCCGTGTTTCTGGGTTGATCAAATATATCAACCGCGTTCAAACGTTGTGCAGTTTAAACCTATAAACCAACAATTCAACGGTATCTTCAGAACACCTGCCAATATTCTAAAGCCTATTCCTGCATTTCAGACTAATATTGTGACAGATATTTGACATAAATATTGGACATAGCTGACGTTACAAATATTAATTAAATTTTAGTTAAATAAGAAAGGTAATTATTTTGTTAATCAATATGTATACTGTGGAATAATGCAAACAGTTCTCTGGTCATTTAAAGATTATTTATTATCACCAAAGTCAAATTGACCTCTCTATTATATATGGAACATTCACTTATGTAACATTTGACCTTATTCCGGACAGTAACCATAGTAGGTAATTTCTAATTAAATCGTGACAAAGAAAGCCACGTTGGCATAATATATAAGTGGAAATTCTGCTTTGAGACGTCAAAGTTTGAATTTTGAAACTTATAAGATGTCAGTCGATCCCGGCCTGCCTCTACATCGGCAACAACGCCCGGCCTGTCTTTACAGCGGCAGCAATGCCATACACCATCAAAGGCATTGTTCCCAGCTAGTTTCCCCACTAAGATGTTCCCAGCTAGTTTCCCCCATCATGGAAAGATTCCAAGACCACCCCTCACAGAGTCATTCGTCTGTTGAGAGTTTGGGTCTTTAAAGAACAACTAACTATGCAGACCAACATACTACATAACATGAACAATACGAATTCTACACAAATAATTTTGTTATAATACTAAGACAAAATTAAGTGACAATTTAAGACTTTATGCATGATTTTTTTTTTATTGTTTTCTAAACAAGCGTGGACACATATGAGTGTGGATAGTATGTTTGGATGTTTGACAGTGTCTTATGACAAAAGGAGTTCTATGTTTTTCCTATATGGTGTTATTAGTTGTGTTGCACGATGACAAACAATCTGAGCATTAAGTGTTGTTTACTTATTATTTAGTTTTTATGTTCAAGACGGGCATGGAAGAGACATTAATTGCATTAGGGAGCTACCATTTGATTTTTATGAGGGGCTAGGATGAAATTTGAAAAAAATAGGCAGGACAGGAGTTTTGAGTAAAAAAAAAAGGCAGGATGAGACACTTGCAAAAAAAAAAAAGTCAGGACGACAATTTAGGTAAAAAAAAAGTCAGGATAAACTAAAAAAAAAAGGCAGGACCGAACAGACTGAAAAATAAAAAGGCAGGACAGAGATTACAGCTAAAAAAAATGCAGGACAAAAAATTTCATCCTAGCCCCACCATAAAAATCAAATGGTAGCTCCCTTAGTTACCAAATGATTATGATAGAATATGTTCCACATCTTTGATTTTGGATACATTGTGTAGCTAGGAGAGCAACACATAATACATTTTTCTAGGTTCATTTTTTCATGTTTTTTTTTTTCTAAATGGGAGATGATATCTAGATTCGAGAACATGATATAAGGAGCCTGTAATTCAGTGGTTGTCGTTTGTTTATGTGTTACATATTCGTTTTCATTTATTTTTTGTACATAAATAAGGCTGTTAGTCTTCCCGTTTAAATTGTTTTACATTGTCATTTCAGGGCCTTTTATAGATGATTATGCGGAATTGGCTTTGCTCATTGCCTTCATGGCCTTAAGGTGACCTGTAGTTGTTAATTTCTGTGTCATTTTGGTCTCTTGTGGAGAATTATCTCATTGGCAATCATACCACATCTTTTTTTATATGTATTTGCTTACTATTTGTATGGTTCTCCTTGTATGGTTCTATTTATATTACTTTGTGGAGGATCGTCAGTATCATTAGTAAAAAAAAATTGTTAAAAGGTCGAATTTTTCCTCAGATTAGAATACATTTATTGGTTTTTAGTAATGACAATGCCTGACAAGATGCTAGGAGCTAGATGAGCTAGGAAGTAAATTTCTGTGCTGATTTTTATCAATTCTTTGATACTATTTCCTCCAAAGCTGGTCGAAGCAAAAAAAAATTGACAAATATGAAAATGATTTCACCAAAAGAACTTTTTTGAGCATGCTTCAAAGACTCAAAACTGCTCCAAAAGTAATCTAATAGAATTTCAGGCATGTCAAGTGGATATTATCAACATCTACTTAATTAGTCTTAATATGTCTAAATATCTATAAAAAGTTATAGTATTCAAAAGGTATTGCAAAATTATTCTCTTTTCATTTTTGTTTGTTATATAGATACAAATATAAGTGATACATGTACCACAAATACAGTATTTGTTGTGGTATGAAAGTGTAGTAATTAACATTTACTGTTACAATGTTAATTCACACAAATTTATTAGAAATAAACAATTGAATGAAAAATGTTGAACATGTACAATGAAACATAGTTTTAGAAATCAATTAGGCCAGATAGGCCTTATAATATTTTTTAAACATAATCGAATGACCATTTACACTCAGGACCAAGTCATCAGTAGGCAGTACAGATGTATTAAAACAACCTAGCATCATATTGCTAGTAGCGGGAGTAGCATTGTCGGGTAAAGTTCTTTTTATAAAATTTGGTCAAAGGACATATAATGTTTGGTTCAAATCGATATATGCTTTTTATCTCCCTATTACTTACATTGAAGAAAGAGGTGATACTATTTTGACAAATCCTTGTACATGAGAGTTGTCTGTCAAATCTTTATTTCACAAAGAATGAATTGCATAACAATGAACTGAGCTCAAAGCAAAGTACTTTAATAATACACTTAGACAAAGAGCTAAATCCAGTGATATACTTTGTACTGCAGGTTCTTCATGAACATCCATTGACCAAAACCATATCTCAATAAAATGCCATACTACATGGTTGGATCAGAAGTCCTGAAAAAGACAAGTTTTTTTTTTATCGTATTTTAAGTATGCACAGGTTAAAACTTTCTTGTGGTATAATCATTCAGTATCTATCAACTATCAATTTGCTTCATGCACAAATTGATATAGGTTGAGCGCTCCTCTGTTGGAAATAAGAACACACCTCCTGGCTCCACCTAATTTAAGTCAACTGATGAAGAAACATTCAAAACTATAAAATGTTATCCAAGACTTTTCAGTGTCTATTTACCATTGCCACTGAAACAGTGATATATTTGTACACATATATACATGTAAGACTAAAATTTTAAAGTACTACAACTACATATATAAGACCAAAACTGATATTCGGTCTTTACTACATCTTCATTCCCCAAGTCGTTTTCAAATTTTCCAAATTTAGCTATATTTAAGCTAACTACTCCTCACACACATGTATAGATTATCAGTTTTTCTACACATGAGTATCGTAAGATATTTGCCAGTGAGCCACAATGAATATTTTTAGCGAGTGAGCCCAGCTAATGAGCTAAAATGAATCAAATTGTGTACTCAGTCAGAGTTGTTGATATTTTAAGGTATCTTTACAAAAAAAATTAAAGAAAACCTGCAAATCTCAGTGGCAATTCAGCACTTTTCATAAAGGGGTGGCCTCTGACTTTCCAAAGGGCTGCCCACTCCTGTCAAGCTTTGATGATTTCCTATATAATCAACTAAATTTTTCCCACCAATAGGAGGATCTAGGGGGCAGACCCCTCCCCCCCTTTTCGTTGGAAAAATTTTGTTGATTATATAGGGAATCACTGAAGCATGACTGGAGCGGGCCCCACCTTATGAAAAGTTCTGGATCCGCCACTGCCACCCCCTGTGTCTGTCTATGCATCTGTTTATGGTTTTGCGTAATAGTACATGTACCAATACTGTTTTTTTTCACCTTCCTTACTTGGCCCTTGACAGTTGCTTATCTGGTTCTATCACTAGCTTTTTTTAGACTAGAGATTTCATGCGTACAAATTAAACCGGACCTCAAACGCATGTACTACAGACGATAAGAGACAAATAATTTTATATAATAACCTTGAGTTTACTTCGACTACGTATACTGATATGCAAACCAAAAAACAGACACAAAACTATCATAAAATAGCGATTGAAAGATTGATTGCACTTTGAATGTATAGTTCAGACTGAGACACGTATTACATGAGGAGCTGGTTTGTTTACAAATAATAATGTCACGTGATCACTCACTGACGTCACAATTTGCATCGATCTTGCAGTACACTAGACAGTTCGCTCAAACAGTACCCATTATCATGCAACGCAAATGTGATTGGTTATCAAATAATACAGAAATAATGCATGTACAATTTTAGAAGAAATTAGTTCATCAAATAGATTAGATTTTCACTTTTGACATGAATAGGTCGGGTTGACATTTCTGTCATCGGGGATAATATTAAGATAAATGGGATTAAACTGACCGTCAAAGATGTCTAGAGAAGCACATCTGGAGAACTTTAACATAAATAAGCCATACTTACCAAAATTACTCTATATTAATAAACCCTATGTCAGTGAAATATCACAATGATTACGATAAACAATTTTGATACTGATGAAGATGCTGGTCACGGTTAAATTGGTGCAAAAAATATTCTTACTCCTATTGCTTTACATAATAAAGTTTGTATAGAATTGAATTTGACTGAAGTTCAGCATACAAAAAAACGTGGATATGCAGAAGCATGACAATATATTACTGATAAAGTGTGTATATATTTCTGTAAACGAAGTTGCCTGTAAACTTCACTTGAGCGAAAGGATATCTCTATTTGTGAATCGGTTTATTAACCCTTTGAACCCAGGGTCGAAGTTCAAGATGTTAACATGTAACTGATGCCATATTTTGGAATTTCCGTGACCTAAATGGTTCGCGAAAATTAATATTTTTATATATAGTATAGTAATTAAACTTCAAAAAGTAAATCCGTTCGATTGAAGTATTATACGGCGGCTTCACTGTTGTGCCTTTAAAATACACCTATACTGCACGTACAAACTATGCTAGAGGAAAAACGATGATTTTTCAGTGTTATTTTCAACCCTTTTCAGATGCATAAAGCATTATATTTAGGACTATTTGGAAATGCCCTTAAATTGTATGAAGATCAAGAATAACTGTATTTACCAATTTCATTCACAAATTATTTCTAGAGCAGGTTTGTTGCGACGCCTCCAGGTGTGGGAGCTTCTCACTGCATTGAAGACCCATTGGTGGCCTTCAGCTGTTGTCTCCTCTATGGTCGGGTTGTAATGGGTCTTTCCCGCATAAGCAATTTCACACAGCAAAATATAATGAACATGTTTACTTTTATATAAAGTTTCTTTAATAAGGAAGTTTATTAGTAAATTGAGTTGTTTCCGCATCACTTAAGTAATTACATGTAACGAACTAACATAGGTCCAAGAAATGTGCAGTGGCTGATCCAGGGGAGGGTTTTCAGTTGGAACCGCCCCTTTTTTGGGGTGATGATCAATGCATTTGAATGGGCACATGGTTGGACCCCCCCTTTTCACAAAATGGCTGGATCCGCCCCTGATGTGTTTCAGTTTAGATTAGAGTAACTGATACAGATCCAACCATTTTTTTAAAGGGGGACCTCACCCAGGATAAGCAGAGGCGGATTTAGTAATTTTTCAAAAAGGGGGACCTAATGTAAATTGAGTTTTTTCGAATCACGACACTTGAGCACTAAATAACATAGGTCCGAGTAGTGTGCAGTGGCGGATCCAGCAGGAGGGTTCCCGGTTGGAATCGCCCCTTTTGTGGGGTGATCAATGCATTTGAATGGGGACATGGTTGGACCCCCCTTTCAAAATGACTAGATCTGCCACTGATGTGTTTCGGTTCTGACTTGACTAGCTGAGACAGATCCAGCCATTTTTAAAAGGGGATCCTAACCCAGGATAAAGGGTCAGTTCCAACTGATATCCCTATCCAAATGAATTGTTTCAAAATGACTAGATCTGCCACTGATGTGTTTCGGTTCTGACTTGACTAGCTGAGACAGATCCAGCCATTTTTAAAAGGGGATCCTAACCCAGGATAAAGGGTCAGTTCCAACTGATATCCCTATCCAAATGAATTGATCGTCAACAAAAAAGGGAGGTTCAACCTCCGGAATCCACCCTCCCCTAGATCCGCCACTGACCAGAGACTTAATGTGTACAAACCTGACGTAAAATTATGTACTATTGAATAATAAATAATATCACATTACCTCCAAAAATCAATAACTGTTACAGTACATTTCACATGTTTCAATAATCCAAAAACGATGTTAATGTAAGAAGTTCCCGCGCAAATGTCATGTGTTACCGAAACGGGAAACACACAAAAGAATTGTAGGTGCATGTTGTCATTCGCATTCCGATTAATTTACACAGTTCAATAAAATATACATGTTAACATTATCTATATTGGTTTTGAATTGAGTTACTAGATCAGAAAAATGATTTGTTTCTCGCAGACAACACAAAATAATATACATATTAACTCGACACTTAATCTAAACATCCCTACAACAAAATGGGACGACCAAACAGATATACTAATTTTGATAAAGGTGAAATATGTAGAATAAGAATTGTGCACTCTGGAATAAGATCATAAAATAAAGCCCTATATAAAGTGTAAACCAAAAAAAAATAATGTATGAAATCATTGTTTATTACATCTGCTTGCATAATAATATTGAAGTTGAAACTAACAACGATCACGTGTATCCTGTCAACCCCTGAAAAACATAATATTGTCTTCTTGACTACTTCCGCAAACCGTGGTCTGGTAAAATGATATATTGTTATAGTGTATGTTAAAAAAACAAACGAGATTAAAAACGTTATCACAGAGATTTCTTTTGTCCTATAACACCCCACATGAAAATAAGGACGTGTTCTCAGAGATTTCTTTTGTCCTATAATACCACCATGAAAACAAGGAAGTAATCTCAGAGATTTCTGTGTCCTTTAAAACTACAAATGAGATTAAAGAAGTTATCTCAGAGATTCTGTTGTCCTATAAAACCACACATGAGATTTCAGAAGTTATCTCAGAGATTTCTGTTGTCCTCTCAAATCCCACATGAGATTTGGGAAGTTATCTCAGAGATTTCTGTTGTCCTCTCAAATCCCACATGAGATTTGGGAAGTTATCTCAGAGATTTATGTTGTTATTTAACTTCTAACATCAGATTACGACAGTTATCGCAAAGATTTCTGTTTAACAAGGAGACCACATGTAAACACAACAACTGCTATGAATTCACATCCGGCCATAAAAAGGAACGATGTTATATATGTTCCAGTCACGTCTCTAAGGTACCCTGAAATAAAAAAAAATAAAACAATAATGAATTTGACAGCTGTTGTCTTATTTTCAGCTTTTCAAATGTTAACATTTGACGGTAAAACGCAATACAAGTATATCATTTCAGTGTTGGTGTTTAGTATGGTTAACTATACTTTTTGTATGTTCATTTCCAGTTTATTTTAAACATTACATTTATGTTTTTATTCTAAAACTGAGATTGTCAGACCCTTTTGCTTTTATACCCTAAAACGTTTTATGAAGGCTTTCCAAAATTTTGTTTTTAAAAAACGGACGAAGGAATTCACAGCAGTTTTTCTTTTATTAGAGGTACTCCAATATGACTTACCTATGAATGGAGCTGAACACCCTAACGTCACACCTTGACCTAATACCAAAATTCCCATTGCCGACCTAAAATTATCTATTCCTAGAAAATCGGCCACAACTGATGGAGTCATAGCAAATATACCTCCAGCACAGAATCCAGCAATGACGGCAAGCAACACAAAGTGCCAGTACTCAGTGTATAGAGGCGATAGTGCCAAGCAAACAGTTGTTATAGACAATGTTATTAAGATTGATTGGTGGTTTTTCAATATTTTTCTGTCTGTTATCACTCCATTCACTAATCTTCCACTAAAATCACAAGCATTTACAATTGAGACGAGACTGGCTACTCTCTCTGGACTGACACCATTGTCCTTTGCGAATGGAGCAATGAAAATGATTACATAAGCAGATCCAATGCTTCCAAAACAGTACACGAATAAGAATACACACATAAACCAATGATGAAATACAGTACAATCAACAAAGAATTTCAATCTGTTCGAACAATTCAATGTGACATTACTTTCAACAGAATCACATGACTTGAATGTATCAACTCTCAGTTCCGAAAGAGACATGCTTACTACACCACTCTCTCCTAGTACACGTGTAATGTTGGAGTTTGAAATTTGATTAAGAAATTTATTAAATGACCCACTATGTTCTGTCAATCCTAAATGTTGTGACGAAAATGAATTGATCTTTATACCATTCACATTATCAATCATTGGATAAGTTAAAGATTCACTGTAACTTCGTTCTCGATCATTATTTCCTAGTAATAGCTGATGTGATGTTTTGTCTGTGGAGTCTTTAGTGGGTAATTGATAGAGTGAATTTGCTTTCTTTATATCATCATTTGTTTGATCTTCCATGAGGATTTCAACATCCTCCTGAGCCTTCAATCGTTTTGGTCTTAGCAGTAAAGCAATAGCTACAACATTTAGTTGTATTCCTCCAGTTATCAAGGTGCCTCCTCGAAGTCCATATTCTTTTATAAGATACGTATAGACTGGCGGGAAAACAAACCCGCCAAAACTAAACCCAGCTACAACAACGGCTTGAGCTAGATTTCTTCTTTTAACAAAGTAAAGACTGATCAGATACAATAAAGGACCATGACAGAGAGAAAATGCAGCTCCTAAAAAAGAAAAAAGGAAATATTTAAAAAAAGCATTAACACAGCGTGAAAATAAAAAAAAATATCACAAACTAAATACATTATAGGGGATTCGTTTTTGTTACCAAAACTGCAATAGTAGTATATTGAGGTATAATATATAACATTTGAACTGATTGAAGATTGATTATTGTGTGTCATATGCAATAGTTGCGTGAATTTCCAATACTAAAAAAAGTCTATTACCTAAACTGAAAAAAAGCTCCAAAGTGAAATCATGTTAACATCATTTGGATAGCACACGGAATTTCTATCAAACCTATGGCAAATCAGTTGATAAGATACAACTTTGGTTTACATAAACCCGATTGACCAAAATCAACGAATAAGAATGGATCTCAAAATATTTCATGAAAACTAGCAAAGACATGTACAATTCTTATAAATTCGTTTATTTCGTATATAATCAAAGTTTGGGGTAAATTTACCATTAACATAATGACAATGTTATCATATTCAAAATGAATGTAATAAAAACCTTCATGTATACAGACGGTTGCACAATTGGGCAATGTGCGAAGAAAATGTTACCGCTTATAGTAAACATGCATGTTAAACAATGACTCAGATACATGAAAATCATTAATTTACCACCAATTTTGAATTATCTTTACGCATTGTCTATTATGAAGTAATTGTGCATTCTTTGCTGTTCTGAAGAAATTGTTTGATATTAACGGTGTTGTGCAAAAAAAGCGCCCATTTGAGTTTTGTATTTTTCAACTTTTTTTAAAAATCTTTTTTAGACGAAAAAAATCCTGAATTTGATGAGTTTATTTGATGAACATTTTTTTGGGGGTATAGAAAGCTAACTTGGACATAGTATTTCATTAAAAGATACTCTATGCAAATTTTAACTTTAAAAGCTTTTAACTGACTGCTAAACAATAACACTTATAACTGCCAATTGTCAATTCGTACCAATCATAACACCATTCGTTATTATAAGTATATGGACTGTTTCAATAAAACTGCAGGATATGAAAGCAGCACTTGCCAGTAGCCCAGTGACTATGCAAAACTGTCTGGTAGTGAAGTATCTTAATCCAATAGTCAGCACTGGAAGAGCTATAAATAGAAAACATATCATTCATGGTTCTGTAGCACAACACAAAGTATTTGAAGTTTAAACTTGGTTTCCAGAATTTGAAATTTATGTTCAATAGCCCTGGTGATTTCTGAGAGGGAAATTTTTGGAACAGTTTACAGACAGGCGGACGGATTGATGACAATAGTCCTGGTGATTTCTGAGAGGATTTTTTTCGGAACAGTTTACAGACGGCCAGACGGATGCACGACAATAGTCCTGGTGATTTCAAAGAGGAAGATTTTTGGAAACAGTTTACAGACGGGCGGACGGATTGATGACAATAGTCTTGGTGATTTCTGAGAGGATTTTTTTTTCGGAACAGTTTACAGCCGGCGGACGGAATGACGACAATAGTTTTTGTGATTTCCAAGAGGAAGATTTTTGGAACAGTTTACAGACGGGCGGACGGATTGACGACAATAGTTTTTGTGATTTCCAAGAGGAAGATTTTTGGAACAGTTTACAGACGAGCGGACGGATTGACGACAATAGTCCTGTTTATTTCTGAGATGAAGATTTTTGGAAAAGTTTGCAGACGGGCGGACGGATTGACGATAATAGTCCTGGTGATTTCTAAGATGAAGATTTTTTTGAAAAGTTGACAGACGGGCGGACGGATTGACGACATTAGTTTTTGTGATTTCCAAGAAGATGATTTTTGGAAAAGTTGACAGACGGGCGGACGGATTGGCGACAATAGTCCTGGTGATTTCTGAGATGAAGATTTTCGGAACAGTTTACAGACGGGCGGACGGATTGACGACAATATGCTTGGTGGTTTATTAGAGGATATTTTTTTTTTGGAACAGTTGAACGACGGTCTGACGACAAACTCTAGAGGATGATAATAGCATGGGAGCTAAAGCTAGTTTTACCAATTATCATATTTCTTTCTCTTTACAAATAGCTTACCATTCTTTGTAATTTTTTCAATAACTTTATATTTTTGTAATTTGGTGGTAGTGATAGAAGATCTTTCATAGTCTCTTTACAATTTATTCACAACTTTTTTTCGACTGAGAAATTTAGAGCTTCACATATTTAAAAGACACCAGTGTATTGTTGAAGACTTTATGTTGACATCTAGATGTATTTTGATTGTTTGTGTCGTTTGGGTCGCTGCCTTGTTAAAGTATACACCACATATCACACCATGCAAATATAACATACAACTTAACAGAAACAAAGCGACAGGAATAATAAGTGCTAACAATAACTGATCTTTATCGTTGCGAATATTCACTACTACTGTTATTCAACATGTTGAAAACAATTGCACTGAATAACAATAAAAAAAAAGAAGATGTGTTATGATTGCTAATGAGACAACTCTCCACAAAATACCAAAGTGACACAGAACTTAACAACTATAGGTCACCGTACGGCCTTCAACAATGAGCAAAGCCCATACCGCATATTCACTCAGCTATAAAAGGCCCCGAAATGACAATGTAAAACTATTCAAACGAGAAAACTAACGGCCTTATTTATGTACAAAAAAATGAACGAAAAAACAAATATGTAACACATAAACAAACGACAACTATTGAAGTCTTCATCATATAACACACCATTGATACTTACTAAAAAGGCTATATGTACCCTGTAGTACACCAGGTATAACGGCAGTGATCGAAGAACTAGCACCAAACTCATCTATAAAACCATTGAAGAATACACCAAATCCTTTCATTGTAGATCCAAATACACAAAAAAGAACTGTTGATCCTTATATAAAACAAAAGAAAAGAAAGTTTTTATGCAAGCTTAGTACTTTTAAGATATTTTGTTTATTGCTAAAAGATAAAAACTAGTAGAAAATGTTTGTATGTGCGTTTTGGCTATCTTAGCCATAAATGAATGTATATGCCGTCTAACCAATATATATTGTGTTGATGTTGTCTTAACCATATATTAGGTGTTTATACGGTCTTAGTCATATTTAAGGTGTTTATGCCGTCTTAGTCGCATATTATGTATTATATTGTCTTAGACATATATAAGGCGTATATATTGTCTAAACCACATATGTTTATGATGTCTTAGCCATGAATAGGGTGCATGTTTATGCTGTCTTAGTCATATATGAGATGTTCTTGCTGTCTACTCTTAGTCTAATATATGGTATATATACTGTCTTAGCCATTATGAACAACATATGAGATGTTCAGGCTTAGTCATAAATATATGTGGTGTGTCTGTTGTCTAGTTATATTTAAGGTCATAGCCGTATATTAGGTGTTTATATTTTCCTAGACGGACGGTAATTTTGTTATGTTACTTTTGGCAATATATAAGGTGTTTAATATGTTTTGACCAAAGATGAGGGTTTAGATGTCTTGAAATTAAGATGCTTACATTGCAACTTTGGATATTTTTAGTCAGAGGTCACATTTTTATTTCAACTTCACAAACTTTGTCAAACCCAATCACCATGTTATACAGGTTAACGAATAATATCTTATGAAAAAATGTAGTTTTTATGTAAACACCCAGTCTTCTCAGTCATCGCTTAGGAATCCGCATCGATAAAGCGATGATTTTTATTAAAGATTTATAAACTATTTTTTTCATATTTGATGGGTTTTAAAACTGTAAGTGTGTTTTGTTTAAATATTTACAATACTTACTGTGTCATTTGGTCTCTTGTTGAGAGTTGTTTCATTAGCAAAAGTACCACATCTTCTCTTTTATAAACCCGACTGATATTTACCTGCTAAGACGACCCAGGCCCATCCACCGTCAACATTCTTATCGTCATGTGAATCTGAATCAAGGTTATCTCCTGTATCGGTTTCGGCTTCAGAACCTTCAGTATATGAATCGTTTTCATATTGGTTCACTGTTTTTTCACATTCTGTCATGACGCCCTCTGCATGAAATACATTCATAAGATAGAAAATAAAAAATGCTTATAAACACATATGCTAAATTTATTACTACAATGATTTGTTTTACTTTCTGTAACTTTATAACCTGGACATTCTATTGTAATAACTTTGTGTGTAAATACTATGTTGAGTGAGCAAAATTTGGCAGAACTATGGAATAAATGATTTTATACTGCTTTATTTCCTAAATATAGTAACACAGCTATATTTTGTGCAATGTCAATTTCATCATGAATCACTTTTCCCACAATCAGGGGTTCCTTAAAGGATAAAAAAAGTTTGAAATAAATAGCTATCAATGTTTAACTTCAGTTGCAGTATAAAAACAATATTAGGTCAATGTCAGAAAAATATAAAAGTAGAATCGAGCCCTTCCCCAGTTTCTCAGCCTCATACCAATAAGTTTATATTTTTCTGACATTTACTTATATTGTATTATGTATAATATACATTGTATTCACATTTATTTCACATCAATTTCACTGCTCGTGTTATATCCATATTAAAGAGTTAAGGCTAAAAATAATATCGATCAAGACGTTGTTAAAATATTTACGAATACCTCTTGTAATGTGCATTTTATCTGCATGTGTAATCTAAATAACAATTGCACTAAACGAAAAAAGTTTTACATTTAAATTTTCGATAAGTCAAACGTTCCGAGATACGTTGTCATTTTTATTCATTTAAAAATTGTATAGAGTTTACAAGGAAACAATCGTTTTTTATTAACATATGTTCAAACAAAGGTAATAAAATTTAATCTGATGAATAAATCAGAAAACGAACTTTGTTTCACTTTATTCTTTAAATGCGAGAAACTGTGCCGAAGACCCATTGGTGGGCTTCGGTTGTTCTCTTTCCTTTGGCCGGGCTGTTGTCTCTTTGACACACTCCTATTTCCATTCTCGATTTAACCATTTAATGGTAATAAAGAGGTCAAGTGATGGATTCAGTCAATTTCGTTATTTTTATGCTATAATATGTTTTATTTGTGAATAATTTTCTAAGTTTTCTTTTTCAGCCTGTCTATTTTTGTTGTCAGACAACTCTTCATGTAAGGGCAACAATCGAAAAATAAAGGTCGTCTTACGTTTTAATAACTGTCAAATTTTCTCGGTCTGTTATGGCTTTCAATATATAAGCCAGTAATAAATAATGTTTTTGACTTCAATATTTATAAGAAAAATTAAAAATCTAAAGCACAATAGTGCCAATTTCGATTGAAATCAAAAAGATTTCGGACCACCATATTCTTTCTGAAGTTTTTATAAAGTAGTAAATTAGAGTCAAGAATTATATAGATATAGGAAGATGTGGTATGAGTGCCAATGAGACAACTCTTCATCCAAATAACAAGTTATAAATGTAAACCACTTATATTCAAATCTCAAAACATCCATAAAGATATAAATCAGGGTAAAACACAAAATCCAAAGGAAACGAATGAACCCATAAAGATATAAATCAGGGTAAAACACAAAATCCAAAGGAAACGAATGAACCCATAAAACGAGAAAAACCGGATGCAGTGTTATTTGCTATGCATTCATCAACATGAAATAGTGATTTTTTTTTAAAAAGACAACCTGTTGCTATGTCGCAGTTGTCAATGATATACTGTTACCAAGTGCAAACGAACTTGTAATCTGCATAGATATCTTTATCTGGTATGCAAGATAATAATAATTCAATTCATTCATAAAAATACGTTTTACATCAAAATACTGAGATCGTATATTGTTCTGTCGTCTTGGTAGTGGAATGGACACGTAAACCACCATCCCCAGTGCTGAAAGCAATATATCCAGTGTTGGTTTATATTTAACTTTGGATACATCGTTACAAATATAATTCACAGATGGAAGAAAAATTGTACACTGAAAAAAATAAGGAATTCTGAAACATATATTTCTACAAGCTTATACATGTATAAATACTTACAGGTGAAATAGAATAAAATAATACAGGAAATCCTCTTGTTATCCTTGGCCTTACATAAATTATACGACAAAAGTGCAACATGTAAAATTGCCTGTGAATCAACGACAAGATAACTATGTTGACATATTTAAAGTTCAAAGTTCCAGAAGTATGTTGACAACCGAGGATGATCCTTAACCATGCATGATTCATGCACATTGTTAAGGAACGACGAGCTAACAGAAAGCACAAGGTCATTACGTTATTTCATCTGGAATCTACACTCACCTGATTTAATATAGACCACATAGAAAATAAGATGAAGTTTAGAGGAAAAAAAGGGACAGTAAGAAAATATTATAACTGGGGGACTGATTGATTGATCATGATCATGCGAACCTAATGTTAGATGCCGTCAAACATATTCAGGAAAATGACTTAATAATGAATTAATCCTGTTTCGACTAGACCGGTATAGTATGCACTACAATGCCCTAAATCAAAATTATCATTCAACAGTTACAAATATATTTATGTCACTCGACTAGCAGGCAATTTTCTGACTGCAAATCCAAAATATGAAATTGCTCTTGCTTACACACAATTATATTCGAACCTAACCTACGCCAAACACATTACGACACAAGTGAGGCGGGTTCTTACGAAATGAATATAAAACCTAAAGACCGGGTACGAAATGAATATTAAACCTAAAGACCGGGTCCGACTATAAACACATGATAATTTAATTTTCTTGAACGTGTTTACACTTTGTAGTTGATAATAAACAATATTCTAATAAAAGAGGTACGAAAGATATCAGAGGGAGAGTCAAACTCATAGATCGAAATGATCTCAGGTGCTCCGGAACGGTAATTAGCAGATCCTCCTCCACGTGTGACACCCGTTGTGTTGCCGTTATGTTATTACAAATCCGGTAAATAGTCTAATTCGGTAGGTCAAACTCGTGAAAAGGGAAGGGTATTGTAGTTACGACATAAGGAACCTATCCGATATCATCAGTGAAACGGTTATTCCCTATATAACGGTCAACCAACTCGCGATGGCGTCCGTAAAATTTACGAAGGGATGATTTCAGCTTCACCATCACTTGGAATTCGTGGTTTAAAGCCAACTTGTGAGTAGCACTCCTCTATCAAGAAAATCATAATAGGAAATGCAAGCACGGGAATATCATTTCAATTGGGAGATATATACTCCGTATGCAGACGCTGCTGGATTGTGGCTACATAGAAATGGAAAGTTCACAATTGGAAAGCTGAAATCATTCCTTTTGTCGTAAAGTTTTGTTTTCAGCCGACCCTCAGTGTCAATTTCTAGATGTAAGTCAAGATATGAGGCAAACTTAACTGTACCTGTAGTATCCTTTATCTCTAGTTCGATGGGATAGATTCTTTCGACATAGCCACCAAATTTTGAATTATTTAGTGAAAGAACATCATCTATATAGCGGAAAGTAGAGTTAAAGGATATTGCTAACTTCTTATCTTTCTTCCTAAGAAGTTCCTGTATGAAGTCAGCCTCATAATAATAAAGAAAACAAGATAACATGCTTTTCGAGGTTTCTGGCCACAATAAATATAGAGACTTAACCGGTTATACACTAAATAAATTCCGGGAATCATAACTTGAATCGTGACTTGCTCGTTACTGCAACAAAAACTACAAAAAGTACAAAATAACAGTATGGAGATGAATCCAAAAACCAGATACAAATCATAAACATACACACAAAAGAATCTCCTTACTAGTAAAGTGTAATCATCTTTGACTAGAAACTTCAGAAAAATAGTTAAAAAAAAACAACCCAAAAAATCTTTAACAAAAGTCAAACGTTTTAAGTCATATTATTAAAAAAATATGTTAACAAGCACCTTAAATGGCTAAAAAACAATCTTATGCAAACACACTTGAAATGTAACATACATAACTTTAAAAAGTCATAAAAATCATACATTGGTACAATATAAAAAAAAATATTTGATTGTCAAACATGGTCAATCTTAAACAGTTGATCTTGGTTCATTATAAACATTTGAGTGTTCGCCAAAGCTAGACCTGTTGGATCGGCTCAGTTGTCGGTATCCACTGTATCCAACTGCAATATGATCTTCGTCTGAACTACTCTCACTGTCTCTTTGTGGTTTGAATTTGCACACTTGTAAATTCGTTCTATTTTCGAGGCGAGGTTGTCCAGATTTATCAATCGGTTCAATGAGGTAAACATGACGGTCTGAGTCTATACACTTTATGGCTTGAAACTAAGGAATTCCACTTGTCCCGAATCTTGCCTCTGTCTTGTACTCTATAACGAATGAGTAATCGAGTACCAACTCCAAGTTTATGTTGGTGTCATGAGCTTTCTCTCGTAAAGCAACTTCTTTCCTTAAGTGCTCTCCTGCTTTTTCATTCGCCATCTTCATTTTGTTTAGATGTTCAGAGACATGCTCATGTCTATTGTCACCGAAAAAGTAAAAAAAAAAAAAGAGTTAACAGGTGGTCTAGGCTGTCTGCCCATCATAAGATAAAACGGAGAAAACCCTGTAAACACATGAACTGTTGAGTTGTACGTGAAAATTAATTCGGGCAGATAGTTTGGTAATTGTTGTTTCTGTTTTGATGTTAGGGTTCGAAGTAGGTCTTGTACTGTCCTAGAACATCTTTCGCACTTGACCATTTCCTTGTGGATGATAAGGAGTGGATCTGCTCTTTTTGAATATTGCAAATCTCACTTATAAGTTCGGACTCAAAGTTTCTCACCAGACACTAATGATACGTTAAGGTTTTCCATAACGCACAAACCATGAAAAAACTAGTGCTTTGGCTGTAGATGCTGCAGTTTGATTTCGTGTTGAAATCGCTGCTGTAAATTTCGAAAATACGTCTGTTATAACAAACATTTTCTCGGCCATCGGTTGCTGGTTCTAGAATACTAGTAGTAAAATCTATAGCTAGGATTTCGTTCGATTTGCTTGCTACCAAGTGACTCATTGGAACTGATATGCGCAGACATGGCATTTTTGCAACATTACAACGTTTGCATACCTGCAGTAATTGTCAATATCTTAATAAATTCCTGTTCAGTAACACCTTGAACGAATCAAGTTTGTTGTCCTTTCTATTCCCAAAACGACCTGCTTGTTCATATAGCCTTTCTAACACTTGCTTTTGGAAAGATTTTGGTACAACGAATCGATGTGTTTCACCTTGTTGTGCATCAATTACTTCTCTATAAAGAATCCCGATTTTGAGAAACATTCTGGCCTTTTATCGTAACATAGAAATAACTTGAGGAGACTCTTTCATTCTCTCACTTGGTGACGGTTTCCCTTGTTCATTGAAGTATATTACAAACTGTTTAATTGTATTGTCGCTATTTTGCATTGGCTTCATGTCACCTTTACTATATCTAGATAACGCACTAACTTGATTACATAACTCTTTAATATCCCATCCTTGTGAGGTGGTTCTGGTTTTTTTCTCAACTTCATATTCGATTGATTCTACGGTTCTCTGATTTGCTATAACATGTAAATCGGTTGGTACATCGGCCGTGTAACTAGGCAATCGTGACAGCTCATCGGCAGCGATATTCCTTTTTTTTAGAACGGTTCGAAATTATAAAATTAAACTGAACAAACTGAGCTGCTCATCATTGTTCATAGTTTCCCGCTAGTCTGTCCGTGTGACATAGGATTGATTTCTGTTTTAATTTCAAATTTTGAACCAAGTTAGTAGTCTTTAAAGTTGTCAGTAACTGCCCATTTGACAGCTAACAAGTGTCGCAGAGCTATAGTTGGCATCATTTCTTTCACTAGATCTAAGTGTGCGGCTTGTATATGCTATTACAAGAAGACCTTTCCCTTAATTTTGCATTAAGACTGCTCCAAGTCCTCTGAAACTAGCATCAGTTTCTATACATAAATTCACATTTATATCTGCATACCTTAGTATAGGCCATGACTTCAGCTGCTCTTTTATATATGTGAGAGCTTCGGAGCATGCGTCTGCCCATGAAAGTTGCATTTGCTTGTTTGACTTCTGATTTGTCTTTTCCTTTTAACAGAAACTAGTCAGGTGATATAAAGGTCTAGCTACATGTACACACTTTGGAACAAACCTACGATACTTACTCGCAAGTCCAACGAAAGAAAGCAAGTTTTTTACGGTCTCTGATTTCGGCCATTTATTTACAACATCCACTTTATCTTGATCGATTGTGATGCCATCTGAAAATATAATGTAGCTCAGATATTTCACTTGTTCTTTGAAAAAGTGACATTTCTTTCCTTTAAATTTCAAATTATGTTCTTTTATCTTCGTTAGCACTTTATGTAATTTTGTCAAACGTTCTTCTATCGATGAAGAGTAACTAATCAAATCATCTAGGTATATAAGCAAATTTAGAAGACGGAAGTATTGAAAATGTGCTGCATCAACCGTTGAAATGTGGCTGGACTATTACACAATCTGAATGGCATTCACGTATATTCAAATAGTCCTAATGGTGTACTAAAACATTTTTTGTTGGTCGTTGGGGTGCATTGCGATTTGATGGAAACCACTAGCAAGGTCGATAGTGCTTTTTGCTCCATGCAGTACATTCAATGTAATCTTTTAGTTATTTACTGGAAAGTAGAATGCTTCTGCTACATAAATATCATGGGACTGTTTTTGACAATACAATGCACATTTATCGGGTACTAGCATCTTTAAGTCATGCTAAATTACTAAAATCTTCACAATTTGATTATTTTAGTTAAATTTTAGACGGTTTCCGATATTACATAACATATATAAAGGTTGAGGATGACGACGGATGCGGCCACTTTCAATTTTGACAAAAAAACATCTGAAAAGTGACGTTTTTTTGGCATATTTGATAGATTTTTCATATTTAAGCTTGAATCAGAGCGTTTTTAATGTCTAAAACAGTTAAAATCTTTCACATAAACTAATTGAATCAATTGAAATAGACACTTAAGTGTTTAAAAAATATAAAAAAATCGTTCGTTAGATGAACCTGAAATTTGAGGCCAAAATCGGACCTTACCGGACCTACTCCTTTATATACACTCCTCCCTCGCAGTGAATGCTTGTTTCCGAAGCAAGCAACAATAAATCAATCAATCATTTCAAACATCTTGCTTAATGTTATACTAGTATTCAATGCCAATGATATATTTTTAATAACAATTTTAATACATTCAAGTTATCTTTTTTACACTATTAATTAATATCATTGTTTTATAAGGATATTACTGCACAATATTTCAGCTTGATTTCATTTCATATCATTTGACACAGAATTAAAAGTAGGATGACAACCATGGATAATAGTTAAAACTAAAATAACGAAATAATTAATTATCTGTTTTTTATTTGTTTCTGTGTCACAAACAAACTCATATATTCTATTATTTTATGATCATATATTGTCCGATACAAAAATACATTTAAATTAAAACGTAAACGAAATATCCAGTCAAACACACCAAAATAGCGGCATAGAATATACACAGGCACACACAATCTAATGCGTTAGCTACATCCTTCCCTGTTATTTTTACTTCTATTTCATTGATCTGTTCTTTGGGAACATTTACCGGTAATACAACATTGCGTTTTTTCTCCAACCTCCATTTTGCCAATCTCTTCAGTGGTGCACTGAATCCCGCTGTTGTTTCCTCAAAATAATATTTAGAAACCACTATGACACTTCCGACGATAAGACCACTAAGTGAAATTATTGCTATCATGACAGCTAAAAGTACGCAAATTGGATTGGAAGATGTTGGAATAGCGGCGGATACTAAAGTTAAAAATATGGCATAGGAAAGTAATATTGTCATTGCTAGAGATACACGTTCACCTGATTCCACTGGAATAACGAAGACCAAGGGATTCAAGAGAGCAAACAACAGAGTTGGTAAAATCATCATCACGGCATAATACAAAGGCTGACGCTTTATTCTAATTTTTATGTTGAACGTGCTATAATCGTTGTAGGTCTCAACAAATGTTGAATATTCCAAAAGGGTCCAATCCGAATTCGGTGTATACCAATATAACCTCGCTTGGTTAGACAAGGCAGACAATGTTAATGAGGTATTTGTTATTCCCCAGTTGAAAAACACCAAATTACATTCCTGTGTGTCAAAAGGAAATTTTGCAACATTAGTAGGACACTTTGCCTTCATTATTCCTCCCGGACTATAGTAAATATCTCCAGTGTAAGATAGAGAAGAATAAAACGTAACGTCATGTCCAATAGGTTCCATGTTATCTGCCACATTTACAAGAAACATTAGAGGTTTCCATATGTCAGATGGGTCTATGGTTATAGAATACAAGTTATCAAAAGACACATAATCCCACTTGAGTGCGGGGTCATTCCAATTGAGTAACATAACTCCCATAATCGAAATGGTTTCGTCAACTTCATTGATGGATATGAAAGAATTTAGGTAAAAGTCTACCCCGACATCAAGTTTTTTAGAATGATCAGCTAACGGCATTATCCTTTTACTGTAGTTTGTTAACAAATGTGAATACAGATTTTGTGCGGTAGCATGACTTTGACATTGTATAGCAGGTAGGAAATTATAAATTACGAACAAAATAATATATGTCATATCCATGTTAATTAACAGTGAATCCTTTTCGATAATATCAATTCAGTTTTCACTACGAGCTTTTAAAACACAATCTAAAGAAATTACGAAAATCCTACCTTAAACTTAAATACCCTTAACAATGTTATATTAAACGTGGCACTAATCACTTGACACGATCGAGTTCACACGAAGTAAAATGTTATTCATTGAAATACGAAATGGTAAAGGGGCATTAGCTGCTATCTAAATATGAATGTATTTGTTTCAAGTTTTTATAAAAACGAAATCTCACCTAGGGAAGAACAACAAATTCAATCGCAAATTTAAAGATCTTAAAATTGTTGGGCTATGCATACACTATAATGTTCATTATAAATATCAGCACAACAATGTTTAGTCGAGTATCAATAGACAATACACACTACTGTATTATTAAATCTCAGACACATAGGTGCACAAGAGAACATCATATATACACGTTGACACATTTATATACAGGGGCGGGTCCAGGTAAGGGCGTAATGGGCGTAAAAAAAAAAAAAAAAAAAAAAAAAAACTATCGTTATAATCTGCTAGTATTGTATTGAATGATGGCAATTTATCATATTCATTAATTAAACACATACTCTGATTTCTTTTTATACTGATTCCCCAATTTGATGGGTCATCATCAACCGTAAAATTTCGTTTCTCGGAGTCCGGCGTGTTCGACTCTGCGATTAGTATCCATTGTTGTTGATGTGATAAAGAATTCGCAAAGATGTCGATGTCAAAAACAAAACGTCAAAAGACATTAAAATCGTATCAAGGTGTCTTGGACACCTTTTTTAAACAACCAAAACGGTAAGTAAATCAGTATAATACATGAATTTTGGTTGTTTTGTGTGACACTAACTTCGAGCTTCTGAGCTTCCCCATGGACCCTCAACCGTAATCACGCCTCTCGTTCATAAAATCCTGGCCTAGGTATTGAAATGTTAAGTTACTCCTTATACCCTTGAGTTTGGAATTTCTCGTTATTGGTCTACTGCTGTTAAGATCCATCCAATCATTTTAATATACCATAGACAATTAATGGAGAAAACTCTGCATAAAAAATGTCACACCCTGACACTTTAACTATAAAATATACATGCTCCAAGTCAGGAACCGTCACATTAGTGCAATTCTCTAATATTTTATGTTTTTAAGCCAAAAAAAGGTCATAAAAATTATTTTATTCTACGCCCCCCTTTCAAATATCCTGGACACGCCCCTGATATACTCAATACATTAACACTAAACATAATAATTTATGCATGGTAAAATACAGTAAAATGTCAATTTACAAATTACCATAACATTCAACTAAAAAAAGACAAACATAAATCATAAGTATCGTGTTAGGATTTTAAAAAAATATTGCTAAGTTGGCCTTTTTAACATTCTTTGATTCCAGCGTCACTGATGAGTCTTTGGTAAACAAAACGCGCGTCTTTGAGTTATCATTGATATGTTCAAAATTATAAATTTAAATGAATGATATTCAATAACATATTGAACTGATATCGTTATGAATTAGTCTATTTGAGTCCAGGAAAAACACACAAGCAACTTCATGGTAGCATATATCAATATAAACAGGATAAGTTCGATGAGATTAACGAACTTTTATATGATAAAATCGTAGATCTCTTATAGTTGCAGAAACGAAAATTGACCAATCGTTTAATGATAACTTGTTCAAAGTAGATGGCTTCAATCTTCATCGGAGTGATAGAAACAAACAAGGTGGTGGCATCATGTTACTGATCAATTCTTACTTTCGATCTAGTCGTAGAGCTGACAAAGAATCTGGTAGTTTAGAGAACATTACTTTAGAGGTTCATTTGAATAACACAAAAAACGGCTGATGATGGGTATTTATAAACCCCCATTAGTATCTGACAATAACTTTTCAGACAACTTTACAAAAAATATAGACAATTGTATAATGATTTAATATAATATTTTAGTACTTGGTGACAGGCTACATTTTGACACGTTGAATAGTAAAAAATGTCAATCTAACACCTTCTTATATCCCTTTCGAAATATCACAATTAATGTCAAGAGCTTAAGAGCTTATTTTTGTATTGTTGTATGTGAACCGAATCAAAATAAAACCTTCGTATAAGTTTTTAAATTTTAAATTTAATTTTGGAAAAATACCTAAGTTCTTTATAAAGAGATCTTTCTTAACCAACAAAATAAAATATACGTTTGAATGTGGATGGAAATAGTATAAACAAAATAGATAAATGCGTCTTATGACATGTAGCCTAATTTCAACACTAGCAAGGAATGAAATTACAAAGGGAAAACTTAGAATTGGTCGAGGTCATTTCATAAAACTAATTGATGATTATTTAATAGCAAACAAGAATTGGCGCCAAGAGATCGTAAATTTTAAAATAATTATTTTTAATCCACTAGTCACCCCTTACAAAGGTTTTCGTAAGAGATAACGATTCGGTGGAATAATATAAAATATATGTGACACAGACAACAATTAATAATAATGTTTCATTTATCGTAATTATAGTCCGCCCCTTTTTGTCTCTATAACAACATCACCATGAGATTATTTTTTACCAAATGTTTGGTAACCATGAGTTGTTTTTACCCTTCCTAACCACCTTAGATTAACCAAGGTTTCGAAAGGATTGTTATTGTTCAGTAGGTAGATTGTTATTTGATGTTGTGTGTAAATGTAAAACGTCCATCAGCAGTGGCATCGACCCAGTGGTGTAAATATTTATCAAATGTACCAGGCTTATAATTTAATACGCCAGACGCGCGTTTCATCTACATAAAAACTCATCAGTGACTCTCAGATCAAAATAGTAAGAAAGCAAAACAAGTATTAAGTTGAAGAGCAAAATTTCAAAAAGTTGTGCCAAATACGGCTGAGATAATCTTTCCCTGGGATAAGAAAGTCCTTAGTTTTTCCAATAATTCATACTTTTGCAAACAGTAAATTTATAAAAAAAAAATACCATATGATTCATATATTTATGTAATCACCGAATGTCGCCTTGGTAGAGAGTGTATCTTCCTTATCTTTTTCATCTCTCACGAAGATCGTTCGAAGAAATTGTTGTAAAGAAATAGCTCAATTTGACATGGATTTGTCCCTCCTGCGGCAATTAGAAGCATTTGGAAAAAGAGTTGTGACACATCTGTTCGTTTACAACTTCCTGTTCCATATCAGAATAAATGTTTAGTTCAGAGTAGTGCAACTAACGTATACCGACTCTGTCAATTTTCTCTGTACGTTTGGTGCACGTTGGTCTTTACGCCAATGTGTGACGCCGGCATTATATTTACTGTTTTCTGATTTTTTCATGTAGGGATGTCAGGAACGAATCTATAAATATACACCTAAGTTTAAAACATTATAATACTACTTGTCAAACCATTCCAATATCATCTATCTTCATTAAAACAAACAAAATTCTGTACATCCTGGGTCAGTTTGACCTAGTGTGAACTCTGTGAAGATTGGCAGATAAAATCGAAGATTACCCACTGACAAATTACTTGAAATGACTGTGGTATCTATAATGCGTTTAGGTAGCAATAAACAGTTAGGAAAAAATATTTAAATTTGCCCTTATAAATTTTACCATCCCCTTTTCATTGCTTTCTTGCAATATCAAGCTTACTGTTTGTGTCATATATGGGCGTATGTATGTAATCAGAATCTTCCATAGATGTTATATCCAGTATATAAAATGGTAAAATATAATTTCTGTTGGGTGTATTTATGGCAACAATCTGCATTTATTTGTTATAAAATATTGCAAAAAAGGGGGAAAAGATGTTACATATTTCCCCAAAATTTGGCTAAAAGTAGAATTTCAATCGCTTGAAGTAATACCTTTTCTGAAACTGTGTACATATATCATTCAGCAAATCCAATGAAAATCATATGTCTTTCATCTCATTTTTTTGTAAAATTGCGTCAAGGTAGTAATTGCATTCCAGAATTTAGGTTGCTCTTTTGTGTACCCGACTTAGGTAAAATGTATCTAAACAGCGTGATTGGACAAAAGATACAGTATCAACTGAACAATTTCCCAAAGTGAGGGATGAATCAGGTGTAGAAAAATATGAAATAATTTTACATACAGATAAAAATGAATTTTTGAGAATTTTTTTAAATTTTGTATTCACGTCACCATAAAAGACCTAAAAATACTAGTGGCCCTAGGTTTTTAAAAATAAAAAAAAAAAAAATAAACGGTCATGATACATTTTCAAATTAATTTCTGAATAGTAAAATGAAAGTACTTCAGTTCACTGTATATGTAGAATTTTTTGCAGTGTTAAAAAGTGGTGAAAATTCTAAAAAGGCTATCATTATCCCTTATGGGCCAGGAAATACTACCGTGCCACCTCAAAACTTCGTGTAGAAAAAAAGTGTTTGTAAACATTACATTAATTTCTGGACCGATGGCCGGTCTAGCTATGAAAATACGGATTGTCAAACAGAAAACAGCCCATAAAACATGTAAAAAATAATATTGATGCTCTTATAAACCATCTTTGAAGGCTAAATTAGCACTCAGCTGTCTAAAAATGAATTTTATTACACAATAACTTTCCTATTCGAAAAATCCACAGCGGCCAAAATGCTAATCTAAACTCCTAACTGTGTATTGCTACCTTATTATCCAGTACAAAATATCACAAAGGTGGGTAAGCCGACAACCACAACATTTCAAAGCCTAGAAATAATGAAACAATACAACCTCACTGATCCCATTCTTCGTTCTATACATACTGTTTGAAGAAAAAAAAATTGCGAAAGTTACCAGAGACACAGTCAAAATCATAAATCTAAATTAAACTGACAACGCCATGGCTTCAATATATACAAATATATCTGCTTTTATTCCCCAGAATAAAAGTGAATGATATAGACGAGATGTGGTAGACTTTCAATAACATGAAAGATATACAAAAGAGATGGACTAAGTCAGTTCCACACTAACGATTGTGTCTGAGCTGCAATATTTACTGTTCTGGAGCTCTTTTCACAAAAAACATCTGATGACAAATTTTATCATTAGTTTTACCTAAATATTAAGACTAACGAATACTTTTTCCCGTAAGATGTTTAGTAAATAGAATCGCTTTCTTAAGATAAACCAATAAAGGCAGGCCTCATAATAATTATTAATCAGAGGCAAGCTTGTAACGTCACTACCCACACTACAGAAAAGGCAGTATTAAGCCATCATTCTTAGCAATTCATAATTTTATAAAAACTTAGGCTTTTCTACCTCAGATATATATTTCTTTAATATCAGTATTTCACAAATATTTTAGGAATTTTGGATCCTCTTTTATCTTCAACCTCGTATTTTATTTGGCCTTTTTAACTTTTTGTGATTCGAGCGTCACTGATGAGTCTTTGTAAACAAAACGCGCGCCTGGTGTTCAAAACTGCAACCCGGGTATGTAAGATGAGTTTAGTTCAAATGTCTACTTAAATTATAATTTTAAATCAAGCTACTTATAACATTTCGATGTCTAGTAAATTTTCAGAAAAAGCACAAAATGCTGTAGAAACCTCACAATTTAGCTATGATGACTTTTATACAGAATTTAATACCTTTAGGAAAATATTATATTCATTTGACGAGGTTTAGAAACAGAGAAAAGAATGTAGGGATTATACATATATTTTATATATTTTTTCATACACTGCACGAATATTGTGTTTATCTAGCAATTTGACGTAAGCGTATACTTCTTTTTTATCCCAATTGCAGACTTATTTTTTTGTATGAAATCACAGACGCGGAGCGCAAAGAGGATCTCAAATTGAGCAACACTGTAAGCAGTTATTTATTATAACTGTTCATTCGCTACGGAAGCAGTTTAACAAGAGACTATGAATCTCTAGTATATGTTTATATTGTTCTAGACATGGATGAAATATAAGTCTGTATTCATAAGCACAAAGAAACAAAACAGGTTAATATAAATGGGATCAAAAGTGACTCGATGGATTAGCACTGATACACGCTTGACCATCCATTTTAATATAAATGGGATCAAAAGTGACTCAATGGATTAGCACTGATACACGTTCATTGTTGTTATCGGTTCTGTAGCAACAACAAGAAAATGTTTTATTTTCCCATCAAATGGGCACACAAAGAGCATATAACAATATATGACAAAAAAACAACAACACATAATCAGGTATGCATTCTTTTCCCAATTTTATTTAATACAAATACAGAAACAGTTAAACTATGTACTCTCTTGACCATAATATTAACAAAAAAGAAATTTAGTTTTTTGCAAAAATGTCTGGATCCGCACCAGTAGCGGTATAATAGGTACATTTGTATTTGTATATTAGAAAGGTCGATTGCAGGATGAATAAGTAGTACATTTGTACATCATCGTTAATAATGATACAATTATTACCGCGTTCACTAATATTTAAGATAATTTGAATAAGTCTTCAAATAATTTTTTCATGAAGATTTTATGTTTTTATACAATTCAATTCAATTCAATTCAATATTTTATTTACGTCTCACCTTATGTATAAAATTACACAATACATTTATAACAGATACATTTTGTATACATAAGCCAATCTGTACAGATTTATGAGAGACGATAATCACTTAAAAGAATATGTGTATGTACATAATAAATATTAAACCTAAATGGTAAAATTATACAACAAAAGTATTTAATTATTATTTACAATATAAAACTTCTCGGCGTCGTTTAAGAATAAAATTACAGGTTTTGGCACATGATCTTATAATATCTTGATTCGAAAATAAAAATACCATTTTCTGACAATCTGTAAAACTATTAAAATGTTCATCAATTTTAAGAGACTCAGTAAAAAGAACTTGTCTAAGATCATTATAAACAGCACAATGTAAAATAACATGATATTCATCTTCGACAGTATTAAAACAATTAAAACAACACCTCTCTTCCAGCAGCAAATTTTCATACCTCCCAGTTTCCAGTCTAATAGGAGCCACCCCACATCTAAATTTTGCAAAGGCGCTTCTTTCACAAAAAGGCATTAACAGTTTGCAGTAGTTTTCTACAACATACTCCTGCTTAAAAATATTATAGGTTCTCAATTTATTCCGCCCATTTCCCCGTCTGGAAGAGGATGAACTAACAATACTTTTCCATTCTTCAATATAAATATCAAACATTCTTGACATGACTGTATCAATAAACATATTTTTATTAATATTAGTGTTTGTATTACAAAAATCAACCAATTCAAGTTCCGTGAAATGTTTTTTAACAATGAAATTCCAATTTTTTCACAATTCTATGTTTCAGACTGACCTCACCTGCCCATATGAATATTTTCCTATTTATACGATCTGGCTCCATATTTACTAATCTGTGCCAGTGTCTTGCAATTACTTTCCATTGAGTATGGTAAATTGGAATCCACCCCATGTCTCCCATAATAGCTGGATTAGGTGTATATTTACCAACACCAAGGAAGAACCTGCACGCTCTCATTTGAATCGCATTAATAAATGAGAAATTCTTGCATCCCCAAATCGCGGCACCATATTCAACAATAGGACTTACAAGTGCATCAAATAGTTTTTTTATAGACGTCATATGACATGCCACCAATAGCTTTACACTTAGTTATAACCAGACCTAGAGCTCTGTTTGCTGACCTAGCAACTGCTTTTGCAGTAATACTAAAGTCTAGAAACTCATTTAAAACAAGGCCTAGATAAGCATATTCGCTGCTAGTAGCAATATTCATATCCCCACACTTAAAGACGTGACTTGATCGTTCAAATGAGGTCGGTCTGAAATGGACAACATTACTCTTACATGAATTAATAGTCATTTTATTGTCAGTACACCAATGATATAACTCATCTAAGAGGTTTTGTAACTAATTCTCAGTATTTGCTAACAGTACGATATCATCAGCATACAATAAAATACATACTTTTTCTCCCCCAATGTCAACACCAAAATCAAATGATTTTAAGTATACAGCTTATTCATTTATAAAAATGTTAAATAATAAAGGAGAAAGTGGACAACCTTGTTTTAAACCACAGTTCACAGTAAACCAATCTGTATTAAAGCTATTGACTCTGATCGAGCACCAGACCCCATTATAAAGGGACTTAATAGCCATACACATTTTTACATCAACCCCCAGAGATGTGAGTTTTTCCCATAACAATGTCCTATTAATCGTATCATACGCCTTCTTAAAATCGATAAATGCACAAAAGGTGGATTTTCGTAGTTTTTTACGAACATCGACTAAACTAGTAAGTGAAGATATTTGATCTATGGTACTCCTTCCCTTCCGGAACCCATTTTGATCATCAACTAAGGACTTATTATCTTCAACCCATTGAAACAGCCTCAAGTTTAATATGTTACAATATAATTTATATGAAGCTGGGATAAAGCAATACCCCTATAATTTAAGGGGTCTCTTTTATCTGACATGTTATTTTTGGGTATCGGATTAATAATTATATTATTCCACATCTCTGGGACTTTACCAGTTTTAAAACACCAATTAAACAATCTATGTAAAAATATAATACAATTCTGGTTACATAAAACATCAGCTGGAATATTATCTACACCAGAGGCTTTGCCTCTTTTGCTTTTACATACGACATTAAAAACCTCTTCAAAAGAAATTTCTTCTGTTAAAAGAAAGTCGCTTTCTGTCAAAACGGCAGGGCTTTGATCGACTGGAATGTTCCTATCCGTAGTAACCTGGGGCCTGTTTATCGAAGCTCTCTTAGGATTAGGACGTGTCCTAAGACCAACTTAGGACATATCTTAGTCCTAAATGGGTTTATCAAACATGTTGCAACTTAGGAAAATCCTAGGAATTGTCCTAACTTTAGGATACCAATTTAGGTGTCTTAAGATGGTCTTAGGATGGTCCTAACTTTAGGATATATTTAGGATGGTTATTTTATAAACAAATACGGCCGGTTTTGGTTTCATTTAATTCTTATGGCGGGGGAAAACGGAGGGGGGGGGGGGATAAAAAATATTGCAAAATTATATATGATTTTTTTTGTAATCTCTGTCCTTCCTTTTTATTTTTCATCCTTTTCATCCTACCTTTTTTATTAGTTTATTCTGACTTTTTTAACAAGAATTGTCATCCCCTTTTTTTGCAAATTTGCTCATCCTTGTTTTTTTTATTCCAAACTCCTGTCCTGATTTTCTGAAATAACATCTTAGCACCACCTCCCCCTCCTAAAAAAATCAAATGGTATCTCCTTACATGATGCTGATGCATATTACATCCAAATCCCCCTTTTCAGCACCTTTGGTTGCAACATTTGACAATTTACCAAAAAAGCTTAGTTTTACTCTATTTCCACGTCGACCAGGAGAGTCTGTTGTTTTGCATCCGTAAAATTCGAATTTCGACTCTTGCTCAAATACACACGTAATAAAATAGTTGAAGTTATCAGTATTTATATGAAAAATGCACGAGATTTGCCTTTGGACTTTTAAGTATTAAACCGTGACACTTCGAATTCAGCTCACTCAATGCATATAGTGATTTTACCAATTACATATTTTATTTTAACTTTTTACAATTAGTTTGTTTAATTCTTATATAAAACGTAATTATATTATTTGTCTTATGTTTTGTTTCATAAAGTTTAAATACATACAATTATAATATATAAATTATTTATAACCTTTAATTTTAAACTAATAATTATTTTATAATTATTAATTTTTTTTTGCTTATAGTAATTGGTTAAATTTGATACATTGATTTCATTTTTAATTTGCTATTTGTTTTACGCCAATACTTAGGACAGCAGTTAGGACGTCCTAGCTAAGATAATCCTAAGATAGCTTCGATGTGCATGCTGAGACGTGTCGTAAGTCAGTCCTAACTTTATCCTAACTTCTGTCCTAAGAAATTCTTAGGACCGATCTTAGGACAGTTTCGATAAACAGGCCCCTGGTTACCTGTTTGATTAAGTAGATCGGCATAGTCCGATTTCCACTTTAACAAAACATCATCAACATTTGAAGATACATTACCATTTGCGTCTACAACTTCCATTAGTATTAAAGTTTTGCGTTCCGAAGCAATTCCTATCTTACCTATCTTCTTCCAAAACGTTTGTTGATCAGTTTTTGATTCCATCAATAATTCTTGCTGCAATGTGTACCAGTACTTACGTTTTGCTTTTTGAACCTCACGATCGAAAACCCTTCGCTTTGACACAAAACTGGACTTTAACTCAACACAAGACACACGAGACAATTTGCCCTTTTTCCATAACTTTTCTGCACAACACATATCATTAAAAATACACTTAAATTATCATTCCACCAAGGTTTTTTAATTCTCTTTCTCTTATTACAATACGTACTATCAGACATGACAATTACTTTTGAATGCAATTTCTGATTCATTTCTTCGCTGACAATAGCACAAAAATCAGTATAAACTTGGACAATATTACATTGGGATACTTCATTTGTTTCAAGACCATTGATAGTATCTAAAAGTCGTAAATGTATATCATCGCCGTGACAAAAATTTGAAGGTATGTTTTTTACATCAAACTTAATAAATTCAGGACTACGCTTTCCTGAGGTATGACACGACGGTAATGAGGCACTGATATTTAACTCACAATACAACAAAGAATGGTCGGGTATCGATCTAGCATCCAACCCAGTCATATTAAGCTTAGATTTTATAATTAAGTCCGAAGCTCTAATAACTTTGAAGTCTTGAAAAAAATGAAGATTTTCGTAGCTAGTAATACAATAATCAACAACCGATTGACCCTTTGATGAAACACATGTGAAGTCATTGTTTGTACCAACTCTACCGTTCAACATACAACAATTGCTACTTGTTAAAAAATCAATAAATATAGTACAGTAACTATTACGTGTAAAATCTATAACACTTCTCATATTTAAACAATCGACTCCAGGAATGTAATCATACTCATCGCCACATCTACTATTAAAGTCTCCACAAATATAAAATAAACCATCATTTTGGAATTCATACACTTGTGAAATTAATGTGTCAAAAAATAGTTCCTTGTCTACTTGCCCAGTAGAGTGATCAGGTGGAAGATAGCAAACACATATATTAAATCTAAAATTTGACAGCCTGTGATGCAGGTACAACCATAAAATACCTTCAAAAGATTGGTCTAAAATACCAATATAAAAAATTTCAGTTAAATAATCTTTAATTAAGAAACCAACTCCACCTGACCCACACTTTGCGTTTTTATGGATGCCATTTCTGTTATGACCAAACCATTTAAAATCATTTACAATCAGTACTTCATCTTTCTTTAGATGAGTTTCAGCTATACCTAAAACATCAAGATTTAAACATGAAATTGAATTTAAACGAACATTAAAATTGTCAGAAAAGGTATTTTTACTCCATCCGTTGACATTCCAAAAACCTATTTTCATCTATCTCCCTCCATGGTATTGATTTGAATTGTCTTGCATGTAATGTTCCCCGATATGTCTTGATGATCGGCGGTCGAAGCTTTCATTGTAACTACTACGTTGTGTGCGGTAATCGGAACTGTCCCTGTGTCGGCTGGTTGAGAATGACGATCGTAACTTCCAGTGTGACTATTATGTTCACGGTGCCTATTTGAACGAGCATTACTTTGGGAATCTGAACGGGTGGATTCGTCAACAAGTCTAGATCCTCTCACACGTAGATCTGGGTTAACAGATTTCAGAGTTTTAGCTAGAACTCTCATATTTTCAGATTCAATGCGTTGTTGCAGGGTCATGTCAGGGTGTATATAAATGTTACTATATTGTCTGCTGACTTTAAGTTTATTTTTAGCTGACAATATACTCTCTCGGTCATCTCTTGATTTACATGAGACAACAACCACGCCATCCCGGCCAGACTTGTTGATTTTACGTTCAACATTAAATGTACCTATTCTCGCTAATTTTAGACCCTCAGTGAATAAGGCCGCTACTTTTAATTTTAGGTTCTCATTCCGACCCTCTGGAAGATTTCGAATTATCACATTTTTTGAAATATCTTGTGCTTGGTTTGTTGCTCTACTACCTATTTCACCTACTGTTTTAGAGACTCCATCTAACTTATCTTCAACTACTTTAAGATCTTGATCAATATCTGACCTCAGTGCATCTACAATCTTATTTACATCCTTACGTATTTTTGATGACTCACTATTTACCCGTTTATCTAAAATCTGATTAAATTTCTGGGTCAACTTTTGTTCTAATTTCTCCTCTAAAGTACTTATTCGATCATTAACGTCACTAAACATTGTCCGCATATCTGCTGACAATTTACTTATCATTTTTGTCATGACAACGGTGTCCGGAGTGAGTTCTGTATCAATATGTATGTCTGCTTCGACATCAATATTTGGAGATTTGTTTTTTGTTGGTGCACTTTTTTTTCTGGATGTTTTGCCGATTCGCTAGTCTGCTTCCGTGCCTTTTTACTTACAGGTACTTTTATAACTTCAGATGCTATTTTGGGGGAGGTGTGCCACTAGCGCCACTAGAATGTTAGTCTCGATAACCCAGACGCATATTTAAATATAGCGTCTGGGGTGATTAACCGGACTGGTCAGATATTTATAGGGGGCGTAACAAATAATTAAATATAGAACATATCTATAAATAGCACTTCCGGTATCCCCATTCTATTTTTAAAAAACAATTAATACAAACAGTAAACACTTAACAGTGTAACGTTACATCAAGGACTTATATATTCTATATCATCCCTGGTTACATGTATAAAAATTATGTGATTATTAAAACTGACATTTTGTAGTTGACCCTATTTTGCCCAACTTGCAGATGGGTAAATTTAAAAGAACGATCGAAAACTGTAATTAATAGCGGTGGTCTTTTTTCCTGAATTTTGTGACCCATGTTAAAAAAAAATAATTAAGAATTAAGACAGAATTTTTTTTCGTGGGAAAAATTTGATTGATTATATACAGAAACAATGTAGCATGAGTACTGTAGAGTGCCCTCATTATAACAAGGTCTGGATCAGCCACTGTTTGTGTATAGGGGGTATCAGGCTCCGCTATGCGCTAAGAGATCCCAGGGATCCGTATAGGCGGACCGTTGTACATAAAGCCATACAATATACCCTAATTTTCAGGCGAGTGATAGTTTCTCCGACATGTATCCCGAACGGCCTATAATCTAGGACCTCATCTTTATATTTATTGTCATTTTTTCAGTCCTGAACATTTAATACCAATATTTACCACAAGACGATAACCAAGCAACCCAAAATCAATCTTTTTGTATATTATAACACACCACGTTCAATATTCTCTTATCTTCATACTATAAAATGTAATTTTTCTATATTTTTGTATTATAGCATACACTCTTTATTCTATGAAATATTTCCCACTTGACGTTATAAGCAACCAACAGTCGGTATATTGATCTATATTGTATCCACATTAGTCTGTATTCTTTATTTTCCCCCTTTTTTCTTAGTTTTGTCTCATTTCTGTAAATCCTTGTTATTATTTATGCTTTCCTTTTTATATTATCTTTCAGATATCTGACGCACTTACCTAACTCGAAAAGCACACATCAAGTTACGTTTATGGAAAGAAAAACAACTCATACAAATACTAAGATTTCAATGGAGAAAATCCTCCATAACAACTTGTTACTAGCAGATCAGTGAGATCATACAATGAGCCAACTTTTTATTGACAAAATTAACTGATCTTAAAATTGCAAACGACAGAATAGTCTGAATGTTTCACAATAATCTATATCGCCTAATCCTTTTGGGAAGAAAACATTTAGGGACCAATCTTCACACAATAACACTTTGTCAGTCTCCGTGTCCATGAAGAAATACATAAGTTTACCAGTCTTTCATGAAACCCAATTTAATACTCTATGAATACATGTTTGAATCAATCACATGGAAAAGATGGAATGGGATTTGACCCATACTGCATTATAACTTGTAAAAAAAATAAATACTGAAAAGTGTATTCTCTTACTACAAACTATTATGCTGAGTTCACACGTAATACGAATTTGATTCCAATATCCATCATGTATTAAAGGGCAGCTTCACAAAAATTCTCCTGTACATGTGAACCTTTATATAAAATAAGGAGATTGGTATGATTGCTGATGAGGCAACAACCTAGCAAAGTTCAAATGACATGGATGTTCGCAAATATAATAACTGATCGGCCTTCAATATTAAGAAAACTCCATACCACATAAATAACTGAGAAAGGCCATCATGTAAATGAGATACAATGCAAACGTGAAAACTGTTAAATTTCTTATATGATTTTTAATTTGTTTAATTTCTCTGACATATCTGACAACAATGTGATTCTTGATTTTTGATTTATTTACTTAATGAATGTCTGTGTACCTTTTTTTTGCTTTATGGTTGCTGTCAGAATAATGTTTATACTGTGATTATAATGATTGCTGGCAGCTTCAGTAATTCAAAACAAATCTTTGACCTTTTTTTCTTATAAAATCGGAGCTGTTTTTGATACAATGAAAATTCAAGTATTATAGATTTTTTTTTAATTCTTCACATTTTACACATAATATCTGTGTCCAGAAATCTTCATTGGTTTGTCTACAAAAGAAAGTAAATGTTAAATCATATTAATTTTTGGTCACCAGCATAGCATATATGAAAAACAAAATGTTTGGAAAAAACATCATATATAAATATACATTTTAAAATGTCTTGATGCAAGCTGAATCCCGCTACGGCATGCAAGATTATCTCGCTGTGTTGATGACACAACCCATTGATGGCATTGGGTTGTTTCCTGTTCTTTTGTCGGATTGACGTCTCTTTGACACATTCCCTGTTTGTATTCTCTATCAAAATCATTATTGAAGGCCATACAGTTGCCTATAAGTGCTCACATCCACCTTGTTTGACCTTGGGATGGATAACTGTCTCATTGGTATTCATACCGCATCTTCTTATTTGTATAATGTTGACCTTTTGGTACTTTTATTCTCAATTTTTGTTTAAGTCAACAGTATGTCCTCTTAATTATGTTGATGTCTACTTTTGGTAATGTATATCACTGGGATCAGTCACCGGTTGTTGCCTCATTGAGACCTCCTTTCATTGATGCTGGATCTATTGTTTTGCATAAAAATCGAATTTTCAGTGTTTTCCTCATGCCATGGTTTTATTGTAAGGTTTAGAAAGCCAATTGGTATATATTCACCGACAACATTGCACATGTTGCATGTGTTCTTTTATGATTTTTTTTGAGTGTGGAAAAAATGCCTTTTAAAAGTGCAAAAAAAGTATTGTCCAGTTGACCAGTCCAGACTTTGTTTACTAACAGTATATTTAAATTACTTTTTATAACAACATGTCCCACTTCTTCTATGTTTGTATAAGCTAAGTGCATTTGTTTTAAAAAAAAATCGAGCACAAATCATTTTCACCGTTTGGTGTATGTTCAAATTGGCATCTTCTAGATATACTTTGTTTGGTTTTCTTCTGCTAATGGTTTTGGATTGCGTTCCCTCTTTTAAATGTGTACAACATTGCGCATCATTCCTCCCCCCTTTTTTTTTTACACATATCAAAATGCGAACTCCATTATACAATGCAGACAGATACAACAAACTTATCCTGGATGAAGTTCATATTTCATAGCACTTTTCAATAAAGTATTTATAAAGCTAAAGTTACCACAAATCAACCACAAAATGTATTTATAGCGTACACACGACTGTTCGAGTGGTCCCAGTCAATACAAAAATTGCCATTTATTATATATATTATTAACATGCTTGCATAGCACGGACATGCATGAAAGAATATAACTACTCGGTGTTTCAGGTTGTATCAAAATTTATGTAACAGTTTGTGTTGTTATATCATGATTATATCTTACCAAAGTTTGATGTGCTGTTATTTTCCTTTGCGGTCATGGAAGCCATGCTGTCTGGTGTTTTCCACGACTTGAAAGTCGTCACAGAAAAATATAAATAGCTTTAAACAACAATCGGTACACTCGGGCTTTTCAATAGTATTATCGTAATACAATTTCTTCCGAAGTCAATAACCAACTTCTTGGTTATTCGTCTTGGACATTATCTTTAAATACAAGCTAAAAAATCCGATACTATTCCGAATGTCATAAATTACCATTTGTATATCACTTGTCATCCAGACGCTCTACTTTGAAAAATAAAGCGGCTGGATGATCGAGACTACTAGAATGTTTGCGTTTATTACTATTCTCAGTGCGACCATTTTCAACAGAGATAGACTCATCATTATCATTATAAATAACGTCATGTGCTATAGATATCACCTCACTCGTATCTAGGTCTACCGATTTCATTGTGTTGTAATAAATGTCTTATTTGATCTTCTGATCGTCTAAGGGAACGCTACGGGCAACAGAGTCCAAAGTCCAATACCAAATTACTCCGTATAAATCCTTAAACACTTAAATGCCTAGTGAGTTATGTTCATCTATGGTGTATGTAATGTTTATAATATGTGACAAAGAAAAGATTTTTGTCAAAAGTCAAAAATATTCAAAACTCACATACGACGAAGATAATCCTCCTGTCACAATATCCACAACTTTTCAAATATTAAAATGCAGTTTTAAGAGCTATATCAACTAAAACAATCGGAGCTCAAAACATTACAACCATATGCAAGGGCTATAACTCTACAAAGGATTACAATAATTAAACTGTATTTTTTTGCTATCAAAACTTTCGATTGTCTTTTTGTATGCTTGCCGAGATATGTCCAGTTAAACATTATTTTTCTTTTGATTGATGAGGAAAAATTTTGCAGACTCCATTACATAAAGTTTATTTAAGTAATTCTAAACATTTTGAAAAGTAAAATATGTCACAAATGTCGTAACCTGCAGTAAAAATGTTAGGGTAAAGCGTGCACAATGTATGTCCGCCGTTGTTTGGTATGAATTCGACTGTTAATTTTCGCTAGTGAATAATTGTTTCAAAAAAGATGAATAAGAAAAGTCGATCCGTAAGAAGGTAAAATCAGTAAATAATCATCTTCAGTATCTTACTATAATGTTATATGTAAAGACCAGGTAGATATACTCAAGTGATTTTTTTATATCATTATTTAATATCATCCCACACAAAACCAAATTTTGATGGTGACCATGGAAGATAATTGAATGTCGAATGTTGAAATCAGCTGTTTGTTAAGGAGGTTAACGAGTATCTGTGTCACCAACAACCATTATATATATTCTGTTATTTTATAATCATATGTTGTGCTGTATTTTCATTTACATGTATCTCTAACAGAATGATTCAAAGTTTAATTTGACACATAGAGAAAATATCCAATCAAACAAACCACAATAGCGATATAGAATATACATAGACAAACAAAATCTAAAGCGTTAGCTACATCCTTCCCTGATATGTTATCATCTATATCATTAATCTCTTTTTTATAATCTTCCATTGGTAAAATAACATTACGTTTCTTCTTCATACCCCAGTTTGCCAATTTTTTTAATGGGGAGTTTATTTCCTCTGCGTTTTCTTCAAAATAATATTTAGAAATAACTATGACACTTACCACGATTAGACCACTAAGTGAAATTATTGTTATCATGACAGCTAAAAGTACGCACATTGGATTGGAAGATGTTGGAATAACGGCCGACACTAAAGTTAAGAATATGGCGTAAGAAAGTAATATTGTCATTGCTAGAGATACACGTTCACCTGATTCCACTGGAATAACGAAGACCAAGGGATTCAAGAGAGCAAACAACAGAGTTGGTAAAATCATCATCACGGCATAATACAAAGGCTGACGCTTTATTTTAATTTTTACGTTGAACGTGCTGATATTGTTCTTGGTCTCAACAAATGTTGAATATTTCAAAAGGGTCCAGTCCGAATTTGGTGTATACCAGTCTAACCTTGCTTGGTCAAACGAAGAAAAATATTTTATCTTGGTTGTTGATAATCCCCAGTTTAAAAACATAAAATAACATTCCTGTGTGTCGAAAGGAAATTTTGCAACATTAGTAGGACACTTTCTTTGCCTTCATTATTCCTCCCGGGCTTGTGTAAACCTGTCCAGTATACAATAAAGTTGAGTAAAATATAACTCCGTTTCCAATAGGTTCCATTTCATCTACTGCATTTACAAGAAACATTAGAGGTGTCCAGATGTCAGATGGGTCTAAGGTTATAACAAACAAGTTATCAAAAGACAAAACATCCCACTGGAGCGCTGGGTCAGTCCAATTAAGTAACATAGTTCCCATGATGGAAATAGTTTCGTCAACTTCGCTCATGGATATGAAAGAATTTAAGAAAAATTCAACCCCAACATGAAGCTGTTTGGAATGGTTAGCTAATGGCATTATCCTTTTAGTGTAGTTTGTTAACACATGTGAATAAAGATTGTGTACAGTAGCGTGGCTTTGACATTTGAATCCAGGAATAATAATAAATAAGACAACTAAGAATGGTATAGTCGTGCACTTCATTATTCCGTGAGTGATGAATACAATCTTACGTAAATGAAATCGTAGAATACTGCCCTATAGTTTATCTCAGCTGATAAAATATAGATTAAAAATATCAATATGGTATGTCAATGGGTAGTTATTGTTCTCTTTTATTCATAATTGATGACAAGAATATTCTGTTAACAATCTTAATGCATGCTTTTAAAATTTAAAATATTTTGAATGAAGCACTTCACATATTGAATTTATTTCATAATGAGGTTTACTATTTAAAAAAAAAGTAAGTGCTTACTAATGAAATCCTTATTTGACTGAAACAATAACTTACTCATTTTATTATAAAACGTCACACTTATAACTTTACCATACCGAGTTCAAAATAACGAATGTATTACATGAAATAAATTACTGTTTAAGCAATACTGAAAGGTCATATTGAGTAACGAATGATAAAAAAGAACCGATTAAGCAGGAATTTATTGTCCTCTACGTTGCTTGTGAATACTTTAATTCAAATAAATACGTAAATTAGACAGGTCTGAGGCCGCATCTCTCAATCCATATTAAATTTACTAACGCTATAGATATCGTATTAGGACACAGGCACACTGTGTAACGTTTTTATCTTACCGTTTATTATAACCTGTGACATTCAGAATGACGGCCTATCAAATTGATCAAGTCTTCAATAAAAAGACCTACTTCCATTGGTGTATTCAAAAACAAACGCCAACTATAACAACGTGTTGGCTTTTAATTGTTCTCTGCATTAATTGGGCGAAACATATTAGAATTAATTAAACAACTCAGTTTACTCGTTTAAACAACTTAGCTTACTCGTCAAAACGACTCAGCTAGCTTGTTATAACAACTTAGCTTACTCGTTAAAACGACTCAGCTAAGTTGTTTAAACGAGTAAGCTGAGTCGTTTAAACGAGTAAGCTCAGTTTTTAAACAAGGTATATAAGTCGTTATAACGACTTAGCTAAGTTGTTTAAACGAGTAAGCTGAGTTGTTTAAACGAGTAAGCTAAGCTTTTAAACAAGGTAACTAAGTCGTTATAACGAGTTTAAAAACCAAAAATTAAAGAAATGAAGAACTTCCTTCCAACCCTCAAGAAGAAAAAAACGTATTTGTGTGATTGTTATATAAGACTAATATAGCTTTTGATGATATTTTATTTGATAATTTCATTATTAATATCATTAGAAATGGCTGATCCATGCTTGATGTTAGATTTCGTCTTGACCGCTCATTCGAATAAGAATCGGATGATTTCAGAAATTGTCACCAGTATGTATCTCTATAACCTCACATTCAGTATTTAGATTTAATGTTTGTTTTATGAAATATTTGCGTGCTAATGGTATAAAAGAAACCAATAGTCCACCAAATATTTCAACAGCGCCGATTGCATAAAAAGATGTATTGTAATTTCCAGTTTTGCTGTAAAGCCACCCTGAAAAAGAACTTTGTTCATTTATGAAGAACACATTTTTTTTTCGTTTTTAAAGAACAAAATTTTCATAGAAGGACAACTT
Source organism: Mytilus edulis (assembly GCA_019925275.1). NCBI lineage: Eukaryota > Metazoa > Mollusca > Bivalvia > Mytilida > Mytilidae > Mytilus > Mytilus edulis. The sequence continues at coordinate 23,788,311 of CM034350.1, forward strand.
CCACGTATACATATAACACAACTTAGATATATACAAAACAACTGTGAACATTTTATTGAACATTTGCTTTCCAAACATTTCGATGTTGAGAGTACCCAATGAATATAAATCAAGAAACGTTATGATGTTGAGCGTATCCGATGAATGTTAACCAATAAAATTGAGAATGGAAATGGGGAATGTGTCAAAGAGACAACAACCCGCCCAAATAAAAAACAACAGCAGAGGGTCACCAACAGGTCTTCAATGTAGCGAGAAATTCCCGCACCCGGAGGCGTCCTTCAGCTGGCCCCTAAACAAATATATACTAGTCCAGTGATAATGAACGCCATACTAATTTCCAAATTGTACACAAGAAACTAAAATTAAAATAATACAAGACTAACAAAGGCCAGTGATGTCAAGTGTACCTGTTGAAATCAAGAAACGTTTTGGTGTTGAGTGTACAGATGAATATTATAGAACCTTTTTGGTGTCTAGTGTACTTGATGAGTGTTTATCCAGATACTTTAACTGTCTAGTGTACCCGATGAGTGACAATCTTGATACTTTGGATGTCTAGTGTACCCGATGAGTGTTTATCCAGATACTTTAACTGTCTAGTGTACCCGATGAGTGACAATCTTAATACTTTGGATGTCTAGTGTACCCGATGAGTGACAATCTTGATACTTTGTATGTCTTGTGTACACGATGAGTGACAATCTTGATACTTTGGATGTCTAGTGTACCCGATGAGTGTTAATCCAGATACTTTGGATGTCTAGTGTACCCGATGAGTGACAATCTTGATACTTTGGATGTCTAGTGTACCCGATGAGTGACAATCTTGTTACTTTGGATGTCTAGTGTACCCGATGAGTGTTAATCCAGATACTTTGGGTGTCCAGTGTACCCGATGAGTGACAATCTTGATACTTTGGATGTCTAGTGTACCCGATGAGTGACAATCTTGATACTTTGGATGTCTAGTGTACCCGATGAGTGTTAATCCAGATACTTTGGATGTCCAGTGTACCCGATGAGTGACAATTTTGATACTTTGGATGCCTAGTGTACCCGATGAGTGACAATCTTGATACTTTGGATGTCTAGTGTACCCAATGAGTGTTAATCCAGATACTTTGGATGTCTAGTGTACCCGATGAGTGACAATCTTGATACTTTGGATGTCTAGTGTACCCGATGAGTGACAATCTTGATACTTTAAATGTCTAGTGTACCCGATGAGTGTTAATCCAGATACTTTGGATGTCTAGTGTACCCGATGAGTGACAATCTTGATACTTTGGATGTCTAGTGTACCCGATGAGTGACAATCTTGATACTTTGGATGTCTAGTGTACCCAATGAGTGGTAATCCAGATACTTTGGATGTCTAGTGTACCCGATGAGTGACAATCTTGATACTTTGGATGTCTAGTGTACCCGATGAGTGACAATCTTGATACTTTGGATGTCTAGTGTACCCGATGAGTGTTAATCCAGATACTTTGGATGTCCAGTGTACCCGATGAGTGACAATTTTGATACTTTGGATGCCGAGTGTACCCGATGAGTGACAATCTTGATACTTTTGATGTCTAGTGTACCCGATGAGTGTTAATCCAGATACTTTTGATGTCTAGTGTACCCGACGAGTGACAATTTTGATACTTTTTATGTCTAGTGTACCCAATGAGTGTTCATCCAGATATTTTTTATGTCTAGTGTACCCGATGAGTGTTAACCCAGACATTTTTTATGTCTAGTGTACCCGATGAGTGTTGTCCAGACAATTTTGATGTCTAGTGTACCCGATGAGTGTTATCCAGATACTTTTGGTGTCTAGTGTACCCGATGAGTGTTAATTCAGATACTTTTGATGTCGAGTGTATCTGATGAATGCTTATCAAGAAACTTTCGGTGTCGAGTGTGCTTGATGAATAGTAATCTAGAATATTTTCTTTTATGTAGTGTACCCGATGAGTATTTAGACAGAAACTTTCTCAATCAAGCCACAATGTGTAAAAAGTAAACCATTATCGGTCGAAGTATAGCCTTTTTAACGGAGCCTTGGCACACACCGAACAGCAAGTAAATAAAGGACCCCACACTGACTATAGAGTAAAACAATTCAAACAGGAAAACCAACGGTCTAATCTATATAAAAAAAAGAAAAACGAGTAATCCAGACACTTTACATGACGAATGCTAATCGACAGGAAAGCTATGGTGTCGAGTTAACCTGATATTTTTTCACATAATTACTTTTCAAAATAATGCATTAACTTATTTTTAAAGCTTAAATGGTTAATTAGAATAAACATAATTTACATTAAAAGTGCATTGTTTGTGAATTGATGTTTTTATTTACCTGCAGCAGGTGGTCCAATGAATGATGCGATTCCTTGCACCATTATAACAATTCCTAAAGCATTACTAAATTTCTGTAATCCTAATAAATCTATAAGTATTATTGCATACAAACAGATGAACACACCTGAAATAAAAATTAAATATCTAGCAAACAGGTGAAGAAATGTATTCTGAATTGGAGCAGCTTTGAAATTATTTTCATATACAAAGTTATTTGATTTGAAAATTGTCTGTTGAATCTAGAGTTGTAACACAGTACATGATATATTAGGCATAAAGATGGACTTAATTGCAGATTTGTGTTTACAGCCGTGTATCACCTTCATTGGTGATCCAATAGGTGGATCTATGGTAACGTATTAAAGTCCAAGTCAATATTTCATCGAAGATTGATGATTTTTATACTCTTTCGCGTTTTATATATTTGATATTCGTTTTATTTATTGTTTTGTTTTATTCATTACTAGTTTAATATTATTCCGTTTCGGGCCAACGATTTGTGTTTCCGTATATGGTGTAAGCGATTTTCTCAGTAGAACTCATTTTGTCCGTCTTTTTCTGTTGCAGTCTCACTATCGCATTTCATCAATGTTGAACACATATTATTTGGTATATATTAGATCCTTAAAAGCGTTAAGAATAGATTATTTGGTACATTTTATATAGGGAAGCGTTAAAAAACACAGATTTCAGTACACTAGATAAAAGGAAGCGTTTAGAATATAGATTATTTGGCATTTTCAGTTTATTTTCTTCATTATGATTAACTACTTAACATGAACAAAATATAATTAAAAGTTGTTACTTGCAGTTATGCGAGATCAAAATCATTGATATGTTGAGAAAAAAAACCCAACATGTGATACTTTTTGAAGATTCAAGGAACTACAACATCTTACCGCTAAACCATCCATAAATCGCTGAATAAACTATCAAATGTTCCACACTGTCATCTAAAGGATTGATGATAGTAGCCGTTCCACAAATCACCATTGAAGTGCCGTATAGCAGCAGACGATTGACCCACTTTCGGTCTGCAAACCAGCCAATCACGATGCGACCAGCCATGTTTGCTATTCCAATAACGGATATAAAGATAGCGCTTTCAGATTTACTAACGCCCTTTTCCTGTGATCGATCAGGTAAGTATATGTATGGAGCATTCATACCAAGCATTATAAAAAAGTTAGATAACAAAAAAATTATAAAATTAAAGTTTTTAAATGAAGAAAAATCATAATATGATAATGCCGACTTAAGGATTCGTGTGCAAGTATGTTCTTTTGGTAAATTGTCTAAGTCTCCCTCTTCCTTCAAACGTGAATTACTTTTATAAATAGATGACGGCCTTGTTTGCTTATTAGCAAGAAATTTCTCTGTTTCTTCGAAAAGAAAATTATTTGAATTGATACCATAGGCAACATTTTGGGGTACAGAATAGAAATCTGGATGAGAATTTCTCTCTTTACTTAAACAAATGTTTTTATTATTGTCAAAATGTTTTACATGCGGTCTCAATAAAGAACCGAAAACTGCCAAGTTAAGAACTATTCCTCCAAGAATTAAAGTTGTACCTTTCCATCCATATTCATTTAAAAGTCCCTCCACAATCGGTGAACATACGAAAGTACCTACACCAGTTCCACAAACAGAAATACCCATTGCGAAAGATGTCTTCTTTTCAAAATAGATACCAACAGAAACGACAAACGGTAAATAAACCAATCCTAATCCAATCCCTGTGGAAAAAAAATTAGGTAAGTGTTATAATGTATTAATATTATTCATCAAACCACATTTCAGGGACTATAAGATTGACTTTTAGGTATTTGCTTATTGTTGAAGGTCGTATGGTATCCTATATTTGCTCAAATAGACATCATTTGAACTCTGCTGATGGATAGTTATCTCCGTGAAAGTCATACAATATATTTGCACATCATTTGTTTCATATATATACTTCCTACAGACATTTTTGCACCGTGTTAAAGTTAATGAAGATGTGACAATAGAAAAGATATGTTGGAGCAGCTTTTTGGTTTAAATATGTTCAATTAAACTTGCTAATTTCTTGTTAGTCTTTCTCTAATATCGGGTACAAAATATATCAAACTTAAAACTTAAAACTAAAATAAACATTGAACACTTAAAAGAGTTTCGTGTGTAAAGCATGCTAACATTTACAGATATAACAAACGATTTGTGTTTTGTGTTCCTTGTGGTTTTTATTATTGGTTCAATACCTGATGTGTGATTTTTTAAGCAGTTGAGCTGCTTAATGCGAGCACCCTAGATTTATGTTCTACCCAATAAATGCTGAAAAATGTACCACTTTTATTATCTGGATGGCTATCATGTTATTTATAACTATTTGGACACGAAACGCGCGTCTGGCGTACTAAATTATAATCCTGGTACCTTTGATAACTATTTACACCACTGGGTCGATGCCTCCGCTGGTGGACGTTTCGTCCCCGAGGGTATCACCAGCCCAGTTGTCAGCACTTCGGTGTTGACATGAATATCAATTATGTGGTCATTTTTATAAATTTCCTGTTTACACAACTTTGAATTTTTCGAAAAACTAAGGATTTATTTATCCCAGGCATAGATTACCTTAGCCGTATTTGGCACAACTTTTTGGAATTTTGGATCCTCAATGCTCTTCAACTTTGTATTTGTTTGGGTTATAACTATTTTGATATGAGCGTCACTGATGAATCTTATGTAGACGAAACGCGCGTCTGGCGTACTAAATTATAATCCTGGTACCTTTGATAACTAATTTCATACTTTTTATTCTGGAATATAACAAATATTACCATAAAAACCTTATATGATCGTCGAATCACCCAAAAGTTTTGAAGTTGCACATAGGAAGTAGTGCTCGATAGAAATCCTTCTATAGTTTATTATCCCCTATGCTGTTGGCTAAGATGTCAAAGAACAATTGTGTGAAATATTTGATCGCCGAAAATCTATAAAGATGAGTCGTTTACACTTTCCAAATGGCAAAAGTCGTAGGAATATTGTTTGTCATCGATACGTATTTCATACGTCCGTAGTCTATTAATCAGCTGGTGACAATTTTAAATTACATTTACGTACCTTTTGGATTTGGAGGATTCTGATGATACATGAATTATTATTAATAATTTTATTCGTTTTTTGTCTGAAATGATTGAAATTATATAAATCATCTTAATTCAGTAATCTTAAATGTATGCTCATTTGTATTCTTGTTAATATTACTCCGTTATCTCGTAAATGACCTTCATGCTTGTCAAATAAAGTTTTTATTGTAATTTTCTGATTGGTCGATGTCAAGGTCATTTCAAGATTGTTTCGCTTTGGTGTTACATAACACGTGGTTGATTTAGCTCAATGTGCTTCAATACATATTGAGATTAAAACTTTAACAACTGTTTTCTAAAGGACGGCATTATTTAATTTCTAAAGTCTCATATTTTTGTAAAATATTAGCCCGAATCAGTGACGCGTATTACACCGTAATTGTTTTTGATTAACAAGGACTTTTTTTATTTCCGGTACAGAAAAATACAACTCTTTTCGATGTTTATTTAATAATTTTCACATTTAAACACTCGGAAAGTGTTCTTGAATTATTTCTGTGTGGTTCCTTCAGCAACTTGATGCTGGTTAACGATTTCCCCGTGAAAATGATGTGAAAAGAAATCGCATGATACGATAAAAAGGGAACGACTATTTAACGAGGCTCGAATAACGTAAATGTTTTCAACAAGTTGAAGTTACAAACAAGTTTTTCTTAATTCCTACTATTACAGTTATTTAAAATTTAAAGAAATGTTTGTTTTTATGATAATATTATAGTAATGGAAGACAGTTAAACCGTAATCAAGATATTTAAATCCTGTTATAATTTGAGACGTTAATAAAATTGAAAATGAAAATGTGGAATGTGTCAAAGAGACAATAACCTGATCTAAGAGCAGACCAGTGGCGGATCCAGGGGAAAAGGGGAGGGGGGGGGGGGGGGGGGGGTCCGGGGGTTGGATTAAAATTAAAAAAAAATGTACAAAACAAGTATGAGAAATAAATATGATATACAGTAACAATCGCCACATTAGTGGGTCCTCACTATGGACAGACGTACATACAGAATGTGGCGGCTTAAACATCTTCATTGGTACAAAACTCTCCCCTAACATTGGACAGTGTATGTGCATAATCTCAGACATTGAATTTTTAAAAATATAAATTGGAAATAACTTTTGAAAGTGGTAGGATTGCATAGCGGAAACATTACTGTAGAAGCATTATTTGATACTTTAGAAATAGCTGAGAACAATGCCTAATGCACTAATTCTTTACAATATTCATCTGAACTTCGGCCAAGTTTGCCTTTGGGTTTTTGATTAACTGCCTATAGCACCCTTGGTGCTTTGATTATATAAGTTATTACAAATAATTTGAAAAATTGGCCTACCTGAAACAAGTCCAAGTGAGATATACAGAAAATAAATACTTTCAGCGAATCCACTAGATATAAACCCGATCCCAGCTATCAAGGATCCAATAATGCTAAATAATCCGACTCCCATACCGGATGGACAATGCACTGGATACTGGACCTATACAAACAAATATATGTTTAGTAATTTCAAAACAAATTTAATAGGTTCAACAATACTGTTAGAACAAATTATAGTTTAATAATCCTACATAAAAAAAATCATATGATATATAATAATATAACAAACAAAACTATAATATTAATTATTCTACAGTTTTTCATTTGTACGAACATATGCAGACGGCACACAAGAGCTGCTTACTCCTCCGGAGCGATTCCTTTTGTTCAGTCTTTATTTAAATGTGTGTTATTTTGCTATAATTGTTGTTTTTGTTTTTGCCATGGTTTCATGTTATTTTTTTGTTTTTTAGTGTCTTCTCTTCTGAAATGTCAATGATGCGATTTTTTGTCAGTGTAGGTGCATTTGTATAATGTTCTTCAGATGATTTTCAATAACTATTAAATAAACAATTATTTACTCGAAACAAACAAAGTTCCAAAGGTTATTGAACTGATCCAAGCAGTTGCTGCTTTTCCTGCTTGAAGTTCCTCTGACAATTCAACAAACAGTATTCCAGATGAGTTGAGTATTCCAAAAACAATGAAGTTCATCATGAATGCAGCAAAAACAACAACCCATCCGTATCCCCCATCTGTTGGCCTTGCAGTACCAATTTTCGATTCTTTAATCGATTTGTCTTCTGGATTTACCATTATTTTCCTCCTTCTCTGTAAGATATTTCCACAATCATCTCTCTTACAAATACAATAGTGAGATAGATTTTTATATATAATGTATATTTAACGTGAGGATACCCTAATTGCACCTATATTGATAGTGTATTCACCATGCCGAATTAAGGAGGAGGGAAGTAATTTTTCTTCTAATTGGCGCAATCGTATGTTTTATTTTAGGTGCAAATGATACCATGTAATTTTAAAACAGGTGGCGCAAACGTAGCATTGGAGATAAAAAGTTGTGGCGCAAAAGGACGCATTTTTGGCGCAAACGGACCTCTCCCTTTCTTACGAGGTGGTTGAATCGTTACGAGTAAAGATACTTATAAACAATACATAAATTATATAAATGCATAAAAGTGACCAAAACAACAACAATATTTAAATAGGAAACACAAAATGCAATCATTTATAAATATTTCGGATAAAAGATATCCTTCATTAGTATGATTATGATGTAAATTGAATCATTTCTATCTATTCTGATAACATTTTAACGTTTTGTGTAGCTACTTGATTATTTGTTGGTGTTTATGCCACTTTCAGCATTTTCGGCTATATCGTGGCGGGTGGTGTGTATGCCCAGAGAGAACTACCGATCTTTGGTATGAACACTGGCAATTCTAGTCATTTTTAGATATCAGTCGAACACACTTGAAACGTACGGGGTTTGAACTCTCAACCACAGTGTTGGCAGGCTATTGATACAAAAAACAAAAAAACAAAAAAACTCTAATTAGACCAAACGAACGCCTCTTTTCCTTTACTACATAAAACCTAGACTCATCTAAAAACAACACGGTCTGTTTTCGATAAAAAAAAATAAAACAGGACAGAAAATAGTTTTATTTGCAAAATGTGCTTTATTGTACGTGCATATCATGTATTTGTGTAAAAAGTAATTATAAGGACATATAGATTCTATAAATGCATTTCCTTTGATTTGAGCATTCGTACGTATATGAAAAGGATTTGCATCTAAATTTCTAAATAATAACATAGAATGAAATTCAAAACAGTGTGGCTGTGGCCATTGATTGACACATTAAATTCATCCATTGACTGGGACAATTTAGATGAACGTTTGTATGTAACGACCATTGCTCACTGTGTACTTTTTAAAGACACTTAAACTATGGGGTCACCAAAGGTCCTCAACACCTTAATAAAGTATTTCGAAAAATTAATCAGGAATAACACGATGTTTTGATTTATATCAATTGTATAAATCAAAACATAAAGGTTATTCCTGATTAATTTTTCGAATTATTTTATGATTAAAGGCGTTAAGAAACCTTTGGTGACCCCACAGTTTTAAATGTCTATCGTAGGTACGTCGTGAACAGTGGTCGTTACAGACACACGTTCACATAAATTATCCCAGTCAATGGATGAATTTAATGTGTCAATCAATGGCCACAGCCACACTGTTTTGAATTTCATTCTATAATCATATCAAGGGCATGTTTAAATTTTATCTAAAATAATAACTTTTATCATAGATACTTAACTTAAAGTACTTTAAATATTTATTTTCATCTTCGGTTTTATGTATTGATTCCCTATGAGACAACTATCCACACAAGACCACATGACACATATATAAAAGTTAGCAACTAAAGATCACAGAACGGTATTATTTTATAGCACAACCCATTGTACAACTATAAAATGTCCTAAATGACAAATGCATCAAAACAATTCAAACGAGAAAACTAATAGTCTTATTTACGTACAAAACAATAATCGAAAAACATAATTGATAAATAACAACAAACGACACACCACTGAATTACAGAACACACAGAATTTGGCCGGCTTAACCATGATTGCAGGCGCCAGACCCACCCCTAGCATTGACCAGTGGTGTAACAGTACAATATTAAGAACAAACATTAAAAATCAGTTGAAAAGGGCTGCACTCATCGGACGATATAAAGCAAAAAAACAAACTAACGAAGACACTACATACAAAAACTGCAGATCTGAGAGAACTCTCAGTTACTTTAAGCTAGTTTCAGCCAATAACAAGTATTCAAAGCCAATAACAACTAATAAAGAAATTTTCTGTTTGAATTATGCATATATAATCCTACCTGTAACGACCATTTCATAGATAAAACAATGGAAGAGTCGTGATAAATCTTTCGCTCAAAGTATATTTTCAGTTAAAGTTCGGAGGACATATTTGACACTTAAGTACAGCATAAATTGTGATATTGCATGTACTGTGTACTGATTGTCACTACACTTCATATGATTATGATGATTAGAAATGTACAAATGATTATGATAAAGTAATTATGAATATTTAGTACAAACAGTGTATGCCGTGTACTATACATGCAATAGTGTAAATATGTAATGTTATCTTTGATCTATCACATGTTATACATGTTATATGAATGCAATTTGTCAAATATTCAGCTCTTTAAAAATTAGTTGGTTTGAAGAAAAAATCACAGTTCTTTCGGGCACACTTAAGAGCGGGAGAAGAACGTTTTTCGAGACGTCATGAATGGAATTTTATTAAAGCGGAAATCAGGGATTCACTCCTATTGGGATCCTGAAATAAATGATTAGTCCGGGAAATAACGCTTCAGTTTTTTGATATTTCGGAATGACAACCCTTGTAACCTCCTCTTCGTGAAGGTTCAGAATAACAGTGTTATTATTTGAAATAATTTAATGACGTGAGAGATATTCTCATAATTATTTTTTACTGTTTCTTACTTACCCGTTTTTGTATTGAAATTACGAGAACTGTTTACATTCTCTAATGTACTTCCGGCAACACAAGTCACAGATATTGCAGTAACTAATTTGTTTACAGGGATAGTAATACTATGAGGTCGAATTCCTCAATCAAAGAAGAAAAATCAATATTATTTTCTAATCACTGAGTTTCTCCAAGAAGGTATACCGTAAATTAATTACGTTGCGACATATTTGAGAACACATCGATTATTGTCTGAAGTTTGCAAATGGTATACACTTGTAATTGACCTTATCGACCTCTACCATGTCAAGATAAGCTGCATGTAATTAAGTGGCTGGTGATACTATAACAGAGACACAATGTCACCGTCCTACTGAGAACAAATTATTTCAGCAGTGTTACAGAAATATAAAATTTATTTCCAAAAATAATATATAAACAAGAGCGCACACGCTGAAATGTCTCGCCTTCTTTACAAATCATTGATATAATGTTGATAGTCCTCAATATAAAGCATCACTACAACTATCACATAAACTTAACATGATCCAAGAAAATGAGGTCTAGGTCATATAAAAAACAAACAAGAAATACATCTACACCTTACAATCATACAATACTCTAAGCAGTAAAGTTGACCTATTGCTCATATATAGTTTTAATAAAACAGACTTAACCAAGAAAACTAAACATTGACAAATGAAAATGAAACCAGATGAACCATGCCAGGCAGACATGTACAGCTTACAATTCTTCCATATAACACATCATAGTTGACCTATTTCCTAAGACAACAGACAAAAACACAAAAACTTTACTATAACCACTAAACCTTGAAAATGAGGTCAAGGTCAGATGACACCTGCCAGTTGGGCGTGTACTCCTTACAGTCCTTCCATACACCGAATATACTAGACCTATTGCTTATAGTATCTGAGATATGGACTTGACCACAAAAACTTAAACTTGTTTACTGATCCATGAAAACAGGTCGAGGTCAAGTGAACACTATCTGATGGGCATGATGACCTTGCAAGGTATGCACAAACCAAATATGGTTATCTTTTTACTCATAATAAGAGAGAAATTAACATTACAAAAAATCATAACTTTTTTTCAAGTAGTCACTGAACCATGAAAATGAGGTCAAGGACAATGGACATGTGACAGACGGTAACCTCGTAACACGAGGAATCTATATACAAAGTATGAAGCATCCATGTCTCCCACCTTCTAAAATATAGAGCTTTTCAGAAGTTAGCTAACGCCGCCACTGCCGGATCACTATTCCTATGTAGAGCTTTCTGCGACGTAAGTAGCAGGCTCTACAAAAATATTGTATTGCCCTTGGGGGAATCATATCAGCTATATTTAAGTTATTTTTAAAAATATTTTTCCGTCTAAGTTCCCGAATTCTGATCTGATGTAAAGCGTTTGCGCGAAGTATCATGGATGCTTGCGAAACGGAAATTGAAAGTAGAGTCAACGTGGCCTTTCTTAACAACTGTAACAGCAGTATAACTAATGAAATGTGAGTTGTAAGTTTGGGGATATTACGTCGTCATTCAAAAGACTGACCATTTAAACAAATGCAATGAATGGCCATTGATTATATTATAACATTTTACGCATTTTATGTCAATTACTCTGTCCCTGTTCTTTTGACGGAGGCTGCAATGTTGTAAGTCATGCCATTTCCCCTAAATTTGAATATCCCTCTTCACTAAAGAATAATGACAGCATTACAATAAAAATAGAACTCCAAAAATGGACTTCTTTTTTCACAGGTAACACCTACCTTATATCACAGGATCATAGAAAGATGTATCATTTTGAAAGTTTCAGCGAGGAGAAGTTGGACCAAAGAGTATTGTTAGCCTTTGACACTGCAGTGTTTGACTTTACAAAATCACTTCCATTTCGAAATCCACACAAGAATGAATAAATACGGACGAACATATAATAAATGAGTTCTGCCATTTAAAATTTGTGTCAAAGCTGTTTACCGGTATTTATTATGCCCTAATGTAAATGTCCATCATATACATGTTCAAAGACATTTTAGTCCATAAATTCGCATATCCATACCGTTATTGTACGAAGTACTATGATTTACTTTGTAAGACTATCAATGGAAGAGACCGAACGAGTTATCACACATATGCACATGATACATTTTTACAAAATTGCCCGTGTGACCTTCCACAGTTATTAGCTGACAATGTAATTTGACTTTAGAAAGTGGTTTGTCGGACCTTGCAGAATGGTATTTTTTACCGAGAGATTTTTCGGACTAGCAATTAAAAAATAAAAAAACCGACCATTTTTAGATAAAAAAAAAATCAAACAGCACCGATCAGTCATAAAGTATGATTATTCGTACCAGATTTACTGGTTAAGATTGATAACTGCTACAGGATCAATATTTAGAAAGTTATAAGAGATACTGGTTCGAATTAGGACATCACTCTAAAAGAGGGGCGAAAGATACCAGAGGGACAGTCAAACTCATAAATCGAAAATAAACTGACAACGCCATAGCTAAAAATGAAACAGACAAACAGACAAACAATAGTACACATGACACAACATAGAAAACTAAAGATTAAGCAACACGAACCCCATCAAAAACTGGGGTGATCTCATGTGCTCCGGAAGGGTAAGCAGATCCTGCTCCACATGTGACACCCGTCGTGTTGTTCATGTTATAACAAATCCGGTAAATAGTCTAATTCGGTAGGTCACATTCATGAAAGGGAAGGGGATTGTATAAAAGAGATGCAGGATAAAATTGTCTATGAATTTGGCCTCTTAGATCTACAATTTCTTGGTTTAACGAAAACGACTTTACCACTAAGCGGTAAAATGTCGCTTTCCGAGTTTTGAAATAGCGAATTAACGGGTGAGCCACTGATGTATTTTGTCCTAGTCACCATTTTTTTATATTAATTTTCAATTGATCATGTGCAAGTATATTCATAGAAAAATATTTCATATAAAAAGTTATTATTTATAATGGACGATACGTAGTCATATATCTCAAACATATACATATAACAGCCCATCCAGCGTGTGTAGTTTGAACTGCACCAAGTAATCTACCTTAAAGTTTTCTTGTTTATCCCAATTCTTTCCCAAGTTATTCACTTTTTCCAACATGTGCTGTGGACAATTTTGGTTGTAGTAAGATGTTGCAGATATGCCTTACGTTTTGGAAAGATAAACTAGTAGCTCATCTCTAAATCTGTTCCGTGAATCCTAACAATACGCTGTGACACCGACAGAAATAATTACAATCACGGACAACAACTTCTAAACAGAAAGTAAAATTGCACCATCAACCTCGATTTTGTCACGAGAAACAACAAATATAAATTTAATCAGAATTTGATCCAGCTCTCAAGAATAACCTCACACGTACTAGTATATGATTACTATAACATTATACAAAGGCGGGACGAAGGATTATCAGACCGCAGCATTTATTATTTTATTTACTGAATTATAATCACAATACCTAGTTTGTCTGATGTTTGTGTATATATATTAGTTTAAAAGAAACATATTCAGACAGATGATAACAGAGTAAGAAACAAATTTGCTAACATTTGATTGATTTTCTTTATTCCAAACAAAAAATCCTTTCTACCTAGAACACACTACACAAGTTAGTTCTCGACCACTGACATACTTAGAACAATCTAGAGAACCGCATAGTACTTCTACAGGTGTAATCATAGCCTGGTTTTCTCTACTACCTGAGCCTGGGATTTGGACTGGCGAACCATCATAACAGATATATTCAGTTCTCCGTCTGTTCGCTGTAGACATTTCTGACATGAGATAGCCATTGTACTGACTCGTCCATCCTGGCGGACACGTTAGTCGTGCTGGAACCATTAAAATGGAATTACTGTTAATGGTCTGGCAGACGACACAAGCGGAATCATGATCTTGTAAGTACGAAGGATAAGGTTTTCCGGAACTGGTTTCCATCTCCACACCTACTATGACAGCTCTTTTGTTATTAAATGCTGCAGAGTAGTCGCCCCACTGCGGGTTGGTTGGTAGACAGAGGTAATTGGATCCAGAGCCACCGAAGTTATGTTTAGGTCCCGACATGTAACCTGTTATGTACAATATAAATATCATTTCATTTCAGGTGAATAAAAAAAGAATATCATTATATATTATGACTTGTAAAGCTTTAAACCAAGAAAGAAATCAGTTAATGAAATTTTGCTTTACATTTGTATTTAGTGTAAACATTTTTTATAAAGGAAATCGTTATGTATATCTCCCTAAATGTATATAGGCTTACTTCCTCAATGAATATAATTTTTGTTCACTCAGAATGTCCTTCCATTTCAGTTGTGAATCATCACTGATTTTGAAAATTCTACCAGCTTTAAGCATCTTTTGGTAATTATAATTTGGTAGAATGTTCGAAAATACGCAAACTGTATTTAAAAATTCAAAGAATTTGTATGAATCTATAATGTGGCAAATTTTTGTACATGTTGAAAAATATTTAGAAAACGGCACAACCCTTCAAAAAATTCAGGTACAATTGACTCTACATTTTAAAAAATTTGGCAAAAACTGAAACTTATTTGCAAATAAGAAAGTGTATCCTCCTATTAAATTTTTTGCATGAACCCCCTGAGGGGTTCATGCTTATATATTGGCGAGTTTTGGATGTGTCTATGGGCCACTCGATATCTCTCGGCCGGAAGTCAGAAGAAAATTCTCGGAACGTCTCGAATGTTTTCGGTCATTTATACAGGTCTTAACAGGTTGTTATCTACGTCTTTGATATGGTCTCTTGATGGCCCTTGACGACACAATTATATTTGTTTAAAAAAGACCACTGTACACTGTGTGTATCTGGGTCAATTATAACGTGGTATTGTATGTTGTCTCGATAACATGTAAACTAATTATGTTTGAAGATTCAACCACGGGATACTGTGTATTTCATCATAGACTTACGGAAGATATCTTTCTGGTTATAATATTAATATTAGATCGGAAAACAGAGAGAGTTTTCTTATAAAAAGTATTTTATTCAATCAGAATCAAAGAAATATATACACAATATATACTGTATTTATGTTTCTGAAGAAACTAACAATGATTGAAATCAGAATATTTTCAGAGTTGCAATTAAGAAATAAGTATTTTATATGACAAGATACTCTGCTTTGGTATTTTTAAATATTCATTTGTAAAGAAAACATTAAAATTAAATCTAAATAAATTCTTGCATCCTACCAAAAAAAATTGTTTATAAACAATAATCATTATATTTCTACGTTAATTATTTCATACCATTTTAGTATGTAGGTTTTATGAGTAATTATTATTATTTTTTTTTGTATTGTAATATATCAATAAAACGGAAAGTAAGATAAATTTATTAAATATTAAAATTTTAAACGGTCGTAAATAAAAAAGTTCTTGTGTGTTTTCAATTCATAAAGCATGATTTTAAAGCCTTGCAGGTCACAACAACCGTAAAAAAATAATTTACAATAATCACAACAAAATTCAATTCCAACCATAATATTGATTATTTTATACTGTTTTAGTATGGATTTAGAAGTCTTTGCTTATATTTTGTATAGTAATATATTCATATAGTGGAATGTTAGAATTTAAAAATAGATTCATTCGATAAATAAAATGTCCATCCGTAATTACTGGACGTTCCTGTTTATTGATATTATATATATTCAAAAGAATTTGAAAAAAAATACTAACAGGAACGTTAGTTTATTATAGAATTTTAATTCAATTTTTGTTTGTTTGTTTTAATAGTTTAACCTTATAGCATCTTCATATTTGTACTATGGTAACGGTTTGAAAATTTTATTCATTGACCTCCTTGTGTTGACCAACAATCCTACACGTCTTGATTGGTTTGATTTATTCACATTATAGATCACATTTCAAAAGCATACTATCGGTTTACGTTCTCAATTCCGGATAAAATGTCAATGAATCCGGAGTCAAACAATTTAATGTAGGCCGTTTGACATTCGAACTAACTATTATATTAAGATATGCGATGACGCAAATGCGTATTCTTTTCCTGAGTATCAGTGAGGAGCTTTCTATTTATTATTTCGTGCGCTAAAGTACTACTTGCATGCAATACTATAAAATTCACTACATGCGCCTTTCAAGCACGGTCATCATTACTAACGGTATTCTGACCTCGAGTTGTTTTTCTTTTGTTCCTTTTTTGAGTCACGTTCCTATTATAAACTTTGACCTTTTTGAAAAGCTAAGGATTGTCTTCCCAAGGAATACATTCCTTAACTTTGAAATATATTTAACCTTTTAACTTTTTTCATTCGAGCGTCACTGATGCTTTTTTTGTAGACTTAACTCGTATCTGGCGTACATCATTTTAATTCTGGTATATTTTTATATCTAAATACCTTTTTATATAAATTGTTTATTTTGAAATTGCGTAAAGGTATTCATAAACTCCTGAATTAAGAAATTCTTCGGCAAAACTGAGTTTCCCTGTAGAATGTTTGAATTGATTTAAGTAAAATCAGGAAATCCTTAAAATTTGAGATGTTTCATGAGACCAAAATAAGAGGTCCGAACCCATTGCATGCCTTAGGTTTCACCGCATACAACATCTACCATAAGTAAAGACAACTTCAAATACGAGTTGAGAATATAAAGGCATTCATGTAGAAATCAAAATATAGAGATATGATAGATAAAATAAATGCATCCAGAATTTCCTGATTATATTTGCAAACTGAGTGCACAAATTTATAGTGCGATAGGTTTGTGCGATTTGCATAAGTCATCCGGTTAGTAGAAATTAGGATTTGCCAAAGGGTTATAATCGGAAAAATTATGTACATTCCAAAGTAATAATTAAAATAGTCGAGCTTTAAAATAACTATTCAAATAGAAGCTGTAAATATATACTTTCAACTGGCTTCTTCTATTCACAGTCAATTATTTCAATTCAAAAGCAAACACAAATTCAGCAACAATCTTTTGGTGACCCGGCAGTCAGCGGTCTTAGGTTCATGTATTGCTTTTTTTTTTTTTTTTTAAAGAAAGCAACTTGTTTATACACATATAGTTTTAGATTTGATCGTGTGATGAACAATCATCTTGATTAGAATTTGCACTGAATATTTTAATTTTGATTGTATACAAAAATGTTGTAAGGGTACGGTACGGTTTCAACAATGGTGTTCATTTTAGTGGCAACTTTGTTATATATATATGAAAGAACCAGAAGAATTTCACACTAGTAGTAAGATATAGATTTTTGACGTGGACTTGGTGTAATAATGACCCTAATTCGTTAATTGGTTTAAAATCAAAATAAAAGTCATATAAAACGAGTGACTTTTGAAAAATGATGTTTATCCAATTCTTGAACCAATGCATGTATATATCATAAACATAGTCTTCTGGGCACGATTTTATCATTTTTTAAGCAAACATATCTTATAATCGTCAATATTTTTTTCTCTCTGTCTGTTATGATGTGAAAATATGGCAGCTACTTAATTGTCGTGTTTTGAAGCCGTAGTTTACCGATTGTCACCTTAGAGTAACAATCAACAAAGAAGCATGTGTAGTTAGCACGTGTATAATTATTTTTTTAATTTGAGGTTTCATATGACTTTAAGACAGAACAAACATTCAAAGCCTAAATTCTTGAAAATAACTTTGTAACGACTAAAGACTGACAAATCAAATATCAGTTCTATGTTTTTACATAGCGATAAAAGAACAAAAAAAGTACTAGGAATTTCAAATGTCCATATTTAAGTATGTTACATGAAGTAGCCTAGGCTTACACAATGACTAGATGAACAATCTTATAGATATTAAACCTACCATTATAAACCTTTTCGCTCGTAGGTGGACACTCAGAACGACCCCATCTGGTGAATGTAGGTCCATTACCTGAAATCAGTCAATACAGTAATTAAAATTTTACAAAGACTGGAGGGAAAATGTGTACATGTTCGAAACAATAATTATCATAGTTTGTAGCAATCACAATGCCCTTTCACAGAATTACATAATCAACAGATGTGAAACTAAAATATATTTTTCATTGCGATAGTTTCTTACTGGGAATAGGGGGGATAAAAAAACGAATATAGTATAGCTGGAAGAAGCGGCCTTTAGCCTAACAGAGTTCTCGAAATCTTATTTTCCCCTGATGGTCATTGGAATACATCTGCTGGTTCTCACTATTTGCAAAATTGTGGTGGTCATTTAGAAATTTTGGATATCAAAACCTTTGGACCACCACTTTTCAAGAACTCTGGCCAAACGCAAAAAACAGTTTCAATCATAGCAAACTGTTCCTCAAGAGCAATATGATATATTTGATGTTAATTAAAGGGGCACTGGCTGTCAAAATCATGGTCACAGATTTGTTTCAAATTCTCATATTTGATTTATATAAACAATGTAAAACATTTATCCAAACTACCAAAAGTCCAAAAGAAACAGTTTACAGAGCATGGGGTAGAGAATATGTAGGTTCGTTTCATGTGAATTTTAGTCCAGACGCCATCTAATTATCTAATTAACTATCGATTTGACCTCAAATGACCATGTAAGCGATGTAAACATAATAAAGATATGAATAGATTAAACCAGCACGTGCAATTAGATTTTTATAGGTCTGTTTGATTTTATTTTATAGATTAAACATATATGTTTCTCATTGTTTTGAACCGTATAAGAATGATTTTATATGGATCGAATAAGTAATCAAATGGGTTACCGTAGTTTCACTTTCATTGTTGACATTCTTTTTATTTAAAAATAACCAGTACACGTACAATGCATGCGTTGTCAATCTCTAGCTAGGGGTTAAACTGAAGTTCACATGAATACGGATTTAATGAGGTTTACAGATTCACTTGCAAGTGAATTAGCAAATATCAAGGTTTCTTCGCTTAATTTGATAAAATTGAACTATTTTGGCTGCTAAAAGCGAATTATTATTTCACTATTTCACTTTCATTATTGATTTAACAAAAAAAATCTTACTTTAGATTTTTTATGTATCTCGTAGCTAGTACCCCTTTAAAGGTTATACAACAAAATAGTTTAAACATATAAAGTTCTTGTTGATAAATTGTGAGTTGTAATGGGTTGACGACGGTATGTGTAATAGCCCCGAATGGCAACATTTGTATAATAGAAAAGAAAGCATAAGGGATATCCATCCATGACACAACATCATTATTTGTACAGCAACATACACAAAAAGCAAAGGACAAGCGCTCTTATTGCTGTTCTTCCTTCGAGGCATTCAACACGAAACAAAACTCTATCACCTCACTGCAAGTTTTAGACGGTATCTAGCACTGGTTTAAGCGCATATTTTTGCAAACTCCAGTGATTGATTAAAGTCATTCGGTAGCACATTTAAAACATAAAACTACAGTCATACAAAATAATAATATTGAAAGCTTGAAGCTCGTGATATAAACATAATCTCTACGGCTGAATTGTCCTCTCGTATATTTCTAATACTTTTCTGCGTTAAGCTAGCTTCTACCTGCTACTGTATTAGTACTTTGCAATTTTAAAATGTGCATTGTAGGTAGTGGGTTAAAAATTCACAATATTGTCCAAAAAAGCATACATGGATCCCGGCACATGGATGGATGCGGTGAATAACATTTAGTTAGTGCAAATCGATAAATTATTTATTCGTGTTTTAAACGATACTTTACTCAACATTAATGTGATGTTTTAGAAACAATAATTTCATTTACTGCATAAATTATTCTGTTCCTACATTTATTCAGGGTTTTTATGTATGATAAATATATGTTGTAGTAAATCAGCACAAATCAATATCGCATATTGCAGAAAATGATACCTGTAAAATAAAAAATTGTCGAAAAAAGATTATAGACAATCGTATATTGTTTTGTATCTTAGCATGATAGTATATTTTTTTTTACCTCTGAGCTGATAATCTGATCTTGAGTCAATTTCTTCTAGAACTTCCTCTAAGTTATAACCATGACACTCAGATGCCAATAACATACCAGTCCATAATATCAAACACTGGAAATTTCGGAATACTAGACCCTAAAGGAAAAAAATATTAGTTTCATGAGTACATGCTCTTTATATTGCATGAGCGTGAGGTGTTTTGGCGTGTGAAAAATGGACATCAAATATTCAATTTGGTGTATTACTATTTTTATTCGTCCAATAAAATCTTTGTGTATATATAATGACTTGTATATCTGACAAGTTGTATTCATTAAACACCCACAAAAACAAAGCAAAAACAAAAATTACAAGCGAAAGAAAGATATATTACCAAAACAACTTAATAATAATAATATAGTAAGCATTACCTGCTCCATTTTTTGAAAATATTTATCTGTTGGACCTGTATAGTTAATTCTGTATAGTTAAATTCTGTAGTTCAAAATGCTTCAGGCAAAAACAGAATTTAATTATCGTTCAGATATCATCTGTGTTACGGATGGATAGATGCAACAGACTCGCACCAATTAATTTGTTGACGATATTTACATTACATATAAACAAGAAGATGTGGTATGATTGCCAATGAGACAAGTCTCCACAAGAGAACAAATGACCCCATAGAAATATATGTTTTATTAGAATCTGATTTTATTCATTCCTTACTTTCGAGGAATCGATATTAATGGTTTCTCAATAAAATGTAAAATTCATGAAAACTAGTGCATTTCGTTACAACTTCCCAGCTAAGGAAACGACTAGACTAATTTGATATATTCGTCATATCTTGTTTTTTGACATAAAATTGTTATTATTAGAATTTAATGCTTCTTTCGGTTATTTTATAGAGCTGTTAAGGTGTTGATCGTGCGCACATTTATAGTATGAAAAGCGTATTAAAATAATGCGTTTACCATTGCTTATACAGCACATTAAAGTTACAAAAAGAAGCATTAAATTCCTAAATAAATTATTTACATTACTTTATCAATTTAAGTTAAACAACTTGTAAGTTTTGTTTTAAATGAAAAAAAAAACCCAAACCAATACAAAATCAACGTTAGTACCGATAAGATCTGTATTAGGGATAAGGCAACATTTATAACAACATTAATGACGTCCTCTCCGTATACAAATATAAACATGATATAAAAACAAGAACAAAAGAAAAATATATAAAAAAAGGACAATATAATATATTATTGTATAGCAATATAATATTTCCCACAGAACGTAACCAAAAGTTAGCGTGCAATAAATTCTAATATTGCACTAGTGCAATAAATCTTCAAATTTCATGACGTCATCAACGTTTAAATCTTAGTTTAAACCATTTTTTACTTTCAAATATTATATTGCTATACAATAAAAGGGTTATTGCATGAATATTGGGGAATATTGTCCCTCGTAGAACATATATTGCACTCACAAGCTCGTGCAATATAAAATTCTACTCGGGACAATATTCCCCAATATTCATGCAATAACCCTATAATATAACTTATAAGTAAAGACAGGTCTGAACTGAAGTGTGAAAAATGTATGTTGTGAATCTATGTGTTATTCTGATAGGGACTGAAACATTTCTTTATTTTACTAGGGTGAAATTTAAGGCCATCATCACCAACCAATAGAAGCTCAATTGATGATCGCATATTTTTTTAATTAAAAGAACAATGTTTCTTTTGTTTCATTTAGAAAAGGTTAAGAGTACAACCTTCAACAAAAGACTGCCACTGTAGGGAAAACGGTACTTTTACATTTTCCCAGCATTAGGTTGGCCTTTTGTGTACCAAAGACAGGTGAAGGAAGTCAACTTAGGAGGGCTGTGATTGGATTCAAGATTCAATATTTTATTATTTTATTTTATTTTAGATATAAGGGAACAACAATTTTTTTAATTTATTTATGAATAACTGCAGTGTGTAAATTTACAATATAAATTTTAAAACCTATTAAAATATTTTCTAGAGAATCATTCCAAAATTTCATAAATTTGGTGTAAAATGACGGTGGGCATGGATAACATAAACAAGCTCCGTTTGAAATTGGCCATGATAGTATTTGGCTTCAATTTTTAAAATAGAGTAATAAAGTACTAACACCACACATAACTGTTTTATCCAGGTTTTTATTATGAAAACTGGTAAATTTAGAAAATGTTAGTATTGTCGCCTATGGCAGAATAAATAGTACTGTTTTCCCTGTATGCAGAATAATGTTTAATAATAACACGGTACAGATCAGCATCAAAATTACTGAAAATGTTTCTCAAACGTGAATGCATACTGTTTAGTTCCTATTACAACAACTAAAAGTTGTAGACTGGCTATATCAATTTAGTTTTCATCTTTAGTTTAAATGTATTTAAATTGCGGCAGTTTGTTCAAATGATCAACGAGGAATTGTTTCTCCCCTTGTTATTCAAATCTTTTTTTGTCTTTTTTTTATTGTTTGTTTTGTACTTTATAAATGATGAGTGCATGTACGAGATATTAGGTGTTTGTATTACTGTACTAATCGTGTAGATGTGAATATGTCACTGATAAGAATATTACAACTTGTGTTTGTAATGTCTTTTGTGTCACAGATATAAAAGCAAAAGGTAAGTTTTATATTCAAATATACTGTGCGAAAAAGAACTAATGTAGAAATATTGAAGTCATGAATTATGGATTATGGAACATCCATCTTAAACCTAGACAAAAATATCTGTGTTTGATTTAGCATGTATCACGAATATATTTTAACAAAAACTATTTATCATATTCATCGTTTAAAATGACAAAAAAAAAAGCCGTGTACTGTAATTAAAAGATGACCATAAACACACCTGCATTGCAGCTACTATAGCAAATGTGCATATTGTTCAAATCTTCATTGTTTTTATTAGTTATGTATTTTCACATATTTTGGCCTAAAGCATCCCTGATGAGACAATATTTGTCGAAATGCGTAGTAAAAGAGATACAATTAGACCTGTTCATGTAATTCAACCATTTTGATCGCCCAGTATATGTAATGTTAAAGCATATTGCATTCAGCGAGTTTTGATCGATCACTAACAAAAGAAAGCCATTAAAAAGGTTACTTTTATGCAGCTGCATAACATATTTAAAAGAATAGCATTGATTTTGGTTAGTACAATGAATGTGGCATAACGAGTTAAACGTACAAGAGCATTTTCTATTAATCAAGCAAAATTATCTTAAAGGGGCACTAGCTGTCGAATTCATTCCCACCGATTTTAATCAAATTTTTATATTTGATTTATAACAATGTTGAACATTTATGCAAACTATTAAAAGTCTAAAAAAAAACAATAAACAGAGCACGAGCATGAAAATACGTAGCTTCGTTTTGTGTGTATTTTAAAATTGAGAATAGAAATGGAGAATGTGTCAGAGCGACAACAAACCGAACATAGAGCAGACAACAGCCGAAGGCAACCAATGGGTCTTCAATGTAGCGAGAAACCCCCGCCCCAGAGGCGTCCTTCAGCTGACCTCTTAACAAATATGCATACTAGTTCAGTGATTATGAACGTCATACTAAACTCCGAATTATACACAAGTTACTAACATTAAAAAGCATACCAGACTAACAAAGGTCAGAGGCTCCTCCGATACCTCTAGCCAATGTAGAAAAACAAACGCACAATAATACACACAGTAAAATCAGTCTAAGAGAAGTCCGAGTCCGATGTCAGAAAACGAACAAAAGAAAATAAACAAAATGACAATAATACATAAATAACAACAGACTACTAGCAGTTACTGACATGCCAGCTCCAGACCTCAATTAAACTGATTGAAAGATTATGTCTTCATCATATGAATATCCTGTTAGGGGTTTAGTATTATACCATCATGAAATATATGTGAAGAACATAACCCGTGTCATGCCGACAATTGTTTTTAGAATAAATGTGTTTAAGGAGGCTCGCGGGTACAAAATTTTCAGCAACATTTTTTTTTTCAATACAAGTCTTATTTATTACACTATTAGTTATAACTTTATGATATGGTACAAAAATCAACCAAAAAAAAAAAAATCGATTCGGTTTGGTCCCAGATGACTTTTAAAATATTTATATCATTGAAAAAGCTCAAAATTATCACCCTATGGTGCAAAAATGTCATTTTTTTTGCATTAAAGTTGAAATATCTTTTTTTTTAACTCATCGGTGACCTATATTTTTTATTGTTGTTTTCAAATAAGCTGTACATTAACTAAATTGTGAAATTTAAGTGATTTCTGTAAATTAGTTCTTTTTTTACTTCGATATTACCTACATTTCTCCTATTAGTTAAACAGAAAAAAGGACTTTAACAAAAATGTATTCTTCTTTTGGAGGCAGATTGTGAGCTTAAATGAACGGTTATCCCATTTTTTTTTTCATTTTTCTATTAAGTATATGATAAAGTTCATCTATAGAAAAATATACCGAAATCCTTTATGTAAAGAAAAAAATAATTTACACCCGCGAGCCCCCTTAATTCCGCTGCAAAGACCCTATAAGTGAATCAATATTAAATCCAAAATATGCAATCTTTAATGACCTGACAACAGTATCGTAACTATATCCCTTCTTAACAAGTCTGTTTAAAGGTTTTGTTAGCTTTTGTGATGAATACTGCTATTGTGTTTTGTAAAGAATATTGCCATAAAAGATTGGATGTGAAATACATGAACGTATAAGATGTCTGCATGTAGAGTTATATTTACGAATTATTTCCTTGTACCGATGATAAAATTTAGTAAATGTTTTTTGACTAGTTTGTGATATCAAAAATCCTGGTGTTATAATTTTTCCGTAAGACATAAATTTAGTCTACTCACCATCTTATTAACTATCGAGTTGACCTCTAAAGTCATCCGATGACCATATAAGCGATGTAAACATTAACATAGATATAAATAGATTAACTCGTGCTGTTGGATTTTCTAGGTCTATTATAGATGAAAAATAAATGTTTATCATCATCGTTTTATCCTTATAAGAATAATATTTTGTGGATCGAATCAGTAAATCAAATGATTTACCTTTGTTTCACTTTGAATGTTGACATTCTTATCCTTTAAATAACTTAAAACATAAAATCCACGTGATATCCATCTCTAGCTAAGGGGTTAAATTGAAGTTCACATGAATACGGATTCAACGAGGTCGAATTATTCACTTGCATATTGTGTGCTCAACATAATAAATATATATTTTTTCAATAATGACAACTATTGTAAACTATGTATATGTGGACAGAATGTGCATTCCTATAAACGTCATATACTATACTGCGAAATAAAAGCAAGTATTTAAATTCATTGTTATACTATACCTGAATACGAGGACACTTATACCTTGACACATGTTTAATAAGATCGGTATTTTATCCTGTTATATTGTTATCAAATTACAACGATATGGGATCAAATAAGTATTTCAATTGAATTTTCTTATAACAAGGGTTTCAATTGGAAAGAACAATCTTACAAACATGACGATTTTAGTTTTAATTGATCGATAAATCACATATAGTAATTCTGTATTGGTACTAGATACCAAAGTATGGCAGTTGTTATCCATTCGTTTGATGTGTTTAAGTTTTGATTTTTCAATTTAATTCAGGACGTTACTTTTTGAATTGTCCTCGGAGTCTAGTATTTTTGTGATTTTACATTTTTTGTAATACTTTTAGGTATTTCACATCAAATTTTTTAAGGTAATATTCTTTTCAAAGCATACTTATCGTATTGAACTTCTAGGAGTTAGGTAGTTTTGGCGTTTAACTTTTCTGTGTATGTTTTTTAGAATTCGTAATCATAATTTGTTTCAAAAGTGCTATGATAAAAATCAAAGATTTTATTGATATAAAATCCAAAATCTGGATTGTCATCAAACAAAGAACAAACATTTATCATTACAATCAATTATATATCAATATAGTACATTAAAAAATAGATAAAAGAAAAAGACACTTCACTTAAACCATTAATGCCACCGGTTGACACCACCGATTCATTGGTATTCACGATTCGTCTCGACAAATTGACTTGATATCCTACGCTTACTGTTTAGAAACTTAGGAATTTAGTTTTCCTGTCGACGGACTAACTCCATTGTGAGTACACGAGTCTACAATTGTATACTTTGTCATATGCTTTTTAGGTGGAGAAATATAAAGACTATTTGTATGTTTTGCAACCATATTTTAACAGTCTTTATTTTTGAAAACACCATGTTTCCTAGTTGTAGAACACAGTTATTTCTTATTCACAGGTAGGGAAGATAACTTTAAATTTATTTTGTATTACAGTCTCAGATCATTAAACACTTTGACTTTTGCTTTCCTTCGAACTTCTTGTGGAGTATCATTTTCCTCAGCCACCCATATTCTGTCGTCAGGGTCGACACAAATTGACCATGGTTTCGTTATTCCGTCAACTACTGTCAAAATGTATGTTATAAAATGTCCTTCTTGATTTAAAAGGTGGATGAAATTATTGTCCTTGTCGGCAACGAGAATATTTCCGCGACAGTCTGAAGCAATACCACGAGGACTGAACGGTGAACAAGTCTTCAAGTCTAATTGACCTCCATACCTAAAACGAACAATACCGAATGCATTAACTACTACCACTTCCCGAATAACACAGTCTGAAACACACACGTCTTTATTTGTATTTTCACAAACAAATTTTGGTTCTCGATAAATTGGATTGTTTTGTCTATCACAGTTAATCTCTCTTTTTATAGTGCCAGTTTTATCAAACTCTACAACTAGTCCATATTTGTCCTCGGTTGTATCAATACTGGAATACGGAATTAAACATGCAAGATAATTCCCTGATTTAGAACAGCAAATGTCCCATGGGTCCGCTCCATGATATGTAAATATAGTTTTTCTTGATTTATCCATCGCAACTTCTACGACTCCAGCGTTTCCGTCTGAATAAATGATGGTCTGATTATAAGCTACTGTAAATCCTAATACTTCCCTGGCAGTGTTGATTGTTTTAAGTTTCTTTCCTTTAATATCGAGCAGTGTGATATTCTTACCACTACCACTTACATACACTTGATCTTGTCCACAATAGGAGATGTGAAATAACATGGAATATGGACTGTCAAATTCGGCAATACAGCGAGGTAATTCTTTAAAACCTTGCTGTAACCTCGGAGTTGTAACAACGTCCAGCGATTGTCGAAAGGAACAAATTTCTCCAATATTTTCCTTACTAGGTTGTTTTACTGGTGCTGTTTTATGTCTCTGCATTAGTGTTGTCGTTGAACTTTTGCATGCTTTGTTAAATGGTCCCCATTCAACTTTGGAGGGAGTTAAAGTTCCGAATATCTTCTCAGTAAGTGAAACATCACCTTCCTTATATGACGGATGGGTGAAGCTAAAAGTGTCTCTAATCTCAATATCTGAAACTTGAAAACCATACTTAAAGAACAATATAAGATCCACTGGAGTACTTCTCTCTAATGCTACTTCAGAAGTCTCAATGTTTACTTTCAATTCATTCAATTTCTCTTTTAACATATTCTGATACTCTGCCACTTTAGATACATCTGTCTTTTCCATTTCGTCGAGCTTTTTTATACTCTCTCGCAGAAGGGCATCGGCCTTTTTTTTTAGATAGTTCCACTTGTTTTTTCATAGCTTTTCTCACATCCTCATATATCTTTGATGGGTCCTGCTTTGTATTAACAAGAAATGATTCAACCTTCTTTTCTTTTTTTTTCATTTTCTTTACGCTTTTTAGTAAAACTTTCCTTGTATCATAAAAAAGGTCATCATTGCTTATATATTTGTGATTTCTGTGCGATTTGATTTTACACTCCGCACAAATGGGAACTTTACACTTATCACATCCACTTTCAATACGGAATGAAGGATGATCTTGACATTTTTGATCCAAGGACGAACTTTCACCAATCAAAACAACTTCATGGCTGGCAAAGTAAGCATCTTGAGAGTGCAATCGTTTGCAATTCTGGCACATGCGATCCCCACATGGAACACACCTATACTCCGCTTCTGAAAGATTGCAGTGCATGCATCGTATTACATCCTGAGCTTGGTTTGTACTAGTTGATTCGGCCATCTTTTTCCTTTAATTCAAACACGAAGTATATTTCAAACAAAATAGGTTTTCTTTTAAAAAAAGATTTAAATGTCTTTCATATTAAACAAGTAATTTTAAAACTAACAATTGATCAATATTACGTATTTTATAGTAAATTGGAAGTTAGCCAATATCTTTAATGTGGTGGTCCATTAAACGAGAACGGTTAGACTATTTTAACAGTCGTGAAAAGCCCTTACTTTTAAATGTCTTAAAACGTTTGTATCAGGGAAAACATTTTTCTTTTACTTTTAAAACATGTAGGGGAAACGGATTTCCTAACCATTAACATATACTATTCCGTATTTCTGATTTCTACGTGAACTTGTGCCATTTATTTTTGCTGGACTTTAGGAAGACAATTTACAATTGTGCAGTGAACGGAGGCACTTACACATAACCTTATAATTCTGCTTGGAAACAAAAATAAATTCCCAATATATAAAGATACATGTATGAATATACATGTATTATATGTCGTGTACATGATTGGATTTTGTAGATATAACTACCGCACAGAAAAAGTATCATGGATTTCGAGGCTTTCATATTTAAGGTTTTGAATTCTACCCTAGTTGAATACCTGTGGAGACCTCTACAGATCCTTAAAACATCAAGTCAAATCTTTTCATTTTAATATTTTTTTCCCTGTTTGTCTCTGTTGTGTTGACTGTTGGAACGATTAGTGGTATCTAACAATCTTTACGAAAACTTTTTGAGATTACAAATATTTCTTCTCTGACAGATATGGATCATTACCAATGATAAAATGAAATGCCGTACATCACATCTTATAGAGGTTTTAATTTCAAATATTCGTCAATAACTTAAGAAAGAGAGCAATTTTGTCTTCAACATTTCAAATGTTAAAGGGTACATTTGTATTTTTAAATTCGATTTGAAGGAAATTTATTTCAGTTTTTTCTGTGACAAAGTAAAAGCATGTCGGTATTGCAACAATGAATGATTGACATAATCCCGGGGACATAATAAACAGATAGGTATGAAAAAAAGAAAAGACATGGGGTATTCTGTATCAGACGAAAGAAAAACTATTACAGTGTTGAATCCCATAAGTATTCACAGTGCAATTAGTACATAATATCTACATTGAGTAAATCTATGAGGTAATGTGTATTGTAGAACCAATGGATGCGACCCCGATAAAGACATTCTAGATTATGTATTTTTGTTTCCGTCAGTTCGAAAGTATTTGATCATTTCAACTCCTTTGTATTTCATAATTATGATGATAATATGTGTCATGAACAAAGACATATGTTCGATTGAATAATGATTTCCTCGTAACAAATGATAGAAATTTCGGAGATCCCATATTTGATACCGTTAAAATGAAAATGCCAATGACAGAGGTTGATTATAAAGAATGTTTTACTGTGTTAAAAAAACTCCGACTTAAACAATGAAAACTTACACGTTGGACATGAAATATTTTGTCGATGAAGATAATTAAATTATTGTCCAGTCGAAATGTGAAACAATTGCTAAGATTGTGGTAAAAGCATCAAACTTTGCAGAGTGTTAGTTGTGGTCATAACGAACATTTATAGTTATGAAACCAATTCAGAAAATCAAAATGGCGGCTCTGGGCGTCCATTTTGAAATCATGTCCGAAAAGTCAATAAAAATTATTAGAAAAATTATGAAAAATATGTTACTTAACTTATTTTGATAAACTTTCGTATTTCTGATGACAAAGAATATAACTTGAAGACTATTGAAGCATTTAGTGGCCATCTGGAATGGTGGCCATTTTAGAAACGTAAATTTGCAATATATTTTTATTCGCTATCCTAAATTGTTTTTTGAATTAATACTAAGTTTTATATGCATTTACAACTAGTTTTGCTAATCATTTATCTATGAATGTTGCTTTTCATATAATATATATTCACCAAGTGCTCAAATAAGATATGCATATGTTAACAAATAAATGTATTTCAAGAAATACGTTAATTCTTTTAATTGCAGTTTAGCATGTAGAGATTAGGTACCATACAAAAAAACGCGTATATACAATAGGAGCACTATATTTTGAACAGGAAAAAATCAAAATCACTAGAGCTGAAAAAATCTAATAAATAAATAGACTGGAAAGAATTCCGTAACGGGAAGAGAGGACATGTGATGATTTACAATGCCAAGCACATACAAAATGAATAGACAAAGACATTTGAGCTGGTAATCAGTTGTTTTTTGAAGCATACAAATGTTCCACGTTGATGAAGGCTATGCAATGGGAGAATCACAAGGCAAAAGGTACGAATCCTGTCAAAGCAAATTTTAATATATATGGGTCATTTTCAAAAATGTGGATATTTCAGTTGTGAAATAACAATAAAAAAAATATTCAATTTTCAACTTTAATATATGAAATTGAATAGTTTAACAACAATACAACCTGAAATAAAAATATGCAATCTTAAATGCTACTACAAAAATATTTTAAAAAATAACATAGAAACAAGTATGGGACATATGTCAACTACATAACGGATTTAGTTTCGGTCCCTAATTTTTTTTTAATAATATTTACATTTTGCTTGATATATAATTTCCATAAAAATCATCACACTTTTTTCAAAACAGTTAACATGGTTAAAATAACACTTTTTAGAAACATATTTTAAAGTGAATTTAATTCAGCATTGTCAACTACATAACGCTTTTTGTCAACTACATAACGATTCACTGCGTTATGTAGTTGACCGTTATGTAGTTGACCTATTTGTGGTTTTTGGATGTTTTTCTTGACCCTAATACTACCAGATAAATGGTTTTTATTGAATTAGAGTCAGTATTATAGACTTTGAATGATTTATGTAAAAAAAAAATATTTATGCCAAAATTTATCAATGTTTTTGCCGTTACAAAGTTGACATAGAATAAAATTACGGAGTAATTTGTACTCACCAAAACTAATCTATAATGAAATGAATCAATGATGTCATCCTGTAACTTTAAGCACGTCATCAGAGAATGAAGAGTAAGTAGAGAACACTTCCTTAGTTACAAGGGATATAATCAGTTGTTTATTGGCAACATTATTTCATGTGTGTTATGTAGTTGACATTTTTTTAAGTACGAAATGAAAAGTAAAAAAAAATGCTAATAAAATCTTATAATTCCCTGTATTTGTGTATACATACCTGCAGTGATACCTATATATTTATAATAACAAAAGAAAAATAATAATTTCCGCTGGGTATTAAAACCAGCATTTAAAAAAGACTAGTTTTTCAATTTCGTACAAGCAATTTTGGGGTTTTTGGACCCTTTGAAACCCACTGGAAGCAATTTCTGTAGCTAAATTTCATATTGAATTTGCTGGAACTTGTTACACACACCAAAAACTAAATGGTGTATCTAAAAATTGGATAAAAATATTTACACTTTTTTTAGAAATATTGATTGTACAAGAAAATCCACATTTTTGAAAAAGGCCCATATATAGTCAGGAAAAACAAAATGAGTCACGGATTGAAAAAAACCAGTAGAATAACCAGCCATAGTTTGTGATGAATAAACAAGAACGATGATTGCAGATATTTCTTTCTTTCTTTGTGATGAGGTATCTGACTATCATTATAAAGCATCAACAATTGTGATCGACAATAGAGTATGTGACTGTCACTTGAACTACTAACCATGGTTCTTTTAGCCAGACTCAGTGCTGAAGATTAATATTTCAGGAGCCGATCTCATGCTAAATGTTTGTTAAAACTGTACGACAAGGCAATTAGACAGAATTCGAGACACAGAAATAATGTCAAGAATCTGTTATCCATTGCAATGGGGCTTGCCAAAATAATAGAAAACAGTGACGGCTCACAGTCTGGAACAGATATTGTTTTAATATTTGAAATTGATGATATGGAAAAATGGTACAGTAAACTTCCTTAGTAAATATTAGTTGTCATGGAAGGAATGATTAATACAACAGTTATGAAAAATTGAATACTAGCTACCATAGATGATATGCAAGCACACATGAAAGGTTGCGTCTTTCTCTGGATTCTCAATAAATATGTTGGGGAAGTTCTGAAACAGGCCATGTCTTTTACAAAATGTTTAAGTCGTGATGGGGAAGGCCTCTTCAAAGTCATAGCTACTAGAATAGTTTGAAGAGTTATGCTTGATACTATTAAAAGTTTTACAGGGACATTCATTGTAGGCTTTCAAATGAATCCGTTCCACAATCTTTAAGACATCTTACTTTCTATCGGAGGACTGATAAGCTGCAGTTGTATCCTTCCGATGACGAATTGCACAATTGAACTATTATAGCTGAGAAATGGTGTTGTCTTCCACCTATCGATATTACATGATTGTGTCTCGATGTTTGGCCATCCTGTACCATTCATACTAAGGAAGCTTATGAACTGATTCGTGTTAAAAGCTGTTGTTGAGTATCACTGCTGTAAAGCTTTTCTTAGTAGCAAGCATATATAGTTTGCCTGCTATGGCTATGGTGATACCCTTTAATTATGAGGTCTGTTTCAGAGCTTATAGAATACCTTTGTTGAAAATCAAGAGAACTAATTTTTCTTGCTTGTATGCTTGCAGATATCCTTTGTTAGCTACATTCATATTTACTAGTAGTTAGATGCGTTGTATCAGTCTGTCCTTCCATGATAACTACAAGTTGTTCCAGGCGTTTATTGTACAATTTAGCGTGATCTGCAAGCTTGGAGATTGGTACAATACCTCTGCCAGACCATGTGCCGTCAATCTATTTTATTATTTTGGAAAGCACAACTCCAAGGATAAAAGATTATTGGCTTTCTTTCTGTGTCTTTTATTCTGCCTATTTGCTATATTGTCAAGTTTTTTCAATCATCAAGCAGGATACTGGTGATTTGACATCTCCAGCTCTAACTTTGGATAAGGAAATATGTCTTTTGGTACAGGTGCACAGTCATGTCCCATTTTTGTCGATTTTTAAATTTCGAAGTATCATGGTGATCTTCAGGTACATCACAACAGAAAAAAATACATTGCAGTCATTGTTTGTGTTGATTCAATATCACTTAATAGTGTCTATTTACTTCTTGTTTTCTTTCAACTGGCAATTTATCTTCAACATCTGAAGTATGTTTTCCCTTTTACTGATGACATATTTTGAGGTCTGAAAATTTGTTTGACAAGATTTGTGCCGTCTTGAGAGGTTCTGCAGTTCCATAACCCTCATTCAACTGTTTCCAATTGAGCGAAAGGAAAACCAATTCAAGACCCAACATCGTTGTATGCCTGCATCAAAAAGAGTGATTGCCAGCTCAAATGTCTATGTCTGTTCTGTTTGGATCTGCTTGACATTGCATGCAATCCCTCACATGTCCTCTCTTGCCGTTTCACACATTCCTTCTAGTCTAAACGCCCATTTTGTTCTTCTGATATCTATCTCTAGTGTTTTAGAAATCTACAATTTTGATCTTTTCCAACAACAACGTTCGGTCATAAATTATATCATAAATACGTAATTTCTGTTTTAAAAAGTTACTTAGGCAAACGTGTAAGTAACAGTTAGAAATTTTTATACTGATATCTTTATTTTGTAAACATGCACATGCCTTATCTGACCATTTTATAAATATCCAATGCATATTAGTAAAAAAGAGTGTGAATGCAAACAGTGAATAAATATGATTAGCGAATAATGTTATATTGGAAATTCATGTTTTCAAAATGACCATCATTCAAAATGGCTTCCAAAAAATCAATACATATGAAGTTCTTGTCATCTGTGATGACTATACTATATGACTTTATAATAACTTCTGCAGCAAGCGCTTAACTGATAAAAAAATGAAACGGTTACTAAGGAAAAGCAAATGTGTAAAGGCAGTATTAAGTTGTACTACTCTATGTAAGGGGGGAAGGGGGGGGGGGGGGGGGGGGTCATAGGCTCGCCTTTCGTCCCGTTTACATAGCTCAAACAAATACATTTGTATATCTTCCACATTGGTTTTTTTCTTAATTTTCATCGAATAATGACTACCTTTTTTGGCTTAAAAAAACAAAGATTTTTCAAGATGGCCGCCATTCAATATTCAATATGGGTAACATTTCCAAAAACTTTGTTCAACAAGACAATTGGAATCAGCACTGTTATTCTATTACCCAGGTTTCATGTCAATATCTTCTCTAATATTTTTTTCATAATTTTTTTTATTAATCTATAGAGATCAAACGGCAGCCATTTTAAAATGGCCGCCACTTCCGCAAATTTCGACTTTCAGAGTGGGTCCATAGCTTAAAATGTTGTCCATGGCATATACTACCACTATTCCAAATTTCATGCTTTTACCACATTCTGTCAAAAATCTGAAAAAATCGACTGGACTATTATGTCACTTCTGAAATAAGTTTCTCGATAACGTAACTTATTCTGACGGTAAAGAAACGCAAATTCGATCACTACTCTGTTACGGGCTGTATAATACTTTTATTTCTTTTGACATGAAAGTACATCAGACCACTTTTTTATTTGTCTTTCTCTTCATAATATTTGTCACTCTTCTTTCCTTTAATCAAGAATATCTTAAATTGACAAGTTCTTTTCAAAGCAATGAAAACTCTCTTTATCGAAGGAACAACGTGTACATGAGCTTTCCACTAAGGCTTTCGTTCCTGTTGGATTCAATTTAGTTGGATACATATCTTCACTATCACAGTTCCCCGTCAATTTTTTTTATTACAGAATTAGCATGTAACTCAAATGTTGATTCAAAATTTTTGACGACTAATTTGTAAAACTAGAAAAATTGCAACTTCCATCACTATAAAGATAAACATTATTAAATATTGAATTAAAAAGATTAATTGTATTTTCAATTTAATAGAGTCGTATGAACTTTTGATATCATGGTATACATGTTATGCATTTTCAAGGGCAGGTAGATGTGATTCTTATATGCTTAGCTCCCTTTTACCAGAAAAATATATAATAAAAAAACTCAATTTCAATTGCCTTATAATATAAATATAAAGAATATGTGGTATGAGTGATAATGAGACAAGATGAACTCTCTATTCACATATGTCTGATATGTAAGAATAAGAAAAGTGTAGATATCTTCAATATGTTTTCTGAATGCATGTACATGAATTATATATTTAGCTCCACAAATGATTGTAACAAAATCCGAGTTCTATGTTTGAATTAGATTTTATAGAAAAATGTTATTAACACTAAAATATTATTAGTTTTCAATAAAAAATCAATTATTCACAAACAATGCAACAAAAAGTGACTGCTCCGAACTGTTTGAATAAATCTTTACTGAACAACAAATACGAAGCAGAAAAAAACCGAACTCCAAGGTAAATTAAAGTATAAGATAGTCTTAAAAAAACTGACGAAATCAAACGATACCTGTTACCTTCTGTAAATCCCTCTCTATCAACTGAACCTAAGTTCATTCAGTATATATATTTCTCTATATTTGCAGTCTGTTTCCAGTCACAATTTTTCTATTTACTACCAATGAGCTTGGTAGACCTTTGTTAGACTTTTTCAAAGAGATATGATCTTTATAATATAGGTTTTTATGACAAATAGTTAAATTTACAATATATAAGTATTATGAAGATTAGAAGTGTATAAGTTATATTGAGAATGGAAATTAAGAATGTGTCAAAGAGACAATAACCCGACCAAAGAGCAAATAACAGCCGAAGGCCACCAATGAGTCTTCAATTCAGTGAGAAAATCCCGCACCTGGAGGAGTGCTTCAGCTGGCCCCTAAACAAAAATGTATATCAATTTTATTGATATAATTATTTGTAGTATTCGAGCTATTATTGATAGACGTTGCCCTATCAGTGATACTAATCTACTCGGGTTTTAAAGGCTTAGTCAAAAAATCAAAAACAACTTGACAGTGGTATTTCTAATTATCCGGATACTTTCCTTTTTTAAAGTTTGATTTATGTCCGTAATGTTTTCCTTTTATGGAAGCCTGTATTTCTTTTTTTGTTTTTTTTTCAATTTCGTAATTTCGATCAGAGTCAAGATTTGACTTCATGCATGTCGTTACAATGGTTTCGCAGTCATTAAAAAAAAATATTACTGACTGGGCAAGTAATTAAAAATAAGAGTCCACTTTTCATTTTGAAATTTCTCAATGGAAAAAATTTACATATATAGCCTCAATACAGATCTTTGAGTATAATTACTGCTATCAGTACTTATTATGCCCCAATGTACTATTGGCAAATTCTTGTTTCGATTTTATATGGATACATAACTATAAATTGAATACTAATATTTTATTAAACGGTAGATTAGAGTTTAACGACATTTTCACATTGTTGGCTTTGCGTGCAGACAACTTGAATATTTGTTGGAAACCGGGTTGCTTTTGCCATGGCGTTGTCAGTTTCTCTTGAATTGTACGCTTTGAGTGTCCCCTTGGTATTTGCAGCCTCTTAAAAATATATTTCTATCCATACTTCAAAGTGAGTTACTAACATTTATCAACACCTTATTATATTTACCTTGCACATGGTCACTGCATCTAATCGGTTTATTATCTTAATCCGCTTTAGGAATAATAATCAATATTTTAGTCGATCTATATGTTGAAATTTGGCTTTGCGTTGACATTCCATACTATTATGTTGGTACTTTTTGTCCATAGTCAGTCGTTGATATGCTTTGTGTAGACCTAAGAGAATTTTCAATTTGGTCTGTCATTTTTTCTAAAATTTATATTTTTTTCTAGGTGACTTACTATATAGCAAAGAAAACTTAAAAAAAACGCCTTATGGATTAATATCATTATCTATGAAAATATTCTTTTAAATTATGGTATTTGGTATCAGATGATAAAATGTCATTTTGTGTTTAGGAATATAGTATAGCATAAATAACTAATACTCCTATTTCTATGCGTTTAGAGAGACTCTCCCACACAACATAATTCATTTCTTTGACTATACGTTCATGGAAATATTGTATTGTCAATATTATACTTCCATGGACTGGCGCACTCTCTTGTTTAAACGATAATTGAATGAATTTCATCCTCTGATTTTAATTATTTTTGTATGAAGGCTGAGAAAAATAAATCTCTTGAGAATCGTTCTAAATTGAATTTCATTATAAATTATTTAGGAAGTGTTTCATTATTGTTAAGGAAAGTTAACCTTGAGATTGTCTCTTACAACCCTGAAAAGTAATATATGATATAAACATCAGTTTAATACACTGATAAGACATGCACGAACCGTCTTATCTTACTAATCATAACTATAACATCCAAGTACATGTATACTGAGGGCACTGTCTTCTGAACATGTGAGTTCAAGCTTTGATATAGTAATGAATATAGTTTTAAAAATGTTTGGAATGTGAAATATTTGAAGTTAAAAAGTTCGTAATAAATACGAGGATTAAAATTTTGTACGTCAGACGTGCGTTTCGTCAACATTAGGCTCATCATTGACGCTCGATTCAAAAATTAAAAAAAAACGCAAAATGAAGTTCAAAGTTAAAGTGCATTGAGGACCCACGGGTTTTATCAAATGCGACTAAGTTAATATATTTCAGGGGTACAAAATCCTTAGTATATCGAAAAATAATTTTAATAGCAGTCAATTTTTAGTTATAATTCATGTAAACATATAAGTACTTCAGACTAACTGTACTGCACTAAAGTACAATTACATACAATTACAATCGACATAATTTTATCAATGATGTTTTCTAAAAATTGAGTGGCTAATAATTCATAAAGATCAGAACAAACATGAACACAATTTAGAGATAGTCAAACCCTGAGGGAAGTCAATCCTTGTTTAAAAAAAACCAAACCTCTTTATCTTGAATATAGCATGTTTACTCTTCTAAACTTGCTGACAAAACACTACGAAAGAGTACGACTGTCTGACATTCAACGTTAGTAAATAACCTTGGCTTTAAAGTCAAAAGATAACCAATATTTGAAATATTCAAAAGAAGAATTAAGACCAAATGTATGTCAACTAATAAAGATAACAGAACAAAATTAGTGATCATTAGTTTACTGCGGAATGAAGACAAGCGTTTTAGAGTGTGAACATTAACATATTTCACTGCTTATAATGCGTATCCGCATAAATCTACTCAAAGAACAATTGGATAATGAAAATTGGGAGACTTAACTATTTAAAAAAAAGTATTTCATCAGGAAATCTCAGCTTTTACTTTGTAAGCTTGAAATTAAAAACAACAAATATATTGACCAAAACATTGCATTACACAATGTAATATTATTTAGGGATATACATATTGGTGTTTATTTGCTGGACCACTTGCGCATTTCGAAATGCATTTAGCAATATTTGCCATCATCGAACAAAGAGGTACAATATCCTTAAAATCAACGATTTGAAAAGTTATAAATATTTCAGCCTCCTCAATTATGAAATGGTTTCTGTGTTATATTTTTTGTCAAATCGACACATATTTTAACTTCTTATTACCCATTACTTGATATAACACTCTCATGCAAATAGGTTTGATTTATTTTTTGAAAGCGGGAAATACTTGCTTTAGTCTTTCGGCGATATACTAAAAGTGAGGCGTGCTGTTTCCGGCGTCGGCGTCAAGAATGTAATGTGTTGTGATTATGTCAGTTGTATGGTTACATTTTATAACCGTAAGTGGTACATGTACGCCAGTGATATACATAATTGTATTTCCTCTATGATAGTGATTAGGTGAACATGATATAAATAAACAGAAGATTAAAATTTTAACGGTTTTCGAAATATTTGACGATGTGTGATATAAGGGATTAGGACACACACAGATGCATGGTGCATTTAACAAATCTTGTCGGACAGTTTACCAAAAATAGAGGTGTAAATCTGTACAATTGTAGAGATATTTGAACACTATTTTTCTGATAAAAGAACAAGCGGGGCATGGACTTTTGGGACAAAAACCTCTGGTTAACTGGAAATGTTTTATCATGGCAATATAAATATACATACTTTACGGAGCTGGGATTGAAACTGTTTTTTTTCTTCAAATTTATAATTAAACGATATATAAGGTATATATAACTATTGGTGTATTGTGCAGGTTTTGTCAAAAACTTCAAAAAAGATATGGTTTAGGGGGTGGGGATGAGATTTGTTTTTAATTTGGAATTTTTAACAATTATTAATATTAAAGGGGGCCGTGGCATGTTACCAACATAGAAAATATGGTACACTAGAAAAGTCTTCCAATGACAGTTAAGAACAAATATGGTTTTGAGATGAACATGAAATGGTACGTAATATCTACTTTTGATCTTGAGATGAAAGTTAAAATGTTAGGGGTCATCTTAAATGGTATATGACACATCGTCTTTATGTAATGAACCCATGCGCTTCATATTGTTAGCATGTATCAAAGGATAGAAAAGTCATGTCATGGACACACAAATGTCATATCAAATTAAATATATTGACCTAGTTGGCAAAATTCATGATGATTTGAAGATAAGCAACACTACGTAATATCTTGATATATAGAATAAGTCAATGCCAAAGATAAAACAGTAATTGGTTCCGAACCAATTATAAGAAAAAGTACAGATTAGACACATACTGTCTACTTAAAGCTTCGTCGTAGGGGAATGCATGTCATAATTTGAAAGTTTGGCTAAAATAAAACCTAGTAAACTCATATTAATATATCATAAATCAAGTTCATAGACAAAGATGATCCATTTTATTCTCAAAAGCATTGGATCTTTTTAAAGGTTAAATGTATGAAGTGTTAGCTTTGTACATTTAAAAAAAAAATCTTCCTATGTTTGCAATATATTTTAATTTCAGAGATAGCTGTCAGTTTGCTTTCGTTAGATAGTATTTGTTACACATCAATACATAAATTATAGATACATTCAGATTAGTAAGTACGATTTTGATGATTACACATTTGTACCGATATCATTCGAATAATAAACACAAGAAAAAAAAGGAACTTTTCAAATAACTTAGAATTATCTATTTCTACTTTCAGAATTTTCTTGACATATTCTACATGCGAAATTTTAAAGCTTACATAAAACTATGTATAAAAATGTAACAGAAATAACTATACCCGTAGACAACGAAGCTACTGATGATCAGCGTGATGTGGGAGAAAGAGCAACTGACGGGAAATAGTGATTTTAAAAGCCATTTTTCACTTGACTATATTCAAGACAAAGATATTGATGGAGGCTGGGCATGGAAGGTTTTGGCGGGTATAATGTTTTACATTAATATTAATTTATTGGATTTTAGTACAAATTTTTCTTCGAGTTAATGATATAAGTAGCCAAAAGTTTGAAATAGTTCGTACACAAATGAGAATTTATAGATCCAATGTCAAGCTACGCTGCAATCTAGCATACAAATAGGCAATGAACGTAGGCCATCTGAGTCTGTGAGAGTTAAATTTTTATTTTACTGGCCCCTTTGTTGATTGTACATTTTCCCCATGATTAAGTTGTGAAATAAATTTAAGGGCTTGCACTAGATTAGCCAAAAAGTCAAATAACAATAATTTAATAAATGTTTTACATTAATAACCATGTATACTATGAATTCCGAGCATACATCACGTGTTTCTGTTAATACTATTCATTAGGAATGATGTACGCCAACTTTCGAAGCAATGTTGTCGGCTCTCCGAATTTTCCCGAAGCCCTTCGTTTATTGCCGAGTTTATGAGCTTCAGACCTTGCCTTGAAGTTGAATGTATGCCTACTGCCAACATGTTTTAAAAGAGCTAAAATGATAAAATATGTGAGAAAGCACAATGGTCTAAACATAGTATTTCACTTTGTCTGAGTTTTTTTGTTATTAATAAATTAACTGAAAAGCGTAACAAATTGTTTATTGATTAAAACTTATATCAAAACACTAGCTAGGCGCCAAATAGTATCCTCATTTGAGATGTTTTCTCATTTCAGGAGCTACATTAACTTTTTGTGTGTTTGGAGCTACCATGAAAGGGTTCGGTGTATTCTTTAATGGATTTATTGATAGGTTTAATGCTAGTTCAGTAGTTACGTCAATGATAAGTGGTGTGTTACATACAACATACAGCATATGCAGTAAGTTAGCTCCATAAATGTGTACACAAATACTCGTCTGAGGTGCAAAAGCCATTGCAATAATTCATTAATTAATCTATCCGTGGTCAAACAAGTGTTATAACAATAGTTATCAAAGGTACCAGGATTATGATTCAATAGGCAAGACGCGCGTTTCCTCTACATAAGACTCATCAGTGACGCTCAAATCAAAAATA
The DNA here is from genome assembly GCA_019925275.1 of Mytilus edulis. Classification (NCBI taxonomy): domain Eukaryota; kingdom Metazoa; phylum Mollusca; class Bivalvia; order Mytilida; family Mytilidae; genus Mytilus; species Mytilus edulis. The sequence continues at coordinate 23,830,137 of CM034350.1, forward strand.
GATGTATAGCCAAATAAGTACAAATCTGAAGAGCATTGAGGACCCCAAAAACAACGTATGTATGCCAAATATTATATCAGATACACATTTCCCAAAAGGAAAAGTACATATTTTTTTTCATATCTTAACCTATATGTATGAAGTCTGTGTGTATTGATCACACATTGTCGTCAATATAATGGAACATTATGCGGCTGACATACAAGTGAAGTGAGAGGTTAAGCTAGCTATACAACCATGTTTAATCCGCCATTTAGTACATAGGAAACTGACTTTTCGAAGCTAGGAGTATTTTTATATTTCGATATTAGTTTGATGTGTTTAAACTTTAATTTGATTATGTCATTTGACTAGGGAATTTTTGTTAAAAGTTTCCTCAACGTTTGTTTAAAAAAAAAAATTAAAACTATTTAAGACCTTACATGTGTGTACTTGTCTCCCCAAATTGGTAATGTCAACCGTAAAAAGCTTAATTCTTTCTGTCGTTCTTTTCCTTCACATTTTTTGGTGAGAGTACATTTATGAGCACATACCTGTGATTGAGAATCAACTTATATCCATCGATATGTTTAACAACATAATTCTGAACATGGCGGTTTAAGTCAAAACTCTATAATTCGCAAAGACACAACAGTTGTACCGTTACACATTACATCTTAAGACAACAATCTAGATTTCAATTGGGACCCCACTATATGGTTGTTTCATTTTTAAAATTACTCCAACCATATCAATTTTGCATCAAAGCAGCTCAAGATTTCTCGCTCAGGATATTATGATTTGTGTACTATTGAAACTTATAGAGAAATCATTGAATTGCATCTAATTATACTTGCAGCACTGCCTGTTCTGACAGTAGGTCTACGGTATCTGACAACAAGACAGTGTGTAATAATAGCAAGTATTTTGTGCAGTGGAGCTTTTATTGGTGGAAGTTTTGCTAGTAGCATAGATATTATTGTAATAACAAACGGATTTATGGCTGGTGAGACGATTCGTTTGAATAGAATAGCATCGGTGGGTTATGGAGAAGGACTGTTTAAAAATTAAATACTGATGTCTGTAAGTTTCAGACAATAAAAGCAAGTAACGTAGCACATTTTGCATTTTGATTTCAAATGTGCCACGCGATTTACCTTGGAATCGTTTAAAATTTACAAATTTCATTGATTATTATGCTCACCTGCCCTAAGATCCGAATGAGCTTTTCTGATCACTGTTGCCGTCGTTTGTAGTCTGTTATTTTACAAATATATTCTCATCTGAACCATAAGGGTCAAGATCATCTTTGGGGTCTATAATAATTTAAAAAAAATCATGTTACAAATGACCCCGCTTGCAAACCTACATTGCCACCAATGCTAACAATAGAACGTATTGGTCAAATGCAAGTATTAATCTATTAACTTGAAAATCGTTATAGATAACGAAAATAGGACCGGAAATATTACCGCTAATAGTGATGTACAGCCGATTTCATTGAGTATGTAGCTGAAGATAATATCTTTGGTGAACTTGATTGCTAGCTAAACCGTGAAGTCATTATTAGGTAAGGTAAACTACCGTCCTTTCGAAGTAGCATAGTCCTACAATCAAATAGATTGGCTATCAGTCGGACTAGTCTATTCTTAAAGGAGGGTAGTTTACCTATCCAAAAAATGACTCCAGGGAGCTAGCAAGCAAACTAACCAAAGATATTATCTTAAGCTTCACACTCAATGAAATCGGAAATGTAGAGACAAGATAACTTAGAACTTAAGATATTTCACGTAGCTAAGTTTGTCCTTAAGGGATCTATTGCCCTTAATTAATTGATGTTTCTGCGTTTTTTGGCAAACAATATAAAATAAAGAGGGATACTGCAAAAATCGAAAAATACCCAAAACATATTTAAGATCTAGAGTATGTTCATTTGTTGGACTTTAGATTTTGGAGGATTCACCGTTGGAGGGCATTGTAGAACATACGGCGGACTCTTTAGAGTATCTAGTTATATATTCAGTAAACATGAATTAATGCAGCATAAAGTGGATGTGATAGTTATACAATCAAAGAAAAAGCAATCAATCACACAAAATTATTTTGATATATTTGTAAACCGAGCACTACTATAGGCACATTGCATGTGCTTTATACAAGTGATAGGTTTATCTAGCTATACAACCAAGTTTAATCCGACACTTCTACTTAAGCAAATGCCTGTACCAAGCAAGGACTATGACAGTTGTCCAATCGTTAGATGTGTTTGAGCTTTTGATTTTGCAATTTTCTTTCGGACTTTCCGTTTTAAAACTTCCTGGGAGTTCAGTATTTTTGTAATTTTACTTTTTTCCAAATCTAATGGGAACCTTTTTTTTCATACGATATGGAATTTAGTGAAATATAAAACCTCCTTTAGATGTTATATAGTAAAAAAATTTAAAAGCATATAAGCTGTATCATAACGGAAAACACAAAACATACGAAAATAAAGACTCAGTAAGAGTACACCTCTTAGCCAATTAAAACATCTTGAATATTGGATATATTTATATCTTTAACATGTCTGCATTCTACAAAATGGATACTAGTTGCAATAGTTAGCAGAAAAGGAAATCATTCTCTCAGTTTTGTGGAGCATGAGATGTTCAATTCCCGTATATCTATAATGTAAGAGAAGTATATGAATCATGGATAATAGTTCCATTATTTGTAATAAATAGTCACTTGATGATTATTGCAGCAAGAAAATTATACGTCAGCGTTAAAAAAAAGTCAATGAAACTGTTACCAATGCCGTCATTATATCAAACGATATTGGTTGATAGTATTACTAACACATTAATGGTGATATGTAATGTAAAATCATGAAATATGTCTCAAGATTCCATTAATCTGTTTTTTTTTATTATGATGACATTGTTTTCTTTTTCAGGTTTAGCATTTACTTTTTGCCACGGTCCACTCATGTATCTAACTGGAGTTTATTTCATGAAACGACGTAATTTAGCACAAGCTGTAGCAGTATCTGGATTCACCTTTGGAGGTTTAATTTTCCCGCCAATTTATAGTTACCTAATTAAACATTATGGACTTCAAGGTGGAATGCTGATTACTGGAGGGATGCAGCTGAATTTGATAGCTTTTTCTTTGTTACTTAGACCTAAGATTATCAACGAAAAATTGAAATCGAAAAATGAAATAGATGGCAGTGATATTACGCAACCGGTATCAAGTACTTTACTAAAAAATAACAATATTTTCAAAGAACAACAATATGCAGGAAGAAAAAGAAGTATAAGCCTTAATATTCCTAAAGCAAGAATTGAGAAAAAACAATTATTTGAGAATGCTTATTCAGAGCAACATTTAGCCACAGATGCAAACAAAGGTTCCTTAACAAAGATCATAGACACATTATCCAATTCAAATGTATCACGTGTTTTGAGTGAATGTACTTTCAGCATATCTTTACTTGACTTTCATGACAAACCTGTTCCAAATGACTCCAATCAAAGTATCGAAAAAGATTGTAGTTGTAAAAATAAATTGGTTGATTTTAGTTTGTTTAAGAAGCCTTTCATGTGGATATATGCTCTGGTTTATTGTTTTGGAAGAGTGCCAGCAGCATATCTCAGTATTTTTATAGCACCGTTGGCAAGAGAAATGGACATTGATAGTTCTGGAGTCGCTATACTTGTTGCACTTGTAAATGCATGCGACTTTATTGGAATGGTAATGTGTGGGGTAATTACAGACAGGAAAATAATAAAAAATCATGTAACTGTTATAGTAACACTTAGCTTAACCAGTGTTTGCTTGATGTTCACACCGCTTTGTAAAGAATTCTGGCATTTTGTACTGCTCTGTATTGTAAGCGGAATTGGTGCAGGAGGGATATTCGCTCTGACTCCACCAGTTTTGGTAGATTTCTTAGGACTTGAAAACTTCCGATCTGCTATGGGTATTCTAGTATTATTACAGGGAGTCAGCTTAGGAATGTCAGCTCCTTTCATGGGTGAGTATAAGAAGTACAGTGTATGTTTCAGCAGGTTTGCTTTTTTTGATTGTTGATGTTTTTCTCTGAAATTTTGCTATCATTCCTTTTGTTAATGTAAAATGAATAGAATGTTAAACGATTATAAAACATGTCTTCTCAAATTTATTTTATAAAATTCTTTTTGATTGACAAAACCGAGCTATTTTCAATGAAAAGTCTATGCAAAATTAGACAATTTTACAAGACCTGTAGCTTAAAAAATAGCATGATGAAACATACCATTAGACCGGTGGTTTTCCCGTTTGAATGGTTTTACACTAGTAATTTTGGGGCCCTTTATAGCTTGTTGTTCGGTGCGAGCCAAGGCTCCGTGTTGAAGGCCGTACTTTAACCTATAATGGTTTACTTTTTAAATTGTTATTTGGATGGATAGTTGTCTCATTGACACTCACACCACATCTTCCTATATCTATTCTATCATATATTTAAATAAAGCATAATAAAATATTCACTTCGGCAAAGTATTAGAAAATTCTATCTGAGAAAATAAATACCTATGTTCTACCTTAGAAAAACCATAACAAATATTCATAAAAAACCTATTCAGAGATTCACAAATATGTTAACAGGGTAGGTATTTGTTATGTATGTTATAAATGAAAAATACTACAGTTGCTAATTACATTTTGTATTGACATTTAGTGCTGTTCATATAATTTTTGACTTCATTCAAACAATAGAACTGTTTCATAATACTGCATCAATATTTCATTTAATAGAAAATTCTAAGATAGAAGTAACTTTTATCACGTCAATTTGACAGCATTTTGTTTTATAATGGCCGTTAACCAGTGCTAAAACATATGCGTTGGTCATAGGATGACATAGATTCCGTATAGGGTATCTCCTTTTAGTTAAATAGTATGAAATGTACTGAACAAAACACCGAATATCATTCCTTCACTAATGCAAGACTCTTAATCATGCAGTTGTCAATTGTTAAAATGTACTTGTGTGATTTTTATATAATAGTTTAATTTATTGATTTTGTATATCGCATCTTTTTCATTTCAGGATTTTTAAGAGATGTAACAGGTACCTACGTCACATCATTTTACTTCATGGCAGGTTGTGACTTTTTAGCTGCGACCATCTTTGTTATTGGCCTTTATATTATACGTAAAATCAATGAAGTTAAATAAACAAATATCTAGTTAAACAGAGTGATCTATCATGGCACACCACTTTTGAGTATTTAATCAGATAAGTTGAAACTCTTTCTCTCTCTGTCTTCCACATCATATTAGATTTACACAAATATAATGTTGCCTAACATGTTCTATGTTCGATACAAAACACAAAAGTTAAAATTTTGATTTCTGATTAGTTACAATTATGTCTTTTACAAAAAAATAAAGTAAAGTAATTTTCTATATATTCGATTTCTAAGTTGTTTTATTTCTTTCTTTAATTGTATATGATTGCATTTTGTAATTTACCTCTTGTTTCACATGTCAATGTGACGGTGTGTTTTTGAAATAAAGCATATTGTATATTGTATTGTACACAAACATTGTTTTGAAAACATATTTTTTTGTATACGAGTAGATAGAATATTCATATCTCGACCTAACACAATTATGAAAAGAAAACTCGAATTCAGTCCAGAATTGATTGCTTTTGTGCCTTTGATTGAAAGCGCAATATACTCCCTGCTCCTTTACATTCAATATTTTATTTGTGTATCACCATATACAAACAGACAACAAGAATCACAAGATAACATATCATATAAAGCAATTAAACATTTGTATGCACCAACCAAAAACAAAATATGACAGACTTTTAAGAAACAATATATATATTAGGTTCTTCAACTACGTAACAATGTTTTCATTATCAAACAAAAGTATATATTGCAAACTATCTGGTAGAAAAAAACCGCACTATGAATGGCATGTGTCCGAAGCGCTTTTCTAGAACTACCTTTATCAGGAACACTTAATGCCGCATGTGTAAATTAAAAAACCCAACGCATATATTCATGCATCAAACTTCGCTTATGAAAGTCTACAAGAGAATATTTTAAATGGCACGATGTTCGTCTTCTATAATAGAAGGGCAATTAAAACATGTCATCATATGAACTTTCTTCACGTTCATACCTTCCACTTTTTTTATTTTGAGCTGCTTCACATCTTTTAAGCACGCAAACATCACTTCTGACGTTACGCAAGACATCGTTACTAGTAAGCGTTACCTTCTTTCCCAATGACGAGGAGATTTAAGTATGGTTTAAAAGATGATTTTAGCGCTCAAGGATACAGACCACTTTCATTCTATGCATATATTAACCTAATTTCTTATGTCGGGTATTGATTTATGTTAAAATGCGAAGTAATTTTGCCGTACAATATTTTCTAAAGAATATTCTCCTATATTTCTTCGGCATTAAAAACTGCCGTCGTGTTATCATTGAAATACATTCTCATTTTCTATTAGCCTGTTCAGTATATACTGATATTAAGGCAGGTACTTCTGGCAGGAATTTCAGATCTTCTAGTTCAATTTAACATTAATACCTTGTTTTTTGATACAACCATTCTTTTGTTTATTTTAATACAGAAATATGTCATAACAACTAAATGATATAACCCTGCTGAAGTGCTCGATCATTTATAAAACCTAAGCATTTCATTCTGCACACAAAACACTATGCTGTTTACCACGTGTATTCAGTATTCTTTTTTTAATTTAACTTCATTATCTTGGATTTTTTCATTACAAATTGACTATTTCAGAATACTTATCTTATGTTGATGATATAAGTAATCTATATATATACTAGGACATAGATTACTAAAAGCAATGTTTGCTTATTTTTGATTCCTATTTATTTCATGTATTAGAATTGTATAGTATGTATTGATTTACTTGAATAAAATATTTGTTAGACTATACATCATAAACAAAACGGTTCAAACTAATCATATTTCCCCATTCGAATTAACAAATGCAAACATTATTCTCCAAATTTATAAGGTTGTAGGAAAAAACTGATTTGAATTAAAACATGAATAGACCATTTTATTTTCTACTTTCTGAGTATTTTCTTGAACTATTTTCAAGCACTGTTCTTATTTCATTCATGTTTTTGTCTCCTCTATTCGATATGGGTTGCAGTACGATATGTATGCTAGAAATGTCAGTGTCATTTTTTTCTTTTATGGTTTTTTCCGTGCTGTCTTTTCGTTATAACAAATTATTGTGTTTTTATTAAAATTCAATATTGTAGCCCCGTTATTAGACATCATTCCTGAATTAAGAGAAATGATTGATTGAATAATTACGATTTTTTTTTATGATTTGTTTTGTAACTAAATTAAGTAATTGGTCTGTTGTATTTATTTTTTACACATCTTGCTTAATTAATTATCAAAGGTACCAGGATTATAATTTATTACGGCAAACGCGCGTTTCGTCAACATAGGACTCATCAGTGACGCTCATATCAAAATATTTATAAAGCTAAACAAGTACAAAGTTGAAGAGCATTGAGGATCCAAAAACAGCTAAGGTAATCTATGCCTGGAATAAGAAAATCCTTAGTTTTTAGAAAAATTCAAAGTTTTGTAAACCGGAAATTTATAAAAATGACCACATTATTGATATTCATGTCAACCCCGAAATGTTGACTACTGGGCTGGTGATACCATCGGGGACGAAACGTCCACCAGCAGTGGCATCGACCCAGTGGTGTAAATATTTATCAAAGGTACCAGGATTATAATTTAGTACGCCAGACGCGCGTTTCGTCTACATAAGACTCATCAGTGGCGCTCATATCAATTGTGATATGTGATTAGCATTTAATATCATAATGACACCAGTTACGCTGGTGTTCGTTGCAAAAAAAATGCAAAATAAAGGCAACAGTAGTATACCGCTATTCAAAACTCGTAAATCCATGGATAAAACAACAAAATCGGGGTAACAAACTAAAACGGAGTGAAACGCATAAAATATAAGAGGAGAACAACTACACTGCATCAAAATGTAACACACACAGAAACAGTCTAAGCATTAGACAAAGTCCGATGAAAATAACAAAAATAACATCGAAACCTATTTCACGAATTTGGGAAAGAAAAGTTCCGTGACATGTCTAATAGTAATGTGAATTCACACTCAAACACAAGAGAAAACAAACAACACAACGGAAACACGACGGTAAAATGTAACACACACTGAAACGAACTATAATAATAGGAATGGCCATATTCCTGACTTGGTACTGGACATTTTTAAAGAAAAAACAATTGTGGGTTGAATCTGGTTTTGTGGCATGTCAAACCTTTAATGGCAATGTTAAATATAACATGAAAATGACAGCATAATATTACAGGAATACAATACAAATAAATAGGAGAACATATCAGACAAAGAAACACATGAATAATAGCTAACAAAAGGCATCAGGTTTAAAATTCAATACGCCAGATACGCGCCTTCCACACAAGACTTACCAGTGATGCCCATATATAAAAGTTCGAAAGGCAAAACAAGTGCAAAGTTGTAAAGCACTGATGGTCAAAAGTTCAAAAAGGTTGTGTCAAATACGGCTATGGGTTTCTGCTTGGGATAAGAACATCCTTATTATTTAGAACAATTTATGCTATTGCAAACAGTAAATTTTATCAAATGAATATAAAAGATATAAATGATAAAACTGAAGTATTAAATAATTACAGAAAAAAAAAAACCCCGGATACTTACATAAAACAACACAAAAAATAGACACATCCGACTTAGTTTAGGTCTCAACGCAAAAAGTGAATAAAGAATTGTCTAGTAGATTGACAAATATTCTGTGTGCAGTGAAAAAGGGTCTTCAGAAATATCTCGCGTAGTAGTATTACTCATATGTGGAATCTATACAAAACTCAAAAAGGCTTTTAGATGATTTTCAATCTCGATCTTTTTTTCTGAAATTCTTTTCATAAAATGTTTAGAGTTTTCAACCCTGTATACCAACATTCATGAGAAATTGAAAAATCGTCAAAAACAAATAATCCAAAATGCTTTTCAACATAAAAATGGCAGCACATGCTATACATTTATTACTTTGGGATACCATACGGCACATTTGGTTAATAGTGAACAAATAAGTAAACAGAGGGCAAGTGATCAGTATGCTGGGGTTTCTTATTGACAACATATTTGTTAAATTTGGGGGTACTAGACTTTTTTTTAAAATAAAATGTAGGCATTTCTAAGGGAACGAACTGTATGCCTCTCCTTGTCGACCTCTTTTTATTTTCGTTTGAATTGAAGTCACTTCAGACACTTGTTGAAAACAAGAAGATCAAAGCAATCAGTTAATTTAATTTAACATTAAGATATAACTTTTAACAATCCACACTTTTGAGTACCACTTATATATTCCCCAAGATCTGGAAATTGAAGAAACAACAGTCACGGCTTCCTTCGCCTCATTTCTAGAACTTAACCTCGCTTTAGACATACACAGCTATTTTTTTTCTGTTTTTTTTTTTTTTTTTTTACAATCTGGTAAGATATAGGTTTTTTATGATATGGATAATTATAGCATAATTCATTTCACAAATATATTTGATAAGTTATTGTGATAACACGTACATATCTTAATTTTCTATCTTTTTTTTTTTTTTTTATCTTTTTATATATATAAAATTGAGAAAGGAAATGGTGAATATGTCAAAGCGACAACCACCCGACCATAGAGCAAACAACAGCCGAAGGCAACCAATGGGTCTTCAATGTAGCGAGAATTCCCGCACCCGTAGGTGTCCTTCAGCTGGCCCCTAAAATATGCATAATAGTACAGTGATAATGGACGTCATACTAAACTCCGAATTATACACAAGAAACTAAAAATTAAAATCATACAAGACTAACAAAGGCCAGAGGCTCCTGACTTGGGACAGGCGCAAAATTGCGGCGGGGTTAAACATGTTTATGAGATCTCAACCCTCCCCCTATACCTCTAGCCAATGTAGAAAAGTAAAAGAATAACAATACATATATATGACTTAGTTTTCCGGAATCAACTCCGTGATCGGTATGATCGGCGTTCAATTAACATTGGCCACAGTGCTGTTTCTTTAAACATATTGCGCTATCGAATATGGCTTGAATATGTGTCGTCTAAATATTATTATGCGATCATCTCAGTACCAAAATCTATGACAAACGATAATATTTTCATTAAGAAATGATTAATTCCCCAACTTAAGTAGCGATATGACTACTTCACCTGCATATGGGACTTTTTTTAAACGTCATCAGTGTCTGATTTGAATCAGGGGTATGTAAAAGAACGTAGAGCCTTTTTACTAAAAAAGTTCATCGAAAAGGTACCAAGACTTTTTTGATAAATATTCCGTTTCGACTTTACAAATAATACACGATGGTATTATTATAAAATGTGGGTATTGACTTCGCTTATCATCTTTAATTACTTGATATATTATCCTAAAACTGAAAGGTTTAGCTAGCTATAAAACCAGGTTTAATTCACCATTTTCGACATAAGAATAGGATGGTATTAAGTCAGGAATATTACAGTTGTTATCCATTTGTTTGATGGGTTTGAGCTTTTGATTTTGCCATTTGATTAGGGACTTTTCGTTTTGATTTTCCTCGGCGTTCGGTATTTATTTATGATTTTACTTTTTATATTATCTAACCATGCTCTAGCTTTCGTTGTTATGTGTTTTTTCCAAGTTATGTTCAATTTGGATATTAGTAAGTTTATTGTGGCGTCTAGTTTGCTGAACTTTTATTCAGTATTGTTTTGTCGAGAGTTGATCAGTATCTCCTGCATGGGAAAAGATACAATAAACCGGGCACATGTTAAAGGTACCCTTTATAATATAAATATGTATTCTGCTATCTACATTAATTTAAAGATATAGATACATAAAGCGGATATTTTCTAACTTGCTTGCACTTTCAATTTAAGACTCTATCATTTTGCAATAGTATTTAAACATTTGACTTTTCTACACTTTATAAAGTATTCACCATTCCAAACTTAAAGATAATATTAAATAGTTGGTATTGCTTTGTTTCTTAAAAAGAACAGAGAACGCAGATACCAGTATCTTGTCTGTGGAGGGATACATCCTTGAATGTCTTATCATGATTTCCTTGATAGAGGGTTGTTACTCACAAGGAAAATATTAAACCAAGAGTTCCAAATGGTGAAGATAAACTCATCATTTCTGTAATTTCACGGACGCCATCACGAGTTGGTTGACTGGTATGGAATAACCGTTTCAAAGATGATATCGGATATATCGTTCCTTATGTCGTAACTACAATACCATTCCCTCTTCACGAATGTGACCTATCGCATTAGATCATTTACCGGATTTGTAATAGCAGAAGCAACACGACGGTAACCAAATGTTGACCAGGCTCTGCTAACCCTTCCGGAACACATGAGATCACCCCCAGTTTTAGTGGGGTTCGTGTTAATAAGTCTTTAATTTTTTATGTTTTGTCTTGTGTACTATTATTTGTCTTTTTGTCTTTTCTATTTTAGCTATGGTTTACTCTATAGTTTATTTTGAAACTATGAGTTTGACTGTCCATCTGGTATTGTTCGCCTCTCTTGTTAAACTACTTTAACAGACAATGTTTCGGTTTTCTGTTCTGGTGAGAACAATTATGCGCTATCGACGATTTTTTTTATCTGAGAAAATATATAAGATTGTATACACACAAATTCTGATCTACTATACACAACAAGGAAACGTTGGAAACGACGATTCTGCTTTAAATAAAGACATCCAGTTTTAATATTTAATTAATATCAAAATTCACATAGTACATGTATCAAAATAAACCTATATATCTTCCTCAATTTTTCTAAAACTTTTTTTTTAAAAGAATTTCTACTTCTCGTGAGTGCTAAATGAAAACACATTTTTCAAAAGGAAGATCGTATTTGTACAGATGTAGGTCCAATATCTTCTTGTGAAGAATTACTTGAAAAGTGTTAATATTTAAATTGAAATTCTGAATAAAAAGAATCTGACCCAATACTATAGTGTCTAAAAGCTTCAATTACGTAAATCAGCGTAGGTATCATACGTGCATGATTTCATTAAATCCCTCTAGATAATCTAATTTAGGAAAATAAAAGAAGTAAAACATTGGCAACGTTATAATTACTGACAAAACGACGTTAGTTCTCTCCTGTGTTTAAGTATCATATATAATCATTAAATAGATTTAATGTTGCCTGAGCAATAGGCTGTCAAGAGAATTCATTAAGATTTTCTGATACTACTGTTTACAGATTAGTAATAATTATAGTTCCAGTTTTAAATGTACGTGTATATATCAATTATGCAAGCTGTGAAACGAATAACATCGATTAAGTACATCTGAAACTGATTTTTTATTGAAATTATTATCATTATTATGAACACCACATGCGCTTTGGGAATGAAACCACCTTTCTAAATATTTGGTCGCGCTTTATTTTAGTAAAAAAAATAATGCTTTATTACGTACTAGTTTTGTACAAGTATTCTGATTTTCTGATACTACTGTTTACAAATTAGTAATAATTATAGTTCCAGTTTTAGATGTACGTGTATATATCAATTATGCAAGCTGTGAAACGACCAACATCGATTAAGTACATCTGAAACTAATTTTTTATTGAAATTATTATCATTATTATGAACACCACATGCGCTTTGGGAATGAAACCACCTTTCTAAATATTTGGTCGCGCTTTATTTTAGTAAAAAATATAATGCTTTATTACGTACTAGTTTTGTACAAGTATTCTGATTTTCTGATACTACTGTTTACAAATTAGTAATAATTATAGTTCAGTTTTATATGCACGTGTATATATCAGTTTTGCATGATGCGAAACAATATCGATTTAGTACACCAAATACTAAATTTGTATCATATGAATACAAAAGAGGGACGAAAGATACCAAAGGGACAGTAAAACTCATAAATCTAAAACAAACTGACAACGCCATGGCTAAAAATGAAAAAGACAAACAGAAAAACAATAGTACACATGACACACCATAGAAAACTAAAGAATAAAACAACACGAACCCCACCACAAACTAGGGGTGATCTCCGGTGCTCCAGAAGGGTAAGCAGATCCTGCTCCACATGTGGCACCCGTCGTGTTGCTTATGTGATTACAAATCCGGTAAATAGTCTAATTCGGTAGGTCACATTCACAACATGCGCTTTGGGTTAAAGGAATGAAACCCATTTCCATAAAGTTATTAGCGTTTTCTTTTCTTCACCTGAAAAAAAACCCCATAATACTTTATAAAGTACTAGTATTGTAAAATGGTACGGTAATGACAGGAACACATTAAATAAGTGAAACTTAACTAAATAAATAAAATAAAAAAAAAGTTTTCAAAACACACACATTATTATTTAAAAAAAGGAGGGATTATCCCAAAGCATATGTGAAAAATACGCAAATGTTTATATTTATCCAAGATAATGATTCAGTTTAATAAAAGTAATGTAATTATTCAGATAAATAGATTAATCGGAAAAGCAAAAGGCGAGCAAACAACTACAATTAAGCCTAGTTGAAAAACTATCACGTTAATAGCTAAGGCGTAAACATTATTCTCCTATGGCATTTTAATTCAATGTGTATTGACGTTTTAATGCTACACATTGGAAGAGTAAAGGATGATAGTATCGGGGATAGTATAACCCTCTGCATAATTATAAAACAAATCACAACCTTATCTTTGAAAAATATCTTTGTTGCAACATGCAGTTCTAAAAAAAATGATGAAAGGATGGATGAGTGGATAAGTGGATGCAGCACAGACGAACGAACAGATAAAATATCAATTAATAGTGACCATGAGTTTTGACTAAAAACTGCAATATATATCTGAGAATCATTTAAAAAAAAATATTCTAAAAGTAACAGTCGATGTGACCTATGACCTATTAACAACAAAATCAATATACATTCCTCCTTTTAATGCATATTTCACCTGTAACTGTGTCATTCCAATCAACCAAGAGGAATATGTTTTTAAATAATACATGTTTTGTTAAAAAGACCTTAAATTTTGACCTATGGACCAAACAATTAATAAAAGAGGGACGAAAGATACCAAAGGGACAGTCAAACTCATAAATCTAAAACAAACTGACAACGCCATGGCTAAAAATGAAAAAGACAAACAGAAAAACAATAGTACACATGACACAATATAGAAAACTAAAGAATAAACAACACGAACCCCACCAAAAACTAGGGGTGATCTCAGGTGATCCGGAAGGGTAAGCAGATCCTGCTCCACATGTGGCACCCGTCGTGTTGCTTATGTGATTACAAATCCGGTAAATAGTCTAATTCGGTAGGTCACATTCATGAAAGGGAAGGGGATTGTAGTTACGACGTAAGGAACATATCCGATATCATTTGTGAAACGGTTATTCCATAACGGTCAACCAACTCGTGATGGCGTCCGTAAAATTTACGAAGGGATGATTTCAACTTCACTATTTGGAACTCTTGGTGTAATAGCTTCCTTGTGAGCAGTTACCCTTTATCAAGAAAATCATGATAGGAAATACAAGCACGGGAATATCGTATCAATTGGGAGATATATACCCCGTATGCAGGTGCTGCTAGAATGATGCTACTTAGAAATGAAAAGTTCAGAATTGGAAAGCTGAAATCATATCTTTTGTCGTAAAGTTTTGTTTTCAATCGACCCTCATTGTCAATTTCTAGATGTAAGTCAAGATATGAAGCCGACTTAACTGTATCTGGTGTATCCTTTATCTCCAATTCGGTGGGATATATGCTACTTTCTCTTTATCTGTCAAAGTAACATAACTGTAAATATATCCATTAACATTAACCACATCTATCAATCAATTCTTAAATAAAGGGTTGGTAAAGGACCATAACATCAATGCACCACAATTGACAAAACAAAATCTCCGAATCATCAATTAAACTGTGTGCCATTTGCATAATATAATCAACAGTATCACTGGTTTAACTCGCTAATTCTCAAATTCTAGATAGAACATAAAGACCACAGAACGTAACGACAACAGTTCTCAAGATAGCAGAGTCAATATGAGGTGGATGTTCTCGTTCTATTATAGTGTAGATATGACTGCAGACTCTTTGCAGATTACACGTCGTTCAATAAACCGGATCATGATGCATAGCAGATTGACAATTCACGATCTGGATAAGTTAAACGAATGGTAAAAAAGTGGTTAATGTCTTTAAATCCTGATAAAACAAAATTTGTATTATATCCGAGTGTTGTATATAGTAAATATACTCATCATATATACCAGGATTTAATTTTGTACTAACACCAGACGCGCGTTTCGTCTACTAAAACAAAAAACTCATAAGTGACGCTCGAATCCCAAAAAAATAAAAGGCCAAATAAAGTACGAAGTTGAAGAGCATTGATGACCGAAGTTCCTGAAAAATTTGCCAAATACAGCTAAGGTAATCTATACCTGAGGTATAAAAGTCTAAGTATTTCAAAATGTCATTTTTTTGGTAGAAAGTTAATTTATAAATATTACCATATCTTTTTAATTCTTACAAAACTAAGATGATGTTCGTTATATTTCTAAAACAAATTTCATTTGGTAAATATTATATCTGATCCACCTTGTCGTTGCGGAGTGAAGATTCGCATCATTGGTTTTTAAAAAATGGATATTTTTTCTAGACCACCAAAGATAACTTTTGACATATAGTTGCCAGGTCGATATTATTTGTATTTCTGTCGTTGTGAAGCTTTACCTTATCATACATTATATCTTATATTCTTATATTCACTTTTAATAAAAAGTTCCAAAATTAATTTCAATTCATGATGAAGTTTTCAGTTTCAGAGTTATTACTTTTCCAATATATTTCAATCAAAATATTCCACGATTTTTTTTCTCGACAATGGTTAAATCTTCCGTCTCTATGTGGAACGGTATCTCACTACAACATACATCGTTTAATTCTGTACTGAGTTGATATAAATATAGATTTTATCTCCCCTTACACCAGGTGAAAAGCTGATAGAGTTCCAAATAATGAATCGTACGAGGAAAAGTGCAAAACCTCTTAACGGTTTATGTTTCGAAATCAAAATACCTAAAGCTCTGCTGGCTCCAGCTGACAGCTGCAACATGTATAGCCATAATCTAGTAATCCAACTGTTCCAACAAAAGTCCAAGATGAATATACTTATGGACTATTTGCAAAGTTAAAATTCCACTTTTGAAAATCGATGCGGATCTTCGTGAAGAATTCTGATGAACATTTACAACATTTGACTTGTTTCCAGTCACATACCAAATAATTATTCATTTACTTGAGTAAACCTCAGTTTTAAGAAAACCATGCCAATGAAAATGCCTTATACAAACTAATAAAGTTTCCCTGAAAGAAAGGCTTCATGCAGAATGTATCACGTATATCCTACATACTCATGTAGCTGTCAAATTGACACTCATATATCCCCTCATTTCATCTTTTTCTATGTACATATTTACGATTCCGTTAAAGTTAGAGTAATTCCCAATTTTTCCAAAAACTGTAATAAATAAAAAATTATCGCAACTGTACAAAAGCCTTTGCACGAGAGCAGGGAAAATAGGGTTATTTACCAGGCTTTGATATCTTAAGTATTTGACTGTCGTTTGAATTATATATACACACGAATAAAGGAAATTTCATATATTACATAAATGCCAGAAAGGATTCAATCCTAATAGTGGATATACAATGGATTTTATCGTTAATTTAAATCTGCTAAATTCGTATACACTAATCTGTTTTGATCTCAAAGTGTTTATTTCTGTATAACATTAATTAATGTGCATGACGTAATTCGTGATGATTAAAATTATAATTTATATTCCATGAAATATGCTTTAATGATTTCACATAATATAATTGTTTGGGGTTTGTTTTCCAATTCATACAAAGTAAAATAAATTTTCCAAGCAACATATACGTTAAATCATCTAGAAACCCACAAACCGTATCACACTTAGATTCTTTCAAAGGAGTGCTAATAGTCAATAACTTGATCTGTTATCAGTAATATCTCGCTGTTAGAATGTTAAGATACAATTATGTGTTGGAAGCTATCTGTCTAATCAAGATTTCTTGAGGTGAAAACGTTCATGCTAAAGTTATTAAACGATATTTCGAAATTCTGTCCAGTTGTTAACTGATAATATTGTAAATAGTCTTAAAGTATGAATTGATAGATACACCTTTCATTGTGCCAGAATTGAAGGCATTTTGAAAACCATAAATATTTTTATCCCTTGAAGTCGAATTATGAGAAGAGTAAATGTATGTACGTATGTCATATGTATCTGCGCTTGTGTTTTTCTATATTGACCAAATCAACTGATTTAACCCTTTCACGTTCCGCCAAATTGGACGTAAACTTATGGAAAGACACTATCAAAGTTCAATTGCATATAGTATTCGCACTGAAGCTCTCCATTTGAGAGATAATTGATTAAATATTTCAAACAAAAAAAAATATATCAGAAATTTTGTCTTTGAAGTCACATGGTAACTGTCCAAAAGTCACGTGACTTGCGAAAAAAAAAATGAAAACATACAAAATTCTTGCTTTTTCGTGTGGAGACTTTTTTACTGGCTAATAGTATATAGTTTAGGTGTCAATGCAATGGCCCAAGTCTGATCGAAACAGAAAGTTGAAATTTTGGTATAGTTGGAGGAAATACGTGCTATATGCCTTCCAAAAGTTGATGCCCGCAACATGCAAAATAACGGATTTCAGCCGTTTTTTTGTCCAAATCTAATCCGTCAGGCTAAATCATGTGTATTCAAGCAGCACATATAATTTTGACTTGAAAAGTAAAGATTCAATGAATTACCAATAATAACTTTGGTGTTTTTGGCCTATGATGTTTTTGTCTAGGGGGGGGGGGGGGGGGGGGGTTTGCAATTAGGACCAATAATCTTTAAAAACATACAAACACTGTTTTTAATTTGAGTTTTGTATGTACATCTATCCATGACTCTCTTTTGAAATTGAAAGTAAAGTTAGGTTAAGTTACGTTTAACATAAAGGAAATTATTGTTTCACCTCCGGCTTTGAGGTTCAAACAGGCAATATTCCTCCTGTGGGCTAGTACAGCTTCCCATTGAACCACTGGAGTACCAGTTTAAAAAAGTAGTTAACTCTTATATTGTGTTGATATTTTTGTGGTGTTTTGTGTCCCAACAATTGTAAAGCGCACACTCTAAGGGGAGACTCACGGTAGGAGGCCGGAAACAGCAACGAGATAGACAACCAAAATAGAATATCAAGAAACTCGCTTTTAATTTAATAAAGAAACATTAAAATAAATACAATATAATTTCAAAGTACACATTTTGAAGTCAAAGCAAGTTAAAACAATGATAAAATAGTACAAACAATTCATGTTACATATGAAATAATAACAATAATAATTAAAAACCAATTGTTCAGAGAACAATTGAAGGTCTTTCCACCAGTAAAGATATATTTTGATATTGATATAGTAAAACTCAGTTAATAATATTAGTTCCTATGGCTTTATGATGTATTTATATGAATTTAAAGAGAAGGTCAAAATCTAGAACGTCCTATTAACCTATGACCTTGACCTCAATTTCAAGGTCACAAACCAAGGACCTCAAATCAAAAGACTATAAGTCTTATTTATAGTTGGTTAATGAGTTATATCAACATACGTGTATTTTTTAATACAAGAGGGGAGAAAACTCTCTTTTACGTTCAACGTACCCTTGCAATCAATATTTACGTGTAACGACATGTCGCAACAAACAATTTAGGTAAAATAATTTGTTGTTATCTTATACAGTTTCTGGAAATAAGAGAGAATAAGCCAAATTCAAAAATTAGAATATGACCTTGACCTTTGACCTTGACCTAATTTTCATTTTTTTGGACCAAGGACCTCAAATCAAAAGATCATAGGTCTCTAGCACTTATGGTTTACAAGATAGAAATGCATATCACTTATATCAAATGCATAAGGGGAAATAACTCTAATATGGAGCGTTCATATCACTTCGGTCAAAATAAGACAAATCATGCGAAGGATATAACGAGCAATTTTGTAAAATAAATTTGTCATAATATTTTACGGTTGCGAAGGAGATGCGCTAACAAGAAAAACAGTGTTTGGGGAGATAACTCCTACAAAGAAAAGTATTCGTTTACGCAGGGTAAACTTCAAAAGGGCATAAACTGTTCGATATCATATACCAAATATCTTAGCGACATATTGAGACACAAATGTTTATCGCAAGAACCAAATTAGGCGGAAGAAAAAAAAAAAAAAAATTAAAAACCAATTGTTCAGAGAACAATTGAAGGTCTTTCCACTGAAAACAATGTATTTTAATATGAAAGTTGTAAAATTAAGTTTAAAATGTCATTTCAATCGTCAACTGATAGGTTATTGTACGCTGATTCTAGAAATATATGGTTTCTATACAATATTTTTTAAATAAGGGAGATAATTTGTTACTTCCGGTTTAAAAAATGTTACTTCCGATAATATTTGAATATTTAATTGACACTGATTCCAAAAAGATCTGGTTCTATATAGTTTTCTATTAATAAAGTACTAAAAATAGCTACTTCCGGTTTACACAAGGTCACTTCCGGTTGTTTTTTTCAAGGTTAAATGGTTTGATACCTTTCGCCAAAAGTCTCATGGCTATATCATGTATACATATGAGCTGAAAGCAAAGATCAAAAACTAGAGCGTCAAATTAATCTATGACCTTGAGATCAATTTCAAGGTCATAAACCAAGGACCTCAAATCAAAAGACCATAGGTCTTAATTATATTTGGTTAATCAGTTATCTCACCATACGCGTATTTTTAAATACAAGAGGGGAGAAACGTACCCTTGCAATCAAAATTGATGTGTTACGACATGTCGCAACTAACAATTTAGAAAAAATAATTTGTCGATATCTTATACGGTTTCTGGAAATTAGTGGAATTAGCCAAATTCAAAAATTAGAATATGACCTTGACCTTTGACCTTGACCTAATTATTATTTTTTTGGACCAAGGACCTCAAATCAAAAGATCCTTGGTCTCTAGCACTTATGGTTTACAAGATAGAAATGCATATCACTTATATCAAATGCATAAGGGGAAATAACTCTCATATGGAGCGTTCATATCACTTCGGTCAAAATAGGACAAATCATGCGAAGGATATAACGAGCAATTTTGTAAAATAAATTTGTCATAAAATTTTACGGTTGCGAAGGAGTTGCGCTAACAAGGAAAACAGGGTTTGGGGAGATAACTCCTACAAAGAAAAATATTCGTTTACGCAGGGTAAATTTCAAAAGCGCATAAACTGTTCGATATCATATACCAAATATCTAAGCGACATATTGCGAAACAAATGTTTATCGCAAGAACAAAATTAGGCGGAAGAAAAAAAAAAAATAATCAGAAGAAAAACAATAGGTCTTTCCACAGAAAAGTGGAAAGACATAATAATCAGAAGAAAAACAATAGGTCTTTCCACAGAAAAGTGGAAAGACCTAATTACTGTTAAAATAAACCTTTGAATTAAAATATTTGTTACTTATAAACTTTATTTATTCTTCCATAAAATAAAATTAAAATCTAAATAATTTTTAATCTAAATAATTTTCAATACCAAGAGACTCACCTAGAATATCAAGAAACTCGCTATTAATATCATAGCGGCTTGATAAGTATATATACTAAGTTTTGCATGTCCTAGTAACCCGTAACTGACTGTAACAAACCAAAGATTAGTTGACGACGGCTGGCCGTTGTCCGAACTTTTAAGATGTTTTATAAAACTTTACTAGTCATATAACCGGAGGTCAGTTTGGCAACTGCTGAAGTTTTATTGTACAGAAAAGTTCGGTAGTTTATAAAATTGCTTATTTGACAAATTTGAAATGTCCTACGATTGAAAAATGTATAGAACATTTAAACAATAATTTTATGTAAAATAATTTACAAAGTAGAACTTACATACATTAACTAATAAAATAAATGAAATAAAATAAACTGCATTTTTCTATTACAATAATCGCTCTCCCTTTGAAAACCTATTCCACCAATCTAAATTATAAACACAAAGAATATTAACACTCAATAATAATATTTTTTTAAATTTTTTTTTTTTAAATACAATAAAATACACCATGAAAAAAAGTAAAAACACAAAAATACCGAACTCCGAGGAAAATTCAAAAAGGAAAATCAAAAATCAAAAGGCAAAATCAAAAGTCCAAACACATCAAACGAATAATAGTAAAACATATTTAGTACAATTTTAATATGTCGGTATACATATGATAATGAATATCATATATCTGATGATCTAAAGGCCTTAGAATATTTACAGATGTACATAAAGACACTGCTTTAAATGACTGTTTTGAGATAATACACGTCGTAATGTAAATGTCATTCAAATCCAGTAAACTTTTATGTACATTTACGAATATTCCACGGGACTTAATTTTCCTCAATGAACAGGGGTAGTGGATCATTCTACATTAAAATTCTTATATAACTTATTCAATTAATGTATCACAATGGGCCTTTGGCAGTGAGCTAATACAAGTTTTTCGCGTGACTGTAACAAACAAAAGATTTGCTGACGAAGGCTGACCATTGTCCGAACTTTTTAGATGTTTTATAAAACTTTACTTTACTTTAAGGAGACAGATTAATATAAGCAATTGTTGCTTGTTTCTGGATCCTTATTGTGAATATGTGTTTATATTTTATACTTGTATTTATCATAATAAAAATATTGTTTACACTAAAACTTTACTAGTCATATAACCGGAGGTCAGTTTGACAACTGCTGAAGTTGTATTGTACAGACAAGTTCAAATGATAAAATTGCTTATTTGACAAATTTGAAATGTCCTACGCTTGAAAAATGTATAGAACAATTCAACAATAATTTTATGTAAAATAATTTACAAAGTAGAACTTACATACATTAACTAATAAAATAAATGAAATAAAATAAACTGCATTTTTCTATTGCAATACTTCCATTAACGAAGTGAGAGTAAACAAATAATCAGCCTGTTTTCGTTTAGAAATTATGTCTTGATATAACATATAATTGTTGTAAATCCCATCATTTTCAGCAAATATAGGATGATATCATACTGTTGTCTGCCTTTTTTTCTAAATATTTACCGGTTCCTTTATTTCAACAAAAGTGTTTTAGGAATTTCCATAACCAGGCACTTCAGAAACAATGTTCTGTTACATCTATTTCAAATTCACGAACAAAAACTCAAGACTTTTTGTCTTTTTTTGTCTCTTTTTCAATTAGTTTGGTAAGAACCGACCACACATTGAGAGTGCATTTCAAGTTAATGATTGCGTTTGTACACTTTAAATCACTTGTTTAACTTGAGTACACGTTTTAATCATACTATGAGTAGTTTCCCTCAAAAATACACGGCGTAGTTATAAAAAATAGTTATATTGCCCCCAAAATCAACAGTATATGTTCCCATACTCTTCGGAAATATTGTGTTCAAATTTAAAAAAAAACCCCAAAAAACCCGGTTTTCACAGGAGGAATTGTTGTACATTATGGGCGTTTTGATACCAATCGTAGTCGGAAGAATTTTAAGGCAACATTAATCACACAGCTGTGATATAGGTAATTGATTTGAGCCCTCAACCACTACTGTACGTAAACAAATGTCAAAGATTCAATACTTTACCCAAGCTAGTTGCAGAGTACCGATGACAACGAAAAGGGGTTAACGACGAAAAACCGTCTAATATGTAGGTTAAAAAAAATTAAGATTCATAATATCTAAATTATGTCCGTTCAGACAGTTTCTATAATCACAATTGACATTGATTAACTAATAAAACAGTAATAGATTCTCAAATAAGACCGACTTAAACAACTGTTTCAGAGATTTAAACCAATAGGCATTATATGCTGTAGTTGAGAAATGCTGTGTAGAACGAATATCGCACTTGTACTATGATTGCTTTATATCTCAAAATAATATACATGATAGAATGATTGATTCCTATATTTACTATTATTAGATACAACACACAGAAATGTAAATACTGGACAGTATCATTAAATTTGTTATTATCTCGTTATCTATGTGATGAATTTTTAAAAAGTTCAATATCGGATATTGTAGTGATTATGTTAATCTTCTTCATTAGACTGGGAATTGATTAATTACGTTTGATGAAATAGACCAATTGTCGTCAAATCATTTGAATCTTCTTGATTGGACTAAATATCTACAAGTATTGTTGTATTAAACAGTTTTATTAAGCTTTAAACGGAGATCTAAATAAACAGTTGAAGTCTTTTCAATGAAAATGAAGGAAAACGGAAGTATTAAAAGAAGTGAAAAAAGAGGGAAGAAATTCAAAGCACTGAAAGATTTTGGGGATCAAACCAGTTTCCACGGATTTCGTTATGTAGCTGAACATTCTTCATTCTCTATCAGAAGGTAGGATTTTTCTTTATGCTTGAAAATATTTCTCACACCTTTGTATTATTGGTATATCGTTATCTTTTGGCCTGTCATAAATAAATCATCTTCTTGATGACGAATTATCCTAAAAAGTAAAACAGAACGAATTGAATATGTTAGTCGCTAAGATAAAATTAGTTAAATTGGAGAAGGGAATATAGACAAAAAAGAAGCATACAAAACATTATTGAGTACAACTATTAATACAACAGAAGAAACTTGGGATAAGAAATATGAAAAGTATGTGAACGAGAAAATTAATACTAGCAGGACGTCAACGATGTAATTACAAAAAAAAACTCTTGCCCAACAGCAATTTTTAAACGTTATACTATTTGTTTACAGTGATCGTTCCTCTGAAAAAAAGAAGGAATAACTCATGTGTAAGACTTCAACGTGGTTAGGGATCTGCGTCCGAGCGTGTTATAAATACCGTAAAAAGAAAACATATCGCTACTTTTCGTAAAAAGTCATACAGATATAATAACAAGAATCAAAGTTTTATAGAAAGATACAACAATACAATTCATAGTACTATTTAAATGTCAATCATTGAAGTAAAGACAAAAAAATTAGAAACTGTTAGTTTATCGACACATCTTTCCACGACGTATTCTGAAAATTTGAAGAAAGATACCAACTTTGAGTTTAAACTGGGAGTATAGCTTACACTTTTGCAAAAAAATATTTTCTCGTGAACATGACGAAAACTAGATGAGTGAGGTTTTTACAATACCAGGAAGTTTTTGGAGAAATATGACAACTTTCTAGCCCATCATGGACTACCATTGGAAAGAAATAGAACGATCCTAGAAATTCAAAGACGAATCATTGTGGATAATTGAGAAAGTGATTTAAGGAAGGGAATCCTATAAAGGATATTATATTTAATAGTAACATTGGCTTTACAAGTTTATTTCCTTATTTACGTTTAAAGTTATTCTAATAGTTATAATTACACCTGTTAAAACTATATCTACCTGGGTAATCATTGTGTAATATTATGAAATTAGTGTATACTTAATTAACTAATGGCATACTCAATTCAGTTAAAACGTTTCTTAATTGAAATGTTCATCACAATCTTAATGTGGGATTAATAATTAGTAAGCTGATAATACAAATATCGTCTGCAACTGTTTATTACTTATATTGATATAGGAAGGTATGGTGTGAGTGCAAATGGGACAACTCTCCATCCAAATAACCATTTATAAAAGTAAACCTCTATAAGTCAATGTACAGCCTTCAACACGGAGCCCTGGCTCACATCGAACAATAATTTATAAAGGGTCCCAACATTGCTAGTTCAAAAACCATTCAAACGAGAAAACCTACGGCCAAATGTATATAAAAAACGAGAAAGGAGAACACATATAAATAACATAAACAAACGACAACTACTGATTTCTGACTTAGGACAGGTGCAAATATTGACTGTTTAACCTTTATCGAAAATTCCCCACCAAACAAAATGGCGGCTTTTACATTAGGTCTATGGGTAAAACGTGGTCTACAGTAACAGTGGTTTTACAATAGTAATTTTTCGGCCCTTTATAGCTTGCAGCTCGGTGTGAGCCAAGGCGCCTTGTAGAAGGCCGTCCCTTGACCTTTAATGGTCTACTTTTTTTAATTGTTACTTGGATGGAGAGTTGTCTCATTGGCACCATTACACATCTTCCTATATCTTATGACTACTGATAATGACCGGGAATTTTGTTTTGAATATATTATGTATAAAATTAGATCAGCACTAAAAATATTGAAAACAATACGTTAAATAATTATTGCGTCCGATGCGCTTTTCTGGATTTACCATCATCAGGAACGCTCAAAGCTTAACATTTGAAATCCGAAGATGTATAAGTACCGAAACTGTTGAAGAGCTATATGTTAAAAAACTTAAATAAATAGCCAAATTCATCTTAAGCCAACTTTGCCTGAGGGAGTGGAAACCTTAGTATCTTAATAATTTATAAATTTATAAACGGACAATTTTAGTAAAGTTTGTTAAATCATGTCAGTACCGAACCGAACTACTGGCTACTGAGCTGATGATACCCCCAGGGATGTAAAAAACAGAAAACAACACGTTTAATTATTTCTGTCGTCCGAAGCGTTTAAAACGTAATTACAAAGTTTCAAAAACCATTATAATTTTTTTTAAACACATCGAGATCAAGTGAGAGATAACCATTATTTCTATTTAGTAGAATTCTAAGTTAGTTTTAAAAATAATATTGTCGTAATCAAATGAAGGTTAACGCATAAAACATTTAAATGTGTTTGTATTTTTACACTTTTTAAGTCTGATCTTTAAATTGGATACTACTGTTTGTTATCTGAAGGAAAAGCAACAGTGACGTTAGATCATCAAGAGAAATAAAAGGAGACTTTTGTTGAAACGAATTGGTTGTTTTTGTTTCTATATAATACAATTTAGTTTTTTAAAATCAGTATTATGATTTTTAGTCATTACACTGCAATTAAATTAACATCGAAACGTTAAACAAATTTTAGTTTCAACAATTTCTGCAGATATCATTCTTGTTTGTAAACTTTGATCTGTAATAGTCTGTGTTAATTCTATTCCTGCGTGTTTTTAAAATGCGGTCGGTTTTGAACTTGACATATTCTTAAGACAATGTCATTTTTAGAGGTGACTTGTTTAGCATCTGTTACACTTGCGTAGCCCCACACTTCTTTTAAGAAACACAGTCAATATCTATAATGTTGACATGCCTGCTAATATAAGGGATGATAATTTCCATATGCTAGGGACGGGGAATAGAGTAATGGAACAAATGAATCGCAATTGATGAAAAATAGCAATACGTATAGTTGGTTGGTATTATAAAATAATCAAATTAAAATAAAGCTATATTCTTTGATGAAAAAAATACCCTTTTGTAGACCGTATAGAACACAAAAAATATTTGTAAAACTACTAGACCTTAAGCCTTAACTATCACCATACACACAATGTATAGATTTGAATTCAACTTATGAAATCTGTTGTAGGCTAAATTCTTACACTTTGTGAATTCAATAATGTACTTAGGTCAGGTTAAGGAATTTTTGCCAGAACCGCGGTTTCCTTGGTTTCCCCCCTACGTAAAGGGTGAATTATTTTGCCCCACAACACATATATAATTCTTTTAAAGTTCATGAAAAGGCATTTATCAAAATGTAGGATCTAGATTTCTTTTTCTTTCGATTTGAGACCCAAATAATACCATTGCTAATGAAACGAAAAGTCCCAGTCAGCTTTTTCAGTTTTAAAAAAAAATTAAATACCATGAAAAGGAGCTCAAAAACCTATTAATATTTTTAGCTGATTTTTTTTCTCATTACAGTATGTTCTTCTGATTTATAGTATAAGTTTTTTTTAAATTCTAGATTTTGCTGCGTCTAAGTACTTTTGTTGTTCATCCTTAAAGACAGTTTAAAAAGATATAATTTAAAATTTCTAAAAAAGAATTCTGGGGACACTTTAGTCATATTGCTGACATTCTTGGTTATTTGGCAAAGTAAGATTGTATTTAAATCTCTGAACATTACGATTTTTAAAATAGTTTGATCACAAGCTATTTAACATTTGAATATTTTGTTTCAATAACAAATTTAGCAATCATGTACCTGTTAAGCTAGTCAGTGTGACATAATGGTTGGTAATAAGCTTGGTATAAGCATATGAACACATATTCACAAGTCTTACATGTTGAACTTGTGTCGATTTGTATAGGCTTACAGTGATTGTAGTGTGTTGAAACAGCCATTGCTATGACTTTATTTTAATAACTATCAATAATTGATACGGGTATTGGTCAATTTTTAAAGGTTTCAGGCTTTTTCATCGTGGTAAATTCAGTCTACTACTTTGAATACAATACACATGCGATCAATCAAATTGAATCTGATCGCTTTATTATATTGTCCGTGCATTATAATAATTACGGATATCTGAGAACATTCTGAATGTCTTTAAGGGGAGTTCGTAGTTAGTTACAAGGAATATATCTGGATTAAAACATGAAATGCTTACGCCATAATGTTCAGACATTAAGAATCTTCTTCAAAATATGTTTAAAGTTGAAATTCATTACCAGTTTCATATTTGTCTAAGCGTTCGGTAAATAGATTTTATTCCCTGTAAATTCAAAGAATAAATATGATAAACGATTACCCGCGTTTGAATTACATAATATGTCAGAGAAATTACATAACATCAATTTACCTTAAAAAAAAGTTAATGATATATTCACATTAGTATTGAACATTAACTAGAACTTTAATTAACAAAAATATGTTTAAGATCCTTGTATTGTTTAAAAGATAGAGATATCGACAGAATCATAATAGTGTTTATATTTCATTAGAAAAATTTACAATAGTTCATAGACATGTATTATACATTTGATTAAGTAATGACATAATAGAAAAGAAAGGATATGGGTTTTCTATTCATGGTACGAAAAAAGTATATGCACAGCAAAATCACAAAATATTCTATTCTCAAAGTCACAGTGAGGACTTTTACACGAAGCACAATAAAAACCTTCTACCTTACTAGAACTTTAAGACAGCGCCTTGTACTTGTTTGTACGGAATTATTTGTGAACTGACGATAACATCACAGCTAAGAATTGAAGAACAAAGCCTTGGAGTAATATCAATGAAATGCATTTGTTCCATTGATAACCACTTATAGGAAACAATTTGAGGGGAAAACTTATAACAAAAATACCAAACTACAAGGAATATTCAAAAAGGGAAGTTCATAAAAAATGACAAAAAATTATGTTCATATATCTGACTCGGTATAGGCATTTTCTGAAGGAAATTATGAGTTAATGAAACCTAATGTTATAGCTAATTTAAACTCACAATTGTCTGACAGTTTTTTTTAATATACTATAGTAGTTATGTTAAAGTGACAAGATAAGTTGAACAACCAAAAAAGACATAATAGGTAAAATAATCATCTAAAACTTATTTAAGTCAATATCAGATGTAAAAATTAAAGACCCTTTGCGCTGTTCAAATTCGTTAAGAGAATAAGACAATAGTAAACTTTAACATTAAAAATTAAGCCAATATTCGGATTTCAATATTTGATTGTCAACTATTTGCTCAATATTTTGTGATAAAATATGTAAAATGATACCACTGCCGTTTAAAAAATATGATTTTCATCAAACAATCACGCTATCGACAAATAGAACCAAGCCTTTGTGCAGGGTTTTCATTACATTTCCATTTGCAGTTTGCAGTCAAAACTCATGATCACCGATTTGAATCAATTTAAAGTATTTGTTAAAAACATATTAAAACGTATATCCATATCTTAAAAATGCCAAAACAAACAAACCAGATTGAACTGACTCGGTATAATGTATCAGTATTTCGTGTGTATTTTCAGACTTGACGCCATCTCATTAATTATCGAGGTTACCCGAAGAATACCGAGGATTTATTGACAGATATTAACATAAAACGTGCGATCGTATATAGACGGCTGTTCTATATATTTTTTTTGATATTATGTCATAGATTAGAACATATGTTTATGAATGTTAATCAGTCAACCAAAATGATTATTCCTGCATGACGAATCCCTTGTTTTACTTTTCAGTCTTGACAACCATTTCTTTTTAATAACTGAGCACATCCTTACCCATATCAAGCTAACAGTATAAAGGTCAAATCGATATCGAATGAATATAGATTCATATGAGGTTAAATTATTGACTTGCTAGCAAAAAATACACCAGCTATTTGTTTTTTGTATATTCGACTAAGGTTAGACCATCGTACAATCATTGATGTAAGCCAAAATTTGAACGATAGAAAAGCAGAATGAATAGTAGTGACGTTTTTTTCACGCCCGCATACTATTTAGCTGTATCAATGATCTTCTGTTGAACTGTGAAATGAGTTAGAATTATTCTCACGCGAGTAATTGTTAAATAATTCTACGAATAATGATTCTTTTTTACAAGATGCATTTGAAAAAACTCATCATAGATACTCGGATTAAAATTGTGTACGACAAAACGATGACAGTGACGCTCGAAACATAAAACTTAAAAAGGCAAAATAAAGTACGAAGTTGAAAAGCATTGAGAACGAAAAATTCCGAAATGTGTGCAAATAAAAGGTAAGGTAATATGGTAAAAATACTTTTAATCTACTTATGGCTATGTCAAGTGCATGCACGGAATGAAAGCAGTAGATACATATGCAAGGATCGTGTCATGAACGTAGATAATTATTTGGAATTAATCAGTAAGATGAAATATGTCATTACATTGTGTTACACGCAAACGTACCCGTATATCTTAAATTCACACAAAATTTAGTCCAAATATATGCCAAGGAGTCTAATCATTTCAGCAATGATTGAAGAGTACTGTTTACCTCAAACATAAAACCAACAGCGCTGAACATTCATATACTAGTTAATAACTATTGGATAACTTGATTTATTAAATTGCACGCTTCCGATAATGAATTCTGTAATAAAAGAAAATTAAAAGTAATTTCAGACAAATTGATGTATATTTATCAATGTGTCTACAATCTGTAAAAATACTTTCGTACGTGGATTATTAATGTATCTGAAGTGTCAAAAGTAATACTGATTCTAATCAAGGTTGTTTTCTACAAAGCACCTTGTTCGCGGAGTGAATAAAGTTCGGGTGTAGCTCATGCTTATGATGTATATACTAACTTTTAAGTTATACGAAACGTGCATTTTTCTTTCAGACTGCTTTGGTTCTTACTGATCTTAGCATGTTTTGGAGGTTTAGTTTTCCAAATTGTAGACAGAGTAACATATTACTTTGGATGGCCTGTAACAGTGAATGTTGGTGTCAATTATAATAAAACACTTGAATTTCCTGCCGTCACCATATGCAATCAAAACGCTTTCAAGTAAGTTGTTAGAAAATAGAATTCCAAATATGAATACAATATATGTTTAGTTTTTTTTGTATTATTAGTACAGTGAGGTTGTACTTCAACAAAGTCTTTGCATTTATTAAAACAAAAGTTAACATTTATGATATCTATCTTAGAGATTGTATAGTTTTTAGTATAGAACATTTTGCTTTCAATGAAATCTGAGACAAACCTTGAATCACTTACATACCTATTCTCCATACAAATGGATACCAATGACACCCCAGGTAATATCACAAATATAAAATGTTACAAAGACAGCTACATTATACAACCACCTGAAATAAAACATTTTAAAACGAATTTGACATAATTCTAACCATGAAGTAAAATTCAAATGTGCGTGCTAGAAAGTAAATTTAACTAATAAACTAATTCCGATGAAAATTCAAAAGAGAAATTCTCTAATCAAATGGCGAAATCAAATGCTCAAACACAACAACGATTAGATAATTAGTGTCATATTCCTGACTTTGTATAGACATTTCAGATGTAGAAATGGTAGAATAAACCTGGTTTTATAGCTAGCTAAACTTAGCACTTGTATGACAGTCGTACCATATAATGGTTAAATTAAATTCATTAGAATATTTCGATTTCCGAATAATGTGAATGTATGAGCTAAATTGTAGACATAACGTTTCCTATTTAGAGTTGGGATGTTCAAAGCCACAATCCATTCCGATTCCTTAAATGTGATAAAACCAAAAGTGAAGTAAGACAAATTGCTTACATTCCCACAGTCTGAACCAAACTGTTTTAATTATTTAATCAGTTGGACATTTAAGTAGGTGCATTTCATTATAAGTGCTAACTTTTTATCAAATCTTATTGGTACCTTGATGGAACCATCGAAACTTTATTCTTCATAAACAGCACGTATGCTTGAAAATAGGGTATTAATACTATTAATAACAAAGTATATAACTCCAAAGAAAATTCAAAAGGACAGTCCCTTAACAAATGTCAAAATAAAAAACCACATTAAACGAATGAAAAACTATACAACAATATGAAAAGATATCCAACTGGTAAAAGTGCGAGAGAAAAATATCGATGTTGAGGCAACTTTGATGATAATCTTTGTTCAATTACGATGTGCTTAATTTCTAATGATTATTGCATGATTTTTCAAACAACAGCAAAAAAAAATCTATTTCATTTGTTTGAATCCATTTACCTTTCGAATGCATTTTGTATGAAGGCAAGATTATCCAAAATAACTAAGCCATGAAAGTTAAACATTGTCTAACTCTCGTGTTTGATGCATACCTTTTGTACCGTAACGTAGCTCTTTGATTGATAAAACGTCGTTCGCAGAAGCATTATCATAACCTTGAACTTTAATTTATAAATTAAGTTTATATACATAACCACAATTTGTTGCTAGGTCAGTATTATTAGGATCAGTAACCAAGTATAATCATTCCCAACGAGACAACTCTTCACAAGAGACCAACTGACGTAGAAAATTAACAACTATAAAGTCAATGTAAGGCTTTATCAATGAGCAAATATAATACCGTATAGTTATTTATAAAAGGCCGAGGACCAAAAGGAAAACTATTCAAACGGCTTAAATGATGTAGAAAATAATGAACGAAAAACAAATATGTAACACAGCAACAAACAAACGACAACCACTGAATTACAGGCTCTCGACTCAGGAGAAGCACATACATACATACTGTGACTGAGGTTATATGTGTCAATCTAACACACTAAGCAATAATTATATAAGATAAAAGCTGAAAACAACTAATCTCAAAACGTCATTGCCTCAATACTGAATTTTACAGTAGCAACTAAAATGCATGTTCGGGAATATTAATCCAACTATGCGGACAGTTCTAAACTATTGTTTATTTTAGTATCACATCATCATTATTTTTAGTATTGAATGTGACATGTAATGCCGTATAAATTGCTGGACGGCTTTGTAAATAAAGTATTTGTATTTAATAGCATGAAATATTCTTTTTTAATAGAGCATCTTTAGCTACAGAATATGGTTGGTATGATATGATAGAAAAAATGTTTACAACACAAGCATCCCTTGATGATTTGCTTCAGAACAATATGTATGAAAATATCACGTTAGAAACGTTGTACCTTAAAACTGCACATGAAAGGGATGATTTTATTTTCAGGTATGTTATTAATTCTGTCAAACTACAATAAGAGTGTATATGAGTTATTCTGATTTTTTTTTTCCATGAACCCTTTTTTATTATTAAGAGATCGACATAGGCTTAATGCACATTATCATCCTTATCGCTGTTGTTCTTTCTTCATTCCCTTTCCATTTTCCCCGTAAAGTAAAGTTATATTTATGTTGTTTATGTTACACAATAAAATAGATATAGGGAGATGTGGTGTGAGTGTCAATAAAAGTTCACATTCAATTTGTATTGCTATACACGATACATATTGTATTGTTGAGAAGTATACGTATGTTTTACTTGTGTCTGACTCTTTTAGATTTTAAAAAATACGGTATTTTTCAACTAAACTAAACATAGCCCGTATAAACAGGTCTTCGTGTTATATTTGTAGGTAAGGTCATTTTATTTACGTTTAAACTTTCAGTGCACTGTGAAGACTCTAATAACCAAAATACAGAAAAATGCTGTAGCTGATCCAATGCATATAATGTTATCGTATATATACTGTCGTGATTATCAGACACGGAACAGAGATACTTAGACGACACAGTACTATTCTGTATCACTCTAACTCTTTTTTTAATCGTGGATGAAATGTGTTTCGATAAGAATTCTTATAATCAATGTTCTGGATTATCGCGTATTTTGTAATCTTTGTTCATTCTGACCCCATGCGTTTGTTGAAATGTACTGCCATGTAAGGTGATGCTATTTTGATAGAAAATCTAAGTTCTGAGTGTAAATATAACTATTTTATGGCAGTTCAGCATGTAGTCATATGGCACATGTTACTTGTTTACACAAAACAAAAAGAATAACTTCCTACTCATTAAACTTTTATATACTTCAAACATTGATGCACCTAAATAAGTCATAGTACGGGTGTTTCAATATGTTTTAGTTGTTCTTGGAAAGGCATACCATGTAAACCTGATGACTTCAACAAGATTTTGACAGACCATGGAGTATGTTTTACATGGAATAATAATGATGACCATTATGTGTCCTCCCCAGGTAAAGTAATAAATATGACGGACGTTTGCATTTTTTGACAAGTTTCAACCACTTTAAACATTTTTTTTACTTTGATTTATTTTAGTTGCACTAATAAAATGGTTGGAAACAATAATGTAGGTGTATTAAGTCAACCTTGAGACTAAAGTTTCTTATTGTATCTTTTAAAGATAAAACCCCCCCCCCCAAAAAAAAAAAAGTAAAAAAAAAACAAACCCCAAAAATACAATAACTTATTATTTATAAAAAAGGGACGAAAAATACCAAAGGGACAGTCAAACTCATGAATCTAAAACAAACTGACAACGCCATGGCTAAAACATTTAAAAAAAACCAGACAATCAATAGTTCACATGACACAACATAGAAAACTAAAGAATAAACAACACGCACCCCACCAAAAACTAGGGGTGATCTCAGGTGCTCCGGAACGGAAAGCAGATCCTGTTTCACATGTGGCACCCGTCGTTTTGCTTATGTGATATCAAATCCGGTAAATAGTCTTATTTGGTAGGTCACAGTAATGAAAGGGAAGGGGATTGTAGTTACGACGTAAGGTACATATCCGATATCGTTTGTGAAACGGTTATTCCATAACGGTCAACCAATTCGTGATGACGTCCGTAAAATTCACGAAGGGATGATTTCAACTTCACCATTTGAAACTTTTGGTTTAATATTTTCCTTGTGAGCAGCAACGATACGTCAGACAATAAGTCTAAATCAGCCTGACGTCAATATTTCTGATGGTAATATGACCAGTTTTATATTTTCTGAGAAGTATACATCTGTTAGATTATTTTTACGTCTGAATACCTACAACGTCTAGTAATCGAACTAAACAAGCATAAAACATTTCCCATTACAGAGTTTATGTATTCATGCGCATTACTCTACCAAGCCAAACCAGATTATTTGTATAGTTAATACGTTATGATATCAATACACATATGAAAATAAAAATAATCTCTTCATTTTGACGTATTGCAAAAGGAGCAATAGGTGTGGAAAAGTTTCCATGACGATAAGCATTATGAATTATCGTTATGATAATGGGATCTGAACAACAATATTACTGGCAACTTAACGTATAAATCAATTAAGATGGGCTTCAGATTCATTATTTGTTTTCTTTTATTGTTGCAAGTTTACATTAAATTTTCTAATCAATTAGATAAAATTGAGAATGGAAATGGGGAATGTATCAAAGAAACAGCAACCCGACCATAGAAAAAATAACAGCAGAAAGTCACCAACAGGTCTTCAATGAAACGAGAATTTCCCTTATCCGGAGGCGTCCTTCAGCTGGCCCATAAACAAATATATACTAGTTCAGTGATAATGAACGCCATACTTATTTCCAAACTGTACAAAAGAAACTTAAATTAAAATTATACAAGACAAACAAAGCCAGTTTATCGTATTTACAACACAATGGTTATGTGACTATTTTATACAAATCATCATTAAAACATTCAAACTATATGCATAAGTTTAAAATTATTCAATCCCGTAGTGGAATTAACTGTTTGTGGATTCTTATAAAATCTATATAACGTTTGGACTATTATAAATTTTAGTATTTCTGATATCTATTCTTACATACTCTTGATTTTTTAACCCTGTATGCTAATATTGCCTATGTGAAATTTCAAAATTGTTTGTATGTACATTGAACGACAAATATATGTGACGTATACAATTTTCCCACGTCAGACACGCAAATCAATGAATGATTTGTAGATAGATGTTTTTGTGTTCTGTTAAATTGTTTCTTTTAAAATTGTTACACGATAGTGACTGCTGTACCCATATTTTGACTATTTTAATTATAGTGTCTATTTAGTTATTTTGCCATGTGATTATGGACTTTCCGCATTGATTTTCCTCTTAGTTAAGTATTTTTGTGATTTTACTTTTTTTAACACAGGGGCTTTGTCATTTTTCCTTATGTATAGCAAAAAAGTTTCGATTGTTAAAATCTATTTTTTATTATTTTGTTAGTTTTGGATTTCTTGTTTTTTTCTTTTACCTTTTAGTTCGTTTTTTGGTTAAAACTCATGTTTCTCCGAAATGTAAATTATAATATAAAACTGCAGTATAGGCGCTAATATGCTTTTAACGAGAGAAATGTATGTAATACTGAAAAATTATTACACCAGGGTTTTCGATATCACAAACTCGTCAAAACGTTTATTAAATTTTATCATCGGTATAAGGACATCATTCGTAAATATAACTCAACATTCAGACTTCTTATACGTTCAGGTATTTTCCATCCAATATTTTATGGAAATATTCTTTATAAAGCACAAAAATGTCAGTATTCACCTCTGAAGCTAACAAAATCTTTAAATATACTACTAGTTCAGTGATAATGGACTTCATACTTAACTCCGAATTATACACAAAAAAAACTCCTGAAATTAAAAATCACACACGACTAACAAAGGCCAGAGGCTCCTGACTTGGGACAAATGCAAAATTGTGGCGGGGTTAAACATGTTTGTATGATCCCAAACCTCCCCTATACCTCTAGCCAATGTAGAAAAGTAAACGCATAACAATACGCACATCAAAATTCAGTTGAAGAGAAGTCCGAGTCCGATGTCAGAAGATGTAATAAAAGAAAATAAACAAAATGACAATAATACATAAATAACAACAGGCTACTATCAGTTAACTGACATGCCAGCTCCAGACCTCGATTAGCTGATTGAAAGATTATGTCTTCATCATATGAATATCAGGCACAATTCCACCCGTTAGGGGTTTAACAAAACTCGTGTAATGCCAACAACTGGTTTTTAAATAAATGTGTTTAGTTCCGATACAAAGACCCTGTAAGTGGATCAATATTAAAGCCAAAATATGAAATCTTTAATGACCTGACAACAGTATCGTAACAATATCCCTTCTTAAGTGTGTTTAAAGGATTTGTAAGCTCTTGTTAAACTACTATTAATTGAAAGGTTTATAGTCTCTTTCCTGGCAAAAATACGTGTATAGGGCAGATCATCTATTTCGTTAACGTAAACTAATTTGAAAGTGTTCTTACCCTTACAAGTCGTATCGGGGTTTTACTTTCTATGTCATATTTTCTTTTGTATTTGTGCTTAATTGTTTATAGTTTGAGTTTATATTCCAAGTATTTGTAAAAAGTGTAACAGAATCAACTGTTAAAGAAGTTACGTATGCAACAAAAGAGAGCCATTCTTTAAAAGAAGTGTTCGATTTTACTCAACATTCAACATAAAAAAAGATCTTTAAACATATGTTAACAAATAGGATACATGATACTAAGTTTATAATATATAAAATTTGTATCATAAAGTCCCATTGAATATGAATTTGTCATAGTTGCCGTTCCTTTTAACAATTATTTGCAAATCTTCTTTTGTTAAGTTAACGACTTTTGAATTTTTCAATAAAGTCGAATTTGTCCAACACATTGATTGATGTCCCGTAAATGTTTGCACTATCATATTGGAAAATTCTGATGAGTGTGTCGTCTTTGATTGCCAAATGGACAATATGCAAATTAGGTCCTTTAGGACTCAGCTTTAATAAACATTTGCTATAAATGTCTTGCCAGCAGGGATTTAAAATTGTTATATCTTACAATCAACAGACGATCTATAAACATGTCATAATCCTAATCACGTCATTTACTTTAAAAAGGGGTTAATGAGTAGATTTCTTAAAGAAAATAAATAGTACCTGGGAATAAGCGTAGGTTAGTTCAGTGACTTGTTCAAATGAAATGGCAAAACAGGGAAATTAGTTGTCAAATGAAAATTAAATTCATTAACCAGAGGAATGTTTTCTTGTTTGATCTCCGTGTGCTATGATTATCAAATCAGTTTTCACCGAATATACCATCTTTTGTTTTAAGATTAGGTCTTAATATAAAAAATATAAAAAAACTGAAAAAAATAATATATTTTTATCTTAATAATCAAAGCATCAAACAATCCTTTAAAATCATACAGTTTCACTAAAAGGATCTCGCAAATTAGTAGACACTCATTCCAAGATCTTAAGAAATTATAAAATCTGAAACAGATTGGCATTACAGACAACGATGAAAATACAAATTATCTCTTAGTTCGTTCCGTGGATAATATAAAACAGTCACAATAATTGACGAATTTAAAGTGTTTAACATTTCAAAGTCACACGACTTGACAATATAAAAATTATAATCAGACAAAGAGTATGAAAACAAAAACAATGAGAAAATAAAACCATGACATTGAAAACGCAAACCCATAAAGTTATAGCACATATATAATGACAAATAGTTATATGTAGCTTTTAACTTTGAAATCATGTTTTATCATATAGATTGTTATTTTAGTAGAAGTTAAAGGTATATTCGGCAACGCATACGGAACATAGAAAAACAACTATGACGTAAACATTCATATTTTAGAATATGGAATTTTTTGTTTGTCAAGGATATGGTTATAATTTATAATATATTTAATAAACAGCCTTAAAACATTGACTTTTATTTTAGGTGTAGAAAATGGATTAAAATTGAGACTGAACGTAGAACAGTATGAATATATGCCAGGACCTCATGATGCTGCTGGTATTAAAATTCTTATTCATGATAGATTGGAGATACCAAGAGTGTATGCCCTTGGTCAAGCCGTATCCACAGGCTCCAATGTTTTTGCAGGTGTGCAATTGCTAAAGGTAAAGATATTTTTAAGTTGATAACTAAACCACGACTTGCTTGCTCTTCATCCCAAAAATATGCCTCCAACTAGCTTGTTATTACTTGTATATCTTTTTGAAAGTCGGAAAAATCTCTATCTGATTTGTCTGTGCATATTACACTAGCAATATGTTACTATCACTAGCACTTTAAACGAGCAGATTAAAAAATCATAAATAATTTAGCCGTTTATCTAGTAACTCTGTGTGAAATGATTGATTACCAGGAGTTGATTGTTGGGCAGTGACAACTCTCTCTCGCAATTGAATTATACAAAATGTAGAAAAAAAGTATATATGTCAAAACATTTGTAAGTTTTGATTTCCACTTTGTCCTTGCCACAATCCCTGTCTCATTCCACCGTCTTGGACAAGAGCACGACGGTGCAGCAGTAGTTGCTTACCCTCTTAGATCCTTAATGTGAAGTGAAGTTTGTTTTGATCCATTTTCGATTTTGATTATTTTTGTACGCAATGATGTCTTGTAACTTGTTTTCCATTAACTTTTGTTTCCCTCAATGCATTTTGACTGTTCCTTTAAAGTATTTTCTACTTTAAACTTTTCTAGCAAACAAAGTGATTATTTTTTTAAATTTGCGCAAATAGATCAAAACAAGCAAGTTTTATCTTCGGCAAAAAAGGTTTAGTATAAAAGAAACTTTAATTTCTGTTTACACGTAAAGGTTTGGTATATTGACAAGTGTTTGATTTCATTCTTGTGCTGTTTGATTATCTATAATACGGGATTGGCAACTCTTTGATGTTAAGTATAAAGTAATAATACGTCATCAATATGTTTTATCAGCTTCACCATGCATGTCATTTAACAATATAATTGTCATATTAGCACATGATACCGAGATGAGTGTATCAGATATCTAAAACTAAGTTATCAGTATATATCTATCACCAATGAAACACGCATGACAAAACAAGGTTAATTGAGTATTTATGTTTTTTTTGTCTATTCCAACATCTTAAACTATCTTCTTTTCTGATCTATATATTCCTTATAATTCACTTCAGCATCGGGTGTGTTACCATGTATGTATATATAGATCTGCTGCTTCATTTTGTTTGCTTACACCTTTAAAGACTTTCAAAATTTCAATATTAATGTTCGTTTGCATGTGATGTCCGCTATGTTTGTGTTGACATTATTTTGTCATGGAAAGATTAAATGTACATTTACTTGTATTGAAATGAGCATGCTAGGATTTGCCCTGTGAAGGGCCATATACAAACGACAATGGTTACAAATTGAAACACAAAAATGTCCCTAAATAGTATTATTACTTTTTTTTGTAGATTGTTACATACGTATATTTAAACGATAGTTTTATACGTTACATCTTATATGAAGTGAATAAACAACTATAGCTTAGTAACACTAAAAAAAGACTTCTGAAATTTTTTTATTCTAAAAGATTAAGACAGGACTTGTTTTTGTAACAAATGAAATATACAACGTGATCTAAATTAATACTGATATTTCAATTGAAATTCCTTTGCTTAATTTTCATAAATAGTCAACCTCCATACTCAAGTTATTCGATCAAAATATTTTAAGCATTTATAGTGTAATAAATTTAAGTTGTACATATATACGGTCAGTGGATCTATGGGAATCTTAAACCAGCTGTATCATGACGGAAATTGTTTCGATGTATGTTTTAAAGGAGTACCGTATAATATATTCAATTGACTGGATACAGTTGATTTTTGTTTTTGCATCGATATGATGGATTAATCCTTTGTCGACTTAAATTATTATTTGTGTGGTTTGTTCTTATATTGTACTGTTATTCAACTGTCTAATGTAAAGGGATGATTGAGCGCTAACAAACTGGTTTTGCCCGGCTGCATTCTTTATGTGACTCTCTGAAGTCAGAAGCCTGTAATTCATTGGTTGTCGTTGGTTCATGTTTGTCATATTGTTGTTCGTAAGTTTTTTGTTTTAGATTAGACCGTTAGTTTTGTTAATTAAATTGATTCCTGTCGGTCCCTTTAATACCCGAATATTCGTTTTTTTTTGTCATGGTTGAGGCCTTACGGTTGCATATAATTGCTTACATGTACTTCTTTTGGACTTTGTTTTATAGTTGTATTATTGGAAACCATACCACAACTCTTTGTTTGTATAAACTATTTGTTTTCTATTCTTTATATATCGGTCGTTAGCCATTTATTATAATTTGTTTACTATCAATTTCTATAAAGACAATGTGATGGTATTATCATTAGAATTCTTACAACGTCGATGTAAGTAATTTACACTAGATATAAATTAATACAAAGAACATATAACTGTTTTAATGTTTATATTTTATACAGTTCTAACTTTGTTTTGAATTTTCAACAGAATTTTGTATTTTTGTGATTTTAAGGTGGTACCTAACACCACAGGGAGATAACTCTGCAAAATCAGCTAAACGTTTTAGTTACGTTGTGTTGTTAAGAAAAAATTAAGCTCCTTAATGATCAAAATCAGTGTTTGTCAAACTGCTATATAACCAGTGTAATTTTTCTGATAAATTGGTTGGTTCAGTTATTTTGAAATTTTTATATTTTGTCAATTACTTTGATAAAATTTTATGGAAATTAAACGAGCCAAATTAATTTTAGTAAAGGTGTTGGGTACCACCTTAATTTTTGTAACCGAAGTTAACGCGTCAAATTACAACCATGTTGCGATCTGACCTTAATATCTATACAGCAAAAAATGCATATTGATAATGTCGAATATTAAACCATTGTGCTGTTATAGAATACAAATTGACATTAGTTTCATGGTCCGTTGTTTTACACAAAAAGAAATTAATTAGATGTTTAAAATCTTTGTTCTGGTTTTCTCCAGGCCTTAAGTTATACAAATAGTAATCAATTAAGAGAGAAAATGTTTCGTTCCATTCGTCATTGTAGATTTCAAAAGTAAAATATGATTTTATTAGTGTGATCAATTATGATGCAGATAATGATTTTAACATGCCTTCACATAATCTGAATTTTGTTTTAGTATTGTTTCTTAACTTTTGAATAGTTATATATTTTTTCAATTGTTAAATTGCTAAATGCGATAAGTCTTTGTGTATGATTTTTAGCATGTGTATACTTTTTATTGTAAATATCAATATATCTCCACTGCAAAGTCTATTTGTGCTGACCAGTCAATGTTATCATGATTAGGTTCAGTAAAATTCCCGCTCAAAAGAAAGGGTATAATAAACATGATCGACATCTATGCAATTTTCGTTGTTACACTAGAAATTAGACAAATGATCTCA
Source organism: Mytilus edulis (assembly GCA_019925275.1). NCBI lineage: Eukaryota > Metazoa > Mollusca > Bivalvia > Mytilida > Mytilidae > Mytilus > Mytilus edulis. Next base: position 23,871,910 of record CM034350.1, read on the forward strand.
CATACTGTCTGTATTAATTCAATGTACATTTAATATAAAAAAAATCATAAAAACTTTATTACACAGTGTATTGTATGCGTTTTATTTTTTTCCATAGATATTTATAGTTTCTCGTTGTTGTCTCTCATCCCTGAAAATAACGGTTATTAGTTTAATTGCAGATTTTAAGATTATCTTCCGAAATTGATATTTTCATTCATTTTAAGATAAACCTTCTAATAATTTTCTATATAGCTATGTACCACTAACTATTCCCATTGTTAGCAAATGTCGTGAAAACTTCGCCGGAACTTCCGTATTTGCTTTCTTGGTTACCACTAAAAACGCACAAATTTAGGTGCAACCCACCTGTTTTCTTTAATATCGTGTACCAAGTCAGGAAAATGGCAGTTGTTATCTGATATTTCGTCTTTGTGTGTTGCATCGTCGTTTTGGTACTGTTGTTTCGTTGTTTTCCTCCAACAGTTGATATGTTTATCTCAATTTTAGTTTGTAATTCGGATTTATTTTCTATCAATCGATTTATGACTTTCGAACAGCGTTATACTACTGTTGCCTTTATTTATTCCCAGGGCAAAACGTGAGTACACATAAAAACATATTGAACCTTCTGAAAACAGCACTCATTGCGACGATTATATTTGAAAAAAAACTGTATCATGTATGGTATATTTTGACGTATCTGTTTATTGTTTATGATTTCAGATTAAAAAAACAGTGTTGACTACTGTATCCCTTTTTTGACATTCTTATGTATAATGTATGTTGCTTTGGTTACACTTTTTTGTTAATATAAAGGAGTTTCATTTAAATGTTAAACAAGTGAGCGTTTTCTCTTGCGATAAAACCAGATTTAATTGACAATGATGTATCTTAAGGGTATTCCTGTACCATGTCAGGATTATGACAGGTGTTCCTTTCGTTTGTTGTGTTAAAGTTTTTGATAATGACAACTGATTAAAGAATTAACAAATTGAATTTTCCTATGAGTTTGGTGTATTTGTCATTTGGCTTTTGAGCAACATTTAATAACAGCAGCGAAGAACAATTGATGTGCAGATCCATTATAGGATAAATAATTAGAATTTGAAATTTAACAACAAACTAAATATCATATAGTCAAAAACGAACATGGTTTTAAGGTGTATATAGTAAAAGACTATTTTAGTACCAGTAAACCATAAATAACTAGTTTCCTGAATGTAATCCATGGAACATACTATTGTTAACTAAATGTTAGTGCTTACAAAAACCTTTTATTAAAAATATCTACACCTGAGAAGGTCATATGTACACAGTATTTATGTAGTTATACATCAATGCATTCAATAGTTTTGGTATGAGCGTTCTGATTAAAGAAAATAGTACAGAAAACCGCTTCGAAGGCAACAAAAATATAAGGATTTTTTTCATTTCATTTGTTGTCTATATGTCTAGATAGTTATTCGAAATAACCCTGATCAAATACACAGTTAGTTATATGATTATAGATATAACAGTATATACTAATGAACAGAGCAAAATCAGAATTAATGAATATACGACATTTTGTCTTCTTCACGCAAAAATCTCATCAACATCTATGAAATAGTACTAATCAATCGAAATTGAAAATCATTCAATCACACAGAACTGACGTTTATTAAGAATACTTTTTATTAAAACAGTCGAAAGTAAACAAAAAGTATACATATATACAATAATGTTTTTCCATACAATGACATTCTCGACACATGAGTAATTGATACTTAATAAAACATGAGGTTAACCTCTAGATATCTTTAATTCTATTGTTTTGCTGTTGAATTGGCGTATTTAGTATATTTTCTCTTCATGGTTTATTCATGATTTTTATAGAAAAGTTCAATGCTAGGTAATGATCACAAATAAGATATACGTCAATTTTCGATGGAACAGTTATACTAATGGAATATATGTCAGCGTAAATCTTCAGGAAAGCTATGTACATATAATGAAATGAATTAGCTGCATATGTCTTTTGGCAGAACCTGTTTTATATATTCTTACTAAATTCGCCTTTCGGGACATATAATCAATAATTTCAATTCTTGTGCTAAAGGGTGAAAATAACGTTGTTAATTCTGAACTTTGAAATCGATGGAAGTTCTTATGCTTTGTACATTAAATTGCTTTATTTCAATATATAGGTCTGATTCCTCTAGTATACCTTTTGTAGAAAATAAATGTGTGAAAGGTGTGAGTTTAACGACAAAACAGGCCGCTTTTGATTGTTTTCATGCACTTTGAATTAAATTGATTTTAATTCATTTCAGCATTTTTGGTTTACCTATCTTATGGTCCGAAAAAGTTAAAAAGTGAGACTGAAAATACTAATGAAACATTCAAAATTCATACTTCGAGATAAACAGAAAGCATCATGACAAAAACGAAAGAAATACAAGTTAACAAAGCACTACATATAACACTAAGGAGTTAACACAACAATACATATAATACTATGGAGTGAGCAACAAGCATCCTTGGAACCGTAAAATTAGGGATGGTTCAAAAGAACACGTTAAACCTGTTGTACTCATGGAACTATAGACAATTTTGAAGCACACATGTAGCTCTTGCTTCATTTACTTGTATTCAATTTGATAATATTGCTGGTGCTTATTCAACATTTTTTTAATTAATTGATTTATTGATTCAGATACAGTTTTGTATTGGCTGCATAACTTATAACATCATTTCGTTGTATATTCCTAAATTGATGTGAAACGATAACGGTATAGAGTATTGACTCTACCATGGTATCTGCGATTAATAAACAATGTGAAGGTTACATAGTTCCATCTTGAATACTTTTCAAAACCTGCATTTAGTTCTGAAATTAACCACAAGAAAATCCAATATACGATTCCTTTGAATGTGGCAATTATTCTTCACATTAAGATGAGTCAAACTAGAATTTTCTAATTAAATTATAGAAACCTATCTGATATGAGAAAACTCTTTAGAAAAGAACCATCTTAACATTTACACATCACACAGCTTCAAGATCATATGATCAAAGTAAAGTGATACAACTGCATATTAAAGCAAAACTCTGCGTTAAAAGCATACATTTGATTCTTTAATATGATAAGGTTATACTGTTTTCGACGAACTTTGTGTATGGAAGTACATTTGTACTTTCAATTTTTTCAAACTAAGTCTTTGACAAATTCTTTACTTGTATGAAATGTATTTTAAAACCGTTTCAAAAAGTTTGAAGCACGTTTGGTATATTTATTCCAAATTTTAAAAGAATTTAACAGTATTCAAGAATAAATATAACGATTTTATTTATACAAGTTTGCATTACTTGTCCACATCGGTTTCACTTCATTTGATATTGCCTTATTTTTATATTTATGAATAAGACGAGAAAGCAATCCAATTATTTTCAGTTAAATTGAACCCGGTTTCAGATATGCAACAAGTGAAATAGTTTTACCGGTTGTTAGATATCAGGTTAGTTCATCTATGCCGTCGGCTATGTATTCACGAATTTGAAGTAAATGTCGTTTCGGAACCATGATTCAGTGAACAAGTATGAAAATCAATCGCACCGCGCGACATATAAACAACCGAACGAAAGTGAGGAGCAAGTGCGGAAAACTTAATAAGATTATATACACAAAAAACTGTCGATTTTAGGCGTTCACTCTTTTTGCACGACTGACATGCTGGCTATTCACAGCACACATTGAAAAAATGTCATTATCATGAAGTTCCTGCATAAAAACAATTTATTTTCACGTGTGCAGTTACAAAACATACTGAAACACCAAATTGGAGCCCCTTAAATACCCACTTAAAGCAGGAATCCAAAATATAAAATTTCCTCTACACCTTTTAACCTTGTAATAAAAGGCGTTTCGTCGACCCAACTTTACATTTGTGCTTTAACAGATAAAATTTACTTTTGCAATATTGCGGTGTTTTGAACAACTTGATATACAACCATATGAGCTATCATGAATGTTTAAACTTAACCGACTTGATTAAATAGGTCGTGCCCCTTTTTCCTAAACTGTTTAAATTAGATTCATGAGGATTGACTGAAAGTTTTACGGTCACTATCAGCTGGTCGTCGAACATTTTGTGTTTGTATCTCTAAACACTGGGTACATGATTTTAAGGTATTGCATCTTTAATAACCAAAATAGTCTGGTATAGTTATACTGACTGTGAAATTCTTTACTGAGCGTAAAACATATGTTGGTTGATGCATGCTTGCAATAAAGATGGATCCCGTCTCACATTTTTTAGTTCAAGCGATTCTTATCACTACAAACCATTAAAAGTCTGAAATGGCCTATATCTGTACTCGACTGTACTGTTTTTTACTTGACCAGTCTGAATTCGTCTGAGATTTACTTGATAATACTCGACTGTAGTCTGAACCGTACTTAACAGTCTGGATGTGTACTTAACCAGTACTTAACCATTTTATACTAGTCTGAACCGTACTCGACCTAGTCTGAAACGTACTCGACTTAGTCTGAACCGTACCCGACCTAGTCTGAACCATACTCGACCTATTCTGAACCATACTCGACCTAGTCTGAACCATACTCGACCAAGTCTTAACCAACCTAGACCTATTCTATGTTTCTTTCAACTGAATTTTATCAATTTAGGATTTTTTTTTTAATTAAAATGAAATTAAAGAATCATTAAAAATACAGTATTGAAATTACAATTTCACAATAATCAATCATAGAATAACTTCAACACAAAACACTAACGTAATAATATATATTAACTTTTAAAATATAAATAAAACAAGCTGATCAAATTATCTAAAAAAATGAATTGTGAATAACAAATGACAAATAATTTCAATATTTTTTTTTTTCTATTTCCGAGGTTTTTTTATGGTACCTTAATGGACTATTTTCACCATTAATTAAACCTAATATAGATTTAGTTCAGTTTAATTAATAATGCAGTGAATGTTTTTTTTTATATAAATATATATATGAAATAGTATAGAAAACAACTTAATAAATTTTAAAAACTGAGGGCTAGATTGTTTTGTTTTATTAAACCAAGAATTTAATGTAATCATGATAATAGAATTTCAATATCAATCCTTGATAACCTTTTTAAAAAAGGAAATGTATTCCAAAGTAACAGTAAAAATTTATTTTAATCAATTTAAGTATTTTTTTGTCAAATTAACATGGCATACATAAAGCACATTAAAATGTTCTAATTACCTCAGTACATGTGTGTTTTACAGGTAAAAAGAAAGCCATGTGTTCTTAAAGTAGTGTATTACTTATCTAGTACATACATGTTTATTCGAAAGGCCTTGTTATTTAACTTAAACAGGATGTTGCAATTTTGAATCAATGTTATTTAGAATTTAATACCTCTGACCAGGTGTGATCTTATTTATGAGTTTGCCCCCAAGCAGAGATTATTCTTTATATTTCACCACTTATCAGAAAAAACAAATTTATTTATTATTTAATTTTTTTTTTTTTTTTTTTTATCCTAAATATAATCAAAGATATATGTCTAATAAAAGGTTAAAATTTTTTTTTTTTTTTATTTAAACAGTTAAAAAAGTAGAGTTTTTTTTGGGTCTAGTATGGTCCAGACTGGGCGAGTACTGATTAGACCTTTGGAGAAGTATGGTTTAGACTAAAAAAAAAAGGTCGAGTACATGTCGAGAATGGGTTAAGAGTGTTTCAGACTGGTCGAGTAATAGTTCAGACTATTTTCAACAGCAAAGATAAGGGTCAATTACGATTCAGTACAGTCAAGTATGGTTCAGACTGGGGTCGAGTAATGTCAAGTAAAAGTCAGACCAATTCAGACTGGTCGAGTAAAAATCAGTAGAGTCGAGTACAGATATAGGCCATTTCAGACTTTAATGGTTTGTAGTGAATAGTTGTTGAAATGTCTCTACCTAATCAATTTACGAGATTTGATCGTCAGTAAACTATTGTCGCTTTAAAAACAACGTGATGGCACATTTTAAAAAAAGAAGCTTGCTTTAAAATTAACATTTCATATTTTATTTTCCCAAATAGGGGTGTGACTTAATGTAATGTTAAATAATTTTCACATGTTGTTTTGTATTTTGTATTTTCTAAACATACAAAATATCAATTTCTTTTCTAAACGTGTTTATCAATCTATGACATTATTTGACAAATTGTGCTGTCGACAAAAATATTACGGACGATAAGCTTTTGAATGGTATAAGATATAGCGCTATGTTAGCTGGTCTAATTACGCTTTTCTAGTTGTGCGTTGATAAAAAATGTTGAAACATGCATTATATTTTAGTTTTACAACTTTATGTAATTTGAGAAAATAATGATAAACATTGTGTTTTTTCAATAGATGACAGATGAAAGATCTTTTCGATGATTTAAATTGCAAATTTGTAATTGCTGTTTGCTTTTAGATCTAAATCTGCAACAGGTTATAACAGTATTTTTAATACGGATAAAGCTTCCTGTACTATTTTTACGAATTATTTTAATAAACAAATATTTTAAATGCTTTTGTTTTTAAATGAAGGTGCATTAAACATCGTTAAAGCAGTTAAGATTAATATTGATATGTTTTAGAGTGCATTGCGTAAAATTTTCTATAAATTAGTTTTTGAACTATTAACGTTTCATAAGCATTTAAGTTATCTCTGTCTGCAATCTAAGATAACTCAAATTGTATAATAAACTAGAATAATTTTGCACAGATGGCAAAGATGTGTTACACTTACTATCAAATATTTCCCGAAAAGTATTTGATTTTCATGGGATGTGTACGCGATCAAGCTACACAACGGGTGAAAATGTGGGGCAGGATCTGTGTACCCTTACCGAGCACCCAAAATCCCCCTATTCTTGGTGGGGTTTGTGTTGCTTTGTCTCTAGTATTTAGTATTCTATTTTGTGTTTTGTTTGTCTATTTTTAAAATTGTTTAAGTATTATTATTATTATTATTATTATTATTATTATTGTTATTATTATTATTATTATTATTATTATTATTATTATTATTATTATTATTATTATTATTATTATTATTATTATTATTATTATACAGTATACATAACAGCGGCATTTATAATAATAAAATTATCCTTCATCAAGTATTAACAATAAAATATGAAAGCCCATGTTATATAAGCCATGATATCGCCAGGTTAATTTCGCAATATGGGTTTGGTTGTCTCTTTGCTATCTTAGCTTTCGATTTTGAATATTAACTCTTACTAATTTAGTAGCATACTCAGGATGCGATTTTAAACAACAACTCAAGATTCTTTACAAAACAAGTGGCAGCACAGTTTAGAAAAACTCTCTGTACAAAAGTGTTCTGATATTTTTAAACCTATATACTTTCAATCAAATGACGGGTAATTCATTTCAAAAGGAAGAAAAAAATATTTCGTTCAGTTGCGTATTGGATAAGTAGAAAATAAGTTTTTCATACTAAAAATGAAAATCGTCACCAATTATAACACGCCGAACTTTTTCACAAACAACATACTCGTTACGCCTGGACGTCTTTTGTTTTTAGCATACACTACTTTCCCTACCTATAGCAACCATTTGTGTCGGCCTATTGATATGGAACATACTTTGTTTGAGTTTGAAAAACAAAAAAAATTTGCTTTCACATTTATTTTACGTTTAACAATTAAGATGATGTTCTTTTTGTTTATAATGATTGGAGCACATCTTAACTTAAAATGAGTGACTGTTGAAAAATAATGGTTATCCAATTCTTAAACCATTGCATCTATATATCATAAACGTAGTCTTCTGAGCACGATTTTATTATTTTTTACGCAAATATATCGTATAATCGTCAATTTATTTTCTCTCTGTCTGTTATGATTGAACAAATATGGCAGCTTATTAAATGACGATTTTTGACTGCGAAGTTTACCGATTGTCACCTTATAGTTAACAATAAACAAATAAGCATGGGTATTGACCATTTGTTTAACAAGTACAATCAGATACTACTTTTTTTCAGTGACAGACCGCGTATTGCAATCACCGGATTGTTGACGGGTAGGGTGGCCCTTAGGTCACTTTGCATACGGAAAATATGTCGGCGAATTGCTTCCTGGAGGCAAGTGATTGAAAAAACAAAAAATTTCTTCTAAATGTGGACAAATTTAAGAACTTTCTTCAGAAAAAAGTATATGTACACGAGTTTAATAATGAAAACTATTTATTTTGTTAAAAAAAAAAAAGAGATGTCAAATCAGTGAAGATTTACTAATCGATTACTCGTTGAATTTACCGAGCAATACTCGAGTACTCGCTCGCTAACACATTCACGAAATAAAAACAAAATTATACAATTTTATGTATTGTAAGTCGTTGCCTTATGATCATAAAACCATAAAAATTCTAAACCATAATGATTAGCTCATTTACTACATGTACGAATTATATAAACTGGTAGTAATCTAATCAAATAATTAAATAATTATATCTATAGAAATATATCTATAGAAAAAATATTACTCAAATAACAGTAAACATTAAAAAATCAAATTCAATGATAATGAAAGGGGTGATAATTATAACTTACTTATCCCGTGAAACATTTTCTGAGGGTCGATACAGTGTGTAACGAATTTCATCTTATTTAAAAATATTATCTTGTGAACTTTTTCTGGGACGTAGCGATTTTTTAGGTAACTAACGGTCTTGCTTATGAAAATATATGGTCTGAGAGAGGTTGAGGAATGACTAAGATTAGCTAAAAGTGTCAGCCTTGGAAAATGCTCTTGTTTATATGTATCCTACATATGCCCATGTGATGAGGAATTCTAAATGACAGTTAAACACGTACATTCGAATCGTATTCAAAGTTAACTAAATTTGAATAATGAATAATATATTATGTCCCGGGAGGTGCTCTCGATGAAAATAATTTTTGTTTAAACTTGAGAAAGCAACAACAGGGAACCGATTAGTCGAGTATTATTTTGGTAATCGATACTCGGTCCTACCGAGCAATACTCCAGTATTCCAGTACTCGTTGACATCACTAAGAAAACATATGCATTATTTTAATTTGAAGATTCATATGACTTTAAATGTTCAAATTGACAATCAAAGGCGGTTGGGATTTCACGGATACGACACAATTTATGTTAGATGGTAACATTCAAGTTCTTCGTAGCGTTTTTTCCAACAGTTCGTGCATATTGTCTATACCTCAATTGCATTTATAATTCAAGAATGGTTGAGTTGTATGTCTCCTTTGGAAGTTTTGTCACTTTCATCTGATTCACCTTATATAATATTTGAATCACAGGTGATTGGCAACGAATAAATGACACTTGTCCCAACAATAATCACTTCTCAATAAAATTTTGACATGACCGAATACGACTTTTCTGAATATCTTTTTACAAGCAATAAAAACAATCGACGGGTACGTTTGTCCCAACCGAGTTCTTCTTTGCTTTTGATTGGGTGGGGCTCGTGTTTCTCACTCCTTAGTTTTCGATGTACTGTCTGTGTGTAGTTAACTTTCATTTTTGACATTCTTTTTCTTATACTTTTACGTTAAGCTTTTCAAAATAATTAGACATGTTTATCAAAGTTTATCTGATATTAATCATGTAAAGTTCCACTCATCTTTGTTAAAAAAAAGTCTTTCTTATCGAATTAGGATCGATATAGCGTTATCTTAAATAAGTTTTAAGTATGGATTTTTCTGAATATCTTTAAAAAGACAGGGGTTGTGTTCCCGAAGCTATCTTAGGATTAGGACGTGTCCTAAGTCTATCTTATGACAAGCCTTTGTCATAAGTCGTGTTCTCGAAACTCTCTTAACCTATGATATATCTCATTTTTGTCCTAACTTTAGGACACCCAATAAGGTGTCTTAAGAGCATTCTATCTTCATCCTAGTGTATTAGAGTTTGGATTTCGCTTTTTGTTCATTATTTTACGTGAAAATGTACATGAAATGAAACGCATCATTGGTTCTCAACTCGTATATAAAGAAATTGTGCATGATTTTAAACTTTGAACTTCGTGTTTCACGATACGATTACACTACAAATTTAATTCTCATTTCAAAACAAATTGTTTTCCAGTTTAAATAACAATCTTTATTTATATAATTACTTTGGTAATTATGCATTTAATTCTGTACATGTTATTATAAAATTCTTAAACAATTTTATTCAATAATTTCGTCAATAATAAATGTTTTATCAAAAAATATCTTGAACGATTTAAAATTTCGACTTAGGATATGTTTAGGACGTATTAACATAAGATTCGTCTGAGATAGCTTCGAGACACAACTTAAGAGTGTCCTAAGTTGATCTTAAGTCCATCCTAAAATTGGTCTAAGATGTGTCTTAGGACGATTCTTAGGATACTTTCGAGAACACCACCCCTGGACTGTATCTAAGCGAATGACTTGGTATATTCATTAACAGAAGAGTCTTCTGTGGTTTAACTATCTGTTTATAAACGGAAATTATGAGTATGTACTATATATGTATTCATATTTTGGTTATAGGTTGTAAATCTACCCTCCCCACATGGTTTATGCAGTAGCAGAGAACTGGATTATATTGACAGATACTCACAAGGAGCTTGTAAACTGGACTGTCTGTCACATACAGCTGCCCAAATGTGTGGATGTAGACATATTTATATGCCATCAAAAAACGGTTTGTTTTAAAAGTTTAGTACGTTCACTCATTATGATGTTATAGAGAAGGGAACAATTGCTTCTCATACATTTATATGTCATGATTTTAACTAATTCATTTCAAAAATGGGTTGACATTTGATGCGGATTCAGTAAACATGCACTTTAATGCCGCGTTTATGGTAGGGTAAAAACAAAGATGATTAAATATGCATTGATGCTATTGTTCATTGACCAAGGCAAGGTTATGTGAAATTGTTTTTGTTTGCTATGCGTACATGTTTTTGTGTAGTCTTTGTTTTACCCCCCAAAAAAGAGGTTTTTTTTTTTAACAAATCTTAAATATTTCATTCCGTTGTACGTGGTCTCGTCATTAACTTTTGTGGTGTTTTCTTTTATCTAATCACTAGGCTTACAAAATAAAACTTGACTACAGTCATTGTCTAAATGTCAGATATATCATCGATTGAAAATCTAGTCGCAATAACATTAAAAAGAAACAAAACTCATCATTGATACCAGGATTGAAGTTTGAAAAGATTTTTCAGCTAAATATGTGTGTTACTATGAAGATTTATGCTCACTCCTTTTAATTATTATTTCAACGATTGCTATTTGCATATTCCTCATTTAATGTCAATCAAGTGACAACCACTCTGACAATGGTCATATACATGTATAGTAAAAACATTTTTGTTGTACCTGTTTCAATGAAGTATAGTACAAATCTGCTTTCAGTGTCAAATAGTTTTTGATCATTTACCTTACAGTAAGAAGCCCAAACCATCATTAAAACAGACAGTTTCCGGATTTGACTATAAAATCATAAAAAAAATAGAAACAAAGATTGCATTGTTTATTATCCTTGGTTTTTAACTAAAAACTACTGTCACAGCATGTGTAGAAAAAAACAACAATATTCAAATGAAAAAATAATATAACTGTGATAGAACATTATTTCACTTGTATGTAACAGATTTTAGCTGAATGATCGATTGGACATTTATTTAATTACGTTTTAATATTATTTCAAAATTGAACATTATTTAGACTGTTTCGAGCATCAGAAGTGGTACAAAACTCAAATCCAAAAAAAAAATGAAATGTTGAAGAAAATTGTATTTGTTTTAGGTTACCCTCCAGTTTGTACAATCAAGCAGTACTACGGATGTTTAAAACAGATATTGGGTATGTGATATAATGAAGTATATTTATTACTGGTAAATAAAGTCATCAGAGATACCAGCATCGAAATATTAAATTTACGCCAGACGCGCGTTTCGTCTACAAAAAACACATCAGTGACGAAATTATTAAACCAGGGATAACGTAACAATAAATTATTTAAAACCTTGAATAATTTTTTCCATATATATACAGATTTGGTTTTGAAGTTTGTTTGAACCTGTAAAAAACTTATTTAAAACGAAATAGCACATCCACATTTTTACGGAAATTTTGTTAACCGTGCCCAGATATTTAGAAATGATCCTGATTAACTTATCTCTTCTTTAAATATACTTATTCTAAAAGGTTACCAATGCAACATTGTAATTAGAAGATCATTGCATATTGTGTTTATTGGTATAACTATTGATTTTGTTATCAGTAAATTAAAATCAAACTAAATATTACTAGTATGTAATATACAAATACACATTCATGGACCTACAATCTGTCGAAACCTGTATCATGGCATTGCACAAGATCATGTTTTTCTCTGACTGTTAATGACGTCTTTATACTAAATCCATCGGATGTTGGATATGCACAGATTGATAATTTAGTCTTAGATGCATGAGTTTTTAATTAGTTGTTATATGCTTTGAACTAGCTGTCAGTTAACTAGCTGTTCCTAGTGTCTTTTTCTTGTTGGGATGTACACGTACCCGTCATCCTTGATGATGGATCGACTTCAAAGAAACAACACTTGGTCAGCCAATGAGAAGAATCTCTACCAAAGACCACATATCTCAGATAATAGGTAGATAATATCCAGGATACTTTACCATTATGCCCTCAACAATGAACTAAACAAAGACCCCAATGCAAGCTATAAAAGGCCCTCGACATGACAAATATATAACTAAAAAACAAACAAACAACCAAACATAAAAGCAACAGTAGTATACCGTTGTTCAAAAGTTCGAAAGTTCTCCAATCATAAAAGTATATTTATAATTCTATATATGTTTTACTGAGAAATCAATGGAAATTACCCATCATTTCTCATCAAAAGCAAATCCATAATTAATTTGGCTTGCAAGCATGATTCACATGTTTGCATTGCCATATTGAATGTTATAGATTTGAGGTAATTGTCTATTAGTACTAATATGGTTCTTGATTCAGTTTTGTATTCCGATTAAGATATTCCTTTCATCCAAACATATATGTAAATAGTAAACACAATTGCAATGGGATTATATATGTTTTTCTCTTTCAATATATTAATGGGTTATCTAAACAAACAATTAAAACTATTGACGTTCTTGTTGTTTAATTGTTCATTAGATAATGAATACTTAGTGCATTCATGATGATAAGTTGATGACATAGTAAGATATTTCAATCGAATTATAAGTACTTAAAACCAGGAAAAGTATTTGTTGAGTTTGTTTGTACCTAAAATGCACTGCATTTAAATCTAAAAAGTAAAAAGTTGTCAGTATTCACCTCAGAAACTTACAAAACCTTTGAATAGACTTATTAAGAAGGGATATAATTACGATACTGTTGTCAAGTCATTAAAGATTGCATATTTTGGCGTTAATATTGAGTCACTGATAAGGTCTTTGCGTCGGAACTAAACACATTTATTCTTAAAACAGTTGTTGGCATGACACGGGTTATGTTCTTCTCATATATGTTATGATGGTATGATACTAAACCCCTAACGGGAAGGATTGTGCCTGATGTTCATATGATGAAATCATAATCTTTCAGTCAATTTAATTGAAGTCTGGAGCTGGCATGTCAGTTAACTGCTAGTAGTCTGTTGTTCTTTATGTATTATTGTCATTTTGTTTATTTTCTTTTGTTACATCTTCTGACATCAGACTCGGACTTCTCTTGAACTGAATTTTAGTGTGCGTATTGTTATGCGTTTACTTTTCTACATTGGTTAGAGGTATAGGGGGAGGGTTGAGATCTCACAAACATGTTTAACCCCGCCGCATTTTTGCGCCTGTCCCAAGTCAGGAGCCTCTGGCCTTTGTTAGTCTTGTATTATTTTAATTTTAGTTTCTTGTGTACAATTTGGAAATTAGTATGGCGTTCATTATCACTGAACTAGTATATAATTGTTTAGGGGCCAGCTGAAGGACTCCTCCGGGTGTGGGAATTTCTCGCTACATTGAAGACCTGTTGGTGACCTTCTGCTGTTGTTTTTTTTTTATTTAGTCGGGTTGTTGTCTCTTTGACACATTCCCCATTTCCATTCTCAATTTTATTTATTTGGTTTAAAACTACCGGTATATTTTTTTTATTGCAAATAAAACAAACATGCTAAAAAACTTGGACGATGAGATCATTTTAGAGATGGAATGAATTGTGATTGTTTTTCCAGCTATGTCTCTCCATCCAAAGATTAGTTTTCTGCATCGCTTTACTCTATAAACAAAGATAGAAAAGAGGAACTAAAGATATAAGAGAGACACACATATTCATAGCTCGAATGTAAACTTACAACGTTATGGCTAAAAAGACAAAGACAAACAGACAAATAATAGTACACAAGACACAACACAGAAAACTTAAGAATAAATATCACATACCCCACCATATACCATATATAGTTATATATACAACCAACAAACAGATCCTGCTTCACATGTGGCACCCGTCGTGTTGCTCATGTGTAGTTAAGTACCTTCCGATCTTTAGAAGCTTTCGTCTTTCTGCATATGATACTAGGATAAAAACAAATATATATAGTCTTCTGATCTGTATTCACCAAATATGCCCTATTTCTGGTTGTGATACTATGACTAGGTGCGGATTTTAGTGGCGGTTGATAGATATAAGGAGATGAGGCATGAGTACCAATGAGACAACTCTCTATCCAACTCCAACTCAATTTGTAAAAGTAAACGATTATTGGTCTGAGTACAGTATTCAACACGAAGCATATGCTCACACCGAACAGTAAGATATAAGAGGGCTAGTGTAAAACCATTCATTGACAAACATGAAAAAAACAACGGTTTAATATATCTAAAACAACGAGAAACGAGACCCACATCAATAAGTATGCATAGCAGTAGACACTCTGTTGTTGCACCTTATTTCTGTCATTTTTGTGAGTTTAATCGAGATATCCCAGCTTGTGTTGTGTATGTGGTTATTGGTCACTTCTTAATCGATTTACCAGATTTAAAAATTGATAAATTAATGTAACCATCAGTTACCACATTTCATGAACATTTGGCGGTATTTTAATTCGCCGTATTTGAAAAAGATTTTATATTAAACGAAATGAAATATTAAGAAAAACGTGTAAACAATGGTTCACTTACATAACAATTCATTGAAATTTTTACTGCATTTTGCAATTGACATATATCAACATTGCAAATACTCGAAAATAACATCAACGACACGACTAGGTGAAGTAAACTACGGTCAAACATAGTCTTACATTTCGGTCTACTGTTTAGCTCAGTTTGTAAAGCTCAAAATGTGGTTTTTCCTATGAATATTTCATAGTGTGTCATATGACGTTTTTTTTTTTTTTTATTACGATTGGAAAATGTTTCCTCATTTTGAAAATGTGCTGATCAGCTAGAAGTGCTACATGTATATACAATTTTGGTCGAGTAACTCCGTAGTTCAAATTTTAGATTCATATTTTGCAAATATATTTACAATGAAAAATCAATTTCAAATATTCATGACCTAATAAAGTTTGATTGCTGTGATTAAGTTCCCAAGAAAACGTCAATGTCTTAAAGTTCGTTTCTATGTATGTTGCATTGTCATTGTCGTTTTATTTTGTTGCACTTCAGTGTTCTTTAGTTCTCCTTTTATGGTTGATGTGTTTCCCTTGGTTTTAGTTTGTAACCTGTTTGTTTCTTCTTGCAAATGATTTTAGCGGTTTACCACTGTTGCCTTTATAAACACACGTGACGAGTTGTATACCTATCGTGACATGATGAGAAAATTTTTTTTGAATTATTCATACACTTTCAGGGATATTCACCCTTAAAAACTTCCGAACCATTAATGTAATATATATTAAAGATACACAATAATGATAATTGTGAGTGTATTTGTCAAATACCATTCATGTCAAATATTGCTTATTTAGCACAAATTTAGATGACTGGTCAGGCAATATTAAAAAATACTGATTTCCCTGCAGAAAAAGGAGAGTTAATGCATAACCGTTGACCAGGAATTCCTTAGCAAAGCCAAAGTTAAAAATCAAGGTATAATACTTAAAAAAAAAAATAACTCAAAAGTCAAGGGTTTTCTTTAAAAATATTCAACGTTGACAAAATATAAAAGTGTTTTTCATTTCAGATGATTTTCCAAGTATGTACGAAGAGAATTGTAATTGCCCTGTTCCTTGCACATTTAATGCATATCAAAACGACATATCATATGCTTCAACTTCAAGGTTTGCTGCAAATAAATTCCTGGCGGGGAATGTTACACAAGAACTGGGAGAAAAGTTGATGAATGCAAATGAGGTTACTTCCCGAATGGATGGGGATAAACTTGAGGAATTCAAAGATCTTTACACAAACTTCTATACAAAATTATCTGTTGTTGAAAATGAATTGTTTGGTAATTTAATGAACTTACTGGGAGAGGTGAAGATACGATTTTCAGAGGATTTTGACTTTTTAAGATCAGTTTGTTCTTGGAAAAAATGGTTGTATGGGTATCAAGAATACATTGTGCAGAAGAATTTCATCCGTGCACGAGACGCATACGAAGAGCGCCATTTTCATATCATTTCCCTTGCGTATACTGAGTTTATTTTAATGATTGAAAATAAGATAAAATCATTAAATTCAACCGTCTTTGCTGACGAGGCTGTCCGCGATTTTCTTTATCATCAAACTATTAATATTTTATTGAATAGACAAGAAATAGTTCGAAGATCACTCATAAATTTTACTGAATTAATAACAGCTTATCGTGAGGGGGTAGGAATATTCAACTATACTTATGACTCTGCACCAAAGTCGCACAACGATTACGCAGTTCCGGTGCATTTGATGAATGATTCTTTAACGCATAATAATTATGCCGTTAAATACACTGACAGATTTGAAAGTTATTTGAATAGAACTTATGACATTTTAACATATTTGAAGGAATTAGCTGATAACGCGTATGCAAACCGTATTGTGACAGACGATGAAATGTTTTATGGGATAGAAGAATTTAGATGGTTAATGCGAAATTGGAGATACGCAAAAGCAGTTACTTATTACGAAGTAGTAGAACGACCATATCGTATATTACAAGACAGACATTCAGAGTTTGAACAGAAGTGTTTCTCTGCAGAAGCTGTAATGGAATCGATAGAAGAAACAATACATTCCTTAACAAACACAATTAGATCGGTTAATAACACTCTTTTTGCACCACTTCATTTGATTAGTTCTATTACTGATCGTTATTTTTCTAATTTTGTCGGTACAAAGTATGATATTGGAACTCAGTTTTTATCTGGACAAGTGAAAAATGGTAAACTTGATCTTACAAACTTATTACAATTGATCTTAACTGATGATTCTGATATATCGTCAGAATTAGACCGAGTATTTTCGTATCATTTAGAAATTTATGAAACAATAGTAAATGACCAAGACTCCTTTATTTACTACAATTTTTCCAACCATTCCGAATATTTACAAACATTTGAAGATATAAAAGAAACGATTACTAGTAATTATACAGGACTCAAAGCTTTGGTAACATTGTACGAAACAGTTGGTGAAGACGGGACAGCGTTCTTACAATCCGTAAAAAACTTGGAAGAATACTTTTCAGCTTACATGGGAATGATGAATATTAATAATGAATTTATTAAGTAAGTAGCATTAACTTAGCCAATTCAAAGTTCAATTTGCTTTATATGTTAATCGTTATACATGTAAATATGTTGTTTCATTATTGAGATTTAAAACAAAATGGCTATGATTTATAAAGTTTCTGTGCACACAGTTCATATTTCTTGATATACTCTCACAACCAAATGCTTAAAATCCCTACATTAAAAGTAGTACAATATGAAATTTATTGTATTAGTCTGCTGTTTAATAGATATAAATCGATGTGGTGAAATAAATCCGGGTAAAAAAATAAACGCGGGAACACACATATATAAAGGCAACAGAAGTATACCGCTGTTCGAAAGTCATTTATCGATTGATAGAAAACAAATATAGGTAACCAACTAAAATGAGGTTAACACAACAAATATAAGAGAAATACAAAGAAATATTGACGTGAAATGAAAAAAAAAGACAATGCAACACACACAGAACGATCTATAAGATAACATCAATAAACTATAAGACGATAAAGGAACAATAGAAACATTTAATGGCAGCAAAAACTAAAGCAAAATTAACAGAAACGAACTATTTGATAACAACTGCCATATTCCCGAGTTAATGTAGGACATTGTAACAAAAAATGGTAGATAAAACCTGATTATATAGCTAGCCTAACCTCCCGCTTATATGAGAATCTTTAATGTTCCACTAAAATGAAACATTACATGATAGTAAGAAGTATAATGACACGAATACCAATCTCTGAGAAAAATTAAAAACGGAAACGTTTCTAATCATATGTCGAATGAAAAGCTCAAACACATCAAACGACTTGATAACAATTTTCATATCTATCTTTATATAGTACTTTAAATAGTTGTTGTTGTCTATATATATTTTTTTGTCAAATGGGATAACTATTGTCAGAGGGCAAAAAGTATTCCGGAATGTACTGCAATTTAATAAGTTCATCTCGATTTTCTCCTCTGACGATTAACCCAATTATAAAATTTTATTGGAATAACAAGACCTTTAGCTATTGTTAATAGGTGTAACTGTTTTTTTGTTTTAAATGTGACGGATATTTTTTTTATCTTTTTACCGAGAGCGACTTGTAACAATAGTTTTACTTGATTGAGTAACACAACGGGTGCGGAAGTGCTGCTCATTTTTTTTTATAATCATTGGTGATGTTATAGTCTGGTTTTATCGGACTTCTCCCTCTCTCTCTTTCTCTCTCTCACTCTAGTTAGTTTTAGTAAATTAAATGACAACAGCAAGTTACCTAAATAAGTGGATTTACCTATTTGAGAGGCGTACACGTTTCATGATTTCAAACATTCAGATATTGGACGCTTATATGTCATAAAGTCTTAACTTTCTAAGAGTTCAAACATTTGTACAAAATGTGATCTTTTTAGATTCCTTTTAAGACAACACTGTACATCTCTGACGGTTAAAGTAAAAAGAAATTACAATTCAAAATGAACGCTTTTGATATTTCCTTTAATTGAAGCAAGACACATTTGATAAAGACTGTACAAAATGACATTGTAACTTTTTGAGCAACTTTTGCACAGGTGAAAATGGTCAATTTAAATGAATCGTGATAAAATGAACAATGTCAATTTATGCACGATTTTCATGTTTTCTGCTTAAGGAAATTTTAATTCCATTATTTAACCCCTTATATTTTCTTTTCTTAATATGTTTTAGGGAAAATTTTCTACAACTGGATATATTTTATAAACAAATGAGCTATGAGGAAATAACTCAGCAGGAAGCTTATGATCCATTTGCTCTGATTTGTGAGTATCAAAAATTAATTAACCAAGTTATGTTTTTTAGTTCAGCAAATTGATCTTGATGTATAACAAACGAATGAAACACCCTAAAATTAAATTTAATGGCAAAATTAAGGCAAAGAAATAAGCTGAATGTTGATATGTATCAGAAACTAACAACATAAACAAAAAACCCAAAAGCGCATCATTTAATAGTTTGAGCTTTAATTAATCTTTCTTTACTTTTCTTGATCAATTTAATCAATCATTTGTTGCAATGCGGAGATCTTTGAATTCACATCGACCAGAAACTAACCAATAACGGATCATATAACACATGAGGACTTCTGTTGAAAAATTTTCTACAAAGTGAGGTTGCGATGTTCTTAATTAATATTGAATTACTGCGTCTTATTTGAACTAGAACGAAGTTTATTATCATTTAATAATTTATCAACGAAAGAACATATACTGGGTTTGGATACTCAAGTTGATTAAGCTTAAAAAATCACATATGACCAGGACAAAATGATGTTCACAAAACAAAACCACACTGTTTAGCAGGCCTGTTTTAATGAGTGTAAAACACATTCAAATCAAACATGTCTTGTTTAAGAAGTATATATCGAAACAAGTCCTGCCTAAAGTTAACGTCAATCCTGACAGCTCCGAATAATTTAGACTTGTTCTAAAGTAAATGATTTGATTTGCTCCACACTAAGTTTAATTGTGAACAAAGACATTTTAACATATAGATAACAAACCATAAACATGTTACGTTGTATTTTTTTGGTACAATAAACTACTTAACTTTATATGTATATAGGTATAGGAAGATGTGGTTTGAGTGCCAATGAGACAACTCTCCATCCAAATAACAATTTATAAAAGTCTCCTTTACATATATAACATGTATACATATAATATTATAAGATATCTTCGTTGTATTGAGTAGATACTTTTTTTTTTTAAAGTAATATTTACAATTTCTTTTTCAGGTGATATTGGAGGATCTATGGGACTATTTCTAGGAGCAAGTTTACTGTCTTGGTGTGAAATATTGGATTTATTTATCACAAATTTTATGTTACCAAGAAACAGGCCGCAAAAGTAAAATTGATGACAAAAAAATGTATAGTGAAATGTTTGTATCAACAAATTGTACAAGTTTGTACAGACAAACGACTATTCGCTTACACTATTTCATTCATATTAATCATATCTCAAACTGTTAAACAAACTATTACTTTGTATAACACTTGTTATATCGAAATCAGTATTTGATTGGTCAAGACTAGCCCACGTGATATTGATTCAAACCCCATAATTGATCAGAGTATTAAATTCGCCTCTTTACATTGGGACTTCCTTGTGTGATGTTGCGAGCCGTTAATGTACATAGCTTTCTGAATATTGACCAATAGCAAGCGTTTTGAATATTTAAAACATTAACTGTCGAGAGTGGATAAAAATAGTATTTCACAAGATTTGGTGGTGGGATCTTTATCTCTAATGATTTCTTTACAATATATGCAGGAAAACTTATTCCTTCTTTTCAAGTGATCTACAAAAAAGGTTTTCTTTCTATGAGATGTTATCAGACTTGGTTGTCTTTTTTCATGCCACCACAATAGGAAATTCAAGGGAAAGGAAGAAAATTCGACGCCAAAATCGAATTTTGACCATTAAGTAACCAGCTGAGATCAACAAACTACAAAAGTAAAATCACAAAAATACTAAACTCGGAGGAAAATTCAAAACGGAAAGACCCTAATCAAATAATAAAACACATCAAACGAATTGACAGCAACTGTCATATTCCTGACTTGGTTTGACTGGACGAGTTTCCCTTGTATTAGTTTAACCTTTCAAGGATTAAATGTAAAAGTTGTCAAATCCTTACAGTAATTGAATATTAATGAGTCTGAATAGTTAATGTACAGTTTTATAATTTAAAGAATTTCCATAAAATTTAAAAAAAGTTATTCCTCTCTTCATGTTAATAAAAGAGGTATTTTGGTACAAAATAACCAATTTCACATAGTTCGGTCAATTTTGTAATCAAAAGATATTACTAGGTTATTAGGAACTGCAAGACAATCAAAAGATAGGTGAAATATGCCAAATGAACATTCAAATTATAGGGATAGCGCATAATAATTGAACGAAGGTTGAAAACTAAGGTACGATCCCAGTAAAGTTATAAATTCTTTAAATCAAGTAATTGTAAAAGGTAATCAATTCATCACTGTGATTAGATTTTTGAACATGGTTTTTATTTGTGTTTATATTGATTTTGTTATCAGAAAATTAAAATCAAACTTAACATTATTTCTATATACATATAAAATTGAGAATGGAAATGGGGAATGTGTCAAAGAGACAACAACCAGACCATAGAGCAGACAACAACAGAAGGTCACCAACAGGTCTTCAATGCAGCGGAGGTGTCTTTCAGCTTCCCACTAATGGATCCGCAATCTGCATTTACCTATATCTTAATTAGCATTGCATAAGGTCATGTTTTTCTCTGACTTATAATGACATTAAATCCACTGGATGTGCACCGATTGACATTTTAGTCTTAAATGCATGTTTTTTGTAATAGTTGTTATTAACTTGAAACAAGCTGTCAATACATGCATGAATTCATTGTCTTATGTTTTGGAAAGGTAAAAGTACCCAACCATGTCGCATGTACTCTTAGGTCTGTACTCATTGTCTTATGTTTTGGGAAGGTAAAAGTACCCAGCCATATCCACTTTGTGTTTTTATAAGGTTTATTTCTGCTTTGTATCCATTTCTTTACAACGAATTTAATAGCTCTTTTGTTTTACAAGCATTTAGTAATTTCCAAAACTAACTGACCAAGTAGCTTTCGAAAAATGATAATCAATTATGTTTATGTTTGAGACTAAGAGCAGCAGGAGTGATCTCAAATAACATCACATGGTTATTTTATATTATTTGAAATATCAGTTAGCTCTTAAATATAAGTAACAATAAAGGTTCTGATTTCTGCTGCTTTCCTACAAGATACGCTTAGCCGTATTAGGCACACTTTTTTGGAACTTTGAGTCCTTTATGCTCTTCAATTTTTTACTATTTGGATTTTTAACTATTTTGATTTGATCGACACTGATGAATCTGGTGTATTACATTATAAGCCTGGTATCTTTGATAACTTCTTACAGATGGAATGAAAAAAACTGATAAATAATTGATAAACATAGAATCGTCGTTAGAAAAAACCCAACAAAAACAAATATATCTGCTGCAACTCGTATAAAAATGACAATAAAAAGATTTTCAATGAGACAGATCAACACCAGGGAGCCAAATGGCGTTTAAGTTTCAAACTGAAGGTCACCGCACGGTTTTCAATAAAACCAATAACATATAGTCGATTATGAAAAGTCCCGAAATTACAATTGTAATATAATTCAAATGAGAAAAAAAACCGCCCTGATTCATGTACTAAATAGTTATCAAAGGTACCAGGATTATAATTTGTTACGCCAGACGTGCGTTTCGTCTACATAAGACTCATCAGTGACGCTCATATCAAAATATTTATAAACCCAAACAAGTACAAAGTTGAAGAGCATTGATGATCCAAAATTCCAAAAAATTGTGCCAATGTTTAAAAAAACAATGTTTAAAAAAAACACAAATATTATATACTGCAGCAAACGAGAACCACTAAATTATATGCTTCTGACGTGACACAGGAATATACAAAATGTGTACAAAGTTTAACAAATTTTGTTATGCCAACCACATAACCTTGGACGTTTGCTTAAAAGTACAAAACAAGAGATCTAACTATAAAATCTAATGAGTTTATCTTACTCATCAGATCGACACAAAGCCCAAAATCCTAACAAAAACACTACGGAACCATAATACAAAGCCTTATGTTATAAAAATAGCGTAAGTTCTATGTATACAAATACGTCATGTAAGTGTGGTGAGACGATTAAAGCTTTATTTCTCCTTCAGATTATATACGTACGGATTTATTCAGTTCTGATTAAATACCTAGGAACTGTTAGTTAGGATTTATAAATAGTTTAGCAAAAACCTTTGGTCAAAGCATTTTGTAAGTTGTCCAGCTTAACTTGTTTCTTAAGTGAACATTTTCTTACTTAGGCAAAAAAAGGTTGACAAACAGATATTGACATAATTAATAGTAGTATAACAAAACAATTCCAGATCTTTAAGGTGACAGTAAGAACTTCGCGGAAAATTTATAACGGAAATTCCATAATCAAATATCAAAACCAAAAGCTCAAACACATCAAACGACTTGTTATCAACTGTCATATTCCTGACGTAGTACAGGCATATATTTTTTTTATGTAGAAGTGTGTTTGTTATAGAGAATAAAAGAGGGACAAAATATACCAGAGGGACAGTCAAACTCATAAATTGACAATAAACTGACAACGCCATGAAATGAAAAGGACAAACAGACAAACAAAAGTACACATAACACAACGTAGAAAACTAAAGAATAAACAACACGAACCACACCAAAAACTAGGGGTGATCCTAGGTGCTCCGGAAGGAAATGCAGATCCTGCTCCACATGTGGCACCTGTCGTGTTGCTTATGGGATAACAAATCCGATAAATAGTCTAACTCGGTAGGTCACATTTATGTAGGGGAAGGGGACTGTAGTTACGACGTAAGGAACATATCCGATATTATTTGTGAAACGGTTATTCCAAAACGGTTAATCAACTCGTGATGGCGTCCGTAAAATTTATGAAGAGATGATTTCAACTTCAATGTTGGGAACTCTTGATTTAATAGCTTCCTTGTGAGCAACAACCCTCAAGAAAATCATGATAGGAAATGCAAGAACCGGAATATCGTATCAATTGGGAGATATATTATACACCGTATGCAGGTGCTGCTGGAATGTTACTACTTAGAAATGGAGAGTTCACAATTGGAAAGCTGAAATCATCTCTTTTGTCTTAAAATTTTGTCAATTTCTAGATGTAAGTCAAGATATATGACCGACTTAACTGTATCTGATGTATCCTTTAGCTCTAGTTCAATGGGATAAATGCATTCGACAAGGTCACCAAATTTTGAATTATTGTGAAAGAACATCGTCTATATAGCGGAAAGTAGAGTTAAAGGATATTGGAAACTTCTTTTCTTTTTTCCTACGAAGTTCCTGTAAGAAGTCAGCATCATATTAATAAAGAAACAAGTCGACAAGAAGAGGGGCACAACTCGTTCCCATTGGAATGCCGATTGATTGTCTGTTGATGAACACGTCCTCCGAACGTAACAAACATATTGTCAATCAAGAAATCAAGCATCTTGATAATGTCAGTTTCAGAGAATTTTTTGTTTGAATCAGAGTGATCCCTTACAAAGTAGGATTTATCCCTTCCTAAGACAAGAGACTAGTATCTTCATTGGCCATTCTTTTTTATGAAACAAAGCAATACCAACTCTTTCAATTTGTCTTTTAGTTTGTAATGTGGAATACTTGTATAAAGTCTAGAAAAGTCAAATGTTTTAATACTATTACAAGATGAAAGAGAGTTAGATTGTATGTACTCTAAAATATCTTTGAATTTTTTAAGTATCAACATCTGATTCACGCCACCTCTAGATTAGGCAGATTCACAATAACTTTGAAGCCCGTCTTTGATTGTTGATAAAAATAGATATTAATAATTAAGAAAGAGGTTTCGAGGAGCACTTGCCCATGTAGTTTACTCTGTTACTGTAAGAAATTTTAATCAAATTGGTTAATAATGTTGCTTGACCTTCTACTTATTTGTCATGTTTCTCAGGTGTAATGTGCCATTTTGCCCAAATACAAGTGAGATGGGAGACTCGGTTAACTACTGACCCCCTATGGACCATTAAGGGTGAATAAAATCCATAGGGGATTCGGCCTCCGGCCTCGCCCCCTATGAATTTTACTATTCCTCCATGGATCCGTAGGGGGTCAGTAGCGAACCATATAGTATAGTATATAGTATTTTCTGTTTTGCCCGGTCGTAAAAAAATCGTACGTTGCATTTTCTGTCAAATCAAGGTCAAAGGCCATAAATAAACATTCAAGTTTTGAGCAAATTATTAAACAAAAGGCCATTTTTCTAATTCTTGTACCAGAAAATTTTCCAAAAGATCATATGAACTGTATTTAACATGATACATTATTAAGGTTAGATGCGCAATATGTCCTAAAAATTGCAATTCATTACAAACTGTAAAAAAATGAAAAAATGTTCCAAAAGCAAAATATTTCTCGGGGGATCGATATTGTATGCTAAAAAAAGACAAGGAATATTTGTTTTGTAATTTTAAGATGCATTTATCAATTATTGTTCATAGAACAGCCTTCTATTGAAGGGTTTTCAGTTGCCCAAAAGTCTGGCATCTGCAAATAGCGATCAATTTGTAAATCTATGTTATTTTGGTACATCGCTCATTGTCAATATCAGGGAGGAGAATGATTGACAATAATAAAATAAGGGATATTTAAAGTTCGAAAAGAATATCTACGAGCTAATTGAGGTAAACATATGTTTTTTACGATGTTAAACTTATTTAATTTTTGTAATCATGTTTAAATGCAAACATGACTTTGCGACTAAATCGTAGGCAACATTTAAATAAGTTACTTTGTTTAGAAAAACTTGGTTGTCTCAAGCGGGATGTAAACGAATTGAATGTAATGCTGCTGCTTTTTATTTAGTTTAAAATTGTGTTAGACATTTTAAATGTGTTTAGAAGTATAATCTCTTTAACTGTTTGAATACAAGATTATCATGTTTTCCAAACTCGGTATCAAGTCTTATTCGGTAGGTGACAATCAAGGCATAGATGACGGTATTTTATCACGTCGATTGGAACTTATCGGTCGTCATCTGGCGAAACAGATATTTCATAACTGTCAACCAAATCGTAATGGCGTCCATACAATTTTCAAGGGATGATCTCAACTTTGCATTTGAACTCTGGTTTGAAACCATGTTCAAACCTCCATGTTTCAATGTCCTGTACCATGTCAGGCAAATGGTAGTGGATCTCGAATAATCGTTTCTTTTGTATGTTGACGTTTGTTTTTGTAGCAGTTCAGTGTTTCTGTTATTCCGTTGTGTTTCTCTTATAGTTGATGCGTTTCCAACGGTTTTTGACCCGAATTTGTATCAGTAACTTGTAAATCGATTGATGACTATTGAATAGCGGTAAACCATAGTTGCCTTTATTTAATAAATAGAAAATAAGCTCTGGAATATTGTATCAACTCGTAGGTAGATATATACTCCACAAGAGGATACCGCAAAATCGCGTTACAATTGATTGGGAAAGTGTTTAAATAAAGAGTTTTATTTAATTTCGCGGGCAGTACGTCGACTGAGAATGCATAGACAAATTAAGGAAATACAAAACCCTACATTTATACGTACTATCATCAATATTTCCGACTTGTTATTGTTTCAGAGGAGTTGAGGTTCAATGAATTTGGTCTCCATTTTTTTAGTAATATAAACATGCAGGCGTGGCTATAATGCTGCTACATAGAAATGAAAAGTTTGTAATTCGGTAGTAAGAAGTATTTTATAGGTTGATTTATGTTCAACTCTTTTGTCGTCAAACTTGTTCTCAACCAGCCCTCATTGTCGATTTCAAGATACGTGAAAGAGTAAAATATATCTGTTGAGTCTTTTGTTTTCAATTTCAATGGAAAATACGAGTCTAAAATTGTCACAAATTTGGCACTATTCATGCAGTGAGATGAAATCATCTTTATAGTGGAAAATGAACTTTCGAGATACTGGTAGCTTTTTTTCTGTCGTCATCTGAAGCTCTTGCATTGAGTCATCCTCGTATGAAAAAGGAACTAGTCATTCAAGCTATTCAGGAAGTCTAGTTGTAACTAGAATCGTTGGGTATTAAATGAACTTTTTTTCTTTAAAGTTTTTCCTATTTGATGAATCAATGCATTTAAACTATGATCAATGCAATTTAAGCAATCAAGATGTCAAGTTTTATAATGTATAAAATTGAGAATGGAAATGGGGAATGTGTCAAAGAAACAACAACCCGACCAAATAAAAAAACAACAGCAGAAGGTCACCAACAGGTCTTCAATGTAGCGAGAAATTCCCGCACCCGGAGGTGTTTACTTGTTTTTTAATTCTTTGAAATTTCAATTTTCATCAATTTATTTTTTATTTATTTTTGTCTAAATTTTCAATTTCTTTTTTATGGTTCACATCAAATAAATACAAGGTCTGTTCCCAACATCAATATTTATAATGAAGCTACATGTACAAATCAAACAATTAGAAAAGTCAAAAGATGTTTATTTCAGTCTGATAGTAAGTAACAATACAGATTGCAATCTCTTAGTTCGCCACCTTTATTTCAAGCAATAGTATGATTCGCGCACATATTTATTTTACTTTTCATTTTTCAGATTCTTAAGAATTTGTTTATTAAATCTTATATTGACCACATACAACATTTAAATAGGAAGAAATGCTTAAAATCTGTTTTTTTCGCAGATGGCGGTATTTTTGGCAACAGTATGCGTTGTTATGTTTTGCTGAATTAGATGTAAGCATAAGTTTAGGAAATGTATGATGTCAAACACGTCTTTGATAGTTATTACAATGTTTTACTTACATGTAGTTTTAAGTGGTTAGCATTTGCATCAGGAAGAAAAATTGAGGTTTTCACACATTTTGTTAACTTTTACTCGAATTTCAGGAAACATGTGCTGTCTATCAAAAACAAGCTTTAAAAATTTGAAAATGCATTTGATCAAAGACTGTTAATCTCACTTCTAAAAGTTTAAATTCTTTGCATATGTGAATTCAGTATAAGTCATATTATGCAATCAAGCTGAAATCTTAGAACATTTGCACTTATTCGTCCTTGACCTTTAATCTTGATTTGACGAAAATTGAACCATACGATTTTTTTACGACCGAGCAAAACAGATAGTACAGATGTGTAGCTTTCAGATGATATATAATTTAGCCGTGTTTTAGGTGGACGCATTAAAGATTTAATTTAATGGTTAAAGTCACCCGCCTATAATGACAATGAAAGAAGAACAATACGAAGGAAGTGAGAAAAGTATAAAATCAAATGTGAAGAACTTTATATTTTTTGTGAGAAGAAGGCAAAAGAAAATATAGAATTTTGCTATTCAATAATGTCTATTGCCATGAAATATAGTCCCCTAAGTAGACAGCATTTTACAGCAACAGTTACGAGATATGATCCACCCACATGACAATTTTTTTGAAGTAATTGTTATCAAATTCTCCTCCAAGGAAAATTATACTGAACAACATGTGTTACTTGTTGAAATTTAAATTATTATATATATTACAATATATATATTAAAAACATAAATAAGAAGACAAGGATGGTATGGGTACCAATGCGACAACTCTCTGTCAAAGTATCAATGTATGCAATTATAGGTTAAAACACGTTTAGTAATAACAATGCTTTAACTTTAATGATATCAAAAAAGTCCAGTGAAAAAAGTCGACCTAGAAAGAATTATAGTATACCATAATGTCCAGGTTTCTAGACACCTTTTCATACTTGAGGACATATTTTCATAGACAATTGTGTCCGGGATACATTTACATAAGTTAATATTTTCCACGGACAGTTTTTACTATGAAATAATGTAAGTGGACATTAATTGATTCGAAACATTATTAAATCCTACAGTGTTACGCCTATAGCCAAGTTGGAGCTATATATTACAACATTGAATGAGGTTTTGTTCCGAAATGAATGACTGTCCCTTAATAATGGTCTATCAAAAACACACGTAATTGAGCAATTATAAATAATATTTAAAAAAAATCGGTTTGTATTAGGATAACGTTAAAGTGCATTTGAAGATAGAAATATGATATTTAGCTTTATTACTTCCAGAGATGAAGTCAATTTTAAAATGTCTATAAATGTATAGTAGTGAATATAATAGTTATCAAAGGTACCAGGATTTTAATTTAGTACGCCAGACGCGCGTTTCGTCAACATAAGACTCATCAGTGTGACGCATCATCATTTCTGTGAAAAAAGCGGCAATAATTGTTCATTTTTCTTTTTCAAATTTCGTTTTAGCAGTTTTTATGTAAATATATCCTAGTAAATCACAGAGTAAACACAGATAAATGTGACGTATGTAACCATCACGTGTAGTTTTACATTAAAAAATTAGAAATGTCAGATAACGGCCGCTGTTTGCTGGTATAAGTAGTTCCATTAGCTTTTGAAAAAGGTTCTGGAATATTATTTACACAACTGAAAAGATTGATTTTAAATTACATGAACTGTAAGTTAAAATAACAAAATTTATTTAACTGCTGTCCTTCGTTATGTAATAACAAACGTATTGGGTTCCGGTAATAAACATGCCCTTGAGGACAAACGTTATTGTTGCATTCAATTGCTCTCAATATCTAAAAAAAAAGATACTTAAGCAAAATATTTTAGTTTGAGCTATTGGGAATTAACGATCATTTAGTTCTATGGATGTGTTGACTTATATAACAAAAATTACAGAACCTGTCCATTTAATAATTAAAATATGTGAACATTATGTAGTTGGTATATGATAACCTTTTAAATTATATTAATGTTCAAACAAATAAGACCACTGGTTATGGATTTTTCAATCCTTAGGTATGATTTGGAAATAATGGTTGGAATCTCATTATGATGCAATATCAGATAATGCTGTTAATTTTGCAATGATTTTAGCAGATATCTATATTCATAAAACTAATAAAGATATGTGCCTGTCCCAAGTCAGGAGCCTGTAATTCACTGGTTGTCGTTTGTTTATTTGTTATATATAAGTTTTCGTTAATTTGTTTTATAAATAAGGCCGTTAGTTTTCTCGTTTGAATTTGTTTACATTGTAATTTCAGAAGCCTTTTATAGCTTACTATGTGGTATGAGCTTTGCTCATTGTTGAAGGCCGTACGAAGACCTAAATTTATTAATTTCTGTGTCATTTTGGTGTCTTGTGGAGAGTTGTCTCACTGGCAATCATACCACATCTTCTTATTTTTATTTTTACGGTTTTGGTGATTGTAAGCCACTTCTGTACTACTCACTTTTAGTTTCTGTTTTGATCCTTGTGAATTGAAATTAAATCTCCTTGAATCTTTAAAAAAATCTATGTGTATAAAATAATCTAGATCTACCTGACCATTATATAATGTAATTTTGACAATACCAAATGTTTATAACTGTTAAATGGAACATTATCTCCTAGTTTTACTTGAATATTTAATTATAATATTTAAAACTCTGAATTTTTTTTTTTTATTATAACTAACGGAGTAATTAATTTCTAATGTGTTGTTATTTTGAAATATAACACAGAAAATGCATATAACTTGAAATCAGCTGCATTTAAAAATATTTCCTAGACAAAAGGTGGAATATACTTGTATGTATTTTGATGGCCATTGTTATATTATTGTTCGTTTATGTGTGTGTTGCATTTTAACGTTGAGTCGTTTGTGTTTTCTCTTATTTTTGAGATATTAAGATAAGACGTGGCACGGTACTTGTCTATCCCAAATTCATGTATTTGGTTTTCATGTTATATTTGTTGTTCTCGTGGTGTTTTGTCTGATGCTTGGTTCCGTTTCTGTGTGTGTTGCGTTTCGGTGTTATGTCGTTGTTCTCATCTTATATTTAATGCGTTTCCCTCGGTTTAGTTTGATACCCCGATTTTGTTTTTTGTCCATGGATTTATGAGTTTTGAACAGCGGTATACTACTGTTGCCTTTATTGATAAAACAGTTTTTTTTAATAATAAAGTTTTATATAACTTATACATTTTGAAGGTTTGTGATATTCTATTGCTACTTTTTTTAGTTCAGAAAAAAAGGGGATAATTATTAGGGATTCATCATATCATTCCATGAGGATTTAACGAATTTATACTTCTGTCCTAATGATTACAAAGTTTTACTTTTATCGGTTGTTGTCTCTCTACCATTGGCCCGATTTCCATTAACAATTTTACTAAAATTATGTCAATTCCACTGCTTTTGTCGAAATTCGAATAACATGTTTTCGTGAAAATGTAGACATGCAAGAATAAAGACAAACTGAAAAGCTTGCTAGGTTGCTTATTCTTACCATTCAGCCCCCCCTAAAAAAGAGTAGCAAATATGATACATAATCAGAACAAACAAAATGTTAACAACTATTCCTAGCATTTAATGATTTCTGTAAAGTGGAAGGACCACCCGGATTTAATTAATCATGAACATGTATTTACGCAACGAACAAACACACATCATATCTATTTTCCCCTTTACCATTCTTTAATCAGTCGTTACGAGAGATAAAATAACCTTGCCTAAAACTGTAAGTAACATCTTATTTCTTATTATCATTTCATAAATGGTATTAAAAATTCCATTTCTAATAATGTAGTGATTATATTTACTTTACTCCTCATTGATTTATTACGTTTGTTGAAAATACCGCAATCATCTTTTACCATTGGACACTACTAAATATCTATAATAAATAAAGGTTACACAATGCTAGTTTTATTTCAGCTAATACAAACACAGCTGTAAGAACTTTTACTCATATGAAGAAAGTGTTGGACAGCCAACTTGTTGTCAACGAAAATGAAGGAAAACAAGGAAAACGAAGGTACGGAGAGTAGTGAAAAAAGAATTAAAAAAGATAAATATTTAAAAGAATTTGGAGATCAAACCAGTTTCCATGGATTTCGTTATGTAACAGAACGCTCTCAATTGACAATACGAAGGTACGTATATTTATTTTTATTCAAATGTAGTTCAAATGTCAACGTTTAGGGGTTTGAAATCTAAAATATAACCAAGGATCTTCAAATGTATTCGAACACCACCGAACAAACAGTATTCACCAACATAAATAACGACTTTGCACTTCTTTTTATAAAATTTATCTACCCCAGAAAAATTCTTATTTGAAAGCCAAAGATGAATAAAAAAAACACGAGGAGCTGTATACCACAAACGACTCTAAAGATGTAAGTTAATTTAAACTGATGTCAACATTGCCTATACAGTTGTATCTTAGTTTCAAGATTATCTCTAAACTTATCATCAGTGAATTCAAAAAAGATAAGTTAGAAATCACGTCTGTTTCGAAGATAAAATGCGTTTCTAGTGCAGCAATAAAAAAAAACAAGCTTTACGTTAAACGAAACAACAAATATATGAAACTGTAGAGAAACGAGACAGTAATTTGCAACACAATTGATCAAACTAAAATGAGAAAGCAGCTGCTATAGATTTTACAATCTAAAAGAGACTAAAGCAATTAAAGCTAAACTACTAAAAGTTTTAAAGAACAAACAACACCGTTCGTCTAGACATCACCTAAGCATAGATCACTTTATGAAAGAAGCTTTTAGAACTCCTTTCCAAAAACCAAAGATTATACAAGAACATGCAATAAACAAGTAATATACTAATGAGCTGCATGAAAGAGAGGAATATGTAAAAAAAACTAACTTAAATTCCGTTAAAAAACATTTGTTCAGTTGCTATTGGCCTAGCTCAAAAGATCGACACAAAGGACAAAACAATCAGTATAAAACCCAATAGATTTTTCCACTTTTGAAATGATGTTATGCATACCGAATTGAAAAGACCATATGCATAGGCTTCCTTTAAATATTTGTATTTTTTCAGACTATTGTGGTTTTTACTTATTTTGGCGTGTTTTGGAGGTCTTCTTTTTCAAATAGTAGACAGAGTTGCATATTACTATGGATGGCCTGTTACAGTCAACGTTGTTGTAAATTATAACAACACTCTTCAATTTCCTGCTGTTACAATATGTAACCAAAACGCCTTCAAGTAAGTAAAATGGTGAAAACTAATCATGAATGCCTTAGATTTACTCTTTTGTGGTAAAGTATACAGACTTCGGAAGCATGAATTATAAACCGTTATCTTCAATGCGATTTAACGTTACTCTCTTTCTATCAATGCAAAGTTGTTTCTTTGCATCTTGCATTATAGACTGAAAAAGTAAAAGAAGAAAACCCCATAATGCGTCGCTATATTCAAATTTGATAATTTACTGATACATATTTTGCAAGAAGCTAGGTAAGATATGCTTTCAATAATATTGACTAAAAATCTTAAATATTTCACCTTACAAATGTCCAAAATTGCGGTATTTAAGGCTTTTTTTTTAATAAAGTTAAATTAAAGAGAAAATGTATTTGGACCGATTTAGTGTCTGAAAATAATACTAAATTCTTAAAAAAAATAATGTTTCATAAATAAGAAATGATAAATAAAATGATTTTGTTTTACTAGAGCATCCTTAGCTGCAGAAAATGGCTGGTATGAACTGATAGATCAAATGTTTTCTTCGCATCGAACACAAGGTATTGAGAAATATATACGGAATAGCATGTATGAAAATATCAGTTTGGAAACATTATACCTTAACACTGCACACGAAAGGGAAGATTTTATTTTCAGGTATGTTTGAAATCGGATAGGTAAACAATAAATGAAATAAATGACTGACAGTTGTTCAAAGATTTCATATTTTGAGAAAATAATGAATATTAAGAGTTCATTTCTTCTTCAATTGTTCAATAATCTAAAACTCTTTTTGTTATAATGTATATAAAATCGTTTATTGTAATCTGTAGATAATTATTACACATATGTTGTATTGGAATGCTGGCAAAATGGGATTAGCATTAATTTAATCCTTCAGTAAGTAAGTTATGTTTATCGCCAGTACTATTTATCTCGTTTAGTACAAAGTAAAACAACAAAAGTACAGAACTCCAAAGAAAATTAAATTGCAAAATCAAAAGCTCAAGCAATGAATTATCTTTGTTTCAATAAAGAAATACTTGGCATGAGTAAAGTTTTATCCTGTCCAGTTCTATAGAAAAATTTTCACATAACATTTCATTGCATATAAGAAAATAACCATCATTGGAAGTTAACCAATCAAATTTCTCCCCTTATTCTATGTGTGCACAAGGTTTAGTCACCATGTAACCTCAAGATTACCACATTTTCTATAGAAATCACAAATAAAAAATAATGGTGTTTAGAAATACCCAAGACATATCTTTATGACACAGAAATAGTTTTACTGCAATATAAGGTAGGATTAATTACCTACAACGGTCAAATTCAAGGGAATATTTTTTTAGACCTACTTTCGTATACAACCGGATGTGATATACCATGATTGCTGGTATTACACCTGAACAGCGCCTTTTTGAATTGATTTTTGGATTACACTATACACTATAATACTATAAAGACACACAGTAGTATATCGCTTTTTAATAGTCATAAACCGTTAAAGCGAAAACATGTTCGGGTCACAATTCAAAAATTAGGGAGACACGTAAAACCATAAGGGCAAAACAACGGAACAACAGAAATACTGACTGCTACAAAAACATACGGTAACATACATGAAAACGGATTATTTGATAACAACTGCCGTATTCATGAGTTGATTAGAGCATTTTAAGAACAAATGTGGATTGAACCTTGTATTACGGCTAGCAAAATTTAATATGTCTACTGTTGGGAGAATTTTTCTTTCAAAAGTACATAAAATGCATATGCAAATCAACGCCACAATAGTTTAAACAGGAAAGGAAGGTTCTACAATTCTAGTATAAATCTACTATTTAAACCATTTGTCATTCAGTTTGTGAAACAAATTTCCTTGAAATATCCGATAAAGGGCTCCTTTAGATTTATAAATAAAGATATTGGAGTCCTTTTTTACAAACAACACATTTCTGGTCCTTCTTTATATCAACAAAGAATGCGAGATATGTTTTTAAATACATGTTACAAGTTGCGTAATATTTTGTGTCAATGTTTTTCAGATGTTCTTGGAAAGGAATACCCTGCAAGCAAGATGACTTCGATAAAATATTGACAGATCACGGAGTATGTTTTACATGGAGTAGTAAAGATAATGACTATGTGTCCTCTCCAGGTAAACATTTAAGCCGCAGCATGTTTCAAAATTGTTAATTACGTTTTTTTTTAGCTAAAATTCTTTTGTATAAAGGAAGTTTTGCGATTAATGTTCGCTGCGTTTCTCAATATTTTATTGAAGACGCGCTTTGAATTAGATCTTGACATGTTTGAAATGACTTTTTAGTTTTTTTTTGTTATTTATTTATTGTTTCCCTTATTGTGTTTAATATTTTGGCATGTTTGCCAACCTTACAACTCTTCGCCAAAGAACACATGAGAAAGGCGTTAGCAATTGTATAGCACCGTACTGCTTTTAACAACGAGTAGAACCCTTGCTGCATAGTTAGCTATATAAGGCTCTTAATTGACACATGCAAAACAATTCAAATGAGAAAACTAACAAGATCGATGTTATAAACAATAAAATTATTTTAAAATTTATTTTTAATCAATGATCCTCCTTTGCAATCATGTTCCTATCTAATTAATTCCGAAAGAAAATAAAAAAAAAACCACATGGATTTAATATCAACACAAATACATGGCAACAAATCTGTTCTATAAATAAAACTAGGAAAATTACATGACACCTATAGAGGTTGCATTTCTGTGAATATCTACAATGTAATTCCCATAGAACTCCTTTTACTATGAAGTTTAGAAAAAAATTATATCCTAGAATGGAAAGTTTGTATGCACTAATTTTTTTCAAAGGTCAAAATATAGGGCTGTGCGGCATATTTTCAACATTTATATGACCTGAACTTCTGAGATGTGAAACATACACTAACATTATTTACTACCCGAATCTTTACTTTAGGGTTCCCATAATTAGCATTCAGACCAAAATGCATTTTCCTATTAACTTGTAACATTCTTAAGGTATGTCTCTACGATATGAAACCCCTAGAGATCATATCTGGGAACCAGTACGTAAACATGATTAGTTATCTATGAATAGTACACATCTACCCAAAAGAGGCGTGGTTTGAGAAACAGCTGTATGTTAATATGCAACCTATTTTAACACATGAGTACATTTACATTACATATTTATAATCCATGACAACCAGGTTTCATATTTTGGACGAAGATGTTTTTTTAAACAGTATATTTCTTATATTTGACGTGTATAAGTTTTAATGTGTATTTGACCTTTTAGTTTATTTTCCTGTGAGAACTACATACGTGGAAGGAAATATATGTTTGTTCATTTGATAAACAATAAGTTTATTTGATTGGATAATACACACATTTAATTTTTCGCGTTTAAGATAAAATGCAAACTTTATTTATTGACCCATTACAATATAAATTTCGAAGTCTAAAACGTTTGTTTCAGGCGTTGAAA
Source organism: Mytilus edulis (assembly GCA_019925275.1). Lineage (NCBI taxonomy): Eukaryota > Metazoa > Mollusca > Bivalvia > Mytilida > Mytilidae > Mytilus > Mytilus edulis. The sequence goes on from CM034350.1 coordinate 23,908,767, forward strand.
ATGGATTAAAATTAAAACTGAATGTAGAACAGTACGAATATATGCCAGGACCTCACAATGCAGCCGGTATTAAAATTCTGATTCACGATAGATTGGAGATACCAATGGTGCATGCCTTGGGACAGGCCATGTCAACAGGGGCAAATGTTTTTACAAGTGTGCAGTTGATGAAGGTATTTTCCCATTTAGTTACTGTGTGAAATGCTTTTCAGTTACTATATAATATTTTTGCAATAAGATATTTTTTAAATACATAACAAAGAAACACATAATTTGATTGAAATATTGACTGTTCCCGTTGAAACAGGTATGTATTATCAGGTTGTCTGCATATTGATATTGCAAAATATCAGCTGCGAGGCACATTATTTAGCTTTTTGTCGAGTAAACGCTGTGATCGAGTTCAAAAAGGTTAGATATTGTGTAGACCAGCAGATATTATACAATATAAATATACAGACAATAGATTTCCTGGGTTGAATTTGGTATTTTGCATAACAGAAATTAAACAAATGTTTTGTTTGTTTCCCAGCAAACAGCAATACGACTTTGTAAGTTCCGATCAAACTAATCAACGTCGGTTCATCTTTATTATGTATTTGATGTGTCTTGGTCAAAGGTGTAAGGGCCAAGTAAATGTTTTGGACCTAAAAAATCCATGATTCGTAATTTTATTAAGATCTGAGATCACTGATACAACCAGTTGACCGATAACCAAGAACATATGAAATACTACTTCACCGTTGTGATACGATCCATGACAATTTTATATTTCCCTAACAAAAGTCTTTATTGAGTTTTATAAATTTATCATTGAAGTAAGATCTTCTCATTCGTGAGTGATATAAATTGATCATTGTAGTTAGATCTTTTATTATTGATTTTATCGGTTCTCACTTTCATTCCATTTGAAAGTTTGAAAAAAAAGAAAGGAAAACAACACGTTAAATAATTTCTTTTTTCTGGATTAACCTTCATCAGGAACGCTCAAAGCCAAACATGTGAAATCCGAAGATGTATTAGTACCGAAAAATAACTGAAATAAATAGCCAAATCCATCTAAAGCCAACTTTGCCTGAGGGAGTTGAAACCTAAGTTTCTATATAACTTCAAAATTTATAAACGGACAATTTTAGTAAAGATTGTTAAATCATGTTAGTACCGAAGTTCGTGACTACTGAGCTGATGATACCCCGGGGACTGACAGTCCACCAGCAGAGGGATAACGAAACGTTATATAATTTCTATATTTGAATTGAGTTACTGCATTTTATTCATTTTGTGATTTTGGCACTGCTTATGATTTAAACAATAAATACATTTTAGTGATAGAAGTCATTGTTTGTCTATTAGTTTTTGGCTTTAAACTAGCTTTCTCAGTTCTATGAAAGAAGTTCTTTGTTTCCTTTGTCTCTTTGTTGTTTGTTTTTGGGCTAAGTGTCAATTGAATGAGTCCCATTAATGTGTATTGCTTTTTGTGTAGTTGTACCACTGTCAGAGGTTTGGTGATGAGTTAAGCATCAACTAAACATGTTAAGTCCCAAAACAAATAATGTGCCTGTTTTTAGTCATTTTTCTCAATTGATTGGTCTATTGATAGTTGCCGCAATGGGTTAACATTCTGCTGTTGTTTTTTCTATGGTCGGGTTGTTGTCTCTTTGTCACATTCCACATTTTCATTCTCAATTTCATTTTATCTTATATTTATACTGTATGATTATGATTGGCAATAAACCAATAAAAAAATTACAAAATATATCAAATACTACAGATCACCGTATGACCTTCACTAATGAGCTAATTAAATAAATATAATTGTTGTTAAAGTCATCGATATAGCAAAATATAAATTTTGGTTAGTGGCTTTGCTCTAATTTGTAAAAGATATTGCGGGATGGATTTTTTAAAACTGTTTATTAGAGGATTATGGATACATGTGTATTATCTATAAATATAGTAAAACATTTATAGCGACTTCACATCTATATACAACTTTCCAATTTAAAATGTAAATGTGTTCAAGCTTTATTAAATTTTTTTCATCATATAACTTTTTTGACGGAAAATGTGTTCTGATTTCGCCATTTCTCATACCATATACATATAAACGGCATAGAAATTATTTAATTCGAGAAAGTAATATTTTCTTTATCTGGTAACGTCAACACGAAAACATATTTTGAGAAAATCTAGTCATGTCAAATTCCTGAAATAATATTTCTGAAACGCTGGATGGTTTACATCATGTTTATTCAGGCTATTAATTGAATCACAAAATAATGATTAATCAGTTTGAATAATGATTTTGCCTCATTTACATATTAATTTAAAAGCAGTCGTTGGCATGATACTGGTTACAATTTATGGTAGTATGATCCTAGACTCCAAAATGGGAAATATTGTGCTTGATTTTCATATGATGACGACATAATCTTCGAACTAGTTTTATCAAGGTCTCCTTTTTCGGACTTCTTTCGAAGTGATTTTTACACATTTTAGTTTAGGGGCCATCTGAGAACCGCCTTCATGTGCAGTAGTTTCTCGCTGGGTTGACGACCTATTGGTGGCTTTGAGCTGTTTTCTGCACTTTGGTCTTGTTGTTGTCTCTTTTACACATATTCCGTTTCCATGCTTAGTTTTATTGAATAGAGTAAATATTGTTTTTGTTCTAATTGTTTTTTAAATCACAATTTAGATAATAGTTTTGACAACCTGAGTGTTCTTGATGTGTAAATTATCAAATCTGCATACACTGGCGAAGTAAACTAGTATAGATTAGAAACCATTTTAAGATTGAAACGTTTAATAAATAAGATACGGAATACCAACTTATTTTGCGAATACCTCTGTTCTATCTATCATATTTTGAAACTATTTATATTCAACTTATTTTCATCTTGCGATAATAAATCGCTCTCGAAAATAGGATTGAGTATAGATATTGAAGAAGATAAAAACAACATATAAATGTACTTTTCGATTTATTAATCATTTACAATCATTTACAAATGTTTACAATCTATCATACAAGAACTGAAATATAAATGGTATCATTTTAAAGTTTTCCAAAATAGTATATACATAAACTCGTTTCTGTGTATATATGTTACAGTAAATAGGTGAAATTAGGAATTACATGTAATTACTAAAATTTAGGAATTACAGGTAATTCCCGATGCACTTAGTTAATACAAGTAATTCCTGAAACGGCCCAGTTATTACCAGTAATTACTAATTTTAAAATGAGTTTTTACACCTATTTACTGACTGCTAAAACAATGTTGTATTATTGTAAGATGATCAAAAGTTATAGTTATACTAACTAGAAGATCAGTTAGTACTTTAAAATATTGAATGGTTGATTTGTATTCAAAATATCATGAATAAATATGGACTTTCAAATATTTGGTTGAATCAGAGTAACTTTAGTTTTAATCCAAAATGGTTGAAGTTGAGCATTATACAGATAATTTTTGACCAATATCAGCAGACATGGAAATCAGAAATGGAAAATTCTCCCAAAGCATTATGTTTTAACTTTAAAAAAAAATATTTGAGTTTGAAGAATATTTAGACTTATTAACTTATATAGATCAGATAACATTGTGAAGGTTAAGAACTGGAATGAACTGTTATGTGCATTAGCTTCGAGATATAAAAAAATATATATATATATTTTTTTGTTTGTTAAATCATTAATAAAAATGATATAGTGAAATTATAATTCACTGTTAGTAGCTAATCTAGTTCTATTTTGTTAAATTAGCTGAGAAACAAGGTTGATGAGTTGTGCACTTGCGAGTGAATATTTGGACTTCATTGAATACGTATTCATGTAACCTTCAATTCAACCCCTAGCTGAAGATGGGTTATCGATGTATTAAGCTTTAAAAATTGTATGGGTTTTGCAGAACAAATAGTCTCATCTACTTTTGCTGTTAATCCCAGGCTCAACAAAAATGAGGAAAAAATATTAAAATTTTCCTCCAGATACATGTACTATCTTTTGACTAGTACTATAAGAAGCTTCTGTCAAAATTGGGTAAAAATCCAGGATGGTTTATAAAATCTAATGTTTTAAAAACTTTAACTGCAGAGTGTATGTAATGTTAACTGGGAAAAAAATAGTCCATTTATCATGTTTATGAGTAATATAGGAAAAAAGGATTTTTTTTACAATCTTTACTTTCGGATATTATCTTATGATCATAAACATTTAGCTTCTGTCCAAGTTTGATAGAAATCCAAGATATTTAGAGAAAGTTATTGTAAAGTTTTAAACCACAGTGCATGATTGAGATTTGAGTTTAAAAAAAATTATGAAAATCAATTTTGGATTGATATCATTGTCTTGCATGCATATATTTACGGAAATTCAAGACTTATAAAACAACCGTTTTCCAGTTTCAATTCACAATCACTAAAGAGTATGCACTTTAGATGTGCTTTATATTCCTACATCCTCAAGTAAGCTCACTTAAAATCCCTACCCCTTTACTTTCTTATTTGGTATCTTGAGTTATGTTTTTAATTTTAAAACAAAAACATCAAGTTAGTAAATAGCTGTAAAAATGACAAAAAAAATCAGTAATTACCAGTAATCACTGAAACAACTAGTAAATACATGTAATTACTAAATTTGCTAGTAATTACAGGTATTTACTGAAATGTTTAGTAATTACATGTAATTCCTAATTTCACCTATTTACTGTAACATATATATTATCGATCGTTTATGATAATTATATTTACGAAGTTCATTCATTTTACATGGTATACTTTCTTATTTGGCATGCAATTTTTTGAAATGCTACAATATTTGAATTCATGCAGGTTGTAAATCTACCTTCTCCACATGGTGTATGCAGTAGCAGAGAACTAAACTTTATAGACAGATACTCTCAGGGAGATTGTAAACTGGACTGTCTCTCACATACAGCTGCAAAAATGTGTGGATGCAGACATATTTATATGCCGTCAAAAAACGGTCTGTATTTACATTTCAGTTTTTATATCAATGGTAAAATGTAACATATCAAAAATGCTAAACGCAAATTCCATTACCTTTCATGGGAAGACACCATTGCTGGTGGAATTTATCTTCGAAGGTATCATGAATTCAGTATTCAATGCTTTGAATACTGACATGATTTATAACATAATTTGCTTTAATTGCCTGTTCATAAAGAAAGTATTCATACACTGAGGTTCCAACTCTCTCAGTCAAAACTGGCCTTACATTGATTTAAAATTACAAACAAATTTAATCCTCGCAATTCTTAGACTGGTAAGTTTCCAATGTATATCTGATGATTTACTAATGTAATCAACATTAAAACAAAAAATTAAAACATTTCTGCAAAGGGATAACTGCTAGCTATAGCACACACAAACTTTAATGACATCGTTAATAGAAGTAGTTAATTCGTCAACAATTGAATTCGTGTATATGAAACAGAAATAAGACAGGATATTTTGCGAATAAGAGCAGCTATAATCGCAGAGGGATTATGCTTTGAGTTGCCTTTAAATGTGGCAAACTTTCCTATTTAATAGATTGTGCTTTGAATTAAACAATTTCTTTTCTATATGTTAAATTGGTAACTGGTATGCAATTCCTTTGGGTCATACAAGTTTTCACGTGTTGCGGTTATCAAACATCATTGGCTTTCAAATATCAACTTTGACTTTGAAAGTTCTTGACTCACGGTAATATAGAAAAGCGTTTCGAACTCTGAGACTTCTATGAAACAGTGTTTTGTTAGTCTCAGTTTGAAGGAATAATATTGTTTTAGAAAGCGTTTTTCAAATATTTATAACATTCACTTACCATTATTATGATTATAACGAACAAAAAAAAAGATCTATAAACTTCCTTTGACAATCAACTAGATAAAAATACTAGATAACATGGATTTCTGATATCTTTTACGAACTTTTCATTTTTGTTGTTTTGTTATTAAAAGTTCTTTCTGTTTTTTTTTAAAATTTAGAGTCTATTGACTCGATGACAGATGTTTTTAAAACTTTTAACAGCTAGATCAAACGTCATATGAAAATATTTCCAGAATATTTTAGCAGAACATGTATGATTAGTATTGTAATATTTATAACTTTAAGAAAGACAACAAATGGAAGTTTTTAACTACCTTGACTGGCTATACAGCCGTTGCACGGTCGAGTTAAGAAAGATTTATGGTATATCGGCATTTTTTATTGTACAATCACAGTACAAAATCAGTCTAGTTATTTGCCCAAATCTGCAAATTTGGAGACAGATTTGTAATTTAATGGTTTTACTATTCATTTATATATAAAAAACTTGGTGATTTATTATATTATACAAAATATTTAAACAGATATCATTTTTGGCTTTTTTTAGAATCATTTTCTCAAGTGAGCCATTTGAGGGGGAGATAACTCTTTAAGTAAAAAAAAATTATACTGGACTAATAGGGATTTTTTCTACTTTTACTTGTAGTAGGAAAAGTTTAGTTACATTATGTTGTCTTTTTTATTTTCTTAAAACATACAATAAAACCTATCTTTTCAAAATTAATTTCAAAATTCAGTCTCATAGATTTTTTTTTATGCACACACATATTTTTTTTCATGAACAATCTAACCGAATTTAGGCAATTTTCAACGACTCATAGCTTGAAAAATAGCACGGTGACCTTTACCTTTTATTATATTTTTGAAAAAAAGCATAGTAAAATCTTAATTTTGGCAAATAATGAGATTTTTTTTCTTTAAAAAGTCTTTACTAATGATCTAACTAAATGTTATATTTTAAAGATTCAGAAAATATTTCGCTAAGAAAACAATTCTTATCCTAAGTCGCATGATTTTTTTTTATTACTTGTTATTTGCTCTGCACTACCTGTCAGTTCTCTCAGGTCTTTTTGTTTATTGTAGGGATATTATAAAAATCCCTGCCCCATCCAGTCTGTCTTTTTTCTGCTGTGTATTCATCTGATAAGATAAACCCTTGTCACCTGATAAAAAAATGTTTTGTAATATGTTGTACTGTAAATCACTTGCCACATTAATTGGTTTAAAGTCTTAAGCTTGAAATAGTCATTTCGGAGCGTTTTATAGTTGTCAGTGACTTAAGTTGCTGACTTTTATAGTCTCTTGTGTAGATCATTGAAATTAGGCCACATCTTATTGTTATAGCTCAATCAAGCTTGTACAGCCATCCAGGTGAAATTTGATGCAATTAAAAAAAAATTATTGTAGCTTATCGTACGTTATATTTAAATATATCACAGCAGATTAATTTAACTATTTTCAAAACAATGATGTTCGAGATATGTTCAGTCTTAGATGCATGTTTATTTTAGTTGTTAGTGGCTTTTAACAAGCTATCAGTAACTGTGAGTACTCTATGATCAGTAGTCAGTGTCTTTTTGTTTTTTTGGACATACAATTACACGGCCACGTCCACTCTGTGTATTTGTTAGATGTATTTCTATTAGTATCCATCTAATGAGTTAATAAAACAAAAGATGTTATGTGATTGTCAATGGGCTAACTCTCCACAAGAGACTGAATGACACAGATATTAACAACCATAGGTCACCGTAAGCTTTTGGCAACTGTAAAGTTCGTTCTTATGTTGTACTGTTACACCACTGTTCCAGGTGAGGGAAGGATCGGAATCCCGCCAACTTGTTTAACCCCACAACATTCTGTGTATATGTGCCTCGTTCGAGTCAGGAGCTTGTAATTCATTGGTTCTCGTTTTTTGTTTTGTCACCTATTCGTGTCTCGTTAATTTTTTGTACATAATTTTGACCGTTAGTTTTCTTGATTGAATTGACTTTTTTTCATTTCGGGGACTTTTATATGTGACTATGCGGTATGAACTTTTACTCATTCTTTAAGGCCTTACGGTCGACCAGTAATTGTTAAATTTTGTGTCAATTGGTCTCTTGTGAATAATTGTCTCATTGGCAATTATACCACATATTCTTTGTTCTCTCTTCTGTTTTAGATATATGATGTTACAAGAAAAGGAGAATTTTGTCTTAGAAATTGTATTGAGATATTTGGATTGGTTAAGGATTCATTTTTATTAAAACATCATAAAATCAATTATTTTTTACCAATATCTATTCGTATCTAAGCGTTTATGACTAGAGTTTTGAAGCCTACACAGTTTTGTTAAACAACAAAATTATGTTATCTTTCAAACTGTCATTTGATAGCATATAACAGGAAACATCTCACATGAAGCACGAAACAATAAAATAAATGAAGTAGGTCATCGCATATAGTAAATAAAAGACAAAATAACGAAAATTTTGACGTTGTAGGTTACCCACCAGTTTGTACAATTGGACAATACTACAGCTGTTTAAAACAGATATTAGGTATGTTGTATATAGAAATGAGGTGATTATAGACTTTAAAGTCCAGATTAAAGTCTTTGAAGGCTGGCTGATATGTGAATAATGTACTTAAATATGTTGAATTATTATGTAATATCAGGTTCGTATTTGTCTATTATCTAAATTAAAACTACCAAGAATAATATTCACGATTCTAAGACTATGACTGCAAAATTGACGTAAAATTTCTACTTACGTAACAATTGTAATATACATATGTCAGAAAATTAACTATAAAAACCAAAGGGGTACTCCTATTAAACAATACCATTATAAATGTACACAGTTAAACAATTCCGGTTATCTTTGCACGTCCTGAAAAACCCTATTGTCACAATGTGAAGAGAACGGAAAAGGAAATAGGAACAAGACTGTGAAAATAAAAATTAAAAAGATTGATTTTTGTACCATGCAAATTGAATTTTAATTTCAGACAACCATGATTGTTTGAATATAAGTATTTTGAGTTGAATAATTCTACAAATTTTGATTGATTTATGAATCAATTTTGAACACATAACAATATAGTATTTTCTAATTTTGGACGGGGTACTGATGTAGAAATGGCAAAATAATTTTGAAAAAAACATTACTTTTTTTATTTGAATAACCAGAAATGATTTATAATAAGTATGTGATCCGCCAAATAATGTGGGGGTACCCAATTGTTGTCAAAGACACCAGGTTTATAATTTGATACCCCAGACGCGCATTTAGTTTACATATGATTCATAAGTGACACTCAGATCAAATCGGTTAGAGAGCTATCCTAGCACTGAGAACTCACAATTCCAACAGGTTGTGTCAAATACGGCTAAGGTAATATATGTCTAAGATTAAAAAATCGTCAGTATTTCGAACAATTCCTTCTTTTGTAAACAGTAAATTTAAAAAAAATTGACATACCGAAGTGCTGACTACTGGGCTAGTGATACCGTCTACCGTTTACATATTCAATTTTGAATCCATACTGAATCATTTGAAAAAGGGGTTGATCTAAAATTTAAACCACCAAACATTCTGTAATGAGGAGTACTTAAATTGCAAAGATCCAAGTGTCACTAATGAGTTTTTGTAGACATAACGCACGTCCAGCATACGCATTGTAAATCGTCGTTTCTTGTTTATATTAATGGACACAATGATTACTAAGGTTTACTACTTACAACTACCGTGATGAGTTGTATATCACTTTATACCTAAATCGATGGGCGTAGTTATACATAAACGCATAAGACAAGAATATAAATTGGATTACATTTTCCGCAAGTCTTTGCAAAAGATTATAATTTTTGTCGGTATAGAAGTCAGATTACCGTTCGCGACCTATGCAAAACACGCCGCTAACGGACGTTGTGAATTGTAACATAAGGCAGATACTGCATGTTTATAGATCGTTGTTTGATCAATTCGGATTCTTCTTGGTGTGTTTTACGACAAGAAAATTTCTTGAAGTATGTCTTAAATATGATATAAAGTAAATTGAACGTTTATGTTACAGATGACTTTCCAAGTCGGTATGAAGAAGATTGTAATTGCCCAGTTCCGTGTAAATCTAATGCATATCACAGCGAAATTTCATATGCATCAAATTCAAAATTTGCTGGAAAGAAGTTTATTTCAAAGAATTTTACAGAGATACTGATCAACAAGTTAAAGGATGCAAATGAAGTTACTTCCCGAATGGATGGCGATAAATTTCAAAAATTCAAAGACCTTTACACAAACTTTCATACAAAATTATCTGTTCTTGAAATTAAATTGTTAGAAGATTTAACGAGTTTATTAAGCGTGTTAAAGGTGCGATTGTCAGCTAGTTTTAACCATTTACGATCTGTATGTACATGGAAGAAATGGTTGTATAGATATCAAGAGTATGTCGTTCTCAAGAACTTCATTCGACCGCGTGATGCCTTTGAAGAATCCAATATCCATATCATTTCGCTTGCATTCAACGAATATGTTTTAACGATAGAAAGTAACCTTAGATCGTTGAATTCCACTGTCTTCCTTGACACGTCTGTACGCGAATTTCTTTATCAACAAACTGTTGATAAATTATTAAATAGACAAGAAATAGTCAGACGATCTCAAATAAATTTTGCTCAACTAGGAACGGCGTATCGTGAAGGCGTGGGAATATTCAACTATACATACGACTATGCACCAAGGTCACATAATGATTACGCAGTTCCAGTTTATTTGTTGAAAGAATCCTTATCACATAATAAGTATGCCGTAAAATTTACTAACCGGCTTGAATACTGTTTAAATAGTACATATGACATTTTAACCTATTTTAAAGAACTAGTTGACAAAACATATGCAAGCAGAAATCTGACCGAAGAAGACATCATTCAAGGGAGCGACGATTTTCGATCTGTAATGGGAAGTTTTAGTTTTTCAAAAGCAGTTACATATTATGAAGTCATAGAAAGACCATATCGTATATTACAACAAAGATATTTAGAGTTTGAAAAGATATGTTTCTCAGCAGAAACAGACATACACACGGTCGAAGAAGCTGTAGATTCCTTAACAGAAACCATTATTTCGTTTAATAACACATACTTTGAACCACTTCATCTTATTAGTTCTGTAATTGATCGTTATTTGTCTAATTTTGACGGCGAAAAATTGGTGATTGGAAAACAGTTTTTATCAGGTCAGATGAAAAACTGTGAAAGAGATCTTAGAAACTTATTACAATTGATATTGAAAGACGATTCCGACATATCTTCGGAATTGAATAAAGTTTTTTCATCTCATTTGGAAATATATAAAACAATAGTAAATGATCGAGATTCCTTCATTTATTACAATTTTTCAAAACATTACGATTATTTAAAAACATTTGAAGATGTTAAAGAAATAATAGATAGTAATTATACAGAACTTCAAGCTATGATAACATTGTATGAGACAGTTGGTGAAGACGGAACAGCGTTCCTGCAATCTTTCACATACCTAAAAGAATATTTTTCGGCATACAATGAAATGATGGACATTAATAATGAATTTATCAAGTAAGTAACATTGAAAATATAAACGTTATTGTTTTAACATAGATTATTATTATACTCTAATAATTATAAATTTATTGTAAACATTAATTACTTCGGTGTTTCGTTCCCAGAAATAGATTATAATAACTGTATTTAATAAAACCTTTTGGAATTTTGATCTTCAAAGATCTTCGTACTTTGTTTGTCCTTTCTAACGTTTTGTTATCAATAAGATGATATGAAATGTGCAGCAATTAAATCCAAAAAAAAACCTATCCAAAAAAAAAAATCCTTAAGAGAACATAGATACTTCAAGGTAGGATTCTATTTACCGCTTCCATAATGTAGTATATATAAACGAATGTAAGATAGCTAATTGAGACTAGACAATTTTAAACAGTATCAAACCGACATTTGATATAATAGCGACAAAAAGTATTCTCATAATAAACACTTTCACCGATCGTATTTTTATAAAAAAATAATCTTGGGTATAAGAAGAGGTTTAAATGGACAGAAATTATTGTCAAAAAAGCTGGAAAAGTCATATCACAACAATACCGAAACCCCCACGAAAAATCAAAACGGAAAGTCCGTTTTTATATTTCAAAATAAAAATCAATAAAAAACTCAAAAAACGGATGGATAACAACAGTCAAGTTACCGACTTGGTACATTTTATTACGTACTAAACGGTGGATGGAAACTAGATTTATAGCTAGAAAAGAGAGTTCCAGGACGTAAGAACCATGTATAATCTGATATTAACATACCTCAGTCAGATGATTGATATCCTGCGGACGGCTACATTCATGTACCAGGTCAAAATCTTCAATAATACCTACAAGATTGTTGCAATAGGTTTTCACGTTAGCATAGTACTGCCACTTAGAAAGTTGTTACTTTGTATACAAATTTTAACAATCAGATTATGTTCAAGATATTCATCTTAAATTGTCCTAAGATTAGTATTAGTATCATTATTAATACTACATAACGGTAAAAGGAAACACAGATTAATTGATGTATCGTTTACAGACATGTTTAATGTTAAAAGTAGTTCTCATATTTTTTTTTAATTATATTTCAGGGAAAATTTTATGCAACTTGATTTATATTATAAACAAATGAGCTATGAGGAAATTACACAACAGAAGGCATACGATTCATTTGCTCTTATCTGTAAGTATCCAATCAAGGTCCTAAAACGACAGTTAACATAAAAATGAAGATGTGGTATGATTCACAATGAGACAACTGTCAATTAAAGACCAGAACGCACATTTTATAAATAAATTCTAATTACAATTTAAAAGTGAGAAATATATCCTTAAAAGTCTTTGATCAAATCCGTTCAATAAAATGTTCATTATTTGAAGTATAAGGTTATCACAACTTATATTGCACTGTAGTTTAAGTTTTTTTTTTTTTTTTTTGGGGGGGGGGGAGAAAACGCTTCTAGAACATGTGATGGATGCTGTAGTAGTTTACCGATGTTGAACAATCGTAGCTTCATCTTGAATATATTATCAAATGATATAAGACTGCTGATTCCGTTTTAATAGCCGACTTTTCCTGTATTGTATATAGTCACAAGTATGGGCCTAAGACAAAACGATCCGTTTATATTCCATTGCTTGATTAAAGTAAATAAAGTTTACTGTTCATCTACCTTCGTAATATTAAAGTTTGAAAAATATATCTATCAAAAATATTAATTTATCAAAAATATTAAATCAATCAAATTTCTCCTCCATTCTGTAAAAAGATACACCATGTACTGTCTTAAGAAACGTTCCATTTATACTGCAATAATTGATATAATGAATATTAGATGACCTGTTGCTCAACACAGTCTCTATTCGTCTTCCTAGCTCGATTATCATTGTAATCCTAAATCACTTGGGGTGGTATTAATGATAGTAGGCTTATTGAAAATAAAATTTGTTTATTTAGTCCAAGCTGAGCTTTAATGCCAGTTTTTAGTCTTTACGATTCATCTTAAATCAGTACTCTGTGTCATGTTGTAGTATGGTTTTGTCATCGGTACTTATTTGATGCGTCAATGCCAATATAAAGGATTTGTTCTGTTTGTATGTTGTTGTTACAAATCGTCCAAGATAATGTTGAATGTTGAACACTTTGTCATGTGTCTCTCCAAAGACAGTGGTCTGTAATTCAGTGTACTTGGTTGTCGTTAGTTCACTCTGCAATATTTGTTTTTTCGTTTTTTTGTTTTGCTTTCAAAATAAACCGCTACTTTTCAAGCTTGAATTGTATTTCTTTTTACAATGTCATACCTATATTGCTCAAATTGCTGCAAATGAAATAGTTTTGGTCAGTGTTGAAGACCAAACGGTAATGTATACTTAATTTGATCAACATCATTTAGACATTTCGGAAAGTTGTATCACTGTTACATCTTAATTTTATTATGATTTATTTACATAACGTTGACTCAAAAGTGAACAGCTACACATGTATAAGCTAAATTGAACGTTTGTGTTGTACAATTATAGAAGATTAGTTAAGTGGTAGTTCACATCAGTATTTTCCATTATAGGTAATATCCAATATCTCTTTTTTCCAGGTGATATTGGAGGATCTATGGGACTTTTTCTGGGAGCCAGTTTACTGTCTTGGTGTGAAATATTGGATTTGTTTATCATAAATTTTATGTTACCAAGAAATAGGCCTCAATAATGAAGCAATCTATTTATACCTCTCTCAAAAACAATAGAACTAATGTCGTCGTACCTAGCGCTGCATTTGTCATGATTCTATTGTAAGCTCCTGATCATTGAAAGAAAACAAAATCTACATGATATCAAAGTAGTCAATGTATGTTATATCGGGTTTTCTAATTTGGTTTAAATATTTATCAAAGGTACAAGGATTATAATTTATTACGCCAGACGCGCGTTTCGTCTTCATAAAGCCTCATCAGTGACGCTCAATTCAAAATATTTATAAAACCAAACAAGTACAAAGTTAAAGACTATTGAGGATATAAAATTCGAAAAGTTGTGCCAAATACGGCTAAGGTAATCTATGCCTGGGATAAGAAATTCCTTAGTTTTTCAAAAAGTTCAAAATTTTGTATACAGGAAATTTATGAAAATGACCACATTATTGATATTCATGTCAACACCGAAGTGTTGACTACTGGAATGGTGATTAAAACTATTTATTTGTTTTTAATTTGACCTTGAATAAATTATTTTGGCTCAATGTAAAAAAAAAACCGTTTGTCTCAGAAAAAATCCATTTAATTCATCAATTCAGCAATAATCTTGACGATGTTTTTTTTTCTTTCAGAAAATGAATTTAATTGTCTCACATAATAAAGTCATGTTTGATATAAAGGGCTTGACTACAATATTGCCTATGAATTAAAATCATGTAGCAACTCAATTTTATTTATTTGAACTGTTAATATTAAGACCAATAGATAATTACTGAAATATTACATGATGTACATGAATATATTCAATTAAAACATTATACATCTCCAACCATGTAATCTTACTGTTGTCATATACTGTTTAAAACTCGATTTATTATAATTTCCAAAAGTTTTACATCACTTTTGAATTAACAACTCTTGGTGTCGAACCAAAGCCTGTGAAAACAGTGTTATCGCACATACTCTTGAATACTGAAGTACAAATTATTGGGAAGTAATAAATAGTAAAACCTATATAACAGCCATTTTACTGGTATGCTCATTTATGGGCATTATGTTTGATGGTGTGTCAGTCAGTCTGTTCGTCAGTTGAACATAGAAAATTATTGTTTATATGTACTTTTATGTATAAAATACATGGTTACAAAATACAAAAAAAAAAATAACACGTTTACACCTTATTTCATTTTAATATTCTGTCATGGTTGTATTAACATCATTTCAAACACAAACGCAATCCCAATTTAATATTCTTAAACGTGTCGATAAATGAAACAAATCTTTTATTTGCTAGAAATTTACTTGTAAAAATATGTGCATTACACAAAATACATCGCTTTTTGTAAAGTTATCCATGTTTATGATGCACAGCGTCTATTTTGTTTTTTTTGTGTTTTATAAAATGACCATAAACCCACTTAATTATGGTATGGTATTTCTGACCTGATACTAAGTACTTTGTATTGCTTAATTCTTTAGAATTTAATACCAGTTCCCTGTAACCATCAAAATTGTGTGGCCACGCATATTCTTCAATTTTCTTTATATTGCACATATATGATGATATTTATGTATTATTGGTAAAAAAGTAAAAAAAAAAAAAAAAAAAATACGGTTGCCATGGTAAGTTAACCTTAACAATTTCCTTCCATGTTTGCCATGCAAAAAGGCAGAACATGGCATTTTTGTGTGCTAATTTTTTATATGTTGTGTTTCTTTGTATATATTCATCTTATGTTCTTTCAATAGACTTGGTCTGATTATTCAATAAATAGATTGTTACATCTCTTTAGTTTTGAATAAAACTACACCAAAATGACTGAATTTCAAGTTTTTGCCAAACATAAAAACTATTAAAAATGGTGGTTTTTCATTTAAATGTTAAGCAAATGCACATGGGTTAAGCTATTTTTTTCAGTTTTGAAATTTAACAGTATACTAACTAATACATTTGTAAAGTTTCAGCTTGGGGAAAAATATATTTACCTTTTTTTATTATTAAAATATGCAATGTTTCTGGTTCTTTCGGGAGTATTCCCAGGTTAATCCTCATTAGAGGCCAACCTTTAGGTATTTATTTTGATTCTTGTGTACTGATGTGGGAGGTGTCAGTTGATATTCTTCAGTTTAAATGCTGGAATATGCTAATGTTATTATTTTTGTAAATCTATGTGTTGAGTGTTCTTGTACTTGTTTGCACTGTATTCCTGTCACACAATGTTGTCATGCAAGAGGTATTGTGAACATTGCCATATAATCAGGAGATATGGCTAATCATAAAACCAGGTTAAAACCATCATTTCTTTCCTAAAATGTTTCAGTGCCAAGTCAGGAATAAGGCAGTTGTTATCCACAGTCCGTTAATATGTTTACTCTCGTTTGCCACTGTTTTTTGTCAGTGTTTCTGTTGTTCCGTTGTTTTTTCTTTTGGCTGATGTGTTACTCCGATTGAAGTTTGTTACCCAGGTTTGTGTTTGCTTAATCGAATTATGACTATTGAACAGCGGTATAATTATCACTGTTGACTTTTTAAGGATTCAAAAGAAAACGTCCAAGGATATGTTTTCCAGTTTTCTTTCCACTGGTTCACTGCCAGTTGAGATATAAAGCTAGTGATCTAAAAAATTACTTATTCTAAAGTCTAAAGTCATTTGTCACACAGTTCACGTGTGCCTGTGGGGACCCGATAGAAGATTGTTTTGATTTCTTTCATGTTTGCCAAATTTATATTCATTACATATATGAGTTTGTTTCCAAAAATGACAGATCTACAATACAAATAAATAGAAGTACATACAGGAAACACACAAAAAAAACCCAACAATAAAACATAACGACAAGCTAATTAAAGATACCAGGCTTATAATTTAATACACCAGACGCGTGTTTCGTCTACATAAGGTTCATCAGTGACGCTTAGTTAAAAAAAAAAAAAAAAGAAAAGAAAGGCATTCAAAGATTTTAGCATTGATGACAAAATAAAATCCAAAAAGTGTGTCAAATACGGCTAAGGTTATATGCCTGGGATAGGAAAACCTTGGTATTTATAAAAATTAATTCTTTAGCAAACAGTTTTTTTTTTTAAATGACTATAGGTGTAATACCACCAAATCATGGTATGTCACATCCGGTTGCATACGAAAGTAGGCCTAAAAAAATATTCCCTTGAATTTGACATTTGTAGAAAATTAACCCTGCATTTCAATGCACTTAAATTTTTCTGAGTCGTAAATATGTATGTTGGATGTCTGAAAGCATCATTCTTTTTTTATTTGATGGTCTTATAAAATATTTTGGAACGTTAAGGTTACACAGTTACCAAAGCAGGTAACCAGTAAATAATTGTGTAAAAATTGGGTTGTTTACTTCCGGTGATGATTATTTTCTTATATGCAATGAAATGTAGTGTGAAATTTTTACTGTATCACTGGAAAGGATTAAACTTTACACATGCAAAGTATTTCTTTGGTTGAAATAAAGGTAAATACTCTACAATTTTTTTAAAAGTGCCAATTTAACAAAGACTAATAGGGAAAAATCAATGGTGGTATTACACCTATTTAGGGAAACTACATGTGCACTCGTGACCTTATTGTACTTTCATTTTTAAAAGTTATTAATAAACCAGTTCATACATTGTAAACATGGACTATTCCAAATGGATTTAGACACAGAAAGCATGTTTGAGGTAAAATTGCCTTGAAATGGGGGTTTACGGGTGTTTTCTAAGTCAAATGAGTGGACAGACAAAGCTGTATTTAGTTTACTGTGTTAAATTTTAAATTACCCTTACATTTTTGTTTATACAACATGTGATTTTTTTATTTCAGTGTTAACCATGTTCTGAAGAGCATTCTGTTGAAAAATCTTATATGTGAATTGGTCTGCCGATGACACTTCAGCATTAAAGTAAGTATCAACTATCATCATGTTTTTTTTTTTTTTTGGCCGCAACAGTTTACAATTTGCCATTGTGCCGTCTACATTTTGCACAGACAATAAATCATCTAAACACTTATTTGCCCTGGATTTATACACATCAGAATCCAGTCTCACATACTTAAACTTTATAATTCTTTCCAATTATTTTTTGTACCAGCATTCCAAGGGACATAACCCTTTTTAAAAACATTTTGAGGTATATTTTTATTACTCTTTCTCCTCATTTTCTAATGTAAAATACAAGAAAGTGTTCTCTTTGTGTAAATCTATTAGAAATATACTGTTATGAGTAAATAGAAATACTTTGATACCAGTAACAATAAATGATTGACTGAAAGGGAACCGTTATTCGTCACACTAGGCGAACAGACCAAAAACTCCAGTTACACATAAGGGCTTATAGAAACTTCCGTGTAGACTGTTAACATTTATAGAGACAGTTCTTTCAGCCAAAACACTTTAACTATTGATTTAACATTACATTTATTTCATTTTTGTGGGGAAATAATCACATTTTGTTTTAATTTTTAGACAAAAGATATCAAGTTTTGATGAAAAAGGAAGGAAGGAGGAAAAATGGACCAAAACAGACCAAAACAGACCTTCAAATGAACTCTAAAAGGTGCAATAAAATTGTTTATTGTCTTAAAGTTGTCTTTTGTATTTTATTTAATTGTTTGAATGCATAGATCATGAGTTTATGATCAGATATTAGTCAACACTGCATTTTATGATGATACACTGAAATCAGTATTTTTCGAAGAAATTAAACTGAAATTGCCGTAGGATATAGCCTTACAATATAGTGATGTTCTCTGAAACTATAGCTCTGACTGAGACAAAACTTGACAGTTATGCTTGAAATAACTTGCAATTGGAGGGGGAAAAAATACATAAAGTTTATTTGACATTTAGGTGTTCTTTAGGTGTAATACCACCAAATCATGGTATGTCACATCCGGTTGCATACGAAAGTAGGCCTAAAAAAATAATTCCCTTGAATTTGACATTTGTAGAAAATTAACCCTGCATTTCAATGCACTTAAATTTTTCTGAGTCGTAAATATGTATGTTGGATGTCTGAAAGCATCATTCTTTTTTTATTTGATGGTCTTATAAAATATTTTGGAACGTTAAGGTTACACAGTTACCAAAGCAGGTAACCAGTAAATAATTGTGTAAAAATTGGGTTGTTTACTTCCGGTGATGATTATTTTCTTATATGCAATGAAATGTAGTGTGAAATTTTTACTGTATCACTGGAAAGGATTAAACTTTACACATGCAAAGTATTTCTTTGGTTGTAATAAAGGTAAATACTCTACAATTTTTTTAAAAGTGCCAATTTAACAAAGACTAATAGGGGAAAATCAATGGTGGTATTACACCTATATAGTTGATCATGATATACATGTTTAAAACGAAGTGGTGACTAACTACAGAATAAAAACGAGTACTAGGTGAAACAACCTAAAATCAGCACACACAAACAGCATAGCTGATGGCGAACAACATATAGATCGACGCACAAAAGTGACGGCACGATTTTTTAAATTTGTTTCTCCAAAACATAGGATAGTGTCCAAGATTATGTTTGTAATACTTATATGACATGTATAAATAACAATGAAAATTACAATACTTATATATATAAAATTGTGATAGTTATTAGATAATTATTATCATTATATAGCTATATAGAAATTCTTCTAAATAAAACTGTAAACCAAAAACATCGTGTAATTGTAGTTGACCAAAATCTTATAAATGAAGTGGGTGATTAATAATCTTTACCCTAACACACGAATAAAACAGAAAAATCGAGATTTACAACTTTTAAACAACATAGCATTTGAGAATATAGGCCAGGGTTGCTTTTATGTAAAAAAATAATGGTAACACAGATATTTACGTATGTCTTAAAATGATTTCAAGAGAATTGAAGATTCTTTATATAAAAACTGATGTAATAAAATGTATGTTTTGAAATCAGTATGTTACCACAATGAACCATTCTCCAGTCTTCATTAAAATCTAACATCTGACACACACAGAAAACTATGTATATATATTTTTAACATTTCATTTTCTATTTTCTATAATTACTTCTGTAATGAGAAAAATAATGAAATTAACTAGCTTCGTAATAATTAGGATAATATACTGAATTACATTGTATTTCAAAATACTAAGTAAGGGACAATAATTTATATTATTCCATATTGTTTAAACTTTAATAGATTTTTCTATATGAATTGGATTTAAAATAAATATAGATTCTACCACTGCATCGAGTGTAATACGATATTTGTCTACTCGAGACAGTTAAAATTGATAATTTAACTGTCGAGAGTGGATAAATATCATATTACACGAGATTTGGTGGTGGAATCTGTTTCTCTAATGCTTTTCTAACATTATGCAGGCATTCTTTTCGAATGATCTGCAAAAGATGTGTTCTTTCTATGTGACGTCGTCAGGCATGGTCGCCTTTTTTCATGCCGTCACAATAGGAAATTCAGAGGAAAGCAAGAAAATTCGACGTCACAATCGGATTTTAACCAATGAAGTTCTGAGTTAAAACGAACCACACTTTGATTTTTTTTTATACAATGGGTGCAGAAAGGGATAAAGTGACGAAGAATTGGAGAAACAGGTTTATTTCTTATGCAGCACAAATACTGCAATCTAATTGGCTGACTCTCCCGGTGTAAAAAAACCCCACCCGTGTTCACCCAGGGATGAGTAAAAGTTTGCCAATATTTAAAAAAAACAAAAAAACAATTTCGCCAATATAAAGAAAAAAAAAATTCAGAAAAAGAAGAAAAATTGCTAAACTCAAAAGAACACAAAAATTTCTATTTTTTGCCTAACATAAAGTAAAAAAGTGCAGCAGAATGGACATTGAAAAAATATTACACTGGCAATTTCTCATTACCATTTTTACAATTGTACATCCTGGTTTCAAAATGAGCAAAAGCATTGTTCATAAGAAATAAATTCGTTATCTTGGTGTAGTAAGGGCTGCGCCTCAGGGTGTATGAATTTTCAACAACGATGTAAATTTCTGTACACCCCTGATTACACCAAGATAACTTATAATATTCACCTGCGGAAAAAAGTATATAACGTCGCGTGCTTTCGCGTGCTTTTACGTTTATACTTTTGGGGGAAAAAAGCGTTTGATGTGTAATTAGATTTTGTAAATATTTTTCATTAAATAAATTACTCTTGATATATGGAATAAAACACTTACTGTCTTTTGTCTCGGTAAATATTTAGTTTAGTAGACTTTTAGAAAACTGTTATTCACTTCGGCCGTTGTCCTCGGTGAATATCACTTTTTCAAAAGTAAATGAAACCTCACATTTACCTCATCAAAGACAGTTATTGTATATTATAAATATATTATTATAAGTATATTTAATGCAGTGAGTTGTTGAATTTGAGTAAATATCACTTTTTTTTTGTGCTTTACCATTACTTTTAATGTGGTATACAGTTTGACATTATTATCTTGAGTAGTGAACTTGTAAGGGTTCACTGATGAATATCTATCATAGTACATATCCACTAAAACATTCAAGAAGCGGGTGTGGAGATTACCTCCCCTGACTCGCTCTAACAATAAATGATGTCAAAATTATCAGAAGTATATTATATACCGTAAGATTATTCAATCCATTTTGTATAAGAGAAGATTTTGATAGGCATTAACTTTTGTCTTATTTATATTAATAATTTACGTATTATTTGGTATTTGAACGATTAAACATTTCGAATTTAAAACTTGCTTTGCTAGATCTAATCCATAAATGAAATGCTTGTAATGGCAATCATACATTAATCATAAACTTTGATCTGACAATAAAACCACATGAATACAACAATTAATAGATCATTCGACCCCTAATCACTTAGTAATATTCTAAGTTTGTAAGTGAATAATCATCCCGTTCTTCATGATATGGTATTATACATATAATAAGTACTTTTGTGAACATCAAGCAGTTCAAACATAACAAAAGTAAGTGCCGTTAATCTACTCCAATGACTTATTTCGATTTTAATAAGATAAGTACGGCAATTCTTTTGAATTGAAGCGCTGTAGGTGGAGGTAAATATTTGCAGTTCCAATAAATAACCGCACTTTTAAATTGGTGTAAAAGAACGGAGCAAACTGAATAAGTCACATGCTTAAATTATTTACCATAACGTATCAAGATAGTTTTGGATAAATGTAAATGATAGTTTACTTATACATGTATAACTTAAACGTATAAAAAGAATATGGCTTATAGCACATTTTAGCACCGTTTGTGCACGTGTCCTTGTGATGATTTTCGGTTACAGAAGCCTGAATTGTCTCGTAAAACGCTTATATTCTTACGTAATAGTTCTATGACGTCGGGTAGCTCATTTATATATTTAAATATATATAAAAGCATGTAACATGGGGGTTACGATTGGAACAGCTCAAACAATATACCACGGGTGTGTAACAACTCAAAGCGTTTAAAGGACTTCATGTCAGAATTTGAAATAAACTGTCTACAAAATTATTGCTGCTTATAACTCAAACAAGGTTAGAGATAAAAAGAAACTTTTAATTACAAAAATGTTCAGCAGAATATGATCTATTAAGATGTTTTAAGTAATTAGCAACGACATAGAAAACATTTTTTTCAAATTTTTTTGAATACAGAAGGCTATGAAAATGATAATTATGACAAAAGTCATGTTTAATACTTGAAATGACATTAGTGTTCCTAGAAACGATAGTGTATATAAGTCCTCAACAACCACTTATGTTTTTACTTCAACTTTTAAAGGCAATGTAAAGTAGAAATGACATTTTCTTTTACTAAAAAGTCTGTCAAAGAAAGGAAAAAGGAAGGACCTAGCAATTGACTTTGAATTTGTTTGTGCTTTTCTCTATCATGAATGTTCTCGTTTGTGTTTGTGTAGTATTTCTGAAATTAATTGTCGTCATAATAACGATAAATATTGTCATGAATGTAAGGCTCACTATTATACTAGGTTCAACCCTCAATTGTCTTTAAATATCCTGTACCAAGTCAGCAAATTTGGCAATTGTAATGAAATGATTCTTTTTTAAATAAGCTGGCGAGCGATTGGTTTTGTTGCACCTCAGAGTTCCGTCGTTCCTTTATTACATTTTTTTGTATTCTCGCATAGTTGATTGACTTCACTCCTCGGTTTTAGTTTTTAACCCGGATTTGTTTTCTCTCAATTGATTCATGCCTTTCTGGATTCTTTTTTCCCTAAACAAAAGGCATAATCAAATGTTTTCCAATAGTAGGTGAAGTTTTGTTATACCCCGGTAATTTTCAATTAACAGTGTTCTTCGAGTACTTAAGTACGTACGGTGAATCTAAATTATGTTGGTTCTTTTCGATTTAGTTAAATGTGGTTAAATATTGATGTTAACATTAGAGCGAAGGATATATAAAATATTTTTAATTGTTCCAGGTTCTTCTGCACGTTTGAATCGCGTTTGCTTATTGCTTTCATGACTCCTATCTTTGTAAAATGTTCCGGTTCCTAAATTCCTTTGTCAATGACTTGTTTAAATAACTGTTGTCTGGTTTTGCCAAGGTTGAAACAATTCAATCATACATGTTTTCCTTTGGGAAACTTATATCTACAAAATATGAGGAAAAACTACTTTGATCTCTTAAATTGATCATCACTTTTTAAACAATTTGTTGATTTTTGTTGGTTGCTACGATTCTACTTATAAGTCGATAAAAATGTTAGATATTGGGATTGTCCATTATCTGTTGGTATGAAATTTGCTGACTAATAGCTTGTTACAATCCCATTTAACAACGCAGTCTCCTTTTATCCAATTTAAATACTGTTGCGACATGATCTTTCTTTTCATCAACATCTTGCAGTTGTATATATATTTTTCTGCACGATTTTAGAAGCACAGGAGCCTCTTGTGATTTTCCATTTTGGACCTTTCAGTTTCAATTGGTTTTTTTTTTAGAATTGGAATATCCCTACTCTCACTATTCCTTGCTTTTTGTCAACATATCCTTTTTGTAATAACATTGTGGTAGTGTCGTTTTCAATGAGGCTCTTATATTGCGTTTTGTTTATATATGGATGCTTTTAGAGTTGTACTTTTTTTTGTTTTATTTGCGAGTTTTGTTCTTGTTCGTATATCAATTGCTGTTACTGTTACATGTAATGTTGTCCTCTTAGTATTATATTAATATTGTTATAAAAGCGATCTTTGGCTAGCCACAAGACCAGCTTCAACCCACCATTTTTTTCTCAATGTCGTGCACCAAGTCAGGAAAATGGCAGTTGTTATCTAATAGTTCGTTTCTGTGTGTGTTACATTGTCGTTTGATTTTTTTGTTGCGGTTGTGTGTTTCTGTTGATTTGATGATTTCCTCTTATAGTTGATATGTTTTCCCAGGTTTTAGTTTGTAATCCGGATTTATTTTCTCTCAATCGATTTCTGACAGCGGTATACTATTGTTGCCTTTATTTGCAGATGTATATGCTGAAACATATAGTCGATGTTATGTTTAAAAACTAGACTTTTCGTAATGACCGTAGCATAGTCAAAGAGGGACGAAAGATACCAAAGGGACAGTCAAACTCATAAATCCAAAACAAACTGACAACGCCTTGCCTAAAAGAAAAATGAAAAAAGAAAAAAACAATAGCACACATGACACAACATAGAAAACTAAAGAATAAATAACACGAACCCCAACAAAAACTAGGGGTGATCTCAGGTGCTCCGGAAGGGTAAGCAGATCCTGCTCCACATGTGGCACCCGTCGTGTTGCTTATGTGATTACAAATCCGGTAGTTAGTCTAATTCGGTAGGTCACATTCATGAAAGAGAAAGGGGTTGTAGTTTCGACTTAAGGAACATATCCGATATCATTTGTGAAACGGTCATTCCATAACGGTCAACCAATCTGTGATGAAGGTAACCAAGCATGACGAAAAAAATGTCCGTTTTTCATTTGATTCCTGACCTGCAGATAGTTCCATTTTAAACACAAGGTTCTGATGTATCTAATCTCGTTAATTATTCCTTGTAGCTGAATATTGCCATTGAAATCTCATCAAAGTATTATATTTGGTGTTCTTGATAACTTTGTATTAAATCGAATATTATGTTTAAACATTCATGTTGGTCAACATTCATGTTGGCCTCGTGTGGATATAGTTGTCTCCTTGGCAATCATTACACATCTTCTTTTGTATATCGTTTCAAATTGAGTCTTTAAAATGTTTATTTTAACAATGATTATATTATAAAATTTATAAAACTTAAGTAGAATTATTAAAGCCCCAAGGCCCTAAATGGACGATTTTGTTCATTGTTGTAACTATAAGTATGACTGTTTCCCCTATGGTAACAAGATAAAGAATCATTGACTGAAGTTTATTACTATGATTTCTCTACAATACATGTTAGCTATGTGTTATAAGTTCGATAAACGTTCAGTATAATGGTTTGAGGCCTTGAACTGAAATGCATAATTAATAATTTTAATAATTTGTACTAATTGTCCCCATACAAGATTTTGTTACATCAATTAATCGGAGAAGCATGACATGGTATAATTTCTAAATTCAAGATGAAAACAGTGATGGATTTTTCTCCTGAATATAACGATAAACTTTTTATAGTACAAAATGTAAATAGTGTTAGTAAAAATGACATTACAGAGAAGAAAATAAGTCACGATTTGCAAGCTGGGAATCGTCTGAAGAAAGTTTTAACTGAGTTTAGTAACAGTACAACTATTCACGGATGTCGTTTCATTGGTGAATCCAATTCTTCATCACTGAAAAGGTAACTTCTTTTCTTTTTAAAATTCATTTGCAATTATATATTAGAAGTCATACCTACATTCAAGAGATAGTTAAATACATTTATTTTACTAAAATTTGATGTTTACGAAAAGTTTGCTTTCATTTTTGTCAAGTTTTTCTTGTCAAGTATTCTATATGTACTGTTTCTGTTTTTTTGTTGGCGTCCCAAAAAAGTCTGTCTCTAAATACCAACGATTATATATATCCTGTAATTGAAAAAGTATGCATGTATCTTGAATATTCAATATTATGTATCTACTTGTCATTATCTCTTGACATTAAGGAACTTACTTTAATTCAACTCCCACATTTATTTCATTTTTTGCACTATTTGATAGATGATGATCTGTATATACACAAAGACATAAACTAATACATGTTGATTTCACCTTTTAGCAACAAAGATGTGATTTTGATTTTGTTTTATTGAACATGAAGCTATGTAGTTTTCTTTCCTTTTTGTTAGTCACCAAAGGAATTACCACCTATGGTCTTTACTTCAATACTGAAACATAGGCGATAATTCTGGTACCTTTTCACGATGTATGTTTTATTTTCGCACTCTATAGAGTGCGCTAGTCTATCTTTTACCTACACACAGTCTTAACCATGTATACATACCCCCCCCCCCCCCCCCTGCTATTTCCGTTTAACCGAAACCTCTATTTCTCCTTTATAAGGACCTAAATATAATAACAAAATCCATTCAAGGTCAACCATGCCAGAGGGAGTCATAACCTTAGTTACCTAATATTTTAAAAACATACATTCGCTTTTCTGGTGTTACCCTTAGTAAACGGAAATGATTTTTGTCTCATAGCCATGTACATACCTGTTTTTGTACATACATGTATTGTATTGCAATTTATTGTAGAATCGTATGGTTATGTCTGATGTTGTTATTCTTTGGACTGCTAGTGTTCCAGATTGTTGACCGTATGTTGTACTACTATAGCTGGCCAATGACGGTTAACATGAAAATGAATTTTAACAGAACATTAAAGTTTCCTGCAATTACTCTGTGTAACCAGAATGCATTCAAGTAAGTAATTATCATGTATGTCTTGGTTAGTGTTGCTTTTTCTTATACACATATATAAAGATTGGTCCCCTTTTTCAAACATAAGGATCCTTTAAATCAACACTGTAAAAAAGGAGATCTAATATAATTATCCATCAAAGTTCAAATGAAGTAGATATGAGTAATTAAAGGTAATCGTACGAGCTTCAATAAGGAGAAAACCCCATATATAGTCGGCTTTTAAAGGTCCAGATATGAAAATATGAAACAATTCAAATGAAAAAACTAACAGCTGAATTTATGAAAAAAGGATTTAAGAAAAACAAATATAACAGACATAAATAAACGGCAACCTAGAGGTTCCTGACTTATTACAGGCACACTGTATAGGTGTTATATATTGTCTTTTGTTTAAAAAAAAAAAACGCGTGCTCTCTTTGCTTTATTTAAAATCCTCAAATAAAATTCAACTCAAATAATTTTGACCGATTTGCTTTTTATGTTTATTTCTTTATACATTTGTATGTGGTGATAATAGTACCAAGCGTTCTAAAAAAAAAGACATTTCAAGTGCCATGAAATGATTGGTACTGTTGTCAAATAGTAATGACATATGAATGTTTACACTTTGATAAACTAAAATAATATATGTAATTGCATAGATCTATGATAATAAATAAATTTGACTGAATATCCACACATAAATTTAGAATATGGTTTACTGATTAGTCTTAGGTAAACGAATCGCACGTCTGACGTATAAAATTACCTTTGATAACTAATTATAATCACAAATATGCTTTTTATACAATACATAATTATATTAAAGTGATATGGAACGATCAACTGTTGAAAAAAGGGTCAATCCAATTGAACTAATGCATACATATATATTGCGAACTTAGTTTTCTGTGCACGATTTTATCAATCTTCTCGCATCAGTGTTTTATAATCATCAACCAAATATTTCACCCGGTCAGTGTTGTGAAATATGGTAGATAATTGATATCCGTATTTTGAAGTCGAAGTTACCGATTGTCACTTTTGTAAACAATCAACAAAGAAACATGGATATTCAGGTAAACATGTGTATACCATCACTAAGATATTGATAATTTCAATGACGGAGCGCGATGTTTACCTTTATTGACTCTTTCTGTCAATTTTGTTTTCTCCTTCTTACTTGCGTAATTGCAATCATCCGATTTATACGAGAATGGTCAAGCTGAGGACACTACATATCGGCGAATCGTTGGCTTGAAGTAAATATTCAGAAAAAGTAAATGTCTTCTATATTTGGACATAATGCAGTGAATATTATGTTATTATCTTTATCACTATGAAAACGAACAACTATGCCAACAAAAGAAAAACAAAATGGTAAATAAACACTATATAGACAAAGCACATAAGCAAAATTTAAATGGCAAGAATACAGAAAATGATTATTGCACAAACACACAACGGTGGCATGTATAAAATACCTAGCCAACACAAAATATTTTTTCCCAAAATAAAGTAAACAGTAAAGGTCAGAAATATACATAGACAAATAAAAAGAAACACTTTAACATGTATTTATATGATAAACAACGTCAGTTCATAGCATCTATACTTCCAGACCATTATGATGATTATTTGTTATGTTGATAAGGAAAATATTTATGAACACGGTCTTGGAATCTTACCGATGATTTTTTTAGATAAAGGCCGAAACGTTTTTTGACACAACCCTTGTTCATCAACTTTCTGCTCAGACAATGGTGACAATTTTGAGAGTCTGGGTAGCAGCTGAAAGCTCTGAAAAAACGAATGAGGATGATAATGTATCCAATATGCAGTTGAAATTGTCATATTGGTAATAAGGTGGGGGGACTTATAATTTTAAAATTAAATTGTCTTGTTTGTCCTGATTCTGGTACTGACACGACCATGTGAAAGTCTAATAATGAACCGACTTTAGTCTTTAAGACTACACTGTACATATAATAAAAACATTGAACCTGTAATTTTTTTTTATCAACAGAGCAAGTCTTGCTGCAGATCTCGGCCGGTATCGTCTATTAGAAGCCATGCACTCGTCTGATGGGACAGTAAATACTACATTTATATTGAAAGAAGGAGGAAATATATCACTAGAAAACCTTTACCTATCGTCAGCTCATCAAAAAGAAGATTTAATTTTTGAGTAATATAAGATTTTTCATTAATACCTTTAAATCTTTAAATTGGACCATTCACAAAGTAGTTCTATATATTGAAATACAGTTCACATCGATTTTGAAATAAACCTTAATTGAAAACAAAGTTAAAAACAAACAAACTTAGGAACGACATGAAAAATCAATGAAGGATAAAAAACTTAATTCGAATAGTTTGGGGTGGGTGACATCGATTTTCATATATATCCTTATTGGTCAATCAACTTTTGCCCCAAATAGTTAACAGGGGGGGGGGGGGGGGGGGGGGGGGGGGGGGGGGGGGGGGGGGGGGTCGTTGAATAAACTATATTAATTCAGCTTTTTTTTAAAATCCTACATTGAACTTCTGATAACGTCCCTTAGTCGATGTATACAATTTGTGTGACCTTCCTATAGTTGATTTTAATCATTTATGCATTGTAGATGCATTTGGAAAGGTAATAAGTGTGGACCAGAAGACTTTGAGATCAGTTTGACAGACCATGGAGTCTGTTATACATGGAATAAAAAAGATGTGTCAGTTTCATCACCAGGTAAATACTGTTTTCAGTAAAATTGAGAATGGAAATGGTGAATGTGTCAAAGAGACAACAGCCCGACCATAGAACAGACAACAGCTGAACCTAATATTGCGGAGCCAAGAGAAAATAGTGAATAGAAATTGAAGCTTAAATTAAAAATCCAAAGCCTTGTGTGACCTTATTACAATCTCGAAGAAGTATAAATGTAACTTTCATTAATAAAGCTGTTGATACAAAAAGGGGAATTATGTTCCGAATTCCACTTTAATAATAACATTAGATGTATGTTTCATTATAATACGATATTCTGATTTGCCAACTGCAATCCCGCGTTATTCCTTAATCAACTTCAATACACAATAAAATGTATTATTCAGGGTGCCACGAGGTCCCACAATAAAGTGAAAACGTTAAGGTAAATTAAATAAAAACTTGATAAAAATCGTGTTTTCGTGATCCTTACTAAATAAAATGCTACTATATAAGTTTTAAAATGCTTCTTTTTGTAACTTCATAAGGTTGTAAAAGACTGAATCGTGCGCACGTTTTAAGAACGAAGTACGTTCGCGCTTCATACAAAATGTACTTAGGTCAACGCTTTTACACCCAAATGAAATTACAATTTAAAGAAGCATTTAATTCTTAAATACTCCAAGTGGGAAATTGAAACTTTAACTTTTTTTTATGTAAACAAATTACTAAGAATTTAATATAATTAGTTCATTGAAATATGAGATGTCATATACAAATATCTTTGGGAGGACAGGGTTTGTATATTTACGAGTTGACATAAGACTTTGAAGTAGCTTTTAGTAACCACATTTACTCCTGTATCGGTACATGTATGAGGCATATTTTCTTCTTTGAGTTGTTGCCTTTTTTTCAAACCGGTGCCTTTAATTGTTTTCAATATGATATGACTTTTGATCATTGTCGAAGTCATTACGGTGATCCGAAGTCTTTCAAAACTAATGATATTTGTCCAAATTCCAATCATACCACAACTCCTTATTTTTATATTATATAAAACTGTACACTGAAGACGATGAAACCAATGGAAAACCCTCTTCTACGCAAGGAGTCGTGGGTTGTGTTATACATAACAATGAAAAATTTGTATATCAAGAACCAGAAAGTATCTGAATAAATGTACTGTACAGATTTGAAAAGGTGTGTTTTAAAAGTAGTGGTACAAACTGTGGTTTATAATAACTTGAAAACAAAATTGAAACTACATTGACATAAATACACTTGTATCGATCTCCTTTGGTGTATAAAGTTGTCTCAATGGCATTAAGACCTGTTGGTGACTTTCTGCTGTTGGTTTTTTTCTTTGGTCGGGTTGTTGTCTCTTTGACACATACCCCATTTCCATTCTCAATGTTATTAATACCATATCTCATTATTTCTGTGTTGATAGTCCCAGCCAGAATACCAATTTCACGACATTAATTTTGTTTCACCGAAACGAAAATTAAAATGTATTTTGTTTTATACCATAGGGGTCAATTATTTATTTGTTTCATTTGAATAATTTTTAGGGTTTATATTGTAGTGGGTAACGACTATACCATATTGTTTTTTTCCAAATTATTTTCAACGACGGTTTTCAGTAGTTCGGTTCTAAGCCATTCGTTAGGCACTTTACTTATTTCACAGTATAGACTTAAATAAAAGGAATACGATGTTATTCAATGGAAAGCAAGGTTTAAGAAATATAAAACAAAGTTTTAATATTATTTTTTTCAGGTGTGGAGAATGGTTTACGGTTAAAACTAAATGTTGAACAGAATGAGTATATGCCTGGCCCACACAATTCTGCCGGGCTAAAATTCCTGTTGCATGATGGGGCCGATATCCCTATGGTTCATGATTTAGGACAAGCTGTATCAATTGGTTCACATGTCTTCATTGGGGTAAAACTACTAGAGGTATGTATGAAAAAAAAACCCGTAATAATATTGTCATTTAACACCCTATAGATAACATATACTGACTTTAAAAAGTAAACCGACTTTTTTTTTTTTTTAAAGAAAATATGACGGTACTAAATTGGCTCCGAAATTACAGAGTTACATTTAGGTACTGGAATTTCATAATAAACAGCTTTAAATTTTCTAAAAATAAGAGACAATTCTCTGTTTGAATGATACACTAACTTTGTTTCTTGTACATGGGACGGGTAATATGAAATCCAGACTAGACGGATTCTAAAAAAAAAAAGGTTTTTAAGAGAGAAGTAATTCTTTATTTTTACGTAATAAAACATTAAAACGGTTATCTTTCTTTCTTGTATGTATTATCTTGCATTTATAATTCAATATGATGCAAATAAATAATTCGGGAATACCAATCGTGATATACTTCAAAATCATCATAAAGGATGATCTCTCATTTAGCTTGTACTATTAAGACATACATAATATGAAATATTTTTTTTTATTTTTCAAATGTTACAAACACCATTTAAAAGAATGAATTAATAAAAGTTATCGGTTTAACTTTAATATACAAAGTATACTGACAGATGACATATATAAAAACAGTGTACGACTTTCATATAATCCTAATTCGTATGGCAAACCAGCTTAACAAAATTCATAATCAATTTTCCTTTTTACGACATTTTGATTCAAACCATATACATACATAACAGGCAACAAGGATTACAAAATAAAGTAAATACGGACAAAAATTAATGCAAATCTATATGACAGAAACTTAGTTTTTATAATGATTACACAGGTGTTGATTCAAAACTAGACCATTACTCATCAGCGAAAGGATCATAGGCGAAAACAATTCACTTTAGCGTCCCTATCGCAACTCCAAGTTCTATATATATGTTCACATAATTGGTCAAAAACATTGAAAAATGAATTTCTTAATTTTATTCTTTTTTGTTCCAAGGTCTGAGGAATAGACTTAATACTATTATATAGTCACATGCATCGTGGGGAAACAAATCCTGTGTAAAATAATGAAAAGAAATATGCGTTTTAGAGAACATGTTTTTACCCTCTTCTGTCATCGGACTCGGACTTCTCTTGAACTGAATTTTACTTTGCATATTGTTATAGTATTACGATAACTTTTCTGAATTGGCAAGGGGTATAAGGGGAAGGTTGAGATCTAAAATAAAAAGTTTAACACCGACGCATTTTTGCGCCAATCTTATGTAAAGGAACCTCTGGTCTTTTTTTAGTCTTGTATGTTTTTTAATTTTTAGTTTCTTGTGTATAATTTGGAATTTTAGTATGACGACCATTATCACTGAACTAGTATATATATGGTCCGAGTACACAGTTATCGTCCTTTGATTTTCGTTGTCCAGAATATAGTCCTTAATGTGGACAGTGTGTTACTTGCCAATTTTTGTTATACCCCTTCCAAATTTAATTCTCCATGTTTTATGCCTCATATAGCAAGTGTGAAATGACACTGTAAAAAAAATTTGGGTCATAAATATTTAGGTAAAGTAGTATTAGGTCCAGCTGAAAAAGGTAAAAAATTAGCACTTCAAAAGCTGTCAAAAGATTTCAAGACCCCCTTAACACAAACTTGTCTATATTTTGAGTTAGAGCTGATGAAGTTTTCTATAGTTTTGATATAATTTAGTCCCAAAAGTAGTACAACACACTGTAAAAATATTATTAAGAAAGCGCAGGTGGGATTTTTTTAATTTACATTTATTGTCTAAAAGAAATGCACTACGAAATAACTGTGTACTCGGACCATATGTGTGTTTAGGGGCCAACTGAAGCCGCCCCAGGGCGTGGGGGTTCTCACTGCATTGAAGACCTATTGGCGACCTTCTGCTGTTGTCTGTTCTATGGTCGGCTTGTTGTCTCTTTGAACCATTCCCCATTTTCATTCTCTATTTTATTTTATTTGTTAAAATATATTTAATTGCTTTTCATAAGGTTAACAACTTACCCGAGCCACACGGGAAATGCAGTGAAAGAGACCTGAAATATTTGGAAAGGTATTCCAAAATTGGTTGTAAAATGGATTGTTTATCAACATTAGCCGAAGAGACATGTGGTTGTAGACATATTTATATGCCACATAAACATGGTAGGCAGTTTTAAATGACATCATTTTCACTCTGTTACACTTACTTTAAAAAATGGAACTGTTTAAACAGGTTTAATGAACGAACGCGACCTATCAGTTCAGTAAAAATCATATCCTGGTATTTTATCTACATAATTCGGTCTTTGATGACTGTGAATAAGCAGTTAACCAACATTTAAGATTTTTACTGTTCCCGCTAACAAAAATATCCATGGTTATGATCGTTGTTCGAATGACTGTTTCTAAATGTTCCCATTGTATTTAGGGAATCGTCTACATTTTTCTTCAAAAAATTTGCTACATCAAGTCAGAAAAATATAATGTATTTCACATCAATCGATTGTAGAATTGTCATCACACCTATTACACAAATGTCCACTTGCGAAGTTATTTTATTAAAGGGTGATGGAAAACACGTGGATGAATGATTTGAATTTATTATATATCACAATCATTCAAAACTACTGATGAACATGAAACATTGGATCATTTTCAAATTTGCTGTTAGATAATACGAGTTCCCTTGATCAAATACTTTGTTAATTCCATTAAATGTCCCAAATCGTAAATTTGGTGCACTTATCATATTTGCTGATATTTATTAAATTTAACAATAACCTACACAAGTCACGTTGGTATCCAAAGACCATTGGACACTTTTTCTTTGTACATTTTACTACTGTATCATATATTAAAACCCATTAAACCTCAAAAACATCGATACATGTAATTTGATACATTAGCGTGTATGTTAATGTCATTGTTTCTTGCAAACCATTATTTGATGTTTAATTTTCACATTAATAATTCAATTCAGTTCTATGATATTGCAACTTTATTTCCTTTTTGCTGTAATATTTTTTTTTAATTCACTTACAGGCAAACCAGAAATCTGCGATATCTATGAATACTACACTTGCTTGGAACAACTTATTTGTAAGCTTTTTATGTTATACAAATAACTTAAAATATTATCACAATAACATAATCATGATATGTATAAATAAGATTGAAAATATACCTGCAGTTGCAAATATAATCAAATAGTGACCACAGTAAGCATATTATATCATATCGTTTATAAGATGATATTAGACATTGCCTTCTTTGTCTTGAATATATGAGTATATAGCATAAAAATAAATATATACATAATGTTCCAAACAATGTTAGAGTATTTATCTATATGAATAAGAAGTGCGCCATTACGACGATGGAAAAGCAACGTCACGACACAAAAAAAATCATTGTGTAAAATCGGAAGAAAACCTCTCATATATTCCTTCAACCAAGGAACACAATACAGCCACACCGTGTCATACAACTGTCTTTAATAATTTTCATATCACCATTTTTACGACAGTAGCCAAATATAAAATCATTTTTTTCAATTTCTAAATTAGATGATACAAAAGTTACAGCGCTTGAGATGATATGCCTTTTTAATAAATAAACCTGTTTATGCTTAATAGGGGTCTATCACTGTACAATGCTTTCTGTTTTTTAGCTTCATTTATGTCACTAGCTGAACAAACATGCAATTGTCCAATTCCATGTTCAATGCATGATTTTGAAACCGATTTATCATATGCAACCATATCAGAGTATGCTATCGACAAATTCTTAAACAAAAATAACTCGGTCAGTCTCGCTAAGAAGCTGATACAAGCTAAGGAAGTGACTTCCCGCATGGACCAAGTAAAATTTGAAGAGCTACACGAAGTCGCAGAAAATTTTGAAGAAAAATTTGAAGAAATAGAATCTTTATTTGAAAATGAACTGCATACTGCTATTCACACTTTGGAACATTCATTGGAAGAAGAGTCCGATCATATTACATCGGTCTGTGAATGGAAATTGTTTGTATATGAATATCAAGAGTATGTTGTACTCAAAAGTTTCGTCCGATATAGGGATGCATTTGAAGAACGTCATGCCCATATTGTTGCCTTAGGATACAAAGAGTATATTCTATCAATTGAGCATAAAATTAAATATCTTCAGAATCTTGATATGTCAAAAACGTCTCTCCGAGAAAGTATGTATCTGGATACATTGAACGTCTTAGATAACAGGATAGAAATAATCCGAAGGACTATTTCGAACTATACAAGACTGATCACAGGCTACGACACTGGTATAAAGATTTTTAGTTATAAATACAAGAATTTACCAAAGAAGGATAACGCATATGTCATTCCCAAACATTTAATGAAAGAGTCGTTGATTCTGAGCAATGATTCGTCTGGTAATGTCGAAATGTATAAAACGCACCTTTTTGAGGCGATCGAAATTTTAAACAGTCTTAAAAGATTAAACAATGAGTCTTTTTTTCATAGTACCGTTAACGCTTCTGAATTAGAAACATATGTACAATCATTTCAAACAGCTATAGAAAATTGGTTAAATGCTCGACAGTTTGTATATAATGAAGTTATAGAAAACCCCTTGAATGTATTGAAAAGTAGGAAAGATGAATTCGAAAGAAGTTGCTATAGATTAAAAGATGTAATTGTATCAGCAACGACGAATATTGAATCAATTGACACAAAGATAGAAACAGTTGAAGAAACACTATTTAAACCGATTCACGTGGGTCATGACTTAGTCCACGAATATCTGCACGATGGGAACGGTTTAAAGTATAAAATCGCCGAAAATTTCACTTCAGGTGATATGTTACAAGGGACATCAAATTTACAAACTTTGCTGCTCGAACTTTTAACAGAAGAATCTGCATTGAGAAATATTTTGGTGAAATGAAATCCCTAGCTATTCAGATTTATAAAACTGTTATAGAAGATGAAGATTCATTTACCTACTATAATTACACAGGCAATGTCCAGTTTTTGCAAAATTTCACTGACGTTCTCATAGAAATTGAGAAGAACTACACCGAATATATTGAAACAGTAAATTTTTACGACATAGTAGGAGAAAAAGGACTTGAATTTGTAAAGTCAACTGATGATGTCATTACATATTTCCAAGAGTATTTAAGCACATTAAAATTAGATGCACAGTACATCAGGTGAGCACATGCTAGGAATAGATTTTAATTCTATTTGGTCGTTTATTATCAACAATATCATATTTTTTTTGCATTTTTACGTAGATGTGAGGACCAAATTTAAGAGAAACAATTTTTGTTTAAAATGTATCTTTATGAGTTAAATAGTGCGACAAAAGTTGTACAACATGACTCTTAAGAGTTAAACAGATATATAATTGATAAATGTATTGCACCTGTATCTCCACTCCGAAAGCTACTTTGTCACACCTGCATTACACATTAGTGTACATCTTTTGTGCAATGCCAGTAGTTTAAAATTAACCCTATTAAAAATAAATCTAAACTAAATCATCAAGATTTCATGAAAACTGAAAGATGGGAAATAAAGAAAAGCAATAGAATTGGAAATATTTAGTAAATCCTTACAATATAACAATTTGTTGTTGCAATGTTTAGAAGTCCTTAGCATATAACAATTTGTTTTTGAAATATTTAGTTAGTCCTTAGCATATAACAATTTTATGTTGAAATATTTAGTAAGTCCTTAGCATTATAATTATAACATTTTGTTGTTGAAATAATTTGTTAGTCCTTAGCATATAACAGTTTGTTGTTGCAGAAATTTTGGAAACTTTTCGTTTATTTCTTAGAGTGAGCAAAGCTTATGATACAAGACTTACGTATAAGGTTCATATGTGGAGTAAGGATTGTTCTAGGTCATGGGATAAAAATTGTATAAAGAAAGCACAAATTTTAGGTATTGAAAATGTTATTAATGATACTTTTTCCATTAAACATAAACTGCAAGATATCAAATCTAAACTATGTGAAAAAGATAAAAATGAGTGGGTTGAAAAATTGTTTAATGACAGAAATCAATGTAATGGTAATAAATTACGTATTTATAGAGAGTTTAAACATGTTTTAGAATTTAGTTCTTATGTAAAATTAGTTCGTAACAGGCAGCATAGACGTGTTTTGTCAAATTTTAGAAGTGGCTGTTTACCACTGGCAGTTGAAACGGGTAGATCACCAAGCCAAAAATTCCTTTAAATGAGCGCACTTGTATATATTGTACAGATAATTGTGTAGAAGATGAAAAACGTTTTTTATTAGGGTGCGATTTTTATGCAGATTTAAGATATGATTTAATGAAAAAATCTGGTGATATTTGTGATTCTTTTAATGATCTTGATTTACAGGAAAAATTATTTTTTTAATGTCAAATGATGCTATTCAACCATTTTTAGCTAAAACTTTATATCAAATGTTTTATCGAAGAAGGTATTGTGTATAGTAATATTTTAGTACATTAGTTTTAATTGTTTTATAATATGTGTGATATTTTTAAAGTGTCTCATAAGTCAGTAATTTGGCTGGGTACCAATATTTTAATTGTAATATTTAATAATTTTTAATTGCATATTATGTTATTATATGTATTCATTGTGTTTTATATTGGTATGTGACACTATAATAAATTATTCTGATTCTGATTCTGATTCTGTTGTTGAAATGTTTAGTAAGTCTTTAACATATAACAATTTGTTGTTGAAATATTTTGTTAGTCCTTAGCATATAACAATTTGTAGTTAAAATATTTCTTAAGTCCTTAGCATATAATAATTTGTTGTTGAAATATTAAGTAAGTTCTTAGCATATAACAATTTGTTGTTGAAATATTTAGTAAGTCCTTAGCATATAACAATTTGTTTCGACAGGGAGAACTTTGCTCAAATCGACGTATTCTACAGACAAATGAACTATCAAGAAATTACTCAACAAGTGGCTTTTGATACATTTTCACTGTTCTGTGAGTAGAAATAATTTGTATTAAAAAATAAGAAAGCCTTAACTAGATCACAGAAATAAAGGTGTTTTCGTACTGCCTGTAATTTTCATGATTTGGCTTGCTTGCCTTTTTAAAAATGTTGGCTAAGGCATTGTTTTTTAAATTTTAAATCAGGTAACTTTTACAAGAATAAAAAATATTTTTGTTTCTGTTATGGTTTCGGTTTTATAATCTGTTATATATTGTCGTTTGAAGTCCAAATTATTATAAAATTGCCTCTCCATAACATCATTGTCTTCAGAATTCTGTGGGCTAGTTTTGTGAAAATGAATTCGTGATTACATTTTAGTTACGGTAGCACGTTACTGTTTTTTTAAATCCTTTGGTGTATGTCGTTGAAATTATGTTCGTTGTTTTTCAGCAGTTTGCATATTGAGTCGACTATCATATTACTTGTTTGTGCGTTTCTGTATGATATCAGGAGTGTGTGTATTTGTTCTGTATTTTGACATGTTTTCAATTCAGCGATATTTGTTTAACATTGTTCTATAGTAGGATTTTGCCAAACCATTTAACCAGGTTCAACCCACCATTGTTTTTTCTAAAAATGTCCCTTACGGTACCAAATCAGGAATATAACAGTTGTTTCCAAATAGTTCGTTTTTAGCTCACCTGGCCCGAAGGGCCAAGTGAGCTTATGCCATCACTTGGCGTCCGTCGTCGTCCGTCGTCTGTCGTCGTCGTATGTCGTCGTAAACTTTTTCAAGAATCTTCTCCTCTGAAACTACTGGGCCAAATACTTCCAAACTTTAACTGAATGTTCCTTAGGGTATCTAGTTTATAAATTGTATCCGAAGTTTCGATCTATCAACAAACATGGTCGCCATTGCTAAAAATAGAACATAGGGGTCAAATGCAGTTTTTGGCTTATAACTCAAAAACCAAAGCATTTAGAGCAAATCTGACAGGGGTAATATTGTTTATCAGGTCAAGATCTATTTGCCCTGAAATTTTCAGATGATTCAGACAACCCGTTGTTGGGTTGCTGCCCCTGCATTGGTAATTTTAAGGAAATTTTACTGTTTTTGGTTATTATCTTGAATATTATTATAGATAGAGATAAACTGTAAACAGCAAATAATGTCAGCAAAGTAAGATTTACAAATAAGTCAACATGACCGAAATGGTCAGTTGACCCCTTTAGGAGTTATTGCCCTTTTTAGTCAATTTTTTACCATTTTTCGTAAATCTTAGTTATCTTTTACAAAAATCTTCTCCTCTGAAACTACTGGGCCAAATACTTCCAAACTTTAACTGAATATTCCTTAGGGTATCTAGTTTATAAACTGTATCCGAAGTTTTGATATATCAACAAACATGGTCGCCATTGCTAAAAATAGAACATAGGGGTCAAATGCAGTTTTTGGCTTATAACTCAAAAACCAAAGCATTTAGAGCAAATCTGACATGGGATAATATTGTTGATCAGGTCAAGATCTATCTGCCCTGAAATTTTCAGATGAACCAGACAACCTGTTGTTGGGTTGCTGCCCCTGAATTGATAATTTTAAGGAAATTTTGCTGTTTTTGGTTATTATCTTGAATATTATTATAGATAGAGATAAACTGTAAACAGCAATAATGTTCAGCAAAGTAAGATCTACAAATAAGTCTATTTGATCAAAATTGTCAATTGATCCCTTAAGGAGTTATTGCCCTTTAAAGACTTTTTTCACAATTTGTTCATCATGTTGACTTATTTTAAAAAATCTTCTCCTTTGAAACTGCTGTATCAATTTCAGCCAAACTTAGGCTAAATGAGTTTCAGAGTATCTAGTATAAATTTTATATTTTATTTCCTTGTATGTCAAGAAACATAGCTCCTATGGGTAAAATAGAACATAGGAGAACATGATTTTTTTTGGCTTTTGAAGAAAATAGGACGATCCAAAAAACATTTAAATAAATTGAAAAGCCAAAATAATCATTGATGAGAGATTTAACCAAAAGAATTAAGGTGAGCGATTCAGGCTCTTGAGAGCCTCTTGTTTTGTATGTTAGCGTTATTATTTCCCCACTTTGGTGTTCCTGTAGTTTGTTTTCCTATTAAAATTAATGTGTTTCCCACGGTTTTAATTTGTAACCCGGATTGGTTTTCTCTCAAACGATTTATGACGTTTGAACACCGGCAAACTGTTGCCTTTATTTTCCCTAAATTTCCAAATAAAATAATATGCTAATTTAACTGAATTCTTATTTCAGGTTGGCTATAAATCCAATCACAAAGCTTAAACCATGAATCTGATATTAAATAATATGTAAAAAATATGTGTTGAATATCTTCAACAGCTTCATTAAAACAGTTATCTGTTTATTTTCCTTCTTTTTTTAACAACAATTCATTAGACCTACGATTCTGTGTATTATTCGATATTGGAACCAATAAAGTATTGAGCTTTTAATCAGGCAAGACTTCTTTTGGCCCCAAAATACAGCAGATTTACAAATTTTTAAAATGTGAGCTTTTAGCTATTCATTGGAAAGTAGAATACTTCTGCTACATAGATATGGGCTGTTTTTGACAATACAATGCACGTATATTGGGTACTAGCATCAAAAAGCCATGCTAAATTGATTATGGACTTTCCGTTTTGATTTTCCTCGGAGTTTATTATTTTTGTGATTTTACTTTTTACTGAAATATTCACAAATTTAGCATTTGAGTTAAATTTTAGACGGTTTCGTCTTATATGGAAGCGGCTGCCGTTATGATCATTCTTAACATTTAAATTTAAGTTGTATTTGATAATAGTAAATAATATAATATAACATTTGATAGTGTGCACGGATTCGGCCACTTTCATTTTTGACAAAAACATCTGAAAAGAGATATATAATAGCATATTTGTTGGTTTTGTCATATTAAAGCTTGAATTTAAGTCCCTAAATGGACCTACTCCTTTTTAATTATTCGCAGAAACCATTTATCTTTACAGATTTTATTTTGTATTATTTTTTTCTAATGAATACATATCCTTTAATCTTATATTTCTTAGAAAAAGTGTTGTTATATTTTATAGATTTGGTCCATGATTTTATACGGACTGTCTAGAGAGACATTATCATAATGTTTGAGAGATTTTTTTATATTATTTTATTGCTGATATATATTATTCAGGTGACATTGGAGGTTCAATGGGATTGTTTCTTGGCGCTAGTTTATTGTCACTTTGTGAATTACTGGACTTGATCTGGATTAATGTGTTCAAGACCAGGAAGGTAAATTCAAAGGAAATACTGGTTGCAGAATGTGACAAAGTACATCAAACAGACAGTACTACATCATAAGATGTATATGGGCAATATGGGAAATGAATTGGATTAATTATTACTTTGACAATACTGTGTTCTTGGATATTTCATATTTTAATTTATGTTGTATAAAGGACAAGGTATGATAAGAGGCGTTTTTGGCCCCCTTCCCAAATAAGTTTATATATACATCATTGATAGCCTTAGTAAAGAAACTATTCAAAACTATGATTTTTTTATGTTCCGGTGAAAGGAAGGTTGCCTAGCAACGGTTTTAATAAATAGCCAAATTATCACATATGCATTGCTTTCTCATTACATATTAGCATAATTCAAAATAGTATTGTTTGTTTAACAATAACTTGAGTTTGCAAATGAAAAGTCACTTCAATTTCAGTTTAAAAAAAAAGCTTAGCAACAACCTAGCAACAAAAATTTTGCCTAGCAACGGTTCAAAAATTTGTAATTTCGGCCATATGAGGTATCAATATGGCAATATTTAAAGATTCAGCTACCGTAAATGATTTTTCTTTCATATATATGATGTCTGACATGTCTGAGTCATTATTTTTACAAGAAAATGAAATTGAACATAACAACCTAAAAGTTGCTTAGCAACAGCCGAAAAAGATAGAAATCAAATTAAACTACAGAAAAACCCTTTTGATTTTTCATTGTACAAATTAGAGTAAAACCAGGTTAGATTGGTTAATACATGCAAGACTAGCAGTAAGAAATGAAAGTAGGTCAATTGTATACCATGCTGATAAAAAGATTAGCAACCAATATAGTGCTTAGTAACGAGGAAATAATGTTTTGGTTTTCTTTGTATACCGAAGTAGGTTTTTTTTGGTATCATTATTATTTCTTGATGAAGTAAATATTAAATCATATGCTGTTACCAGAAACAGGGTTGAGATCTCAAAAAAATTGTTTAACCCAGCCGCATTTAAGTCAGGAGCCTCTGACCTTTGTTAGTGTTGTATGATTTTTAATTTTAGTTTCTTGTGTATAATTCGGAGTTTAGTATGACGCCAAATATTACTGAACTAGTGTACATATTTGTTTAGGGGCCAACTGAAAGATGTCTCAGGGTGTGGAAGTTTCTCGCGGCATTGAAGAGCCACCGGTGGCCTTCAGTTGTTGTCTGCTCTATTGTCGGGTTGTTTCTCTTTGACACATTCCCCATTTCATTCTCAATTTTAGTATTAAATAAAAGATAGCTATCAAGGAATTGGTCGGTTTAATAAAAAAAAAAAGCATAAATACAAATTATATTGTCACATAATAATTAGTAAGTATAAACATTAACAAGTTAATAGGTGAAATAAACAAGAATGTGTCCCCAGTATAGTATACCATGAAAATTGGGCAGCATCTCTAATTTGGCATTAAAATTAGACAGATCATATCATAGGGATCATGTGTACTAAGTTTCAAGTTGATTGGACTTCAACTTCATCCCAACATACCTCGATCAAAAACTTTAACATGAAGCGCGACAGATGGACGAACGGACGGAAGGACGGACGGATTAACGGACGAACGAACAGACGGACGCACAGACCAGAAAACATAATGCCCATAAACGGGACATAAAGAACTTAAAGTTATACAAGAAGTGGCACACTTATAATCCATAAATAATAGTGGAAGTTAAGAATATAGCATTTCACATTTACATGATGATTACCAGTACATTAAACAACTCAGATGGATTAAAACTGCTATTGAAGATTCAGTATCAGATGTATACAGTATGTATAGCAAATATGCATAGCCTGTACAATGCCATTGTTTGTCACTTCAAGAATCGTACACTGTGAACTTTTTAACACTTTTGAACATCTTCAAGCTTCAGTAAAAATATATTATTTCTACAATATATATCCTGAAATAAGCACATTGATCGCCGGTGTATAGAATCATGTGCAATCATACCACATCCCCTTATCTTATCCAAAATGTTATGCTGGTTTTTTTAATGAAACAGTTATTGGTAAGTAGCATTTCATGAAACCCTAAAACATTTGAATTTGATTAGAAACATAGACATATTTCATTAAAGGGTATCGGTGGCAGAGTGGTCTAAGAAGTTACTTCTGTTATCACTAGCCAGTCAACACTGAAGTTGTGAGTTCGATCCCCGCTCGTGCGGGTGCACTCGTTTTCAACCTTAAATTCTCCTTTAAATGTTGATTTATTTATTATTTTCATTCTGAATGTCCAGTCAAAATGTTTCAATTTTCAGATTTACAGCCGATTTCACTGAGTGTGTAGCCAAAGGTAAAGTCTTTGGTAAGCTTGCTTGTTAGATGAACCGTGAAGTCATTATTATGTCAAGTTTACTACCCTCCTTTCGAAGAAGCATAGTCCATCAGAT
Source organism: Mytilus edulis (assembly GCA_019925275.1). Taxonomy (NCBI): domain Eukaryota; kingdom Metazoa; phylum Mollusca; class Bivalvia; order Mytilida; family Mytilidae; genus Mytilus; species Mytilus edulis. The sequence continues at coordinate 23,952,991 of CM034350.1, forward strand.
AGATAGATTGGTAATCTGCTGGAGTAGCATATTCTTAAAGGAGGGTAGCTAACCTAACCTAACAATGACTTTGTGGTTCATCTGACAAGCAAAAAAAAAAGGAAATATTACTTTTGACTTCACACTCAATGATATCGGCTGTAGTAGTCACCATGTTCAACTTTTCCGGTATTGAATAAATATTTGAAATTACTAAACAAAATCTTCTTTATTGCATTAGGGACATTAAACTGTAGAACTAGTAGTGCAATTTGTGCCTTCAATAATATATATAGCATGTGAGAGGGAAAACAAGTTCAACTACCGTTTTTGGTGAATATTCAACAACTACCCTAATTGTGTCTTAAGTAGCAAGAAATATTGACCAAGCCCAAAAGCCTGACATTTTTAGAATATTCGAAGAATAACAAAAATCCGGTGGCAATGCATGCTTTAATTATGTGTACAATAAACCTAATAGGTATTAAAGCTGTATCTCAAAAACTGTAGGAGGATAACCGAATCTTTATATATATAGCTTGTACCAAAAAGTTAATGTGTCAAAATACCGGACATTTGAAGAAAATTTTATAAATAAAAATCAAAACCCTGTAGACATACACACCTCTATTATAAATAAAAAAACTTTTTAGGTCAAAAACTGAAGGAGATAGCTAGACGTATATGTCCGGACAGAAACAAACGAACGGATGGATTGATTGACGTACGGACAGATCTAAATTAACGAACGTGCTATACATTTAAAAGTAAAATATGTTAAAAGTAATTTCGGTATAGCATGTTTTATTTGAAAATCCAAATAGGATCTGAGTCAATTGAATGCTACATGTGTACTTTTATTTTATGATTACAGCTTGTCAAAAGAGTGCTCTGACACATATATAAGAAAAATCATTAGTGTACCGATATATGAAAAGGCTGGAAATACATAATTTACAGTAATTTCAGTATCAACTGCTCTTTACATGGAATTATGTTAACTTTATAATTACATTTCATACTTTGGATTCAATACTGACTGCACTGATGCATAATGTATTAGTTTAGTACTGTTAAAAGAGTTTTGTCTATCAACAAATCATTGTAACGTATTTCTCTGTTCCAAAAACAAATTTTTAATGGACAATGCACATATTTTTATTTTGGATGTATTGCACATTTTAAATATCACTTCAGAGTTTTGAACGAAATAGATATGATACATAAATCTATTTTTCTGTAGATGGTTAAATAGAAAACTTCAAAGTGCAAAATATATAAGTTTTGATGAAACGATTTTCTCCAGAACTACAAAATGAGTTTGAATATATTGTGAATTTACTATAAAATTCATTTGTAAGATTTCGTTGAATATTTGAAAATAAAAATTATTAAAAATTAATTCACCATATTTCAAGGGACACTACTCTTTATTTGGCTGCAGTGTTAGACTATTTTGATTTATATGTGTCTAATTTCACGTACAACATATTTTTTTAAGAGAGTGACATGTCTTGATGACTGGATACGACGTAAAACTATCCGTACGTGATATTCTGATCAATTATGGATCCCGGAATAATTTCGTACCCGTGCCGTTCACTTTGACGTATTATATGATAATGACTTGTCAAAATTGTAAACAATCGGATTATTTTTCAAATTTTTAGACATGAGCGCCAACGTAGACCACCATGATATTTTATAATGTGAAAGATACACAAGAGTACAGTTGATGGATGAAAATTTCAAGATGGTCTACGTTGGCGCTGTTGTCAAATTTTGTCTCCGAACATGACGAAATTGTAGATTTTTTACATTTTTCGCCGTTTAAGCCTTTTCAAGATACAAGTTTGAACATATTTGAGTACATAACACCTAAAAATAAGGTTCTACATGGACGAGCAGATATTGCAGTTCATTACACAGGCGTGATGGGTTTCAACTTCAAAGTTTAAAAATTCTGGAAAAAGGGGGGCCAGAAACGGCCCTTATCAAACCTTGTCCTTTAAAGTGATCTTAGTTTTTATCACGTAATCTTAGTGTTTGAATTTTATTTAAATAAATAATATGCTTTAGACTTGAATTTAAGTTTATTGAAGAACATTTTGTCTGATTTTAAACCCATACTGACAATTATAAAGATATTCGAATAAGCTCTCACCCCGATATTGCCTTTTAGTGCTCATGCGGCGTAAAGAAAACACCAATCAATCTTTCTTTTGGATGTCCATTGAGGGCGTGAAATAAATACTTGCAAAACAAACCTGTACCGTCGGATAGGCGAACCTCGAATGACTATACTACTATAAAAAGCGCTTAAATTCTGGAATGGAGTTATCCTGATTAATATTACATAAACCGGTAATAACTTACTAGATGTCCAATGAAACATAAACATGTTTTGATTTGAACACTCATGCTTAAAGTAAACACATACACGTGAACCGTAGTAACCTGTATAAATACATGTATCTTTTGTTTATGTATGCTTAAAAATGACAAATGCAAATGTGTTCTGAAGTATTGATGTACGGATTTAAAGGAGTAAAAGATCTTTTATAATATTAGTTTAAATAGTCAACTATGCTTAAGCATTGTTAAAAAAATAGTTTCCACATAGGAACTACTGTTAGAAGCTACACATATTCATTGATTTCTTTTCTGAGAAACTCGAGGTAACATTGTTGTACAGAGTTTGAAATTGAATATGTTTATAACATTGTATTTCAGATTTTGAAATTGAATATGTTTATAACATTGTATTTCAGATTTTTATTATTGAATATGTTTATAATTTTAATCAGTATTATAGTTAAAAAGTAAAATCACAAAAATACCAAACTCCGAGGAAAGGTCCGTAATGGTGTAACACAACTAATTCGGCTCTACCAGAAAGTAGTACATATTTAACACAAAATAGTTCCTACGCATGAGCGTAACTTTCAAAATATGTTGAATATTTAGGTTATTGATGGTATCAAATGAAAGCTGAATGACTGGTTCTCATTGTAGTACACGTTTTGACTTATGATTTTGAACATAAATAAACTGCACCAAATTTTATAAAGAGGGTACATTTGGTCTGTTTGTCATATCTGCATTACCTGTTAAAGTACATCTGTAGTTCCGGGAACCAGTTCTTTATTATATGCCATTAAAGGGATGTTGATAAGTTCAGTATAAGAAAACAAAAGTGTTGTTTTGACATGCAATGATTGTCAATTTTTTTTTAACATAAACAAAACAGCTGTTTCTGCTTGAATTAAGGAATTTATCATAGAAAGTAATGGGGCCATACATTAGTGGTTTACTTCCTAATCAAACGGCAAAAGCAAAAGCTCAAATACATCAATCGAATGGATAATATCCGTCATATTCCTTGCTGATTTTATGCATATATTTCCTATGTAGAAAATAAGGGATTAGTTCTGATTTTATAGCAAGCTAAACCTCCCACTAGTATGACAGTCTCATTTAAATTCGATTTTATTGACAAAAATGTGTGAACAAAATAGATAATAATGTCAAACAATGGGGTACAAGTGAATATTGTGTCATAATCTTAATCGCTATAAAAAGAAACAAATATGTAACAAAAAAACACAAAAAGGCATGTGGACAAAGCACTATAGCAAAACGAAAGATATGAATTGACAAATTTACTATAGCACAACACAATGAAGAGACTTCAGAGACAGAGACACGTCATACGTAACACAGAAACACAAAATGGCACACAGGCAAAGCACAAAAGCAACAAAAAAGGACAAGAATACGAAAATGATATCATAGATAATAAGACAATGACGGCATGTATTAGGAGTCACATCGAATGGATATATGGAAAAAAACCCCAGACTAAACAGTAAAAGTAATATTCATAAAGACAAATAAAACAATAATCCCTTTAAATTGGTATTAGCAAAACTAGGTGATGCATAATTTTAAAATCATTTGTGTATCGGTAATAAGTCGAAAGTATAAAATTGAGACTGGAAATGGGGAATATGTCAAAGAGAAACCAACCCGACCAACGAACAGAAAACAGCCGATTGCTACCAATGGGTCATCAATACAGCGCTAAAATCCTGCACCAGGAGGCGTTCTTCAGCTTGCCTCTTAACAAAAACGACTATACTGCAACTTTTATTGACAGCAAATACATTAGTGATTGAGTTGCTGAGCATTAATAGCCTTGTTTGTGACATTTGTAAAGTTTCTCCGTATAGTTTGATTAAAGGATTTCATTAAAAAAATATGTTTCCGGAAATTTATGAAATTCAAGATCGATTCTTTTAATCAAAACATTTCGTTTGAAACATTTGTACGTACTAGTTGTTGCGGTATAAATAGAAAAACCGACCATTGTCTTCAAAGACAGTTTTATTTGTACTTGGTTTGAAATATGATAGCATTAGTCGCAAAATTCTCGCGTTTTACCTGTTTCTAAGCCTGGTACAAATAAGTTATAGATTGTGAAATCAATGAATTTAATCATTTTAAATCCCGTTTGTAACTAAGAAGACCATATTTGGTTTTATGGAATACAAATGTGGACGTGAAGACATGCAAGATTTAGTGAAGGATGTTATTGTGTACAAAACATTACTGATGAGTACATGTGCTTAAGGGGATTGGGAAAGCAAGAGCACACATTATATATGTGATTTGATAAATTTCAGTAGTTTTCCGTCATACTGAGTCGGACGTTAAGTTACTTTAAACAATTTTACAGATACTTGCATAAGGTTCTGGTCGGTCTCTTTTTTTCCTGTTGGGTTGGAAAAGAGGGACGAAAGATACCAAAGGGACAGTCAAACTCATAAATCTAAAACAAACTGACAACGCCAGTGCCAAAAACGAAAAAGACAAACAGAAAAACAATAGCACACATGACACAACATAGAAAACCAAAGAATAAACAACACGAACCCCACTAAAAACTAGGGTGATTTCAGGTGCTCCGGAAGGGTAAGCAGATCCTGCTCCACTTGTGGCACCCGTCGTGTTGCTTTTGTGATTACAAATTCGGTAAATATTCTAATTCGGTAGGTCACATTCATGAAAGGGAAGGGGATTGTAGTTACGACGTAAGGAAAATATCCGATATCATTTGTGAAACGGTTATTCCATAACGGTCAACCAACTCGTCATGGCGTCCGTAAAATTTACGAAGGGATGATTTCAACTTCACCATTTGGAACTCTTTAATAGCTTCCTTGTGAGGAGTAACCCTCTATCAAGAAAATCATGGTAGAAAATGCAAGCACGGGAATATCGTATCAATTGGAAGATATATACCCCGTATGCAGGTGCTGCTGGAATGTTGCTACTTAGAAATGGAAAGTTCACAATTGGAAAGCTGAAATCATCTCTTTTTGTCGTAAAGTTTTGTATTCAACCGACCCTCATTGTCAATTTCTAAATGTCAGTCAAGATATGGAACAATCACAGGCTCTAACAGAAATAAATTTCAATGAAACTAACGGATATGCTTTGAAAAAAAGGCGTTGTGGGTCTGGGCAAATGTGAATAACTATATATATAAGATCTGTTCAATGCTTATAAATTATGGGAAAAATCTCTAGTCGATTCAAATTTTCAAAACTAAAGAGAGGTGAGATTAACTTACAAGGAAATTGTGTATACTCACCATCAGAGTGGCTTTCTCATAAGCAAATTAGAAATTTCTTTAGAAACTTGTGACTTAAAAATAGGAAAAAAGTAGAGTAGTCCAGAAATCCTTCTGTAAAAAATTGAAAACAACAAGTTTAATAATGCTTGCGTCCGAAGCGCTTTTCATGATTGACCTTCATTAGGAACGCTCAAATCCGAATGCCATTGAAGACAATCAAGAAGCTGATGAAGATCTTCAAATGAACTTAACCATTTAATAAACTTAATAAAATTTTGTCGGAAATTGTTTCTTGATAGACTTATTAGTTTTATTGATTAAATTATATGTAAAAACTCTCATAGTTATGTAAATTTTTATTAGACAGTATGGACACAATTCAATACTATGTTCAATTCAATTTTTAATGCATCAATTTGTGTGTGTAGTTACAATGTAGTTGCTAAAGTCATGTCAAATTAACCAAATATTTGTACCTTGATGTAACTAATTGTATTTTGTTGTCAAGCATCACTGTTGTTATAGTTATCTTCATTGTTAGTTAAACTTATATTGTTAAATTATGAAATTAATGCTTTTACACATATTTAAAAATGTATTGATTCTTGGTAAATTTCGACATTTTTCGAAGACAGTTAATTGTAGAAAGTGCTAAACAAGAGCAAACCAATAGTATATGATAAAACGGCTATTAAATCTCATCACCAGAAAACCAGATAGGGATATGTTTATATTTCAAATCGAACAAGTGTAAAAATGAATTTAAATAGACCACTTTCGACTTTGTCCGTCACTGGGAAAAACTCGTCAATTATGCGATTCCTGATGACGTCATTTACAAAATAGAGAGGATCGCCTGTATCCCTGCACTGTTAACGTTCGTCAAACGCCTTAGTGATCGTCATTGTACATGAAAAGCTAAAAATAATCTTTGTTCGGTAGGTACTTAATCACAATTCCCTAATAACAACAGTGCTGTATGTCAATTATTTTTGCCAAAAATTTCGTGCAATACAGCATAATAGTTTTTAAACCACTCGCTCAACATTGAATCGGTAGTGACGATGCCCCTAAATGCACGAATGATTTTAATTAAAACCAAAGTTTTTGACGCAAATGCATCGAACTCGAAAGTTGTCATTTGGATTATCTCCCTGTTAACCATAGAAAATCTACTTTTCATGTACATGTTCTAATGACCGAAATTATATGATAACCAGGATGCAAGTAAAATGTTGCTTCACGTATTAACTTGTTTTAGCTGTCAGACACAATTTCTGAAACCGACACTTCAGCTTTTTTTTATGTTGAACTTGAAATTGAATTTCCTTAAGTTGAACTTGAAATTGAACTTCATAAGATTTTTGAGAAACCAGACGATACATTTATTTTTGGCATTGCACAAGTCATGTCTTCTTTGACTATTAATGAGCTGTCAGTAACTGCGAGTACTCTCAAATCGTATTTTCTTGTTAATTCGACCTGTTGATACTGTTTATAATGCTTTTTTGTTATTTTTTATTTATATGGATCTTGTCTGTACACCAGCTTTGATTATTTGTAATATCACTTATTCTTACTACATTTGTATAAACTTCAATATTATAATTTTTTTTTAAACCGTTTTTTTTCTAAAGTGAATATTGATCAATATTTTCGAAGGGTTAAATACTTCTCAGTGGTGTCCTGCCATGGCTTTGTTTGAATTTGGTTGTTAGCTTTTTGTTCATGAATGTTTGTCTCTAATATTTAATTAACTGTGCATTTGTATTCAGATATCGCAGATCAAATTTATTCGTTCATTGTGTAATCATACGTTTTTTGATTGAGTTAAGTCTGCCAATTGATATTTTATAGGGTGTTTTTCTATGTTGTGATGTTATGGTATTGTTTCAGAAAAAGGGAGAAGGATTTGATCCATTAAAACGTTTAATCCCGCTGCAAATGTTTGCACCTGTCCTAAGTCAGGAATCTGATGTACAGTAGTTGTCGTTTGTTTGTGTAATATATACGTGTTTCTCGTTTTGTTTATATAGATTAGACCGTTGGTTTTCCCGTTTGAATGGTTTTACACTAGTAATTTTGGGGCCCTTTATAGCTTGTTGTTCGGTGTGAGCCAAGGCTCCGTGTTGAAGGCCGTACTTTAACCTATAATGGTTTACTTTTTAAATTGTTATCTGGATGGAGAGTTGTCTCATTGGCACTCACACCACATCTTCCTATATCTATTAAACTTGAAAAGACAGCTGCAAAGACCTAAATATGATCTCTAGGAAGAAAGGAATGGATTTTAAACACTCACATTTCTATTTGAGAATTTCATGAAATCTCTGCATTCCGGTAAGTGCAAAAACAAATTAACTCTAGAAAAATAAGTTCCTGTCGTTGTTGTGTTAAACATTGATGTAAGGGCTTCAACTTGCTGGACTTTCATATGTACAACTTGCCATTTAAACAAAGTTTCATCGAAATTAAACAACCTTGCACATTGAGCCATCTGCATGGAATTTCTTTTGATGTCTATTTTTAAATATAATGTATAATACAAACACAAACTGATGGCAGGATTGTCTGTTATGTAGTAATGTTGTTAGTTTCGTCATTTACTTGGTGCATCTATGATTTTTGGGATATCAATTTGATGTGATTTTCTTCAAAAACTAATTTGTGTTCATTATATACAGACGGTGTTGTCAGTTTCCAAATCTTTTATAGGTTTTTTTTTTGTCACAGATTGTAAAAAACTAATTTAAGTCTTTAGTATTTACATTTTGTATTAAAGTAGAGAGATTATCATTTTTTAAAAGGAAATTTGTTACCTATTCCCGCCGTATTTTTGTGCTGGTTCCAGGTCAGAAGCATCTAGCCTCTGTTGGTTTTGTATGTCTTTTACATCTGATTCATATGTTTTGCAGTAAGGAAGGACGTCCATTTTCAATGAACTTGTACAGATTTTTATTAGGGGCTAGCTGAGGCCTACTTCCGGGTGTTGGATTTTCTCTCTGCATGGATGGCACATTGGTGGTTTTGACTGTTTAGCGTCTCTTCCGTCGGGTTGTTGTCTCTTTGACATATTCCCCATTTCCATTTTCAATTTAATATATCGAGTTATTTTTTAAAATTTCTTTTTTGTAGGTTATTATTAAAAACTGTTTATCCAAAATTACTTTGGTTTTCAAGATGACAACAATTTCTAATTGTATATTTCAGTAATCAAATAAACGTATTCTTCCTTTAATTTTGCATTATTTTCCCCCCTTCAACTGATTTTTTTAAAATCAAAAATGATTTTTGTCTTTTTCCTATGCAATGTGTTATAATAATATTTTTCTGTTTTTCTTATATTCTGCTGTTTTGTTACTTCTGTATATTCCTTTGCAGTTGAGAGTTGAAATGCTGTGTTTTGGGCTACTATTTTTCACACGGTCTACCTCATCAATAGTTACATCTTAGGTTATCTTTTTAGACGAACATAACTGTCTGTTTGTTTTAATCTAGCATTTGTAGGATTGAAACATGTTTCACTAAAGAGTTGTCGGAGTTTTGTCAATACATATTTACTGTTTTGTCTAGGTCCTGAACATTAGTTCCTGCTTTTTCAAAATGTTTGACTACTGATAGATGTCAAACATATGATTAGAACTTTATGAAATTTAGGTGAGGTGTTTAAGAAATATTTTAAATATAAAGTCCTGCAGTAGGGGCTGAATACATCTACAATGCTATTTGTTTAGTAGCGAGGAGATGAATATATGGTGTTATTTGATGATTTTAATTAATAAGATGGTCGAACTCTATTCATATCTAAGGAGTGTCCAAAATTGTTGGGATTTCCATATTCGTAGTCGTGTTACAATTTTTTTTATTTTTTTTTTAAACGTAATAATATCTTTATTTCATATTTGCTGTAACAATTTACTAAGTTTACAGCTTGTAACTTAGTATCCCTCATGTTAGTTTACCCAATAGTTTAGGGAAAAACTATTTGGTAAGATATAACTTATTCATAATATTAGTAGCTATAGTATAATTGATTTCACAATTATATAAAATAAACATTGTGAATACACATACAGGTCTTTGTTAAAAGTTTCTTGTCTTTTTTTTATACATTAAATTTTCCGGATTATTTTTCCGTTATCGATTTTATCAAATGATCCGTGTTCCATTAAAAGAAATTGGGCTTAGTGTTGGTTCGGCAAACATGTGCGTTATCGCATTATCGAGTGTGTCTAAATATTTTAAATTTTAAAATATACTGTTAATATTTTTCTTGATTTCAATCGTAAGCAACTATATTAGCCTCTTCCAAAAACTGTAAAAGTGAAACAACTGAGCAGTGAAATGTTGAGACCCGTTTTTATCATCTGGTGTTTTCTCTAATGGTTGATTAACTTAATTCATCAAACGGTTTGTCTTTGTTTCGATTGGGTTTTTATAAGTCATGGCATATGATATTTGTTTTTATATAATAGGATTGTCTGGTGAGCTTTTTTGTTCTGGTATTTGAATGTCAACAATAGCTCGTCTTATTTTTCGCATTCCTGAATAAAAAAAGGCAACAGTAGTATACATGTGTTAAAAATTGATAAATCGATTGAGAAAAAAACCAATTCGGGTAACTAAAACCGATAGATACACATCAACTATATAAGAGGAAAACAATGGAACAACAGAAACACTAAAGTACACTCAAGAACAACAACAACAAACGTCAATATACATAGAAACAAGTTATGTGCTAACAATTTCTTTGTTACATAGCAAAACAAATGTTGAATCGACTTGAATATCCATACTCTCATCTTTGTTTTGTTGGTCAAAAATCAATTGACCATTCGATTTCAAATTATTGTAATATGTGTATCCCACCTGACTTATAATACGGTCAGTTCATAGATTTTTCAAAGGATCGATTGTTCTATACATTTCAAAGATATAGGAAGATTTAGTGTGAGTGCCAATGAGACAACTCTCTATCCAAATAACAATTTAAAAAGGTTATCTGTGGCTATTATAATTTTTTTCTTTGACGCCTTATGTCTTGATGTCATAAATAATCAAATTTATTTAATCAAAATTGTTTTTTGATGTAGACCACGCCCTTCGAAAGTTACTATCTACAAGCTTAAACAATGTTCGTGTTGCGCGCTACAAAGATGTCACTGGAATAGCTGTATGAAAGTAAATTGATATCGGGCTGCGTCATCAGGCAATATACTTTACCAGGGATATAAAAACAGTTTTATTTAGTAAATTATTATGTAAGAAATTTGTGTTATCTCAAATTTCTTTAAAACGTTTACAAAATTCTTTAGTAGATTCAAATATTTGGTCTTCAAGTTTGTTTGTATTACACATTACACACATGTATTTTCGCGGTACTACAATCTGTCGATACCTAGTTTTGTATTGCGAAATGTAATGTTTTTCTCTCACTGTTTATAACGTCATCACACAAAAGCCATTGCATGTTGTATTTGTACTGATTGATATTTTAGTCTTAGGATGCTAATTAGTATTGTCAGATATTATTGGCTTTAAACAAGCTACTGCCAGTAACTAGTAGTACTCTAAGATCTGTCTGTCTGTTTGTTTGGATGTACAAGTGTCCGTCCACGTTAACTTGTATTTTTATCCATATGATGAGTTAAGCCTTTTCAACTGATTTTTACAGAGGATGACCTTGAGGTCACTCCGATGTATTGTTATCGCTTAAATTTCCGTCATTCATAAATTCTAGTCAAATTAGTTTTGGGTTTTCAACACCAGTGAAAAAAGTGCATTTTCATACCTGCGATTTCTGTTCTCCGGTTGTACGATGTTTCAACAAAATATGGAATCATTTCAGTTGTTGATTTAGTGGTGAAAATTTGACTGAATTATATCTTAATTAATACGATTTTATATGTTTAATTGGTGTTTCAGAAAGAGATCAGGTGCTCTTGTTCATTCATAAAATTAGCGTTCATTCATAAAATTATCGTAAAATAAAAATCACTACACAGGTTATACGAGTAGTGTAAATGACCACCTGTAATCTAAAAATACCGGTCTCACTAATAACGACAAGAAGAACTTTTAGCGACAAGAAGCGTCAAGAACGGACAAGAAGAATAAATTAAGCGACAAGAAGACTATTTAGCGACATGAAAACTTCTCGTACCGCATGAGGATGACACATATCAAATGAACAATTATGTGTGGGACTTCGTTTTAAGAAATGATGTCAAAGTAACACTATGAAAATATTTTTAGTAAGCTGAAATATATATTTATTTTTTACATGTTTATGTCTTGTAAGTTATTTTATTTCTGTCCCATTTTTCAACATTAGCGTCTCGAAAGGTGAAATGTTTTAACTGAATGGTTAATTTAAATTAATTATGAAAATTGTTAAAATTAAATAAATAAAAGTAATTATTGCCCAGTTACAAACACTACCAGGGGATAATCCATAATTACCCCCAACTTTAGCCTGGTAAACTTGTTGTCTCCTTGTGAAATATAAAACATATTAAAAATGATTTCCTGCTTAAGTCTTTTATTGATATAAAGTCAAAACCTTCTTGCTTTTCACTAGACAACCATGTCCTGGCAGGTTTAATTCTTATATATGTAGATGAAAAATAAAAGTGTCCCAAAACATTAACATGGCAGCAATTGCTTTTACAGCCTTTAAGGCTTTGATTTTTTTACAGAAGAGTGTCCACCATGCACTCGCACTGCACTATAATAATAGTAGAATAGAATTATCATATATACAAATAGATGAAAATGATATTTATCGGTCGTCCAACTGTCTATATCAATCTGCTCAGCTCTTAATAAAACTCCATATCACGGCTTTGTGACGTCAAATACGTTGACCTGGCCTTAATAACTTTGACCCGGACATATCAGCGACGTCATAATGTTTTAACCGACGTTGATAAGTTTGACCCGAACTTATCAAGTCAACTTCCGGTTGCTGGTGAAACTAAGACAATACTTCCAAAAGACGCAAATGCAGCCCGATAAATCGATTATCAGGTTATCGGCATATTAATATTGTAAAATATCAGCTGCTCGACATAATATGAAGGCTTTTTGATCTCGTTCGCTGCGCTTACTCGACAAAAAGCTTAATATTATGTCTCGCAGCTGATATTTTACTATATCAACATGCAGACAACCTGATAATCGGTACATACATGCAATCGTAATATTAATAATATATATAACAACAAACCGGTGTATTCTCTACGACTATTATTATACAAGTATAATAGTCCAAGGTATACTGATTTCTTGCACTACAATATAATAGTTATTACGGTGAGGTTGAATTTCCTGTCATTTATTCATCATCCAAGCACGAACTTGTATCAGAAAAAAATATCTCGGTAAATTAACCCAAGTTTCAGGTATAGAGATGTGATCTGTTTCTGTGACATGTGCTTTTGACCATCCACAAGAACCTGCGGTCATCCGATGTTCAGTACTTCAGTACTTTGATTATTGTTTGTTCTTGTATTGTACTGTAACACCTTTTCCCCGTGTTATGTTACTGTTGAGCGCTCTTAAAGATGTTGAACCCAACCACATTCATAATGTCCCAATGGGGACCATGTCAAATCACCAAAATACTGAAATTCAAAACGGAAATGCCCTATTCAATGGCAAAATCAAATGATAAAACACATCAAACGAATGGACAACAACTGTCACATTCCTGACTTGGTACAGGGATTTTCAAATGTAGAAAATGTGAAATAACTTTATCCACCAAAGGCAATTTTTGTGAATTTTGTCTGATGCTCGGTCTGTTTATGTGTGTGTTACATTTTAGTGTTATGTCCTTGTTCTCCTCTTATATTTAATGCGTTTCCCTCGGTTTTATTTTGTTACCCCGATTTTGTTTTTTTGTCCATGGATTTATGAGTTTTGAACAGCGGTATACTACTGTTTTTATTAACAATTATTATACATGAAGTTAAATTGAAATCATATGGATTTAAAATTTTTTTTAAATTCAATATAACTCATGTTTCGAATCAGACTCATCTGTATCTCGGGTATTCTAAATTTCATTTTCAATGGGAAAGATGACAGAAAAGTAGTCGGCATTGAAGTTTTTTTTTTATCGATCTCCAATACGAAATTGTCTATATAGGGAAAAGAAAAACAAACGAATTGTCTATATAGGAAAAAGACAAACAAACAAAAAAGATTACACTTTAAGCTTATTTTCGAGGTAAGTTGGTTGCTGAAGGGCAAACCTTTTTATATTCCGTAGAGACTTGTTCGTTCATCTTTTGTTAAAAAAACGAAAACTTGTACGAAGGACAGAGAAGTGATTTACATTTTAATACTGTTATACATGGAAGGGTTATCAAATCTGAAAAAGAGCTCACCTTATGTACATTGTTGGACATCCACTCTGATGGCGATTTGATTGATCACAAGAAAAAGATATAAATAAGGAAAAAAAGATTTGTAGAGCATACAGGTTGTTAAGTGAATATCATACGATGAAGTAAAATGATAAAAAGAATATAAAACAGACCGTTTATAGTTCTTAATCGTACCCGTAGTATGCGTAGTGATAGATAATTATATATAGTTTCAAAAGTCAATACTACCGTTTATCAACCAGCTTATTAATATTAATTATTAAAGGAAGATTTTATTGTTTAGGGCTTTATTTAAAATGTTCATTACGATTGAAACACCGATTATTACAATCCATAATCTCAATAAACGGTCTAAAAGCTTGGTCATTGTTGTAACATGCAAGTATCGAATACATTCCATATCTACTAGCTGTGGACACAGTTATTAATGGTTAAAAATTGCTTTCATATACCCGCCATAATAATTTGTATCAATTTCAGTTTAATTTTTGAAATATCATAGATACAATGCCATTTAAATTAAATAGCATATCGTATGGAGATATTTTAGATTACAACATTACATATTGAAACCGTATACTTCCAAACGTGGTGCATCTATATGCGTTTGATTGCAAACACCATAACCGTTGAAGCACACATAGGTCAATAGTAATTTGTTTTGTGCAACTCAGCTACAAACAGTCCGCCTTTCAAGCAACAATTTCCTGTTCAAACGATATGCATAAGGGAATACAGCACGAGTCTTGTCACTTCGTGCGACAGTATGACAAAGATACAAACAGACGGTAAACGGACAGAACGTATTTGATTGAATTTGAAACTTTTTTTTTTTTATAAATGTTTATCTATATGAGAGAAGGATCTTGAAATGATTTCTTTATATCACAATTATCTATTCTAAAGTTATGAAAATTTAAAATAATTACTAAAGACTAAAGAAATTCATGAAAAGGATAATATATTTATTGGCACCATCAGGCCATATAAGTACCAGGCAACTTTGACACATTGTTTTCAAGACGATTATTTGATTTGATGGTGGTTTTTTTTATTTATAAAGTTTATTTAATGATACTAGTTTAATAAAAATACAAAAATGTTGTAAAACCGGACCGCAATGAGGACTTCAAAATAAACTGTGATGATAAAAAAAATAATTACAATGTAGACATAACCATTCGCTCACAATCCTGTATAAATATAGCAGTAAGGTCGATTGCAGGATAAAGATGCCGCTATCAATATGAAAAAAATATGAACACTGTTGTTGTTTACACTAGTATATGCAGTATATCACATGAGCAAGACTATATCTGTTGTGGGATTCACCTTTGTGAAACTTAATTGTTACACCAGAATTGCAGACCTTTTCATCAATTGTGATTCTTAACATCTAATATTAAAATGCTTTTGGCGTCTGTTAATGCTTTTGGCTCTTGGTAATCCCACCAGACATTACTAGTCAACTGATATTGAGAATCATAAGAGATGTTGATCAGTATTTTATATTTTTTCAAAACATTTGTAATACAATTTATATTGAATAATCAATACATTATGTCATTGGTTTTCTCAATTGAATTCTATCGTATTTTTTTTTTATTTTAGCGCACCTTGGATATTGACCTCGATGACAAATATACATTGTAACTTCTTATTTTAAGTTATATAAATAAAGGAAACAGTAGTATATCGCTGTTCGACAGTCATAAATTGATCGAGAGAAAAACGGTTTTTATCACCACCGGACCGGAATCTCTACTGGTGGACTATCTGTCCCCGATGATTCTACTTGTCCGGTAGCCTAACAGCATAAAAACTAGTAGAACAACATGAGTTTCGAACATCGGTATATTACTGTTGCCTTTGTTTATCACCACAGGACCAGAATCTCTGCTGGTGGACAACCTGTCTCCGAGGATTCTACCAGTCCGGTAGCATAACAGCATGAAATCTAGTAGAACAAAAAATGAGTTTCGAACAGCGGTATACTACTGTTGCCTTTTTTTATTTTTACAAACTTAAATTGAGGTAAACTATAGGAAGACAACAACGAAACAATATTAACACTGAAATGCAACAAAAAAACGACAATGCAACACAAACAGAAACGAACTATGAGATAACAAGTGATATTATCCTGACTAGGTACAGGACATTGTAAAAAAAAAGTTTGTTGCACCTGGTTTTGCGGCTAGCCAAATCTCTTGCTTTTAGGGCATTGTTAAATATAACACTAACATGTTTACATTACATGAAACGAGTAACTGGGGGAAAGTTATGTTTGTCCAATTCTTGGACCAATGCATGTATATATATAATTAACTTAGTGTTCTGTTCACGACTTTATAATTTTTTACTCATCCATATCGTATAATCGTCAAAACAGAAATTTCTCGATCTGTTATGATGTTAAGATATGGCAGCTAATCCATTGTCGTGTTTTGAAGCCGTAGTTTACCAATAAACTCATCATAGATACCAGGACTAAATTTAGTATATACGCCAGACGCGCGTTTCGTCTACAAAAGACTCATCAACTCGAATCCAAAAAATGGGTTAAAAAGGCCAAATAAAGTACGAAGTTGAAGAGCATTGAGGACCACAATTCCTAAATGTTTTGCCAAATATAGCTAAGGTTTTCTATGCCTGAGGTAGAAACCCTTAGTATTTCAAAAAATTCTAAATTTTGTAAACAGTAAATTTATAAATATAACCATATCAATGACAATTCATGTCAGCACAAAAAGTGAATCACCTTAACAAACAATCATCAAAGAAGCATTGATAGTTAGCACGTATTTAACATGAATACGATCATAATAGTTTATTTCAACGACAGATCTATGCGTATTGCGATCACCGGATTTTTACGAGAAAGGTCACGCTGAGTTCACTGCATACAGAAGAAGTTTCGGCGAATTGTTTACTTGAAGCAAGCAATTAAAAAAGGAAACTTATTCTTAATTTGGACAAACTATAGAATGTTCTTGAGAATAAAGTATTAAACATAAGATTAAAAATAAAATTTAGCCAAATAATTAAAAAAAAGACATGCATTGTTTTTCAATTTGAATTTTCATACGACTTTTAAAAAAAATGGTCTTGCAAAATTCGACCTGTTTATTAACAAGATGTTTGTTTCATTGATGTTTAACATTATCATTAGCAATGATCGTTTGTTTGAATTCTTTTGTTTTCTCACACATTAAATATTTGATTCAAAATTAATGTTTTCAGGCATTTTGATCTATTTCAAATACAAAAGATTTCCCTTAGGGAGATTTCATTTGCTTTATTTGATTTGTCTTTTTCGTTCGGTTTCAACTTTCCTGTTCTTAGTACAAAGTACATAAGAATGAAACTGGCGGAGGGTGGGGGGAAGGAGTTAATAAATCTTATAGCCCCTAAAACAGTCCAGGTTGTATGAATATTGGGGATGCTAGCAAAGTTTAAATTGAAATAATAATAATAATGGTTTACTTTAGCCAATGAAAGGACACACAGCTTAAACATATATAGTAGTAGCGAGGATCTTAAAGTGTTAGTTTTGATTGGTTCTATATATAACTTCTTTCTTATGAAGTTAAAACTACCAAAATATCCAAACTGTATAAAAAAAGTAGTTGTACATGTATATGAAATTGAGAAAGGAAATGGGGAATGTGTCAAAGCGACTACAACCCGACCATAGCCGAAGGCCACCAATGGGTCTTCAATGCAGCGAGAAATTCCCGCACGCGTAGGCGTCCATCGGCTGGCCCCTCAAAAATATGTATACTAGTACAGTGATACTGGACGTCATACTAAACTCCGAATTATACACAAGTAAATAAAATCATACAAGACTGACAAAGGCCAGAGTTTCCTGTCTTGAGACAGGCGCAACATTGCGACGGGGCATGTTTACGAGATCTCAACCCTCCCCCTATACCTCTAACGTGACGGTACCCAAATTGCACCTATTTTGACAGTTTTTTCAACTACGTTTTTTATGATCAAGAAAAAAATGTCCATACTGTGTTTATTTCGTAGCCCTATCCTTCTTTATTGTATAGGCACACCAGTTTAATTTTTAATTCATATTGAGTAATACAAAAATGGGTATGAATCAACCTCCAAAGTATCCATAATAAAAAAAAATGCGTTTCATTATAAGTTTAAAAAAATAAAGATCGTTTTAATAGTGTGCAACCAGTTAAAAAGTTCTGACCTCCAGTAAATCCCCTTCAAGTAAAAAGGCCAAGTCTATCGATTTTGAAAACGTAGAAATGAAAATGTATAGTTTTGACTTACAAGGCTGGACAAGGCATTTTTTCTCTCCCATTCATGACTTTATTATTAGGAACACACCCACGTTGGCATCATAACTATGCAGTTTAATCAATAAGTAGATATGTTATTTTTGTTAAAGTGTTTTGGTACATGTACGATACACACATTTGAATTCTAATTTGTCAACCTTAGCATCGAATACATAATTATGATAAAAAAAAAGTTCTCAAAATCTACCCGTAATATAAATTTGCGTTTTACTAAAAACTCGTCTCATAACTGATTCCCTTTTGGAATTTAGTCGTCTTAAAGATTATACAGCTTCAATGGTGTTAACTTGCAATATCGATACAGATGAAAATTGATCAATTTTAGGAACACTTTAATTAATTGATCAATACTTTATCTGCCGGGTTAGTTGATATAACAGTTTTATTTTAATAGGCAGAGGGATATCATGTGTGGTTGTATATGATGTTTATCGGTAGTTTGGTCTTTCTTCACTTCATCACTATTCAAGTAAGATTTGGTAAGTATTTAAGCTTTTAGTTATATTCCGTAGCATATATTATGTGGATTGAGTGTCTTTATATTTCAAGATATTGGCAACAAAATATGATAAAAAAAGTTAGAGTCACTTAATTTGTTTTGTAACTAAAGCAACTCTCGCCAAGACGTGTATTTTGTTTTTTTTCTTTTTACTAATATTTAACTTATTTGGTTGTTATTTAAATTTCAAATAATCCAATTATATCGAAAAGGTAAAATAACAAAAAAAAAACGAACTCTTAGGAAAGTCCCTTATCAAATGGCAAAATAAAATGCTCATACACATCAAACGATTTCAAACCCCCGGACCCCTGTTCTGGATCCGCCACTGTCACTTGTATGGCAGTCGTATATAAGGTAAAGGTAACACCCGGCTACCAAAAGCTTTATTTTTATGAAGCCCAGGTGGTCGTGTGGTTTAGCGATATCTCAGTAGCATGGGTTCGAATACCGGCGAGGGAAGAACAAAACATTTGCGAAAGCAAATTTACAGATCTAACATTGTTGGGTTGATGTTTAGACGAGTTGTATATACATAATGTACACAGCCATGTATCACCATTATTGCTGGTGATCAGATGGATAAATCTGATGTAGAGTTGTCACTGACTCAGACGTACTTATAAATATAATTATTTTCTGTGACTGCATCTTACATTAATTTGTAGGATCCTTTAATTTACTATAGATAATTTAGCTGATCTGTTAAAATAACATCTCCATGCCTTATAAATCATGTACTGTAGTACGACGCTAGATTGAAACTGACGTGGAAAGGTAGCACCCGGCCACGGGAAGCCCTGGTGGTCGTAAGGTCTAGCGGGACGGCTACAGTGCAGGCGATTTGGTGTCCCGATATCTCAGCAGCATGGATTCGAATCCCGGCGAGGGAAGAACAAAAAATAGGTGAAAGCAAATAAGATCTAACACTGTTGGTTGTCAAGCTAGACCACACGATCACCTGGGCTTCATAAAAATGAAGCTTACGGTGGCCGAGTGTTACCTTTCCACGTCAGTTTTAATCTTGTATATATCCATCTTCATACCTTATTTATCATGTACTGTGTTAGAACGCTAGATAAAATATAACGAGAAAAGGTAACACCCGGTCCCCAAAACACCTTTACTATTGAAGAGCCTTGGTGGCGTAATGGTCTAGCGCGTCGGACAAAGTGCAAGGCAATTTGGTGCCACATTATCTCAATAGCATAAGTTCGAATCCCATCAAGATAAGAGTAAATCATTTGCTTCCGCAAATTTAAAGATCTAACATTGTTTGGCTAAATAATAGACGATAACATATACAGAATGTATGTACAGCCTTGTATCACCATGACTGGTGATTCGTTGGAAAAAAATGTCGTCGAGTTGTCACTCAACTCCAAGGAAAATTCAAAGCGGACAGTCCCTAAAAAAATGACAAAATCATAATCTCAAACGCATCAAAAGAATGGATAACAACGGGGGAATGCGCCAGCGGGGAACTGACATTTGCATCATTTAAACATTTAAAAACCCATTATATATGATTGTAGTAAAAAATGGTACAAGATACTCGCAAATATTTAAAAGTTTAATAAATACATGAACCCTAAAATAACATAATACATTTGTTATTTTGAAAAAAACCATTACAGTAACAAATTCATATTCAAATATTATTAATATCTTTCTTTTATCCATAAAAGATTTTTAAAAAAATCCACCAGTTGATGATACTAAACATTTAAAATTGTATCAAGTAGAAAAGAACGTTCCTTCAATATATAAACTATAATTACCCCATGTCTGGAGAATACAATTCCGTTATATTGACAACTATGCGTAATCAAAACAAACATGCATTATACAAGTAGGCAAAAAAAATAAAAAAAATAGGAGTAAACTAGCAGCAGTGAACATTGTGTTATAATCTTAATCCAAATAAAAACAACCAAACATATATGTCAAAGAAAAACAAAATTGCTTATAGACCAAACACATAACATAGACACCCCAACTACTTAGGAAATTTGGTGGGAAGCAATAATTATGCAGCCAAAGACGAAATATGCAACGTTATATTACCAGCAAATGTTACCATATTGAGTATACCCAAAATGGAATTAATGTGCCGGCATAAACCTATCGCATGACATAATTTGATAGTTGATCTAGAAAATCATTTTAATGTGTATTTGAAATCCTAAAAAACAATATTGAAATCAACTAGATCACAACACCCACAAGGATTTGACAAGTGAAAGCTACAAAGTAATAACTAATGCATATAACATATGGTACGTGAAAACAAATTCGATAACAGTGATATATAATGAATGTTTATGTATTGTTCGATCCTTCAACCTCAGATTGAATCACAATGTCACATCCGAAGAAAAAAAAGCACAATAACCATAATTCCAGTGTTAGTTTCATACCGTGTTCAATACTTAAAAAATAAACATGTTTGAAAAGAATAATTTCAGGATGTCGTCTTGGTAAATTTCTCTATATAAGTTGAAGTGAACGCACAGCTAGACAAAGAATTCCATTTTCGAAATTGAAACAATGTATTGAAAAAGCGTCATTATATATCTAATTAGAAAGTAAACATGTTAAAGAGTGATAATTTCAAGTTCTCGTATTTAAAAACATATATCTAGGTAGTTCTAAATGGACGTCGGTCGGACAATACATGCTTATCTGTGGTTTATACAATGTTTCTGAAAAATCGTATTGTATATTTGCATAAGAATAAGATCCATGCCATGAATAGAATAATGTTGTATTACTTAACACAGCGCCGAAGGTTCATCGGAATAATTTTTAATTTATATACAATGATTACAATGTGTGTGTTAGACAATAGCAAATGAAAAGAATCCAAAAGAAAACAATACAACTACACCAACAAAAGAAATTCAAACTATTCCATTAAGACCAAAAATAAAAACCAGCTGGTACATTTATAATATTAGTCAACAAAAGAAACAATACAAGACATTTTTTCAAATTAAAGATAAAGTTTCCGTTCATTGGACCAATATTGAAGGTAGTAATACTTAATTGTTATGGAAATATAAAATCCTTTTAAAAAAAATTTTTTTTTGCTTTCGTGACGTTTTTCGCGATTTTTTTTTTTTTTTTACAAAATTTACATTAAACGACAATTTTAAAAACAGAAGTTCCAACTAATGATGCTAACCTTTCATTTAAAGGTAAAGACAGTGTTTGCCATCAAGCTGTTTTTAAAAATCATACAGATTCTTCGTTTATTTGTTAAGCAAAATTCGGTCCCATGAGAAATCGTTAAAATGTATACATTATCAACTGATTTACCATAGAGAGTATGTGTACAGTGATATTCAAAAAGCGGTAACAATCTTAAAACTAACCCGGAAGTTTTCAAATTTACTGTGTGTTGTTTTCACATCTAAAGCATTGATTTGAGACGAAAATAAAAAAATTTTTTTTGCATTTTTTGAGATACTTTTTTTCCCAAAAATTTGAAAAAAAAAAAAATTTCAACCCACAAGTTACAACATGAACATAACTTGTTTAGCATATTGAATATTTCTAAACAAATTTGAAATTTTATTTAGTGCTTTGAAAATTATGTGTCGATTTTTTATTCAAATTTCCGCAAAACTTATTTGCACCCTATGATCATTTACACAGAACTTAGATACTTTCCGACAAGTTTTGATTTTCATTCTCACATGTGCACATATTGCAAATGAAAGCTTTTTAAAATAGTGTATCTCATTTTGTTTTATATTTAATACTTTTTGATGTTTTTTATTTCAAAGTCGTGTATCGTTTCTTTTGTTGACTAGTATATATTATGTACAGAGACTCAGTTCCTTTATACTGACAATCTGGACCAAATTTACCTGCCATTTCTATCTATATATCATTGTACCTTTTCTTTAATAATGATACAAGATACTTACTCAAAATATTTAAATCTTGGGATTCTCGGAGCTCATAAGCTAGACAAACTTAGACTCATCAGCTTATATTTTTATATTTGACCCCAATTCTTCTATACATGTAAAACAAAATGCCTGCGCTATCCTATATATTTTGGACATTGAAGTAATATTTTCAATATTATTTTTAAAATTCGACAATTTCTATCATATACATTTTGTATCGTCTTGTGTCTATTTCTAGTTTTTGTGTGCATTAGTCAAAGTTTAATAATCATGTCTTTGTGTGCATATTTCTAATCTAAATATAGTTCAAATTTAAATACGAGATTGAAACAGTCTACATGTAGACGCCTATATTGAAACGTTCTAAGTATACTCAATCCAAAAATGAGAGAACACAGCACACATTTAATCAGGCATTATAACCCCTGTCCGTAAATGGTAAAATATTGTAGCCTGCTTAACAGATATGAAGGTATAACCGTCTCGTCAATATACGGGAAAAGTTTTGAATACTACCTACTGAACCAACTTATGGAAAAAAATGAAAAATCAATCAGCTCTACATTTCGGCTTTACATCAGGTTTATCTCCTTCTATGGCACCTCTTCTAATATCAGAAGCAGAAAGGAACTCAAAACAAATTAAATAAATTATATATTTGGCTACCCTTGATTCATGAAAGGCAAATGATGTTTGTCAATAATGACATACTCATAGACACGCTAATTCAAATGGTTATTTCACTTGACATTTGGAAAACCATCTATTAAATGTACAAAGAACTGCTGATTCAGTTGGAAGAGTCAAACATAGTGCTACAAATGGGAACAAACTTCTCTGATTGCCAGACTTGCGCTGACGACATCCTCTTACTTATCATACTCAGATGAAGACATGAGGAAATGAATAACGCTGTCAACAACTGTTCAAAGAACTTCAAATCACAATTTAACAAAATGTGTATCATTAAAACAGAACATATCTTCAACAAATAACAACAAGGATTCTTTATCAGAAAAGAATTTATTTAACAACATCTGACTGAGCCACTGAATCATTTAGGAATAACTAAACATAAAACGAAAATGTATTGAATATTTAAGAAATAATTAGCCTTCAAGTCTTAAGAATATTGTCCTCATTGTTAAAAACTGGGGTGCATGGCACAAATAATTTAAACATCCGTATTTCCTATAATACGTACAATATATATAAATTGCCACGTCTCCTATACAGTCTATATGTGCCACCTTTGAATATAAGCCTAAGCCTAAGCTTCCTGTGAAACATTCAATCATTGCCAACGAGGACAAACTCAATATGAATTTATTGATTATTATGTGCTTTTCCGTTTAAAGTTGGACCCCATGAACCACAACGGAACCTTCACCACTCGATTTTAGTTTCGGAAATTCATAACTTGAAAGAGATTCTACTACCATGGCAGTATCGTCTTCAATAAAAGCGAGGTACATTTTTAAAACGTACTGAATCTGTTGTACAGCAATATAATTTGCCTACAATAAAACTCTTGGAAAATGCACCATCAAAGTATGGCTGGTATCTGCAATCTCAGGATTTTGGAACGATGAGTTTAAGACTGAAATAGCTTGAAGTCAACATTAAATCGTCAAAATACAAACTCAACCAGTTTGAAACCTCAGCTCTTAATATCCTAGGTGAAATGACACGAGCTAATGTCAATTCAAGAATTCTAAGTGGAACCTATATGCTTCAATAAAAAAAAATCGGTATCGATAATGTAGACTCAACTTGTACTATCTGTCGTTTTTAGATGAACATTTGATACATTTTATTACCAGATGTCCAGCTTTTGAAGGAATTCGTAGAAATCACTATCATAGCTCAATTAAACATCAAATCTTCCTTAAAATGTGAAAGAAATAGTGGAATGAAAGTTTAATTACAGATTGCAGGAAACTTACTGGTGAATATTTACAGCACGATTCAGAGTATAATACCGTCTCGATTTTTTAGCAGTACAACAGGCGAGTACTTCACAGTATTTACAATCGAATATTGGAAAATTTGCATGTGAATGGAAATCCGTCAGTAAAGTTCTACTTAATTTGATGTAGTTCGACACCTGTTACTGTATACAGTCGTAAGTTCACAAAGTTGCCAAACTTCAAACCGTCATTAATATAACTGTCGTTTCAATTAGCTGTACACGTTGGCATTATATCGGCTTCAGCAGACATTCCAATTGACTTGTTCTACTACGGTTCGACCTCGATCTGGGCGTACACGGGTAACAACAATTGCTGACGACAGATTTGTCATTCGTATGCGACATATTTGCGGGATAGGTTTCTGCCTCTTCGGGAATCGACTGGTGTTTTTCAGGACCGACGTATAAGTGCACAAACAATCCGAAGAAGACAATGGTCTCTTCATGTTTTTGACTCAATGATGAATGGAGCTATATATATTTTTCGAATGAGGCCATAATCATTCTACATTATTCAGATGGTCGAGCATAAGTTAATAGACGATCCGGTTAACAGTTCTCAGATTGTTGTGTTCAACAGCATGTCACATTTGAAGGTGGTAGAGTCATGACTTGGGGTTGCAATCTTCGCGCAACCGGACTTATCTCGTGATAGTTAATGGAACACTTAATGCCTAATGAAATGCTGTTCACGGAAGTGGTTGATTTCATTAACAGATATGGACTTGGAATACAATTTCATCACGGCAATGCACGTCCTCATACAGCTTGTGTTTCAAATGCCTACTAGGAGCCCCAAAACGTCCATGTATTATTATGGCCATTGAAATCTCATGACCTGATCCCATCGAGCACATATTGGATGAACTTTTAAAGAGTTCGTTAAAGGCAACACCAACCTGTTACAGTGCAATTGTCCGTCAAGATACAGTTTCATATGCGACTTAGGCTTCAAGCTATACTTAATGACAATGGTGGACACACGATATATTTACTTTTCAACCGCTGAACATCTGACGAAATGTACCGTTATTCAAGATTTTTTTTTCTATCTCATCTGATGTTTTGGACATAAAAAAAACAACAACGAAAGTTTCATTTAAGTTAAAGATGATGTTGTCGGAATCCTTTTATGTTTCACCAACTTTAAAAGTCTATGATCGTCTATGTAATGAACAAACTAATATTTTCGGAGATGGCCAGTTAGTTATTCGATACATGGGTGAAAAATGGTAACTAAATTCATCTTGTGTTTGTGTTACTTACATTTTTATAAAAATGTTGGATCTGCTTATTGATGGGTGCACTACCCGAAGACTAACTCTCCAGCCCGAGGTAGATGATATCCACTTTAAATGTGCGATGCAAACTGCCGTTACAAATATGTCATGCTGCTACTATTAGTTATTGCAGGTTTCACTAAGGACAAAGTTATGATTCCTGTCGGATATTTTTTTTTTTAAATCTGGTGTTATGTTAACACTATTATTCAATAGACATGTTTATGGACGATAGAAACTTTTAGTGTAATATGTTCATTTTAAAGTAAAATATTTCTTAAAAGGATTTTATCGCTAATTAGTTCGGTGTGATATACGCATCATTAATGATTAACATTTTTAATGCCCGAGTAAATAAGTCTCAGCGTTTTTTTTCAATCGTAATTGGATGAGCTCCTCAATATTAAGATGAAGTACGAAAAGTAAGAAAGAAGAATTTAGGGGTCTTCTAGACGTGTCGTTAGTTAGAAGTTTGCTCATTGTTGGTGTCATTGTGATTTTGAATTGATGAAAACACAGCAACAAAAGAATGCTGTGTTAGTGTGTCATTTTAAGAAAAAATCATGGGGGGCTTGACTGAGCGATAGCGAGGGGTAAAATATCGGCATAAAGGGACAACTCGTGGTAAAATCAGGATATATTCACGCCCCAATGATTATTTCGATTCTAATAGGACAAATACAGCAACTCCTTTGATCGACGCGCTTTAAGTGGAGGCAAATATTTGCTGTTCCCATAAAAAAACGTACTATTAAATTGGCGTAAAAGAACAGAGCAAAGTGACGTGCTTAAACAACGTATTTAGATAGTTTTGGATGAATTTAAATGATTATTCACTTATAAGTCTTATATAAAAACATGGCTTATATCACATTTTAGCATCATTAATTTGTTTAACAAATATTCATACTTTACCACGGGTGTGTACTCAAAGCGTTTGAAGGACGTCATGTTAGAATGGTAATCAACATATCCTTTCTAACATATGAAATGTTAAAAAAACAAAATCGAAATTCCTTGTAAATGTCTAATATTTCGACCCATCAATATATATAAAACAGTAGCGCATTAAACTATTTGTTAGTGTTACTTATTTGGGTTGACAATGGTGAACATAATTTGTATGTTTGAAAATTTGAGTCAACACCTGATAGTGGTTTAAAACTTTATTGTATACCTTTAAGGATGTATTCTTCTGACTTTTTAGTCTCGTTCAGTCTCATTGAAATCTCGTTCCTGAACTATTTCCAAAACATGTGATACAAGTGGAAAATATCAATGAATTTTTAAAAATATTATAATCAAACATAACTCTGTGAAAAAATTGTGTATTTGCAATTAACGGTCTTTGAGTAATCCTTTTTTCAAATTTTACGACCTATCAAGTCCGTACTTTTAGCCAAAATTTTGTGAAAATGGGTGAGGAAAACAAAAAATGTTTTTACAAGAATCATGTACATCCCATATCATTTTGGTCTTTTCAAATTTCTTAGATATGTATTTTTTCAATCATTTATAACCAGAAAATTAAAATTAATATGCATTTTGTTCTTAAAACTCACAAAAATAGAAATTGACAGCATGGTAAATTTTACACAAAAAAGCGTCAAAATATGATAATAGTTAAATTAATTCCTAAAAGTTGTGCCAAATACGGCTAAGGTAATCTATGCCTGGAATAAGAACATCCTTAGTTTTTCGAAAATTTCAAAGTTTGGTAAACAGGAAATTTATTAAAATGACCACATTATTGATATTCATGTCAACACCGAAGTGTTGACTACTGGACTGGTGATACCCTCGGGGACATAACGTCCACCAGCAGTGGCCTTGACCCAGTGGTGTAATGGTTATCAAAGGTACCAGGATTATAATTTAGTACGCCAGACGTGCGTTTCGTCTACATAAGACTCATCAGTGACGCTCATATCAAAATATTTATAAAGCCAAACAGGTACAAAGTTGAAGAGCATTGAGATACAAAATTTCTAAAAGTTGTGCCAAATACGGCTAAAGTAATCTATGCCTGGAATAAGAAAATCCTTAGTTTCTGGAAAATTTCAAAGTTTGGTAAACAGGAAATTTATTAAAATGACCACACTATTGATATGCATGCCACACCGAAGTGTTGACTACTGGGCTGGTGATACCCTCGGGGACGAAACGTCCACCAGCAGTGGCATCGACCCAGTGGTGTAAATAGTTATCAAAGGTTCCAGAATTATAATTTAGTACGCCAGACGCGCGTTTCGTCTACATTAGACTCATCAGTGACGCTCATATCAAAATATTTATAAAGCCAAACAAGTACAAAGTTGAAAAGCATTGAGGATTCAAAATTCCTAAAAAGTTGTGCCAATTACGGCTAAGGTAATCTATTTCTAGAATAAGAAAATCCTCAGTTTTTCGAAAATTTCAAAATTTGGTAAACAGGAAATTTATTAAAATGACCACATTATTGATATTCATGTCAACACCGAAGTGTTGACTACTGGGCTGGTGATACCCTCGGGGAAGAAACGTCCATCAGCAGTGGCATCGACCCAGTGGTGTAAATAGTTATCCAAGGTACCAGGATTATAATTTAGTACGCCAGACGCCCGTTTCGTCTACATAAGACTCAGTAGTGACGCTCATATAAAAATATTTATAAGCCAAACAGGTACAAAGTTGAAGAGCATTGAGGATCCAAAATTCCTAAAAGTTGTGCCAAATACGGCTAAAGTAATCTGCCTGGAATAAGAAAATCCTTAGTTTTTCGAAAGTTTCAAAGTTTGGTAAACAGGAAATTTATTAAAATGACCACATTATTGATATTCATGTCAGTGTTGACTACTGAATAAACCTTTCTTATATTAACACCTATCTACATTTTTTTAGATAAAATTTATTCAGATTGGTCTACTTCATCTTTATAGAAAGTATGAAAAAAAGTTTAATTGTGGAACTGTGATTTTTTTCACGATAACAGCCCAAAATTAGGTAAATTCGATGAAAAATGGGAAAATCATCAAAATTGGGCATTTTTAAAGGCTGAAGTTTAATTCTAGAAATATTTGGCTCCTCAGAGGTGTACATCCTTGACTCCACATTTTTAAATAGCGGTGCATTTGAATTACTCTTCATACTTCATATAGTAAACACAACCGTTAAATATTTTTTTGAAACATTAAGCAAAGTGCTAGGCTAACGTTAACCTTGTTTCACTTTTTTGCCATTAGAATCCGATATGTCCAAATATCTTTTACTTAGAATATTTAATCAAACTAATATTGCCATCGCTTCAAATGTACTTTTACTGTAACAAAACTCCTCAAAGGTAACTAGGAAAAAATCATAATCCGTAATCTCTACACAAACTTGCTCTTCGTCCAAGGTATTGATATTTAGATAAAAATCAAACTGAATATAACTATTAAACACATATGTACATTCATAGCTAGATATAATTTGTCAATACCTGTATCTATGCATTGTAAAGTCAGGTTTTTCTCTTGACTGTTAATGACGTCTTTATCTATGTTGCATGTGTATTGATTGCTTTTTAGTCTTAGATGTTTTTTACATAAGTTATTATTGGGCTTTGTACTAGCTGTCAGTAACTGCGAGTTCTCTCAGACCAGTTCTTCGTGTCATTTCGTTGTTATATGTATAAGTACTATGCCATGTCTTACTCTGTATTTTTGTTCAATCTATTCTGCTTTGAATCGATCTGATAAACCTTTTTATAGTTTGTACTTATGTCGTACTAGTTAACCCCGACACATTCTGTATGTGCCTGTTCAACGCTATGAGCCTGTAATACAGTGTGTGTCGTTTGTTGTATATCAATTGCTTTCTGTCATAGTTTTGTAAATTTGTAAATAAATCAGGCCGTTGTTTTTTATCGTTATAATTTTTTTATATTTGTCATTTCGGTGGCGTGCCTTTTCAAATTGACTGCGGTATGATTTTAACTCATTGTTGAATTCTTTACGGTGAAATATTTGTTGATTTTTGTTGTTATGTTTTCTCTTCTGAAGAATTGTCTCATTGACTATAATACTATATATTCTTTTGTCTATTTCTGTCTGTTCACAGATTCCCTTACGACGTGCCCAAAGGATGACTTTTAACTTCCTTCTTTTAGTATTATATTTATCATTAATTAGTTCTCGTTCTGAACAATAATAAATATTTGCCATTGGACAAGAAGTATCCAACAAGCAATGTCGTATATAGCCTCTAGTAGTCACCTAATGACACAAAATACAAACTCAAATCTAAAGCACCGAGTGTCAGTCTTTCAAATTTGTTATGTACATACAAATTTCTTAAGATATTTACATGTGAAATTCTACATGAAAATGACGAAATGACGAATATATTTATTATAAAGTGCGATACATCTGTTCTTTTCACAGGAGCAAGCCTTTCAATTTTCGGCTGTTACTGGAATGATGATGGCACCACGTTGCCAGATAAACAATTAACTGCAACTTCTACGGTTGACTGCATACATATTTGCCTAACAGTAAATCCAAGTTATGTATATGCAGGAACACAAAAGGTATGCACTTGCTATCAAATAATGTGCGGAGTTCTATGGCTAGTATTTCAGCCTGAACCAATAGAGGACAAATATTAAAAAAAACAAAGTCTATTATTAAAGGGTCCGGGAAACATCTGTTTCAAGTGTTATCTTTGCTCCAAAGTCTATCTGACGAAACAAATATGCATCTGCATGCTTTTGGTAGTGTTAAAAACATTTGTTTGCAAAACAAGTGTTTAAAAAAATCAAAATTTATAAAAAGAAATTTTTCTGTAAGAAAAGTGAAACTGTAGTGAATAGTGAGAATATTTTTTAGCAGGTCTATGTAGTACTATATTTCAGTAACAGTAACGTACAATACGAGGGTCACGACCTTCTAAACCCCAGGTACACAAAACAAAACGTATATAATTCATTAGCTTTCCAGATGTCCAGACAGTCTTTGATTATTGAAATTAGTTCAGTTTTCACAAAATATTGAGCCTACATCCTACATGCCTTATATTCTGACTTTAGAATCCAGAGGGATGTTACTGTGGCTTAACACTTCATAGTCAGGCAAATACCAGAGTTTTTCAAGATGATGAATGTTCTGCACCGTGTCCAGTAGTAGTTTTGGATATCTGTGGTGGATACTATAGATTAGCTGTCTACGAAATATGTAAGAACTTGTATATCTTAAAATTTATATTTTATATTATTCTAGCTAGCTTAAAAGTTTTTTAAACATAAAAGACTACAGTAAAGTTGTAAAGTATGTAACATAAATTGCCAATACATAATTCAACATTTAGGGGACTTCTTGTATTCTGTGGAATGACAGTCAGCCTGTAGACATGGATAGTTGATCCCAGGGATGTATGATACCAATGTCGGTGTATATCAAAAGTACATTTACCAATTACAATTAAGGTGGAGACTTCTTTTAAGGGCGTATCGACATTAGCTGTCCGTATCGTGATGCTGAAGGACAAATGTTTAATAGTCCAACACATAATGCAAACTTTGTAGGGTTGATAAAACCAAATAGACTAGACCAAATCGTATGGATTGTTTGCAGGCATGAAACCAAATTCTCGAACAACCTTCCTTAGGTAGTGCACAATACCGTTGAAACTTAATTAAATCTTGCCATCTGATAGAAACATATCTTCTGAATCGTTGCAATTCCAATGTTTCAGTTTGTCTATTTAAATTAAATTAACAAATTACTTATCGCAAAATAATATTGAATATACAATTGAACGAGCACTTAAGATTATTACACAAACTCGTTGCTGATAATAAATGGTTTTCTTTTTTTAAAGATACATTGTAACAGTGTTTGATATATATATTTTATAAATTAAAAACCTGAAGTAGTACTAGTTTATTTGTTTATTAATTTTTGTTCTGTAGCTGGCTTAAAAGTACCAGTAACTTTAGGCGGAAACGACATTACCACGGAATTTAGAAAAGAGTTCACGACCACTCATAGACAAGTGGCATTTACAACATCAGATGTACTTTTGGAACATTCAAATGATTCGACCCAAATTACTAACAGAAAATCGACGAATTCATTAGAACATAGTAGTTCTTCAAACATAGACCAAACAACGCATCCAAAGATAAGTTTTAGTATACAAGAAGGATCAACCGATTTCAATTCAACACATACAACTTCGTCGAACCGAGACCATACCACGCATCTAACGACCAGTGTTAGTATAAAAGAAGAATCTATCGGTTACAATTCAACACATACAAGTTAGTAACTTTATAATCATTTCAAATTGCCTACTCATAGAAATTGTGTATCATTGTAATACTAACATGCTTACAACAAAGACATATTGTCATCAATTTTTCAAATGAACACAGTTCGTACAAATCAAGCGAAGTTACGTGAAAACAAATCCAATACTATATACATTTAATATATCCGGTTAATCTGACACAAACCATGTGTCAACATTTTCTGAGGGTCGATAATATTTAAAAAATGTGAAATACAGAATAAAATCGATGAACAAATTAGAGATGAGAGACAATGCAGGAAATAGGTTAAACTTTCCTATCCGATGTTTGCTTCTGAATTAGATGTTTACTTTTAGAACTGAACCAAGGCGATTTATGGATACTGAAATAATATATATTATAGATATCGACGTAATCGGCCTGGAGTTCTTTGTCTTTCCTTTTCCAGTTCAATAAAAACAAGTTTATATAATAATAACACCCTTTTACCTGTTTCTTTATTTTTTAAATTTTTTTGTTACAAATTACAAGTAATATCAGGTTAAAAGGTATAATTATCTCTACGACCTGACCTGTCAATGAAAATGAAGGATAAAATAACATATTTTTTAATGTGCTTTCTCGTCAGATTGACGATCTATATAAATCTACCAATTATGACGCATCAGTATTTTTTTATCGACATGATACGAATTAAGGATAAACTGTGCTGCATAATTACACCTTATGTGAGATTCCTTGATTTTGATTAGTTAATAGCCAGTATATTTTTCACCAATTTACTGTTATCAAATGAATATCGTACATCTTTTAACGACGCCGGGGTATAGACAAAAAGGATATGCCTTTCTTACCCTCTCTGCCGTGGAATTTGCCAAAAAATACTCTATCGACTGGACGCTTGTAGCGTCACGATCAACAATGCGTTTTTGAAGGTTAACATTGAACAGATATATCATGTTATGGAGGGGTATTTGTGAAAAATACAAGTCGAGGGACTTAAATTTCCCGAGCCGCTGGTATTTGCCATTTTGGATATTCCTTTTTTACCCTCGCGAGCATCTTCCCGCCATTTTTTTCGGATATGACGTTACATAAAGACAGCGCGAACGCGTATAAGTACATGTATAGTTCCCGCGGTATATTTTATGATAGTACTTGTCCTCAAATAAATATTTCCTTTTCCTAGTACAGAGAGTTGAAATTAAAATTTATTCGGTGTAATTAAACAGATATATCATGTTATGGAGGGGTATTTGCAAAAAATACAAGTCTTGGGACAAAATTTGCCTTGCCTAGCGGCTCGGGAAATTAAAGTCCCTCGACTTGTATTTTTCGCAAATACCCCTCCATAACATGATATATCTGTTCAATATACCGCGGGAACTATACATGTACTTATACGCGTTCGCGCTGTCTTTATGTAACGTCATATCCGAAAAAAATGGCGGGAAAATGCTCGCGAGGTAAAAAAAGAAATATCCAAAATGGCAAATACATGATGGTTTTTGAGGCATATTCACCGGCAGTGGTGAAAAACAGTCAGATTCGTTTGAAATGAGGAAGAAATATTGGAATATGCGAAAAATACACTGGCTATCAGCCAATCAAAAGCTGGCATTCTTATATAAGGTGTAATTATAAGTGAGAGAATTTGAGAATGAATTTTCCTGATCATACGGCTTGCAAAATTTAACATTCTCTCGACTTGTATTTTTCGCAAATACACCTCCGTTACATATATCTGTTCAAAACTATCATACTTTCAGGTCTTACAAGTTTTGAAGACTACCTTGTCTGTATTTGATACACAAACTTCACAAGTTAATACAGTTCGACATATTTTTAAAAAATGAAGCAGAAAATAAAACAAGCTACGCAAAAGAGCAAGTGATCAGAATACTGGAGTTTCACGTTAACAACTTCTATAATACTAAAATAACAACGTCCAATTTGTTAACCGTCTTTCATTATTAAACGACAAGATTAAAGGTATACACACTCATACATCTTTGGTTAAAGTAAATATCTGTTCTCGTTCCAGAAGACCTTCAAACCACAAACCAAGAGACTACAACACCTAGTACAGTAAAAATAATTGTACACACAGAGCTTGTATATGTGGTAAATGGGCTCATTTGAACGGACTTAATTTATCGAGAAACGATCTTATTTTGATCCTGAAAAGTGAATTAGACTCTATTCGTCAAAATTTAATAATTGACACAAAAACAATTTCTGCGTATCGAAATAAAAAGATTTCAGCTCCTGATTACAGAAAGTCTTCAGCAGTGATGGGCTACTCCGGTGTTGCTTTAATAAGTGTGCCTATATTATTCGTTTTAATTATTGATGCAATGAGGTTTTGTAAAAAGTAGCAATTACTAAAGTTGTACATAAACATACATGTATAGCTGTGAGAGAATGGAACGGGTTTTTATTTATTTGTTATATTTCCTTGTTCAAATTCTATAGATAAATTGATTTATTTTTAATTTTTTAAAGTTGTTCAATAAAATTTTAAAAAAAATCGCCTGT
Source organism: Mytilus edulis (assembly GCA_019925275.1). NCBI lineage: Eukaryota > Metazoa > Mollusca > Bivalvia > Mytilida > Mytilidae > Mytilus > Mytilus edulis. The sequence goes on from CM034350.1 coordinate 23,987,812, forward strand.
TTGAATGTTCCATTAATATATATTATTTAAATTGCATGATTTATTTAAAGTGGATTGTGAAAAAAGTTTTGCAACTTATATTAATCCCTTTGCACTTTGCGGGTGCCAGTGCTCAGTCTTAACTTTTCTATGAGGTGTATTGTAAATTGTTTCGGTTTCGTCTTCCTTTGATGTTTGTCATGGTGTTGTAAGGCTATTTTCGGCAACGAGTTTTAACTGTCCCCTGATATCTTCCGCCATTTGTTTTTTAATACACATGATATTTCAATTTTTATATGATATTGAACGAATTCAAGAATCCCGTTTATTTGTTCCGTTAGATATTTGACTAAGCAGACAAATTGATAATCTATTTAAGCTGTTTTATTTATTTTTTTAACTTTCAACGTTAGTTTTAGATTCTATAGTTCTTTTAATAACGTGTGTTTCATTCGAGTCTCAAATCCAACAAAATTAATTTATTTTTGGTAAGTCATACGCGGGACCAAAAATTGATATTGAGATCTAACAAATGTATTTTGACACATATGCTAGGGCGGAACCATAAGGAATTGGTTGACGTTCTTTTTTCCTCGAGTATGAGATCGCCAAATGAGACATGTGGAGCCGGAAGAATGTCTCAGGGGAAAGTGATATGTCTTTTGGAGTATATGGGGAAAAATGGATTTCATATATATTTATTAATCAATGTCTTAGAAAATGTTATAAATTGTCTATTTTATACGATTCAATATGTCTTGAGAGATGAAGTCTAATACAGAAAAGCCGGCTAATACAGAATGTTTACTGGTCTTTAACAGGAATTTAACATGACATGTTTGATGATATATAAAATCAGTTTGAAGGCTTAAGTCATTAAAAATATTCATAAAATAACATCAAACAAAAACACAGAAAAGACATAGTAGGGTATATATCAATCCCTCATACCAATAACAATAAACAAGACACCAAGTACAGATCTGAGATTCTAATGCAATTTGGATGTAACAATTGTTTTCATTGGCTTAAAGTTGCCGTCAAATCCACAGTTGACCAGGCGTAACTAAGGAGGGACCCGCCATTTTGAATTGATGAATCGACAAATGTTCGATTACTACTATATAATCAAAAATAGAAATACACCTACCTTGAATTCGCCGTTTTAATGTAATTTTACCCGAATGTGAAGCGTACATGTAACGTAATAACCTCCAGTTTGTAAGTTTTCATTATTTGACAAATTAAGACATTTTATCAAGTTTTATCGTATGTTTTCTTTTGTTATGCATTATAATCGGAATAACAGTACTGTAGTTGAAGAGTTGCCACCGTCAATTTTGATTTGACGGTCGCAATCTGCGTTTTACTGTCTCCGCTACGCGTCGCCAGGAACTGCATTTGCGACCGTCAAATCTACAATTGACGGTGGCAACTCTTCAACTACAGTACTGTTATTCCTTAAGTGCCCGCATTCACTGACAGCTATTTCAAAGTCAATAACGTCTATAAAGAAACATGTATCAAAGACTAAAATATTAATCAGTACACATCTAACAACCACAGGAATCTAATGTTAAGACTTCTTTAACGGTCATATCCTTTGGAAATTTTTTTGATCAGAGAACATGACCTTGTGCAATGCCAAAGTATGGGCATCGACAGATTTTATTACGTTGAAAGTATGTAATATTTATTATGATTTTAATAAACTGATAACAAAATAAATTTTTGTACCAATAAACACAATATTCAAAGATTTAATTACAGTGTTGAATAGGTAGCCATTAAGAATAAGTTTTTTTAAACGGCTCATACATGCAAGTTTATTCGGATCGTAATTAAATTTCCAGGTTCGGTTAACATCACCGTGAAATATCGGATAAACTATTTCGTTTTAAATCAGTTTTCTACAGGTACAGCAAAACTTGCAAATCAAATCTTTGTATCAACTGAAAAAATAGTAAAGGTTTTCAGTAATTTGAGGTAACGAAATCGCTGACTTATTTACTATATTTAATAGTAACACATAGATTTTGCCCGTTCAAATTCAAAACGTCATTACTGACATGAGCACAACGAACGAGTTACGAGATATAAACACCGTTAGATGGTGCCAGTGACATCACTATAAAAAAGGAAAATAAAAAATAGTGAAAGAAAAACTAGAGGCTCTCAAGAGACTGTGTCGCTCACCTTGGTTTATGTGCATATTAAACAATGGACACAGATAAATTCATTACAAAATTGTTTTGATGATGGTGATGTGTTTGTAGATCTTACTTTACTGAACATTCTTGTTGTTACAATTATCTCTATCTATAATGAACTAGGCCTAGTAATTACAATTACAATATTTTCTAAAAGTCTACAAAAATTTATGAAAAATGTAAAAAAATGACTATAAAGGGCAATAACTCCTAAAGGGGTCAACTGACCATATCGGTCGTGTTGACTTATTTGTAAATCTTACTTTGCTGAACATTATTGCTGTTTACTATTTATCTCTATCTATAATATTATTCAAGATAATAACCAAAAACAGCAAAATTTCCTTAAAATTACCAATTCAGAGGCAGCAACCCAACAACAGGTTGTTCGATTCATCTAAAATTTTCACGGCAGATAAATCTTGACCTGATAAACACATTAACCCCGTGTCAGATTTGCTCTAAATGCTTTTGTTTTTGAGTTATAAGCCAAAAACTGACTTGCACCCCTATGTTCTATTTTTAGCCATGGCCGCCACCTTGGATGGTTGACCGGGTCACCGGACACAATTTTAAAACAAGATACCCCAATGATGATTGTGGCCTAGTTTTACTTAATTTTGCATAGTAGTTTCAGAGTAAAAAAAACACAATTTTTAAACTAGATACATCAATGATGATTGTGGCTAAGTATGGTTAAATTTGGCCCAGTAGTTCAGAGGAGAAGATTTTTGTAAAAGATAAGAAAGATTTCCGAAAAATTATTAAAAATTGACTATAAAGGGCAATAACTCATAAAGGGGTCAACTGACAATTTCAGTCGTTTGACTTATTTGTAAATCTTACTTTGCTGAACATTATTGCTGTTTACTGTTTATCTCTATCTATAATATTATTCAAGATAATAACCAAAAACAGCAAAATTTTCTTAAAATTACGAATTCAGGGGCAGCAACTCAACAACAGGTTGTTTGATTCATCTGACATATATATTCAGGGCAGATAGATCTTGACATGATAAACAATTTAACTCCTTGTAAGATTTGCTCTAAATGCTTTGATTTTTGAGTTATAGGCCAAAAACAGCATTTTAGCCCAATGTTCCATTTTTAGCCATGGTGGCCATCTTGGTTGGTTCACCAGGTCATCGGACACAATGTTTAAACTTGATACCCCAATGAAAATTGTGGAGAAGTTTAATTTAATTTGGCCCGGTGGTTTCAGAAAAGAATATTTTGGTAAAAGATTTTTAAGATTTACGAAAAATGGTTTATTTGTAAATCTTACTTTGCTGAACATTATTGCTGTTTACAGTTTATCTCTAACTATAATATTATTCACGATAATAACCAAAAACAGCAAAACTTCCTTAAAATTACCAATTCAGGGGCAGCAGCTCAACAACGGGTTGTTCGATTCATTTGAAAATTTCAGGGGAGATATATTTTGACCAGATAAACAATTTAACACCTTTCACATTTGCTCTAAATGCTTTGGTTTTTGAGTTATAAGCCAAAAACTGCATTTTACCCCTATGTTCTATTCTTAGCCATGGCGGTCATCTTGGATGGTTGACCGGGTCACTGGACACATTTCTTAAACTAGATACCCAAATGATGATTGTGGCCAAGTTTGGTTAAATTTTGCCCAGTAGTTTCAGAGTAGAAGATTTTTGTAAAAGTAAACGCCGGACGCCAAGTGATGGGAAAAGCTCACTTGGCCTTTCGGGCCAGGTGAGCTAATAATCCCTTTTGTTGATATATCAATAGTCTAGATACAATACCTGTACAAATAAAGAAAAGCCTCAAAAGTGTAACAAACAAGACCATTTACATCCCAACGATGACTTGAGGCATCGTAAAATTTAGCAATACATGGATTTATAAAACGATAAAAGATGGAAGAAAGGGAAAGTCAAACTCATAAGTCTAAAACAAACTGACAACGTCATGGCTAAAAATGAAAAAGACAAACAATATTACACATGACACAACATAGAAACCAAAGAATAAACAACACGAACTCCACCAAAAACTAGGGGTGATCTCAGGTGCTCCGGAAGGGTAAGCAGATCCTGCTCCACATGTGGCACCCGTCGTGTTGCTTATGTGATATCAAATCCGGTAAATAGTGCAATTCGGTAGGTCACATTCATAAAAGGGAAGGGGATTGTAGTTACGACGTAAGGAACATATCCGATATCATTTGTGAAACGGTTATTCCATAACGGTCAACCAACTCGTGATGGCGTCCGTAAAATTTACGAAGAGGATGATTTCAACTTCACCATTTGAAACTCTTGGTTTAATAGATTCCTTGTGAGCAGCGCAACCCTCTATAAAATATAACGTAAATGCATGTTGGATTGAATTAACTATGTTGCATGTAAAATCCATCGTAAAGTATGTTTGATTAGAGGAAGGATGTCGTATGAAGCGTAAAGAAGTGTTAGAAATATTGATGCAGATGCAAAAGAAATACCTAGTCTTGTATTCAAATCCGAGTCCAAATCAATAGCATATTTCAATGTTTTCAATCTACCTCGTGCTTTGACGTTACACTTAAGTCACATTGAAGATTCTGTCAACTCATTCGCATATTTTTACGATTTTGTTGTAAACAAATGATAACTTATAAGACTATAGATATGATTCAAACTGGCAAACTGAGTATTTATCTCCCAAATCTTATTGATTTCTTGTAATTTTCTAATAAAAAAGACTCAGCAACTTATTTATTATTTAGTGGCACTGGGTTCTGTGTTTTTTTAATTTATGACTGACCGTAAATCGTTTGATTTAAACTTGGGGTTCCCTTCTTAATACATATGATAACAAATTTGATTAAAACATGTCGTCTGTATAAACGATAACAAAAAAAATTGAAATATCCGATTCCTCAGACGAAGAATGCTAAGGATTTGAAGCCGATGAAATTTTAAACAAGCTGTTAAACGAATTGGGATGATTTTACATTTTATAATTCAGGAAACGAGTCTAAAGGTTCAGAAACAGGTAATACTATTTATATCTATGAAGCAAGATCAAGTGGTGTCAAATATAGACTGTCACAATTTTGCAAACACCTGGCATAACAATTTAGGTATTCAAGAAAGGAGGTTACGTAATTTTTTTTTCGATGCTGGAGGTCCAGATTAAAGCACAACATGCCCAGCTGCAATTTAAACTTCAGATTAGGGTCAAATAGATATCAAACTTTACTTAAAGACGTAATTTTTTAACACATAATAAATGAAAGAAAAAGATATGCCAACCAACAAATTGCTGAAAACAAAAACAGTAATCCCCTTGCCAGAAATTTAAAAAAAAATGATTGCAATTGATGTAAAACCAGCAATCAAACTTTACTGGTCGACTGATCCCTTTATGGAACATAAATTATTCCTTAAAACAATGTCCATGAATAGGGTTATGCAAATCATAAGGTTCATTCATTTCAATGACAGCCACAATGCCCATTAACCAGATCATTCGTCACATGACGAACTATATAAAAAAAATAGCATCTAAAATATGTTTAACACGTCAATGAAAATAGAATCTGTCCCTACTATATAGACGAAAGTATGATCACCAAATGTGAGCAGTAAATGTCAGCCAAACCAACTAAATAATGTATCAATGTATGGGCATTGGCAAATAACAATACATGACATCGATAAAGGGTTGACATTAAAATACATTCAGCATTCAGAGAAAATATTAAATTCATTCAGAGAAGACTATCTCAGGTTTTCGCATGGAAAGAAAACAAAACAGTGTTAGCACTAATTGAAATAATTGACAACATATTTGTTAAATTTGGAGGTTTAGTCTTCCAACAGACTATTGGAATCCAAATGGGTACCAATTGCTCTCCTCTACTTGCAGATATGTTTTTACATTCCTATGAAGCAGAATTTATCCAAGTGATTGTACAGGAAGGAGAAAAGAAATTAGCCTAGTCTTTTAATTTCACTTTCGGTATATTGATGATGTACTGTCTCTTAATAATAATAGATTCAGTGATCACTTACATTTAATATAATTATCCAAGTTAACATTAAAGATACTAACGACACAGATAAATCTGCTTCATATTTAGACCTTTTTCTCGAAATGACTTCTGATGGTAGGTTGAATACTAAAAAATATGACAAACGCGATGATTTTAGTTTTCCTGTAGTCAACTTTCCATTTCTGTGCAGAAACAGTCCAGCGGCACCAGCATATGGAGTATATGTGTCTAAATTGATACGTTACTTTAGAGCTAGCTCAAAGTATGCTGATTTTGTTGAACGAGGAATACTGCTTTCTCAAAAGTTGCTAAGACAGGGCTATGAATCAATCAAATTAAGGTCATCACTCAAGAAATTTTACGGTTGCCATCATGAGCTGATTGGCCATGATGACAAAAGTGTGTCAGAAATCATATCTGATATTCTTCCTCAGTCATCATAACCTTCCATCATTACCGAACTGAACAAAGAAATAACACGACGGGTGCCGTAACCGGTGCAGGAAATGCTTACCCTTCCGGAGCATCTGATTTCACTCCCGGTTTTTAGTGGAGTTCGTGTTGTTTCTTAATTATTATTTATAACTTGGTGTAAATGTCTTTTGGTTTTGTGAGTCTTTGTTTACTCCTTGGTTTTGATTGTTTTTGCCTTGTTGAGTCCAACTCATCAAACAGTTGGAACGCAGAGGCACACGTAATCAGTAGGTTCGAGTTTTCTACTGACAGCATATTTCTTTATTTTGCAGGTAGACTTTTTCAACAAATTGTCACCATTCCAATGACGAACTGTACGCCTCTCCTTGTTTTCATATTAATGGGAGTTCCTTCAGACACTTATCAAAACAAGAAGTTTAAGGAATTCATATCATTTAATTTCACATTCATATATATTGTTGATGTTCTTTCCATTAACAATCTAATTTCTATGATTGGGTTTCATTAATATATCTTTCAGAACTATAATTTTAAAAAACAAGCGACACGGCTTCCTACGTCTCATTTTTAGACTTATACCTCGAATTTGATACACACGGTCATCTCGGTACCATAATCGATTTAAATTAGGATTTTAATCTTGATATAATCAATTCCCCCCACCTAAGCAGCAATACACCAACTTAACCTGCATATGGGATATTCATTACCCCAACTTGTTCAGTATTCAAGAGTACACGGCAACTACTGAGATTGTAAAACATCACCAGTGTCTGAGTTGAAAGTTGACGAACCTTGGGTGTGTTAAAGAACGTCTCGTTATTTATAAAAAAAAATCTTCATCGGAAGGTATCAAGACCTTTTTGATAAATATTCCGTATAAACTTATAAAACTAATACACGATGTTGTTGAAATATAGATTCGGGATACTGACGTTGCTTTTCATCTTTTAAGATAACGCGTGTTGCAATATTCTTTTATTTGTTTTTATGAGTTACTTTTACTGTATATTCTGTTTTAGTGGTATCCATTTGACGTGGATCTGTAATTATACATCCCGTCATTGTTTTATTTTGCAGTGGTAAATGTTAGTTTATATATTTGTTTAATTGTTTTTATGGTGATTAAGATTATAACACATTGTTGACTGCTGTACCTCTATTTTTGATATTTTTACCTATTATGTCTGTTTGTTTTGTTCACACATCGTTGTCATTATGATACTTTTTTTGGTGACTGTCAAACAAGTGAGAGGTTAAGTTTTCTTTAAAAACATGTTAAATCCACTCTTTTCTACAAACGAAAAAGCCTGTACCAAGGCAGGATTATGACTTGTTTTTGTCTATGATTAAGGACTTTCCGTTTAGAATTTTCCAAGGAATAGTATTTTTGTGATTTTACTTTTTCTTCGGGAAACCTACCTGTAATGACATTTCTCCGATTCTCTTGTCAAAATTCCAGCAGATTGATAGATTGGTACTGTACATGTGGCTTTGGTTTCAGTGGTCGTCAATCTGCAGCATCAGCACCTTGGCGCATCACTGAGAGACAAGAGGCTGTCACAACGACAGCAAACCGGATTTATTAACATTTATTTGTGTCCTGGCAATATCACAAGAACCATTACTGATGAATGGTGAATGTGAAAATCAATATCAAATTTGACCTCCATTTTGTAGTCAGTATCAACATATTAAAATTTGAAAAGCTTAGATTGAATGGTTCATGAGTAAATGCAACAACATGAATGGAAACGACATTTTACGATCTTTCAAGAACCATAACGCCTGAACGGTAAAAGTCAAAATCGTCATTATTGAACTTGACCTCTATTTTGTCATCAGTAACAACTTATAAAAATTTCAAAAGCTTTGGTTGAATGGTTCATGAGAAAATGCACGGACACGACTTGAAACACACTTTTTTCAATCTTTCAAGAACCATAACTCCTGAACGGTAAAAGTTAAAAATCGTCATTATTGAACTTGACCTCCATTTTGTCATCAGTAACAATATATTAAAATTTGGAAGATTTGGTAGAACAGTTCATGCGTAAATGCACGGACACGACTGGAACTCCATTTTTCAATCTTTCAAGAACCATAACTCCTGAACTGTAAAAGTCAAAATCGCCATTATTGAACTTGACCTTCATTAAGTTGTCAGTAACAACATATTAAAATTTAAAAGCTTTGGTTGAACGGGTCCTGAGTTAATGCACGGACAATATTTGATTGCCGACCGCCGTACATCCCCAAATCAATAACCGACATTTTTGTCACAAACATCCGGTTAAAAATGTAAGTCTATGCATATGTTCATCAAAGTTGACCTTTTATTTGCTTTCCAGTAACTTGAAAATTGGGTTGCCAGCATGCTAACGTTACATGCGCAGATACCAGTACAGAATGTTGTGTGTTGAACTTTCGACTAAAACAACTAACCATGAAGTTGCCAGATTAAAACGAAGGCAATGGCAATTAAATTACACCACCCAATGTCTAAATGCTGACACACTCAATAAAAATGATGGATAATGAATTGTTCATTTAAATTTTGGAATACGCCCAGTCGGAGTCTAGTTGAACTTCTGTTGCAATTTTCATACACGAGTCCAGTCTTACTTTTCCTCTTTAATGTGGTGTGTTATTAGCGAAAATCAGCCAATACCAACTTAAATGTTTCTAGTTAAAACGACTTGGGTTTAAACACACGACGTTTTGTAATTGAGGCAAATAGGCTACCACAAAACCACTGAAGTGGTTGTCAATATTGTCATTATATCAAATAACAAAAAAAAAAGGTCGACTATTTATATCTTCCGGTCAATATTCTGTCACAATCCGGGCAATCGTCCTGTCATTAGAGTAACCCGGATATGTTGCCGAAAACAATACCGCGTTAACAGGTGGTCGAATTCAGGTAAAATGATAAATTCACTTATCAATTATGTTTAATTAATTTTTTATTTCAAATATAATAATCTCTAAAAACGTTATAAGACTTAATTGATTTTTTTGATTTCATTTTTTTTCATATTTTATTTCTGACTTAATACACAAACTTCTTACGAGGATGAGAAGATAGCAATATCCTATAACTTTACGTGCCGCTACATAGATGGTGTTCTCTAACTAAATAATACAAACTGTGGTGACTATGTTGAACGAATGTATCCCATCGAACAACAGCTCTCGGATACTATAGATAAAGTTAAGTCTGCCCTACATCTAGGAATTGACAATAAGGGTCGATTGAAAACAAAACTTTACGACAAAAGAGATGATTACAGCTTCCCAATTGTGAAATTTCATTTCATGGAGCAAATTCCAGCAGCGCCTGCATACGGAGTATATAAATATTATGTAGAAAATGATTGAACCTGGTTTTACAGGTACATGTATCTAAACCTCTCACTTGTAAGGCAGTCGCATCAAATTCCATAATAGGTATAAATATCAAAATTACAGCAGTCAATATTGTTTTATAATCTTAATTATTAAAAAACCCATACAAATATGTCACAAAGAAGCACAAAATGACATATAGACCAAGCATAGAAGGAATACATATTTTAGCATATCATTAAAGTATAAAAAAAAATGTCCTGGATATCGTCTTTAAATCATTAGAGAAACAGATACCACTACATAATCTCGTGTATAACGATATTCATGCACTCTCGACAGTTATATTTAAAAAAAAGTTTACTGTGTGACTCTCGAGTCGATAAATATCGTATCACACTTGATGCAGTGGACGAATCTATATCTCTAAATATAGAATTAACGTGGATGTGTAGTTATACATCCAAACAAATACTCGAACAGCATTCAAATATAGTTATATTTATATTTGTTGATAACAAATTTTGTAAGGGTCCAACCCAGTGTCTCGCCTACATAATGAAACTATTAAATGTTTCGAACAGTGGTACACTAATGTTGCCTTTTTTTGGAACTTTAATTTTACCCCACGCAACAAAGTGCGGAGGTTATTATGTTTTTGACCAGTCCGTCAGTCCTGTTCTTTTTATCGCAACTCCTCTGAAACCACACAACAGAATTTCATAAAACCTGTTTAGATAATAAGCACATGCTATGTAGATATGCATATCGATAGGAAGTTCCTGATTCAATTTGTTTCCCTTAGTCATTTTTTTTGTCCAGTAACAATGTCTGGGCGTGGGGTATGTGAGTGCACTCTCAAAGGATTTTTAATTGCAGATTGTATGTAATGTCTATATATCAGTAAAATATGGAAACAGGAGATATATTTTTCACAAAATGTCCTTCTAGGTATTAGCAGTTGATCATTTACAAGCTTCTGTCCAAGTTTGGTAGAAATGCAGGATAGTTTAATTAAGTAATTAAAATTTAAAAACTTTAACCATATATTGAATGGTATGTTTACTTGCAGAAAAAACAAAATTCATTTATGAGTAACATAGGTTTTGACAAAATTTACTTCTGGAAACCATCTTCTGATCATAAACTAACTTTTGTCCACGTTTGGTAGAAATCCAAAATAGCAAGAAAGTTATTAAACTTTAAAAAAAAAACTGTAACTACAGAGTAAACGTAAAATACGGATAAACAGGTGTTTTATTTTACAAAATTTATTTCTCGATACTATCTTATCATCATAAATAAAGGCAACAGTAGTATACCGCTGTTCAAAACTCATAAATCGTTAGAAAAGTACCGTGACACGTCTTATAATAATGTGAATTCACACTCAAATATAAGAGGGAACAAACGACACAAAAGAACACAACGATAAAATGTTACACATACAGAAACGAACTATATTATATCAATGGCCATATTCCTGACTTGGTACAGGACATTTTTTAACGAAAAAAATCGTGGGTTGAACCTGGTTTTGTGGCACGCCAAACCTCTCACTATAATGGCAATGTTAAATACAACATTAAAATGACAAAACAACATTACAAGACTACAATACAAATAAATAAAACTTATTGGACAAAGAAACACTAGAATAATAGCTAACAAAAGGCAACAGGTTTCAAATTCAATACGCCAGAAGTCCGTCTTCCAAACAAGACTAACTAGTGACGCACAGATACAAAAGTTCGATGGCCAAAACAAGTATAAAGTTGAACAGCACTGAGGAAAAGTTAAAAAAAGTTGTTCCAAATACGGCTACGGTTTTCTGATTGGGATAAGAACATCCTTATTATTTAGAATTATTTATACTTTTGCAAACAGTAAATTTTATAAAATGACTATATTTATAGATTATCGTTGATTATCTCAACGAGATTGTTTTCTCGCTTGAGCTGGTCCGGCGAAAGTGAGAAAAGCAATCGAGTTGAGATCACCAATGATAATCTGTTTATCGCTATTTTACATATGACGACGTTGTCAATTTCAATGTCAATTTGGTTAGCAACGCCACCTGGCCTCCTTAGTTTCTAGCGATATTTTTTTTCCATATCAAGCGAGAAGCATGATATGAAAATTATCACGAAAAAAGATTAAAGGAAAAATCCACAAAATAGCGATAAAAAAGATATACATGATAATACTGAAGTATTAACCAATTACAGAAAAAAAAAACCGGATAAATTACATAAACCAACACAAACAATACACACCAGAGTTAGTCAAGGCCTCAACGCAAGAACAATCTTCAATCCAAGTGTGGTTATAAATTTATAATTACATTAGATGTAAGTTTCATTATAATACGTTATTCTGATTGGCTAACATGTTATTCCGTAAACAATTGCATCAGACAATAACATTTATCATGCATGATGACACGAGGTCCCACAAAAAAGTGCACAGGTGAATTAAATAAAACTGGATAAAAATCGTGTTTTCATGATTTTAGCTAAAAAAAATGTAATTATAAGTATTGAATACTTCTTTTTGAAACTTTATAGGGTTGTAAAAGCGTTGACCGTGCGTACAATTTAAGAATGAAGCGCTTCCGCGCTTCATACAAAATGTACTTCGGTCAACGCTTTTACCACCCAATAAATTTACAAAAAGAAGCATTCAATTCTTAAAATAAAAAAATCAGAAAATTTAACCACAAAGTGAATATTTGTGGACGACGGGATGTAGGACCGCTACGTCTCGCTTTCGTGCTTTCATTAAATAAAGGCAACAGTTGTATACCGCTGTTATATCAACTATTAACTAATAAATCAATGGACAAAAAACAAAATTGGGGTAACAAACTAAAACCGAGGGAAACGCATTAATATAAGAGGAGAACAACGACACATCACTAAAATGTAACACACACAGAAACGGACCAAGCATCAAACAAAATCCTTAGAGAATAACAAATATAACATCAAAACCAAATACATAAATTTGGGATAGACAAGCACCGTGACACGCCTTATCAAAATGTGAATTTACACTCAAATTAAATTTGTTATGTTAAAGTTTGCTATTTCACGTATTTCAAAAATTAAAGATATAATTAAGTTTGTCAATTTTCATATAGATATATAATAGATTGATTTCATCTATCTCAAAACAGTACACTAGATATTCAGGAACATCTACGTATTATATATTTATACTTATGAAAATCGGTTGGATATGCCTCTTTGTAAAAGTAAACCAACAAAAATACCGAATTGTAAAAGGGAAAGTCACAAGGCAAATGGCAAAATAAAAAACTCAAACTAATGGATAACATCAGTCATATTTCTGACTTTCTTATGCAGAAATCGAAGATTAAACCTAGATGTATAGTAACTAAACCCCTTCCTTGTATGGCAGTCTATAAATTACAGATAATAATCAGATTATTAATAACTAAAGTTTTAAAAAAAATGTAGCACAGTGCACTGAAAGTTCATAGTTACGATTCAGGTTTCAAATATCATTTTATATTTTAAATCCACTACCTATATATACTTTTAATTTTTTTCTTGTGAATCATTCAAGATAATAAGGTGAACTGTCTGCTGCTAAAAGGGTCTTTTATTGAAAGAAAGGTATTTCGGGAAGACTTCTCAGACTTGAGTTCTCAACAATTTAAGTTTAAATAAATGACACAATGGGTACTCGTTTGATCGTTAAAACTATTAACACCCTCTCTCGGGTCCGTGGCGTGGTTTCTATTCAACAAACCAACGCACATACATTATCTATATTATGTATTTTAGTATTTATTGCTTTTTAACTACGGTATTGTAGCTAATGACGTCTTGAAAGGCTACTTTTTTTCTTTGACGTCTTACATCGTCGCAGGAAGGCGTCAAAGCAAAATATTACAATAGCCTTCCAAGACGTCATAATTATTTGTTTCAAGTTTCAATTAAATCAGGAAAATCAATAAAAGTATAATGATGTCTTCCCCCACATTAACATGATATTACATCACATAAATATATATATATATATTTTGTATGACAAAATATCAAATCAAGGTTAAATGAATAAAATTACAAAGATTTGGCTGTCATTTGTAGAGCAAGTTGTATCGTGAATCATTTCAATTTCATACGTAGTTGTGTACAAAACAAAATAGTAACCTTTTTTCAATTTTAAAATTCGTTACATTGATCTCTTCACTACGTAAGAATTAAGATAAACTGGATATTCTTTGCGTCTGATGATACATATCATTCATGCAACTAAAATGTTTTCCTCTCCGTATTGTTTGTGGAAAATTAAGGGAACTTTTGATTTATCTTCATATGTTGAAGTTGAAAGATGATGATTCTACATTATATTATCGCTATTTGAAACTCATTACACGTCATGTCAAGTTTGTCTAGCAGCTGAACATGGTTGATGTACAAGTTGAAAAATTGTACGTAGACAAATTTGATGCACTCGTTTGATGTGTTTGTGTTTTTGATTTTGCAATTTGATTAGGACTTTCCGTTTGAAATTTCCTCGAAGTTCAGTATTTTTATGATTTTACTTTTTTGGACACAAATTCTCATTTCCTATTATCCTGTTCAATATAAACCAAACGTAAGGCAAGCACTCCTGGATTCAATTTGACATCAAGACCTTGCTATTTTGATTGACTGTACTCTCGAACGAGCAATACAGCCTTTTATTGTTGAAGGCCGTGCGGTTATCTATAGTTGTTAACTTCTGTGTAATTTTGTCTCTTGTGGATAGTTGTCTCATTGGCATTCATACTTTATGTATTGGTTTAATAGCTAACTTAACTCTCACTTGCACGAAAGACGCACTAAACCCAATCCGCACCGACAATGATGCGTGAACAAAAAAATCGCACACAGTAGTCCAAAATATCAAAAATAGGAGTACCACAGTCAACATTGTGTTATAATCTTTATCACTAAAACGTAAAATAAGACCCCGTTCACACTAGGGCATTTTTATCGATTTAAACTAGACCGGTTCACTTTAAATCGGTTTAAGGGCTAATGTGAACGCATTGAATCGATCTTCAATCGGTCTAACTAAAACACCAAAAGAGGTAGTTTAGTTTGAATCGATTTAAAGTAAACCGATCTTACTTTAGATGTGAACGCAGAGATCGGTTTAAACTAGTATGATTGAATCGAAAATAACGTATGCGCATGTACAGCGGCAACACTATCTCAGAGGTTAGTTGTTTAACCCATATTTGCAAACATTAAAGACCTTAAAACAATAACGGGATGTTTAAGGAAAGAACCACGTCATATATCTATCAAAGAAACAAAGAAAGGCAAATATACCAAAAATGAGAGCCAAACACATGTTTTACAATAGCACAATAACAGGATGTACAGAGCAACGCTATATTATTGAAGTAACACCAAAAGGCATATAGAGAAGGCATATCAGCAAATATGAGAGACAAGAATATGAGAATTATCATTAACAATAACATAATGACAGGACTTTTATAAGAACCTCACGTATTCTAATCCAATAAAAACAAACAAATATTTTTCAAAGCACAAAAAGGCATATACATGTATCAATTTTAACAACCTCATTCATTGCTTTCTAATTTTTAATTGTGTTTCAGTATGTTATACCCACCTATTAATGATTGAAATATTTCAAGCCCCGGTACCGAATGGTTTGATTACGATTAACATTTAGTCTGACGCAAAATCATGCGATTGAACTCAGAATGTAAACGTCACACGTGTAGAGATATACAATTATTTAGTTGCTCATAGAATGTAAAGAATATAGAAAAAAGTAAAATCACAAAAATACTGAACTGAAAGGAAAATCGATTTGGAAAGTCCATAATCACATGTCAAAAATCAAAGAACAAAACGCATCTAAACTGAATGGACAAGAACTGTCATATTCCTGACTTGGTACAGGCATTTTGAAATGTAGAAAATGGTGGATTAAAAAGAATAATTTCAGAAATAGACCGAGATTTAAACTAGATCAAAAGTTATGTATAAAATTTCTAAGAATCCACAAATAGTCAATTCCATTACGTGATTGAATGATTTTTGACGTTTGTGGTTCAACGTATATTGAAATTCATAATAGAAACATATCATAATGACATATAATAGAACAATACCATACTGACGGGATCTTTTAAAGTACAGAGTCACGTTATGAGCACCAAAGAAATACAAAAAGTCGCATATACAAATGACCACCAAAAAATGAAAGCCAACACAAATACATTGACGAGATGTATAAGTACCGAGCCACGTCAAACGGATATCACTTAAAACCATTCAACAGTAAAAGTAATATTAATAATAGAACATAGACAAATGAAAGAACTATGCAACACGTTATTAAGATGATAAACAACATCAGTTCGCAGAATCTATACATCAAGACCATCGTGTATTATTTGTGAAGTTGATACGGAATATTTATCAACAAGGTCTTGGTACCTTCCGATGAACTTTTATTAGAAAAAGGACGAGACGTTCTTTGACATACCCCTGGTTCATCAACTTTCTACTCAGACACTGATGACGTTTTACAAAGTCTGAGTAGGAGCTGCAAGCTCTTAAATATCGAATAAGTTGGGAAATATATATCCCATATACAGGTGAAGTTGGTATATTGCTACTAAGGTGGGGGAAATTTATAATTTCAAAATTAAAATTGTCTCGTTAGTCATAGATTCTGGTACTGAGGTAACTGTCTAAGTCAAATTCGAGATGTAAGTCTAAAAATGAGGCGGAGGAAGCCGTGTCTGTTGTTTCTTTAATCTCTAATTCTGGGGCTTATATTAATGGTACCCAATCAAAAAAGTTCGGATTGTTTATGGAAAGAACATCATCAATATATCTGAAAGTGAAATTAA
Organism: Mytilus edulis; assembly: GCA_019925275.1. Lineage (NCBI taxonomy): Eukaryota > Metazoa > Mollusca > Bivalvia > Mytilida > Mytilidae > Mytilus > Mytilus edulis. Next base: position 24,004,717 of record CM034350.1, read on the forward strand.
ATAATCTGGCTTCTTGGATCCTCTTGTTTTTGACATGTGTCTGGAATCTGAAGTCTATAGTTCTTTTAGGCATATCCTCTGCAGAATGTTATCAAGTTTACCTTTCAAACTCATTAGCATTACAAAGCTTTAGCAAATACCAAAGACCAGAATACAAAAATAGTAATAGAACAATAACGCAATAGCGGGATGTTAAAGTACAGACCCACGTCATAAACATGTATCACAGAAACACAAAAAGTCACACGGACGGACAAGGCAAACAATGAAAGATCATTCAAACAAAACAATGACAGGATGCATAAGTACAGAGCCACATCAAATGGATATTTCCAAAAACAAGTCACTACAACGACAATTTAGAGAGTACATAATTCCGAAGAAAAAATGCGAATTTAATGAAGTCAAATAAACACATCATAGATACCGGGATTCATCCTGAACTTGTCCAAATCGATTTGCTACATATTTATAAGCAGGGACTATACTACTCTTGAGTACAAATTTTGTTTCTTACAAATTGAAAAAAAAATCACATTTTACGTTAAAAAATACAATGTAGTTTATTCCTAAACTTGGTTATTACTCGGAAAAAGAACTCGGAGTATAAACGGGTCCGTACATTAGATTATATAACATTATTACGGGGTCTTGTATAATGGTCATGTCTACTTCCCATCGAATCGAGCATAGCGTCTCTTATATAACCTGGTGTTTGTTATTATAAATTTGATGAAAATGACTGTGGTTGCATCTTCTTGTGGATGATTTTAGTTTAGTTTGAATATACAATTTATTGATGCTAGTTAGTTGTGTCCCCTGTAACAATCCGCGCTGCACCGGCCTGGATATTCTCACGTTTATTTATTATGAGCTTTTATTTATGAACCCCATACAACGTCTGCACATTCGTATGTTGTATTATAAACTTTAATTTTTAATAGAAATAATTGTTTTTTTTAATCTGTTTGATCAACAGCCATAGTCTGTAATTATGCAATAATAAGTAAAAATCAGTTTACTTTTGATGCATTTTCATGAGTTAAGGAGATGCCGTCAAAGCTAATGGATATATATTGTGTAAGTAATGTAATGATTTTTTAGAGAATACATCAAAAGTAGCTGATAGACACTTTATCCAATGATCTACAAATAAATTGAAGTCTATATCAAATAGTACTGAGGCATACAACAAATGCTCCACTAAATCGTTGTTGCTGCAAAGGCTATGTAACAAATTGAATTTAAAATAATTAAAAGATTAAAATTTCTCATTGAAGGTAGATTCTGTACGTATGCATGTCAATTTGATATGAAACGGATGATTCAAGTTAATAACATCACGACTTTCAGGTTAAATCAAATATTCAAATGGAACGTGTATGCTTTAATAATGTAAATATGACAGTTGTTATATCCATTCGTTTGATGTGTTTGGGCTTGCCATTTGAGTTGGACTTTCCGTTTTGAATTTTACTCGGAGTTCAGTATTTTTGAGATTTTACTTTAAACTACAAAGGAGTAGGTCCGGTAAGACCCCTTTTTGGCCCCAAAATATGGCAGTTTTACAAAATTGTTAAAATGTAAACTTTTAGTTATTTATTGGACAGTTGAATACTTCTGCTACATAAATATGGGCAGTTTTTGACAATACAATGCACATATATCGGGTTGTAGCACCACTAAGTCATGCTAAATTACTGAAATCTTCAAAATTCTATCATTTTAGTTAAATTTTAGACGGTTTCCGTGTAAAACGAAATTGGCCGCATTCGTGTTCATCCTTAATATTGAAATGTAAGTTGTTTTTTTATAATAATACATAACATATATAAAGATTGTGGATGAACACGGATGCGGCCACTTTCATTTTTGACAAAAACCACCTGAAAAGTGACGTTTTGGGGCATATTTGAGAGATTTTTCATATTTGAGCTTGAATCGGATCGTTTTTAATGACTAAATTAGTTAAAATCTTTCACAAAAACTAATTGAATCAAGTGAAATAGACACTTAAGTGTTTAAAAAGTGGTCAAAATCTTTCGTCAGATGAAACTGAAATTTGAGGCCAAAATGAGTCCTTACCGGACCTACTCCTTTAAATAACGGACTAAAAGGTCGTAAGTTTGCCTATAAGCCATACTACCACTTCCTTTTGACTCTGGTTTTAACTCTATCAAACACTTCTTACATAATAGTTATTGAAAACTGGCCATTCTCGTGATATATGGACTGTCTACAGGACAGTCAGTGGTATTGACTGAGGCAGCGATAATGACTGACCAGTTCTTCAATAACTATTATGTTTTTTTCATTGTCAGTATATGAATACAAAATAAGTTTTCTATAATTTTATAATTAACAAAAACATATGGTTAACAGTTCAACAACAACTGCAATATAAAATGAAAACATCAAAACGTTTTAACTAGAAAACAATCCACATAGTGTTATATATGTTTAAATGAAATAAGTCTTTAGAAACATAGAAATTGAACACATCACCCGATACAATTTGGATGATAATGCTTCGGTTATTTCTATTGCACATCGACTCTTTCTTTAGTAATTATTTTGGAATTTTTTTTTGTGTGTTGCACTTATATTCTTTCAGTAGTTTATCAAAGTCTGCGGACTCATTGGTGAAACTGTCATCATAAAAATAATGTCATCAAGTTGCATTTTGTCTTAAACAGTTTTTGGTACTGTAACGGTTGTTGATGCTCTAATAGAGAAATGTTATTGACAGTGCTTATTGCATTGTTCCAGGTCTGTAGACGGTACATGTATCTCTGCCTTGGTATTATATAATAACGACGCAAGAGCTTTTCCACATTTTTTTTCTTTTAAAGCAGTGAATAGTCCCTTGAGTAGCTTTACATTCTTTGAAGTAACTTGTCAGTACTACGATAGTTTTGATTTTTCTGTCCTCGAAACCACTTTCACTCAGAGTTGTAATTAATGTATATCTGATTGATTGATTTGTGTATACTTTTGATAATCCCGCACTAGAAATTTTCACTTCTAAAACACCTGCAATACTACTAGTATTTTTATGTCCCACCTACGATAGTAGAGGGGCATGATGTATTTGGTATACGCGTCCGTCTGTCCCGCTTCGGAGTAAACCTTTTGGTCGAGTTAGGATCAACTTAAAACTTAGTATACATGTTCCCTATGATGTTATTTTTCTAATTTTAATGCCGAATTAGAGGTTTTGAACACAATTTCACATTCCATTGAACTTAGGAAATGATAGTGTGAGTGGGGCATTAGTGTACTATGGACACATTCTTGTTTCCAAATTGTTTTTTAACACACCATGTCTCATTCTCTGTAATGCAATAAGTTCGAGGACGCTGAAAAAGTACATACTAGCTATGTTCAATCCCCGAAAATAAAGTATAAGATCCAACTGGTCGGATACAAGTCTATAACCTAATTAGACTAAAACGGATTGATAATTTAGTCTTAAGATGCACGGTTTTTTTTATTAGTTGTAAGGGCTTTGAAATAGCTGTCAGTTAACTGCGAGCTCTTTCAGATATGTTCCTAGTGTCTTTTGTTGTTAAGATGTACAAGTACCCGACCACGTCCACTTGTATTTTTGTCTATCTGATGAGTTAAGCCTTTTTCAATTGATTTTTATAGTTCGTTCTTATGTTGTGCTGTTATACCACTGTCCCAGGTTAGGGGAGGGTTGGGATTCCCTTACATGGTTAACCCCGCCACATTATGTCTGTATGTGCCTGTCCCTAGTCAGGAGCCTGTAATTCAGTGGTTGTCGTTTGGTTATGTAATACATATTTGTTTTTAGTCATTTATTTTTAATCATACAAGGCCGTTTGTTTTCTCGTTTGAATTGTTTTACATTGCCATTTCGGGGCCTATTATAGCTGACTATGCGGTACGGGCTTTACTCATTGTTGAAGGCCGTACGGTGACCGATAGTTGTTAATTTCTATGTCATTATGGTCTCTTGTGGAGAGTTTTCCCACAGGCAATCATACCACATCTTTTTTTATATAAATAAATCAACAACATATAAAGTTTTTGAAAGTTTTTCAAGCCTTTCCTTTCCTCTACGGCAGCAAAAATTATGAGATCAACCAAATCTTTCGCATTAGGAATACTGGATCTGTTTTGAAATAGTCGCAGATCTTTGTCCTATCTTCATCGTTTATCAAAGCTTTGTGGGTTACATCACCAAGACCCCTTTTTCAGGTCTACACAACATAGCATTACTAAGGGTATTTCGTCCAATAACATGTACTTACAAAAAATATATAATAGATATTCTGAATTTATTAACATGTTTCTCTAAAAGTATTTATAATAATGATACATACATGACTATGCATTTAAATCAAAAGATTAAAATAATCTACCTTTCTTTTAGACACCTATGTAAACGGGTAAATGTATGTACATGTATAGTGTGTATAATTTTACCATGTGCATTTGTAAAATGATAAATTGTAAACTTTGACATGAGATATAATTAAATCACATGGATAACTCATGATAACCTGGATTTTAGGTGGACAAGGTAAGCCCAAGTTTTAGATTATTATTATATTTCTAAACGTACTTTATTGTTTATTTCAAACGTACTTTAGCATTGTATCAAATCAGATATTAGTTGATGTAGTTATAAAATAATAATGTGTAAAGTACATCTTAAAATAAGGGTATCTAAGACCAATAATACAGGGTGTGAAGAGTACATGCAAATATTATCCCATCGAGTACAGTGAAGTAATCATATACGAATTACAAGGACGTTAGAAACATAGATTAGTCAAACGTGTGTTTTATCTCATTGTTAAAGGACCTGATATGGCAAATAATAGCTTAATATCACTTCATTCAACTCCGGTGGCTAGTTCTTTAATTAGCATTCGTACCACATATCTTTTTAATATTAAAATGTTGCTTACATGCATGCTAAAACGAGTCTCTTAATGCACTTCGAATGGTAACTTGAAGCGCCAATGAAATCATGATTCAATAGCAGCCTATCAGATGTAAAAAAAAAAAAAAAAAAATACTTAAATCCCTGGCAGAATTAACAAAAATGAAAGCACCTAGAAAAAGATTCACCTGATTATTTTTTAATATGTTCGAATAAAAACGCATGCCGAAATTACAATAATTATTACAGGAACATTATGCTTGTTTCTTAAACAATTTGCTTAAAAATGTACGTAGATGTCTTTGTATGATTTTTTTTAAAGGGTTTAAGTTGGGGGATTTTTTTTATATATACAAAGACAGTTTATCAATAACGCGTTACTGAAGTATTTTATATATTTCTCAGACAATCCTATCATTCCATCATCGACCATTGATTTACAATTATGAAGCGATGGCTAATTGCACCCATCATACTATTTTCCGTGGCCTATTACGCTTACATTCCACTGCCGGAAGATGCCATTGAACCATATAAACAACATATTCCTGCATTAACGCTTAAAATTGTTGATGATGTTGTAAGTATAATCTATTTCATTTTCTACTTTCACTGCTGAAATCACAGAACGTTACAACTGTTTTTTGTATAAGATATATATATTTAAAGCAACAAAGAAAACAATCGAGTCGTGTTTGAAGACAATTGCTATCGTTCTATTCATTTTGAAAAAAAGTAAAATCACAAAAATACTGAGGAATATTAAAAAGAAAAAATACAATCTCTAATCAAATGGCAAAATCAAAAAATCAAACTCATGGTTAACAACTGTTATATTCCGTCTTGTTTAAAACAACATTTTCTGGAGAACCTGTCAGCAATCTAACAAAACGAAAACAAACAGTGAGGAAACATGTGATCTTCAGCAACGGCAATGGGTAAACCATAGATATGTCAAGTTCGAATTTTTTGGTAAATCGCCACGTGTGATAATAAGTTATCAACAACATAAACTATTGAAAACAATCGCAAGATTTTCCCAAGTACAGAATCTCATGACAAGGTTCATCGAGTATAACATTGAAAAGTTTTTTTCTTCTACTTCAAACATTAATATGACTGCTATACATGTGACTGAAAGTGATAATTATGAGTGTGGTTTTAAGTCATATTACTAAGCCTTGACATGAGTGTTTCTTTTGCCTTTAGGTATGTTTGCGATAGATCAGATATATTCTACATTTGAACAAGTATATATCTATTCTTTTACATATAGGGTCGTCTTGCTGAATTGTTTGGATTTTCGCGCTTGAATGCAACTCGTGCAGTAACGGATATGTCTCTGATGGCTGGAAAATATTTACATCCCAAAATAGAAGGCATTCAGGTATACAAAAAATAATCAATTGTGTATGTGTCCTTGTTTAATTGTTAAGCCCATGTATGATATGAACATGGAATGTAACAGACGTATTGGATTCTGCAAACAAAAGCCAACGCTACTTAATAACTTCTTTAAATAACAGTAGGATCGTTCAATCATTAATTAAAATAAAAAAAAAGTGAAATAATATTTTACTTTTAGTACCCAGTATTGTCCATTTTATCAAAATAAGCTAAGTAACATTAATTATGAAGTATTCACTTGCAATTTTTTTAAAGTCAAATCGGTTAATATGAATTTGACAGCTAGTGCGCCTTTAACATCTGCCTTGCAGCCACTTCCATTTGGCCGATAGTTTGAAAGAGGGACGAAATATACCAAAAGGGACAGTCAAACTCATAAATCTAAAACAAACTGACAACGCCATGGCTAAAAATGAAATAGACAAACAATTATTATAGTACACATGACACAATATAGAAAACTAAAGAATAAACAACACGAACCCCACCAAAAACTAGGGGTGATCTCAGGTGCTTCAGAAGGGTAAGCAGATCCTGCTCCACATGAGGGTTTACAACATTCATTGCATTAGGAAAATGTATCGTCTATGTTTCTTGGCTAAGAAAAAGGAATGACGAGTAACCGTAACTCTTCGGTATACATGTGATCAAAATCCTAAACTGAGTATAATGATATAAAGCCTTTTTTTTTTTAACTTTTTGTTTATCATATATAGTCAGAAGAAGGTACATTTGATGGCATTGGAGTGAGAATATTCAAACCAACAACTACGTCAAAAGAATTACGACCCGGTGTAGTTTACATACATGGAGGTGGCTGGACACTGTTGAGCGTTGGTAAGAATTTAATATGTCTTATAAAAAGAAAGACAAATCACAAGAAGGCTGCGGAAACTTCTTAGCAACATAATAAATAATAATACTGCGTTGAACCACCATCGAGCGATATAAACACAATACAAAAGTATGTTAATTGCACAAAAGACACTTCAGAACGTTTCCTATGGTTTTTTCTTTTATTAGAAAGGTCATATATTATTCTAACTTAGTACTTCGGTTTAAAAAAAAATTGACCATATCGCAGATTTGAATAAAATTGACAATGCATTAAAAAATGTTTTTCGTCTTCTCTACAATCAACTGTACAATATTTACATGTTCTGTCATTAATAAGAGTTGGTGGCTTGGTGTTACGACCTGTCTCTATAGCTAAAGGTACACCCCCACTTCTGAAATTAGATAAAATACGTCTATTTTGTCTATCATTAATATATTTTTGAGATATGAACTTGTTTCTAATAGATATAGGAAGATGTGGTGTGAGTGCCAATGAGACAACTCTCCATCCAAATAACAATTTAAAAATTAAACCATTATAGGTTAAAGTACGGCCTTCAACACGGAGCCTTGGCTCATACCGAACAACAAGCTATAAAGGGCCCCAAAATTACTAGTGTAAAACCATTCAAACGGGAAAACCAACGGTCTAATCTATATAAACAAAACGAGAAACGAGAAACACGTATATATTACATAAACAAACGACAACTACTGTACATCAGACTAATACATTTTTATAAAGTCTATAAGTACGTAACTTGTTACCATTTGGTTCATTTCTATCTTGATAAATTTTTCAACCCATTCTTGTTTTTCAATTTCATACAATTTTGTTTTAATATCATACATTTTATGTCTGTTGGGATATTGGCTATTAATGATATCATATATATATCAAGTTTATGAGCTATTTCAAAACATTTCTTGTCCATCGATCGAGAAATATTCATACCCCACAAATGGCCCTTGTGTGTAATTTTATAGAATACATGAAATAAGAAACAAAAATATGATAGTTAGTCAATTTTTTTTTGATTTTTTTTGTGGTCTTCCATTACATGTAACTGTTGCGTTTTTAATAACACTTTTAAGTGTTGTTTTTTTGTTTTGTTTTAAGACGGATACGACAGATTTACTAGAGCTCTTGCTAAAAAGACTCAAGCTATAGTGGTTTCAGTAGAGTAAGTATTTATACAGACGAATAAAAAAACTCAAATGCAATGTAAAAAATTATTGTCCTTCTGCCGGGTTATCATTTATTCACAAAGATTACCAGAGAAGAGTACATCAATCATGCTCGGTCTGCTCACTTGATTGTATGCAAATATATTATCCTCATGGCAATTACGAAATTGTGAACATAATAAATTTTGATTAAGTGCAAACAATTTTTGCTAGTTTAAACAACAAGGACACTAAGCACAGATCTGAAAGTACACACAATTGCTGACACATAGCTCAAAGCCAGTAACTACTAAATCATGTACCTATTATTTAAGCATGAACCAGTACATACCAAACATTTAACCCCGCCACATTATTTATGTATGTGCCTGTCCCAAGTCAGGAGCCTGTAATTCATTGTTAGTCGTTTGTTTATGTGTTACATGTTTGTTTTTCGTTCATTTTTTACATAAATAAGGCCGTTAGTTTTCTCGTTTGAATTGTTTTACATTGTCTTATCGGGGCCTTTATAGCTGACTATGCGGTAAGGGCTTTGCTCATTGTTGAAGGCCGTACGGTGACCTATAGTTGTTAATGTTTGTGTCATTTTGGTATTTTGTGGATAGTTGTCTCATTGGCAATCATACCACATCTTCTTTTTTGTATATTCAAATGATTTTCAGAGTAAAAAGGTCATTAACAAACAGACAAAACACGACCTTATGCAATGCCGAATTAATCAAGACATCTACAGACTGCAGCACCGTTAAAAATCATATGCGTATAACAAAACTATTCACAATGATTTTAATTTACTGATAATAAGATAATATGTATACAGCTATTAAAACAATATTCAAATATCTAATTACAGTATTGAATTGGTAACCTTCTGCTGTTGTTTTTTTCTGTGGTCGAGTTGTTGTCTCTTTGACATATTCCCCATTTCCATTCTCAATTTTATTTTAGAATAAGTTTATGAATAAATACAGCAGTTGTTTTAAAGCAAATAAAATCGGCGAAAAACGTATCATAGGTAATTCAAAGGTTTGACAAATTTTGGTAATATGGCTGCGTAAAGAACACGGCATTCAACACTTGAAACGATGAAAAGTAAAAAAAACAAAACCAAATTTATTTAGGAATAATAAATTCACAACAAAATGTTATTAAGGCAAATTAAGCTGTTAATTTCTTTTCTTTTTTTTTTATTAAAAGTATTGTACTAAATTATGTCCATTGTTTTATTCCTTGCAGCTACAGGCTTGCACCAGAACATATATTCCCAGCAGCGTTTGATGATTGTGTGAAAGCAACCAAATATTTTATGAAAAATGCAGCTGCATTTGGTGTTGATTCCTCAAAAATTGGCGTTGCAGGTATTAATTTGATATTTGAATATATTGGCTTCATTACCAATATCTTGTGAAAAAAATGCGTTAAAGTGAAATGTTCTTTACTGATTGATGAGTTAAACATGTTCAATCGTTTAACAGAAATGAATATATATGAACTATAAGATATATCTTACCAAAAGATTGATCGATTGATTAACTTCTAGTGCCATATATTGCAAGCATTCAGAAGCTGAACATACAAAGCAATCGTTTACATCATGAAAAGCCAGCGTTCTGAATATAACCGAAACGGTTCCCATACAATAAAATACATGAGAGAAAACGATGCAACCCCATGATTCTTTTCCGTTCGTCTTAAAATAAACTGCAACACACTGCAATATTTGTTTTGACACTTGTCGTTAAGCATTTGATACTACCTTAATCTTGGTTTTTTTTCACAGGTGATAGTGCTGGTGGAAATTTGGCAATGGCAGTTTCCCTTTATTTTGGGAAAGAAAACATTCAACCGAAGTTAAATTTCCAAGGTCTTATTTACCCTGCATTACAAGCTATGGATTACAACTTATCGTCTTACAGGGAGTTTGATGTGTCTATGAGAAATACATATACACCTGTTACGAAGACGACAATGATACATTACTATAATCTGTATGGTTTTGGCGGGGACCAGTACGTGGAATACTTTAAAGAAAACACTCATACAACACGTGAAACAAAGAAAAAATACCGGAAACTGGTTGATCCAAGCCACCTAACGTGGAAGTACCAAATGGTACCAGACGATGACAACTCTAAAGAAAATATAGAAATTGCAAACAAAGTTGCCAATGTTATACTTAATCCTTATTTCGCACCTTTAATGGCAACAGACGAAGAGCTGAAGCTTCTACCCAAAACTTATCTTATAACAGCAGAATATGACGGTTTACGGGACGAAGGAATGATTTTGGGACATCGCCTTCGACGAATTAATCATCCTTTAAACTATAAACATTGGGATGGAGTAGAACATGGCTTTATGATTTATTCATTTTATGATTCATACAAAGCTGGATTAGAACATTTATCTTCATACATTAAAGAAGTTAGTGTATGATTCAGTAAATATGTAATTATTATATATTGTTTTATCTATATAAATTATGGCAATTGAGAGGATATGCCATATCCTACTAGTAACAAGTTTCAGTATGTGTAATTATCGTTTAATACAGTGAAAAATTTATTATTTTAATGCTAAATATGCATGTTTCAAGTACGAATAAAAGAATTTCAGGGTATTCGTCAATGAGTCAGCAAGTCAACCGAACGACACAAAAAAACAAGGTCATGTTCTACAGAACACCGTATTTGCATCAAATGTTACAAAAGTCGGGTGCCTCTACAAGTGGACATTTTTAAAAATAGAATAACGTCTGAAAACATTTGTATATAAATAACAGCGATTTTTCGAGATCTGACATCAACATTAAATCATCAACGACAGCAATCATGCGTGGTAGACTTTTTTTAATATAGATTTCATCCTATAATATTATTTCTTTTAAACTACCTTCGAAATTAATAGAAAATACAGATACACATATGGACCAACAGAGATCAATCTTCTGAAATCTCTTCGGGTTGTCTGTTCCCGCCGAGAAGCCCGGTTGTTCTCTTCGAGTACTTCGGCTTCCTCCACCATAATAACATACTTCCCGTTGTCCTACATGCTCCCTTGGGCGGTGTTGGGTGGTATTTTCCTGGTGGTGGGATAATATTGTAAAGGACACATCTCCTTAGGAAGTGTACATGGATCCACTGTACTCTTGCAGTAATCAACGGGTGCGTCTCAACTTGCGGAATCTCGAAGTACATACATACAGGTACTGTCGAAAGATATTTGTTTGTATTTTAAGGTAATTTGAATACTTCTCACATCCAAACGTAAGCCCATTATCAATTTTTCAATAATGACCGGCCTACATCGATATTTTGGAATCTGTTCTTATGGCATATGTGTGCTGTAACACCACTGTCCCAGGTCATATGGAGGGTTCAGCGCTCACAAACAACCTTATCATATTCTAATTTAGATTGTTTCACATTTTTTATGTGATGAGCTTATGTGGTACGTTGTTTAATTGTTATGTTCTTTTTTATCCTTTTTTTTTTGTAAAGGCTTTTCTGAATTTTTTTTATTTTCTGTTTTTTTTACGAATGGCCAAGTGAGCTTTTTCTCATCACTTGGCGTCCGTCGTCTGTCGTCCGTCCTCCGTTAACTTCTACAAAAATCCTCTCCCCTGAAACTACTGGGGCAACTTTAACCAAACGTTGCAACAATCCTCAATGGGGTATTTAGTTTTAAAAATGTGTACGCTGACCAGGCCAACCAACCAAAGATGGCCGCCATGGTTAAAAAAAAACTTGGGGGTAAATGTAGATTTTGGTTTATATCTCTGAAAGCAAAGCGTTTTGGGCAAATCTGGGACATGGGGTAAATTGTTTATCAGGTCAATATCTACATGTATCTGCCCTGAAATTTTCAGAGAAATCAGACATTCCGTTGTTGGGTTTCTGCCCTGAATTATTTTTTACGGATTATTTTCAGCTGTTTGGTTATTATCTTGAATATTACTATAGATAGAGATAAAATGTGAACAGCAATTATGTTCAGCAAAGTAAGATCTATAAATAAGCTAACATGACCAAAATGTGTAGTTGACCACTGAAGGAGTTATTGCACTTTATAGTAAATTTTTAACAACTTTTCGTAAATGTTTGTAGTCTTTTACAAAATTTTCTCCTCTAATAAATAATTTAACGAAACTTGTCCACAATCATCAAGAGAGAATCTTGTTTAAAAAATGTGTCCGATGACCCCGCCCGCGAACCAAGATGGCAGACATGGCTTATTAAAACATAAGGTAAAATGCAGCTTTTGGCTCATATCTCTGAAACCAAAGCATTTACAGAAAAATATCGGGATAAGATCGTTCATTAGGTCAACATCTATCTGCCCTGAAATTTTCAGACAAATCAGGCGCCTTGTAGTTGGGTTACTGCCCCTGATATTGGTAATTATAAGAAAATTTTGCAGATTTTGGATGTTATCTTGAATATTATTATAGATAGATAGCAATAATGTACAGCAAAATTAGACCTACACATAAGACAGCATGACGAAAATGGTCAATTGACCCCTAAAGGAGTTATTGACCTTTAAAGTAAATTATTTACAATTTTAAAAAGGATTCTGTTTTTATTATTTTTTACAAAATATTTTCCACTGTCACTACTGGGTCAAGTTCATCATAGATAGAGATATTTGTAAGCATCAGGAATTTTCAGTAAAGGAAGATTTACCAACAATTCACTAACACCAAAACACAATTTTGTCTTGAATCAATCTGTGTTTTTTTTTTACTATGACATAGACAAGGTGAGCGACACAGGCTTTTTAGAGCCTCTAGTTTGTATCCCTGTCAAAAAGGTTTATAATGTCTGTGTCATTTTGGTCTTTTGTGGATAGTTGTCTCATTGGCAATCATACCACATCTTCTTTTTATATATTATATTGTAACCTTTGTGCGTTCTTCGATCCGTCATTATAACAGTTTTCTAGATTATTTTTGGGCTGCAATATTGATGGGAAGTTTCCACGAATGATGATTTACAGATCGAGTACTGAAGTTTCGTTTTGTAATATTAATTTTTGTCTTATCAAACTGACTGGTGTCATCTAACCTTGACCTCGTTTTCATGGTTCATTAGTTATAGTTTAGTTTTTGTGTTTTGGTCTATTTTTCCTAAACTGTATGCAGTAGGTCTACTTTATTTGGTGTATGAAATAAGTGTGAGTTGTTCATGTTTAACTGGCAGTTCTCCTCTGACCTTGACCTCATTTTTATGGTTCATTATAAGTTATAGTTAAGTTTTTTTTCATTTTTCATATACTGTATGCAATAGGTCTACGATGTTTTGTGTATGGAATAATTATAAGTATACATATTCAACTGGCAGTATCATTTGACCTTGACCTCATTTTCATTGTTCATTGTTCAATCTTCAGTTTTCCTTGATAAGTTTCTTTGTTGATGCTATATGCCGATGGTCAATTTTATTAAAGCATGTTAGTATTGTGAGGTAGACATGTCTTATGAAAGGGTTCATCTGACTTTGGCCTAATTTTCTTGGTCCATTGAATATGTTTAAGCTTTCCTGGTTATGAATACAGTTAATTCGTTCAGATTGTCGTTACAAAGGCAGTTGGATTGAGCATTGTACGAATTGTGCTGGCGTTGTTAATTTTTAAATTAAAAAGTATTGAAATTTATTTTCCCTTGCTACTTTTTTCATGATTTTGTTTAAAATAACGTGAAACAATAAACATAATTTATCAATTTTACAGTCGTGGCGTGATAGACATCTAGCAGGAATTCAACTCAAACCGGTGACCATCTTAATTGAAATTAGTTCAAAATTGCTCTTCCCTGTTGAAGTGATCATTGTGACTTTCAGATGAAACACAGCAATAAAGGCGCTTTTGATTTTTCATGTGCTTTTGGCGATTTTTGTGTATTATAAATTGATACACTACATGCTTATGTTTTAAGTGGATTTTATGTAGATTTGATTGTGTTGTCCTTTTTCTTCTATTTTACGAATTGAGTATTTATTTATACAGTTTCGTTTCGACGTTGATCCGTAATTACTTATGTTATCAATAGAAACACAAGGATAATACGATACAGGCTAATGTTATTTCCATAATTATGTATAATATGATTTCAAGGTTATTAAGCTATCTAATAATGACTAGTTACTAATTAGAGGTAAAACTTGGTGTACGTTCTTTCTCCTTCCAATGTGTGTTGGATTCTCCCGTCCAGTTTCTTACTGTGAAACTTAAGTTATATCACACGCACTAGTTGTATTTACTTAGGAAAATCTTAAGTGTGTTTCTTTATCATGTTTGTTCAAACAATGCAGGAGTACATCTTGATGTGGATTATAGTTACAGTAAAGATTCTGTTGATTGAATCAAGACATATAAATCTACAACATGAAGGTATCAATTTTAACTATATTTTAAATAGGCATGGCGATATAGGAGTCAGCATCATTAATGATTCGTTAAATTTTAATCGTACAGCTGACAACATCAAATGACTACTTTAGGTACAAAAGAAAACGACAACAAAGTCTTCATTGATTCAGTATGCAAAATCTAGTCCAACATATCATACCTTGTTTGAAACATCTATTTGCATTTAATTTTATCCAAATCACACGATATTTTAAGAACACTTTGTCTGCCATCTGTTCAATTCACTTAGTTGTATTGTTACCAATGCATTGGTTTGAATGACACTAATCCTATTTATTTCTTTACTAATATGCAATAAAAATGCTTTTTGAAAACTTTAAAATAATAATTACATATCAAAGTGGTTTTAATTATTCTCAATTGCAGAATGTATATTAAAATAAATGACACGGATCAATGAACAAAGAAGTGAAAAAAATGCTATAGTCACCGTAGGACCTCCAACATTCAAAACCTAGAGGATTGATAGAACATTGTCTTACGTTCTATTCATTTCAAATATTTAATTACTTTCAGCAAATAATGCTAATCAGTACAAAGACATGTACTATATATAATATATATATGCAAATACAGTATTAGATAAATAAAATACATTATGCATACATAACTGATAAATGAATACATCCGAGAAGAATACTTATCTATATTAAGTATTGGTTACTTAAAACATGTCTGCTCTACGTTTAAATGTATGGAAAAGAAATTTACAAAGGTTACATTGTTTTTTACATTCACTGTTATCAAATATAAAAAAGAAGATGTGGTATGATTGCCAATGAGACAACTATCCACAAAAGACCAAAATGACACAAACATTAACAATAATAGGTCACCGTACGGCCTTCAACAATGAGCAAAGCCCATACCGCAGATAGTCAGCTACAAAAGGCCCCGATAAGACAATGTAAAACAATTCAAGCGAGAAAACTAACGGCCTTATTTATGTAAAAAAAATGAACGAAAAACAAACATGTAACACATAAACAAACGACAGCCACTGAATTACAGGCTCCTGACTTGGGACAGGCACATACATAAATAACGTGGCGGGGTTAAACATGTTAGCGGGATCCCAACCCTCCCCCTAACCTGGGACATTGGTATAACAGTACAACATAAGAAAACTGTTTCAGCTTAAATGACGATGGACGCCAAACTGTAACCAGAGGGTCGGGTGGGTCATACGAACATCCCCTTAAAAACAAATAAGCACCGTTAAAGTCAACATTCTGTTTGAATTGTGACGTTAAAGATGAGTTAGCAAGTCTTAATACCCCCCCCCCCCCCCCCCCCTTCTTTGGAAATTCCTGGCTACGGGCACGCTTCAGACAATCCCTAAGAGAGACGTGTAGTTTGGAGTTAATAAAAATAGCTATAGAACCTTGAAACAACTTTATGAGATAAATTAAAGAAGCTATTAAACCAAGAGTTCCAAATGGTGAAGTTGAAATCATCCCTTCGTAAATTTTACAGACGCCATCACGAGTTGATACGGTTGTGAAATAACCGTTCCACAAATGATATCGGATATGTTCTTTACGTCGTAACTACAATCCCCTTCCCTTTCATGAATGTGACCTACCGGATTATATTATTTACCGGATTTGTTATCACATAAGCAACGCGACGGGTGTCACATGTGGAGCAGGATCTGATTACCCTTCCGGAGCACCTGAGATCACCCCTAGTTTTTGGTGGGGTATGTGTTGTTTATTTAAGAAATAATTCCTTCATGTCATGCTCTATGCTCATTTTAACATGAGCAGGCATTATATTTGTAGATATTTTACACTGAGCGTTAGCGAGGCGTAAAATGTGGTCAAATATAATGCCTACCCATGTTAAAATGAGCATAGAGCATGATATGAAGGAATTATTTCGATTTTAATAGGAAAAATAAAGTATTTTTATATGTCGAAGCGTACGAAAATACCGTTAAAATGTTTTGCTGTTCTCGTTTTCTCTCCGAGGAGTCTGTACATTACATTTCATATATGCTAAGTTTGAAAAATACGAGCAGGGTAAATATATGTTGTTCGATATAACATATATTATAAAAGTTTATGTAAGCTACTTGAATGTATATATTTTAAAGGATAAAGGTGGAAATAACTTTAATATAAACATAAATTTGTGCGCATGTGTCAAACATATTTTGTGCTCATTAGAACACGGCTTTGTTTACAAAACGAATCAAGGACGTTATATTAGAATCTTTAAGTTTTCTATGTTGTGTCATGTGTAATATTATTTGTCTGTTTGTCTTTTTCATTTTTAGCCATGGCGTTGTCAGTTTATTTTCGATTTTTGAGTTTGACTGTCCCTTTGGTATCTTTTGTCCCTCTTTTACTGCCCCTATCCAATATTTCACCATTTGCAATTGACGCTATAAGTTTGCCGTCTTCTTCGAGGTGAGAACATTCCTATTGTACTAATTGTTAGCTTGTTCTCATTCGGGGTATGCAATAAATGTTTCACCTCTGACAGGTAAGCAAGCAACAATTTATGTGTTTTAATAAGCTTTATATTTTATATGTAACAAGCGGTAAAGTATTTGTCTTGTCTTGTCTGGCAATACCAAAATATATGAATCGATTGGATGTAGGACCATAAGTGTCAATTATTGGATAGCAATAATAAACATGTTTATTTTTGTTAATTACTTTATTAAAAATTGAAATCAATGTTTGTAACGAAAAGGACAATATCAAACGATGAATTGATACCCAGACAATAAAATTAGTTCATATGAACTTCGTATGCGATTTTATGTTAATTGAATCAAAGAATAACAAACAGTATCGTATAGAAAGCTTTACTCAATTTTGTGTAAATATTTAAATTCAAAGAATAAAAGAAAAGTAAAAATAGTACAAACAGGAATATGTTGAAAATCATCGACATCTTTTATAAAGACAAAAAAGAAGACAAACAACAATTCATAGCATAAAAACAATTTAACATGTGCACTGTTGAAGGTCAACTTAAATAAATTAAGTATTTTTATGAATTCTGAAACATAGTTGTAAGATCTGCTTTTATCTCCTGGTTTGAATTTTACACTTCTAGTAGCATTTCTGTGTGTATATTTTCAATTATATATTTGGTATACCTTTTGTGCATATAAACCTTGAAGATGAATTATATAATTTCGTTCGTCATATTATACATCATAATGAACAAATATTTCTTTCTTAGAAAGACGAAAAGATATGGACAGTGTAATACAATCACAACTAAACTGGATGGATATGGAGGAAATACTATCAGAGGCCGATTACTACAAATATTGTACTGAATCCGGTAGAAAACTTACTTTATTCGAATGTATAATGTAAAAATACAAATACAGTAATTTGGCACACAAAACTCTAAATGATAGACACATTTCGGGTGGATATAAATGGTCATAAGGGAAAACGTTATTATTTAGCCAAGGTTAATAAACTGTCAAAAATTGTCACTGTCTTAAAAAGGCATTTATTTCGTTGGAACATTCGATAAAAAAGCTCTTATTTATACAAAATATAGTGATATCGTAATTTAACTTAGTACAATGAATTTATTTCTATTTTAGAGTTTAATACTAGAAAAAGGCGTTCAGCATTTAATCTTCGACCGGGGAAACCTTCGTCATCACATAGTTGTTGCCATGTTAGGGAGGTCCCGAATGAGTTACGCAACAAAAACTTTATGAAACCAAATGGTCTGAATCAATTCTACCAGAAATATACGGAAGCTTATGGTATTCCTGTTGTAGGTAAAACGTTATTAAACTTGAACCTGATTCTGAATGTGTTACAAATTGATGTCTATGTATTTGTTTGTAAAAAAGATGTGGTATGATTGTCAATGAGACAACTATCCACAAAAGACCAAAATGACACAAACATTAACAATTATAGGTCACCGTACGGCCTTCAACAATGAGCAAAGCCCATACCGCATATAGTCAGCTATAAAAGGCCCGATGAGACAATGTAAAACAATTCAAGCGAGAAAACTAACGGCCTTATTTATGTAAAAAAATGAACAAAAAACAAATATGTAACACATAAACAAACGACAACCACTGAATTACAGGCTCCTGACTTGGGACAGGCACATAAATAAATAATGTGGCGGGGTTAAACATGTTAGCGGGATCTCAACCCTCGTTGGTATTGTACCCACTCAAACAATAAAGACATTAAAAAAAATTAAAAAAAATATTGTTCAGAGCAAATGGAAGATCTTTCCAACCATATAAAGAACAATTTAGATATAGAACTATTAAATTTCAGTTTGAAATATCATATCCAGCATCAAATGGTAGCTTATTATCGACTCCTAGGAGTCGATATTAAGAATTTAATTTGAACGATGGACACTTAGGGCGTAAATTTTTCTTGCTACCTGGTTAGGACAATCCAAACCTAGTAAATGTCCTTCAATCCCGTAGAGTATCGGATTTGTCGTCCATATTTTAGCAATTAGATTTTACACAGGTAGCTTTTATCTATAAATAGACGAATCTTCTGGAGTAAACAACAACGTTAAACGATACTACTTCATAACGTGTGACCTCACGTGTGTGGTAAAATTGGTGGATTGATGCACGTGGCTATTCTAGTAAACGAATTAATCTACAAAGCGAGAGCACTTTCCATTTTCATCAGCTAAGAGTCGAATACAGCACTTTTTGAAAGGCTATCGCTTGTTGTACACTGTTTCCAAAGATAAATAGTTTCTATACTTTTTTTCTAAATAAGGGAGATAAATTGTTACTTCCTGTTTGAAATATGTCACTTCCTGTTTAATTGTTTACTTGATACTGATTCCAAAAATGTATTGTTCAGTATATACTTTTACATTAAATAAGTACAAATAATGGCTACTCCCGGTTAACACAAGGTCACTACTGGTTGGCTTTTCCATGACCAAGTGTCTTGCAACGTAATGCAAAAAGTCCCATGGCTTTACTTGTGTATTCATATGAGGAAAAAGCAAAGGTCAATATCTAAAACGTCAATTTAACCTTTGACCCTGAGTTCAATTTGAAGGTCATAAACCAGGGCTTCAAATCAAAACACCAGGTCTAGCAATTAGATTTTACACAGGTAGCTTTTATCTATAAATAGACGAATCTTCTGGAGTAAACAACAACGTTAAACGATACTACTTCATAACGTGTGACCTCACGTGTGTGGTAAAATTGGTGGATTGATGCACGTGGCTATTCTAGTAAACGAATTAATCTACAAAGCGAGAGCACTTTCCATTTTCATCAGCTAAGAGTCGAATACAGCACTTTTTGAAAGGCTATCGCTTGTTGTTCACTGTTTCCAAAGATAAATAGTTTCTATACTTTTTTTCTAAATAAGGGAGATAAATTGTTACTTCCTGTTTGAAATATGTCACTTCCTATTTAATTGTTTACTTGATACTGATTCCAAAAATGTATTGTTCGGTATATACTTTTACATTAAATAAGTACAAATAATGGCTACCCCCGGTTAACACAAGGTCACTACTGGTTGGCTTTTCCATGACCAAGTGTCTTGCAACGTAATGCAAAAAGTCCCATGGCTTTACTTGTGTATTCATATGAGGAAAAAGCAAAGGTCAATATCTAAAACGTCAATTTAACCTTTGACCCTGAGTTCAATTTGAAGGTCATAAACCAGGGCTTCAAATCAAAACACCAGGTCTTAATTATATATGGTTAATGAGTTATATCACTATATGCCTAATTTTTGGAATAAGAAGGGAGAAAACTTTAATTTAATGTGAGCGTATTACCCTTTCAACCAAAAGTTATGTGTTACGAAATGTCGCAACCTACAATTAAGTTAAATTATGTTGTCGATATCTTATAAGGTTTTTGAATATAATTGAAAATAAGCGTTAGCCTGTCAAAAATGGCCATAGTCGACTCTTAGCTGATAAAAATGGAAATGTAGATTAATTCATTTACTAGACTAGCCACATGCATCAATCATCAAATTTTACAACACACGTCAGGTCACATTTTATGACGTAGTATCGTTTAACGTTGTTGTTTACTCCAGAAGATTCGACTATTTATGGATAAAAGTTACCTGTGTAAAATATAATTGCTAAAATAGAGAGGACAAATCCGATACTCTACGGGATCGAAGGACATTTACTAGGTTTGGATTGTCCTAACCAATCAATAAACTTTGATTATTCACGTCTCGTAATATCTTCCAATCAGGTAGCAAGAAAATTTCACGCACTTACTGTCCACCGTTCAATTCTTAATATCGACTCCTAGGAGTCTACTATAAGCCAGAATAAAAAATTAAGAGTATGACCTTGACCTATTTATTATTTTTTTGGACCAAGGACCTCAACTCAAAAGACCCTAGGTCTCTATCACTTATTATTTACAAGATAGAATTGCATATCCCATATATCAAATGTATAAGGGGAAATAAGTTAAACTCTCATATGGAGTGTTCATATCGCTTCAGTCAAAATAGGAAAAATCATGCGAAGGATATAACGAGAAATCAGGTATCTGTACAACATGTCAGTTTCTAATTTGACCCAAGCTTTAAAAAATAGACAATTGATTAAAAAAAAGATGTAAAATAATCATTATAATGTGTTTGCGCAGTATTACGTGTTATAGTATTCTTTTATTTGTCTTTATTAATATTATTTGTACTGTTGAGTCAGTTTTTTAGATATTCTTTTGAAGTGACTCTGTGGTTATGTAAACATCATACTTTGAACGGCAAAATTATTTCATTTATTGATATCACTTTTACTTATGGATCTTGACATACTATGAATGGCAAAACTCTTTTATTCAATAAAACTACTTTTTCTGTTCAGTTTGTTTTTTATGATATACTTTTGACGTGAAACTGTACTTATGTATCCCGTCATACTTTGAACCACACCATTATCTTATCTATTATTATTACTTTTACTGTTAAGTCTGTTTTTTTTGTTATATCTACTTTACGTGACTCTGCATTTATGTATGCTGTCATACGACAAAATTAATTGTATGTATACCTGTGCGAATTTCAAACGCGCAATTTTACACCAGTAATAAAAACCTTATATCCTTTACTGGTAGACTTTAATTAGATAAATTAAGTCGTATAAGAAATGCAAAATGAGAATGTTAAATTTGATGTATGCCTTTTTGTGCTTCTTCGTTACATTTGTTGTTTTATAGTGATATTAAGATGATAACACAATATTGACTGTTGTACCCCTATTTTGACATTTTTACTCTTTGAGTACGTTTGTTTTGTTCATGTATCGTTGACAATGTAATTGAATTTGATGCGACTGTCATACAAGTGAGAGGTTTAGCTAGCTATAAAACCAGGTTCAATCCACCATTTTCTAAATTAAAAAATGCCTGTACCAAGTCAGGAATATGACAGTTGTTATCCATTCGTTTGATGTGTTTGGACTTTTGATTTTGGATTTTCCTTTTTGAATTTTCCTCGGAGTTCAGTATTTTTGTGTTTTTACTTTTAAGTTTGCAACAGCTTGCTCATTTGACAATTTTGAGGAAGATCAAGCCATAAAAAAATCTTGCCTTTTTTCAAATTCTTGGAAATTGTTTTTGTAATTGAGGTTTCGTACGAAGAAGTAAACAGACTGGTGCATATTTTTTTTATTTAAGTTTGTGTAATTCAAACTTCTATACCTTTAACAAGAAAAAAAAATATTTGTTATAAGAAGTCAATTTTGTTCATTTAAAAAAAAATATTTCAAAACCTCGCTTATACACCATTGACTTGAAAAACGTAAACCAGTAAAATTCAGATCTATATGTAAGCAACCTATAGTGTCCCATGGTTAAATAGGAAAGTGCATATGTTTAGTACAAAACTTCAATCCTGCTATCTATGATGAGTTTATTTATTAGCAACTTAAGATAATGACAGGAATACCAGTTTGAGAATTGAAACTAAGATACAAAAAAAACCCCGTTGATATTAAAAAATATAAACAACACGGTATAAATGTAATTACGTACGACGCGCTTTTCTATATTTGTTTTTTTATTTAAATTCTCTCTGTATTCTGTAGTTGCTTGGTGCGTATCAAGAATGTCATGATGCAAGTTAGCTATTATACTTTAATTGTATTTAGTAATATAGTTGAAAAGAAGTCATCTGTTTAGTGCCATAATATGAATATAATTGCAGATCTGCGTCTACAAAATGTCATCAATTTCTACTATTCCATTTAAGGATCGGATCAAGTGTCAGACAATGCACTAAGACGAGCTTGCTACGTGGTCAGATTTATGTTTGCTGATAACAAAGCTGTTCGAACGTCCTACTACAAACGTTATGGACGAGTTGCAGTAATTGGAGCATCGGAAGGGACGACAGATATCCCAGAACACAGTTGGCTTCCAAATAGAATGAACGAGAGAACACGTGGTCTAGGAGCAACTGATTATGCACCAGTGTGTACTGCAGGAGAAGAAAATGCTTCATGTTTTTGCCAGGATAAATACTTTCTTGAAGATATATTTGTCCATGAAGTTGCTCATGGAGCTCATTTTCTGGGTGCAAAATACGCTATTGCTGGTTGGAGTACAAAACTTATTAATCAGTTTGAAGATGCACAGAGAACTGGTCTTTGGAACGACACATATGCAATGAATTCATCTGCTGAATATTTTGTAAGCAATTTATATTTTATTTTCAAACGATAAAAATATGACAATCTGATCTTTAAGGGCAATATTTCTATTTCATACATGTGCATTGACCTATAATGGTTTACATTTACAAGTTGTTATTTGGATGGAGATTTGTCTCATTGGCACTCATACCCCATCTTCCTATATCTATGTAGTAAACATTTCAATTGGCATTGCATAAGGTCATGTTTTTTCTCTGACTGTTTTAAAACGATGTCTTTACATTTAATCCATTGGATGCTGGTTTTGTACTGATTGATATTTTAGTTTTAGGTACATAGTTGTTTTTTGCTTTCAACTGCCTACCAGTAACTGTGCTAGTACACACACATCTGTACTTAGTGTCATTTTTTGTTGTGGGGATGTATAAATACTCGGCCTTGTTCGGGTTGAGTTTTTGTTCCTTGTTTTTCTACTTAGTATCGATCTGATGAGTCTAACCTTTTTTCATTGATTTTTATACAGATATAAGAATATGTGACATGAGACATCTCACGAACAGCAATCTATAAAAGGCTCCCGATTTTTTTCAAGGAAAAACCATTCAAACAGCAAAAACTAACGGTCTAACTTTTATTTAAAACGAGAAACGATAAACACTTATGAACCACATGAAAAAACGACAACTACTGAACATCAGGTTCATAAGTTATGCTGTAACTAACTGACCCAGGTTAGGGTTAGGTTGAGCATAAACACGTATCGCACATTCCTTTTCTTTTTTATACATATTCCATGACATGATGCGCTACAATGACAGAGTATGTGTATTGAATTTCAACACTTGATCAATGATTTATGTTCTAATTTATAATCTTCCAGTGTTTGTAAAAAGGAACCAGTACAAAAGAGGGATACCATTATGTAACAAATTGCGAAAATGTGTTATACTCTAACAGGGAACCTTAAACTAAATCAGTTCAAAGACTACATATTCTGTCGTGAATTAATGTCCACTAGTTTCCTTAGGTGTAGTTTGTTACTGTTTCCCTGTCCGCCTCTATTTTCCTTTTGGTTTGTTCGTCGTTCTTTTACTTGTATTCTTTTATGCACCTTGGAAACATTCCTGTTTTGTTAAATCGTTACACCATAAACTACTGATGATGATCCAGAATAAAATCTGCATTGATGCTTATAATTATTCTATATTGGTATTTTTCCTTTTGGTTAATGATTCGATGGCAATTGGTAGTCAGTAAGTAATGCAAGTCCTGAAATAATGTGTAATTATTATTACTCTTCAAAATGTAAAGAGAAAAAAGTTTTCTCCCATATCACACCAGATAAATTGTTGTCATAGTATAATTTATGCATGGGTTTCTGTTAACAACGTGTTAGTGCTCTGGCGAAATATGAAATAAAAATACTAGTTACTTTTATAAACATGGCCATTTCATTAAATATATTAACTTTTTTTTGGCGCAAACAATTTAAATATGCACAGTGCCTGGTTTTAATGTTTAGAAGTTTTGACAATTATTTCATTTTTGATATAGACGTTGCTTGTTGCATGTTACCTTACTTTGAAATAATTGTATATAGCTATTAATAATTTGCTGTTGATATACGCTTCATCATTTCAAATACTTATCTACATACAACGTTTAATTGAATTTAGATGATTTATTTTCTTTTGGATAGGCCGAAGGAGTACAAAGTTACTTCAATGTCAATACTCATTTGGATAAGGCTGACGGAGTTCATGGTCCTATTAGCAACCGAAAAAGACTGCAAGAATATGACCCCGTTTTATATGAATTAATTCATGAAGTTTTTCCATGTAAAAACAAGTTTCTCAAACGATGTGAATCAACGAGAGGTATGTATTGTATAGTTGCCACTTGTATAGTTTGATTGATTAAACAAACAATGAACGAAAACCAAATGTGTTATATAACAAACAATAACCACTGAACCCCAAGGGCATGACAGGCCGGGTTTGTCAATTTATATATGAAAGATAAGAATGGAAGCACAGCTTAACTGAATTTTAGTTGGGAAGATGAAATCAACACAGCCAACATCTTTGCAATTTTGTAATATGGTAAAGATAGACAAAGGAGAAGAGCTGTGTTTATGTAAAACTGATTTAAATCTGGTTTAATCAATTTTTGTTGCTGGACCAGGTATGGGCAATTGGAACACCGGGATTTCGTTATTGTTTTGTGCATTAAAAACTTACTATTTATTTAATATGGCAAACAATTAAATAGAACACCAAAACGGATAAATATGGATTGTTCGGGGTACACGCCAATATGACAGTGACACAAAAGAGGAAACACAATTCCAAAGATTTTTCTATATGATTTACTAATCAATTGGTAACTTTTTGCTTTTTTTTTGCTTTGGTGCGTCTTTGGTTTTGTTTAAAGCAAAAGTATCTCGCATTCAAAATATAATATTACCAAAATCGAATACTTTGAAATTGATTTTAATCGTATAGTACTTATATATTTAGCTGACATATCAACTTTGCGGATAAAACAGGGATTTGCCAATCATTTTTTTTTTTTTTTTTTTTAGTTTCCCCAATATAACTTTTTGTGATCAATCTTTAACATTTCATGAATTTGCCAATGGTAAAGAAATTATATTTATACATTATTACATAGAAAAGCAGGAGTTGATAAAAATAGCAGGTGTTATATTATCCATTCAAATTGTCATTATATTACGTATTGTGTCAAATCTCTGTTGATTTTTTCTGCATTTATCAACTTAATGTAAAGTACAAATGTAGGCAAAGAACTGGAACAGGAGCTTAAGATGAATTGTAAAAAGAGATCAGATGAAGTTATTTCCAACTTTAGCCTGTCAGATGTCGAGGATACTAGTTTGGGGGTAGGCGATCGCATCAGCTGTATTGGAGTTAAGTTTATATGATCCATTAGTGTATGTTATTTAGAAAATATTGATGTACAAATCATGCAACTCACACACTATAATAGACAATCATATCTTTATGAAAGAAGTACATCTGGAAATTTATGAAAAACTACATTGTAACTAAAGGGAGGTGAAAGATACCAGGGAACATTCAAATCATGAATTGAAAGTAAACTGACAACGCCAAAGCTAAACAAAGATACAGACCAGCACAAAAAACCCAGAGAAACGACAGTACACAAAGCAAACACGTCTACATTTTAGACTAATTTCTTCATCTTAAGATTCATGGGATAGATGAGTTTAACATAATCCACAAATTCTAAATTATTCTGAGAGAGGACATCATCTACTTAAACGCCGCAATTTTGCGCCTGTCCCAAGTCCGGAGCCTCTGGTCTTTGTTAGTTTTGTATGATTTTTAATTTTAGTTTTTTTGTGTATAATTCGGAGTTTAGTATGATGTCCATTATCACTGAACTAGTATATATATTTTTAAGGGGCCAGCTGAAGGACGAAAACGGATGCGGGAGTTTCTCGCTACATTGAAGACCCATTGGTGGCCTTCGGCTGTTGTCTGCTTTATGGTCGGGTTGTTGTCGCTTTGACACATTCCTCATTTCCTTTCTCAATTTTATATATATATCAGAAGTGCAGTAAAGTGCATTTCTTGCTTTTTAAGAAATTCCTTTATAAAGTCAACCTCATATGAATAAAGAAAAGGAGCACAGTTGATTCCTATGGAAATACCGATTGTCTCTTTCAAAACACGTCATTCAAACGTGAAAAGTATGATGTCAATCAAGGTTTCAAACATATTGATAATGTCAGTTTCAGACAACGTTTTGTTTGAATGAAGAGTGTTTTAGTTTTTACAAAGAATGATTATCCCTCTTGAAGACAAGATACCTGTCCATGTTTTTTTTATGAAACAATGCTTGACCAACCCTTTCGATTTGTCTGTTAGTTTTGAAGTGGTAAAACTCGTGTAAATTGTAGAAAAGTCAAATGTTTAAATACTTTTAGCAGATAAAAGTGTCGTAGACTGTATCTACTGTGAAAGATATTTGGAATATTTCAGTAATCACAACTGCTCCAAGCAACATCTAGAATTGAAAGTTGCACAAAATCTTTGTAGTCCCGCTTCGATTTCTGATAAAGTTATGTTAATCATTTTTGTATGGATCACTTGGAAGATTCAGCAATTTAACGCTGTTGGTAATGACATTTATGGAGTTTACGTATCTAATACAGCGAAGGAAGATCCAGCAATTTAACGTTGTTTATACAGACACTTGTGTAGTTTAGGTGTCTAATACTGTGAAGGAAGATCCAGCAATATAACGTTGTTTATAAGGACACTTGTGTAGTTTAGGTATCTAATACAGTGATGGAAGTTCAAATATAATATGTAAGCTGACTTACGTTAAGGAACAGTCTTAGCTATAGTCAGAAATTTAAAAGCTTGACAAAAAATGTTTCTCATACCTTTCCAATATGACAACAATGAGTCAATTGAAACTGATATTGTATTTTGAGTGTCAACCTGAAATAATTTTCTATATTTGTTTGTTTCTGCTTACTGATCAATTTGATTTAACAAATTGAAAATGGTTATTATGTAACTATGAAACGCATTTATTAATCTGACCACGCTACCAATCTCACCAACGTGTACCGTTATTGTATGTGATCTTATAATTGTCATACCGATGCTTCACACAAAGTAGGAGGTGTTAACCGAATAAACATACCAAACTCTCTATGTTTGAAGTTCATTTGATTCTAGATAGGATAGTTTACATTTTCATTTCAGTCTATTGTCAAGTTATTGACAATGAAACAAACTCATTAATATACAACTTCATTGTAATTATCGAATTTTATTTTCTCTGATATAATGTCGAAATTGAGTTTTACAAAATTGTGTATCAATATTTGGCATAAATAAACATTGGTTTCTTATACAATCAACGTCAAACTTAAATCATAAATGCATATTGCTGCGTTTTAAATATTTGACGTTTCTTATTTATATAATCATATCATAAAGCAATTAAAAA
Source organism: Mytilus edulis (assembly GCA_019925275.1). NCBI lineage: Eukaryota > Metazoa > Mollusca > Bivalvia > Mytilida > Mytilidae > Mytilus > Mytilus edulis. The sequence goes on from CM034350.1 coordinate 24,033,137, forward strand.
CCAATTCTTCAGAGAACAATTGAAGGTTTTTCCACCTCGATAATAAGAATGAAATTTAAAAAACGATGTTAGAAAATGTAACTCCCTGTTGATGTAAACGTGGTATATCAAATAGATATAAAAACATAAGATTAATAGGTTTATGCAGAAGAATTAATTGTTTTATAATGAACAAGAAAGTATTTTTAGTAAAGGTCAAAATCTAGAACGTTAAATTGATAAATTTTGAGGTCATATGTCAGTGATCTTAAATCAAAAGACACCAGGTCAATGACTTGTATGGTTGTGGAGAAATACTGATTTCAAATACATAAGGGGAAAAAAACTCCTATAAGGGTTAACCAAAAACACTTTGACTGAAATAGGTTGAAGTTGCGCCTTATTGTAAACAGATATTTGGCAAACACATCATATCATTAACTGTAACAGTTTCCTTGGAATAACGATTACAAGCACAATTCAAAATTTATAACATGACCTTGAACTTTGACCTTGACCTCAATTTCCTTCAAATGGACTAAGGACTTCATATCAAAAGACTGTATGCCTCTACGGCTTATACGTATGCATTTATCCAACAAATCGACTATCTTAAATTTTCAAAGGGAAATAACTCCCATAAGATGTCTTCCGATCACTCAAGTTAAATTAACCAAATCATTCTGAAGAGTAGACAAACAATTTGGTGAAAATTTTTTTCTTAAATCTTTTACGGTTTTGAGATATAGCGATAAGAAGAACACTCCTATAAAAATATTTTTTTTGTCACCCAGAGTTTTGAAACCCCCATTACTGTAAAACATCATTGGCCAAAAATCAATTCGATATGTTGTAAGACAAAAAAGCATCTCAGACGGAAGAAGAAAAAAAAATCAGTAGAAAAACCAAAGGAACAAAACGAAAAGTTGAAAGACCTAATTACAACATTCAAACATATAACTCTAAATATTTAACGTTTTAGTCGATTTTACTATATATGTTTTAGATAGTACGCATCACGTTTGTTAATATAATGCTTGTTTGCGGTTATGCTTTATTATCTGGTTAAAGCGTTAAATTAGAGCTCGCTGCTTGTAGGTGCTGCTTTTTATTTAATGATTTTTTTGTGCATTTTATGTATAAAGTCTACTCGTGTAGATTGAGAGGGTTAATATTTTAAAATCCAGTTGAACTCGACATATAGTCAAGCTCTTGTTTCAACTCATGAGTGTTGTTTTATTGTAACTTATGTAGACGATGGACTATTTAGAGATCGACATATTTCATTACCGTCCAGCTACCTATTATTGAAAACTGTATATAGCTCTCTATGTAACCTTTATAGGCTAAATATTTTAGTTGAGTTGCTGTTGCATTAATGTATGTTCCATATATTCTTACCGAAGAATTCATTAAAATTCGTGGCGGACACATTTTCGTGTGTGTATATTTAAGTCGTGACTTTTGGTGTTCAAGGAAATTCAAATGGTATATAGTCTTGGGTATGAAGCCATGGTCAAACTCTCGAATTCAAGTATCCACGTAAATATAGTTGATACTGAATCTACAACATTGGTGCTTATGAAAACAAAAGACTATATTTATTTATATAGCTTAAGCTTAAAGTCATAACCGTTTTTTATTTGAAAATATTTCGAACCATGCATAATAAAATTGTGTTTTAAAATACAGATTGCAAAGATAATGACAAAATGTGTATGATATGGGCATTTCAAGGGGAATGTACGAAGAATCAAGGTTATATGGTTTTCAATTGCCAAAAAAGTTGTCAAGTTTGTAGTGGGTCCTTTACAGGTATATATGTTAATATTATATTGAATTATAATCACAAATTTAGAAAAATAAATTATGTTCTATTCTATGAATTATGACCTATAGTTAGTAATTTCTGTGTCATGTGTCTTGTGGAGAGTGGTCTCATTGGCAATCATACAACATCTTTTTTTATAAGTGAAGACAAAATATGTCAAAATAAACTCATCATAGATACCAGGATTAAAATTTTATATTTACGCCAGACGCACGTTTTGTCTACCAAATACTCATCAATGACGCTCGAATCAAAATTTTTTCAAAAGGCCACATAAAGTACGAAGTTGAAGAGCATTGAGGAAAAACAATTCCGAAAAGTTTTGCCAAATACAGCTATGGTAATATATTCCTCAGGTAGAAAAGCCTTAAAATTTCAAAATATTTTGTTAACAGTAAATTTATAAAAATGAACATATCAATGAAAATTCAAGTCAACACAAAAAAGCTGACTACTGGGCTGTTGAAATCCACGGTAAATTAAAACTCCACCAAAATTTTATATACAGTTAAAGTTATCATTTTAAACGGGAATTAAGCAGTAGTTCCTGCATAATTGGCTAATGCAAATGACTGCTAGTTTTATAGTAAAAAAATAAATAAGCTCAAATTGGAATAATGAATTATTAGTAGAGCTCTGTTAAACACATTTGAAACGATCGTTGCAAGGAACACATTTACCTGGCAAACGTCTCTAATTTCTTAATAGAATAATAGGATCGTGATTATGCATGTACGTGTACCAAAACTGACACGAAATAGCAAAGCAATGGTTGCTGGCACATCCGTCAGAAGAAAATACTTGCATTTAAATAACACAGCAATTAATGCTCGTGTATTTCTTGAACAAAATTACTCTAACTTTAGATTAAGAATCGCAAAGTTACGCGCAACTACGATTCTACAAATATATACATTTCAAAAACCATTTGTTAGATTGTATGGACAAGAACAAGAGCTGTTCAAAATGGTCAGCAAACGGTGAATGTCGCAAAAACCCAAAGTACATGTTATTCAATTGTCAGAAAAGCTGCAAAGTATGTGACAGCAAAAAAGGTAAATTGTAAAATGGTGCCTTTATTTACTACAACATTCATATTATTGCCTCACTTAAAATAATAAAAAAAGATAGATGTTTTGAAGTTTATGATATTAGAATGCAATCAGCAAGACAAAAAAGAAGCACAGATTATTTGCCTTGTCATTCTGTGCTTGTAACAATTTCGTATAATGGATTATGATTATTAGGTAATGTACATGCCAAAATAATAAAATAAATTCCCTTTAAATATGGCTGTAATTTGGTATCTAAATTATATGCAAAATAGGGAAAGAGTCTTTGGTACAAGTCATCCTCAAATCGTGACTGCAATCACCGAATGAACTACTCATGTTCATTTATCAATAGTCAATATTTCAGGTAAACAGTCAAGACATACTAGTATAACAAATGGAAAAGTGTGGGCCCCTTGCTTCATTCGCAAAAAGTAGCCTTTCGAATAAAAACAATACTTGTATAACGAAGTTTAAGATTTGATATATCTCTCGTTGTAAATGTCTTGAATTGAACAATGAAAGTCAGGTCAAAGCGAGGTCACTCGATTTCATCTGCTCGTAGTTTGCCTGAATGAGCTCATGTCCGGATATTTTACTGTTATAGCAATTTGATAGACAATACACAAATTGGGTAGATGAAAACCAAAGAGACTTTTTTAAACGGGCAATGCCACGAACAATTAACAAATCCAAAGGTTATTGACAGCAGTCAAATAGTGTTTTATATCTTAAATAGGCATTCCCAAGGAAAAAACTGTTATCAATTATGACACAATAGAACAGAGAAAAGGAGAAATGACAACTACTGAAACAACAGCTGGAGCAAGAGAGGAAGTCACCATGGCAGACAACGAAGACAAATTAAACTTAACTAATTTAACAGCATCAATAGAATTAGAAAAGAAAACAGAACAGTATGAATTTCAAAATAACGACACGACCACTAATGGTTTGACAGGTACACACTTTTCTTTTTGATTTTAGCATATCTCGTTATATAACTTTGGATATACATGTATTTTTTTTGGAAATGTTTGATACACCATTAACTTTTAATTTCTCAGATAATCAGTCTAAGGGAAATGCTATGTTAAGCGGTTTTCTTTAAAACAAGAAACACAAATTTAAATAGACATACATCCTAATTGTGAAGGATTACATGCAACTTCAATTCTTCAATTCTATAGAGTAAAATTAAGTCAACAGTAGTACAACGGGTGTTCAAAAGTCATCGATTGAACAAAAACAAATCGGGGTGACATACCAAATCGAAGAAACACATCAGTTATAAGAGAGAAAAAAACCCAGTAAAACAGTAACACTTAAGTGCAACAAAAACAAACACAAACACATATAGAATAAAATATATGATAATAACTGCCATATTCTTTTTTTTAAATTTATTTTGTCTGTTTAGTTAACACATCATTGTAAATATAACGGAATTTGATGAGACTGTCATCAAAGTGAGAGGGTTAGCGCTATAAAACCAGGTTTAATACACCATTTTCTACATTTGAAAATGCCTGTACCAAGTCAGGAATATGACATTTCTTGTCCATTCATTTTTGATGTGTTTTGTTATTTGATTTTGCCATGTAATTATGGACTTTCTGAATTCAGTATTTTTGTGATTTTTACTTTCTGGTACAGGACATTTTAAGAAAAAACTTTTCGTTCTTAATATTGCTCAAGAGTTCGGTATTTTTATTTTTTTTAAACTTTTTACAGAACATTTCTAAATAGCAAGGGATAATTAAAGCAATGAATAACAAGGTATTTCAAGGTGGCGTTGAACCTTTGACAATCAATGATAAAAATGAGAATTGTAATACAGTTTACCCCTTTTTATATGAATACTTAGAAATTTTTAATTGATGTTTATATTAATGTTTCATGTTCTGTCCGACTCGGCTTCTGTTAAAATCATTATTTATTTAGGTGGACAATAAACATTTTATTACTAGATTTATGATGTCTGTGGTAGAGACGGCAATGTTTTCTTAACCGTCTCATGACTTGGTGCACGTGTTAAATTTTCAATCTTTGTCAGGTTTATTCAGTCAGTTGCATTGATAAGATAGTAACAGTATAGAAGTGCAAACAATTCAAATCAATATTATTTGGTTATTTCATAACTTTTAACAACTTCTTAAAAATGCCGCCAGTTCGTAAAAAGCGTGTTTCCAGTAAGAAAAGTAAGAAAAGTGACACACCAGTTGTACAGAATTCTAATACAGAATTGACACTTGACGAAGTTAAAGGAAAACTAAGTAAGCAAGGCATCAGGGCTCCATCAACTTTCACAAAAGAGCAGTTATTGGAACTATTAAATGAGAATTCAGGACAGGATAATACAGTTATGCCCGAAATTCCAGCATTAACTCAACTTACCACCAGTTTAAACAACATGGAGCAAACTGTTCAAAATCAAGGAACTTTAATTCAGTCGCTATTAGTTAGAGAATCAAATATCATTAGTCAATCTGCATTCGTGAGTGATATAAATAATGGAGTACATCATGATACAGGATCTTATCACACTACCAAGGTTTCCTCAGGCATGTTTCCGCATGTTCAAGCAGTGGCACCGAACGTTCGGAAGCAGATTTTAGAAGGCAAGTACATTAATCTGGCTACCCTTCTTAACAATCAAGAAAACGTACAAGATTACAAAACCGTTGATGAATCTGACGGGTCCGTATTGTTAATCAAACATCGCGATCCCCGCCTGCAAAGAAACTTGTCTATACAAGAGTTTCTAGAAGCTTTTAATATTTACAAAAATATTATCTGTGAAAAGCAAGACCGACGAATCGAATTCGATATGTATATTCAAGATATCATTGATATCTCTGCAAGATATAAAGGTCCCGTTTTCTACGAGTATCACAAGGCTTTCGCAAATAAGGTAGCTGCTATCAAACTGACCCATGGTAAAGTTGTAGATTGGTCCATCAGAGACGAAAAACTCTATTCATCCATCACAAGTGGTCAAATAATTAAAGAATGTGAAACATGCGGTAGTCTTGGGCATCTCACAGCTGTTTGTCAAACGTTACCAAGCTTTGGTCAATCGAATAATCGACCCAAACCAACTTATAATCAAACTCATTTTCAGAAATCACAAGTTGGGAGTAACGATCGTGTTGATTCCAATACAGATATACGAGGACGCCCTGTTCTTTTCTTTCGTGGTCGGGAAGTGTGTAACAATTTCTTATCAGGAAAATGTTTCAAGGGGACAAAATGTTCATTCGCCCATGTTAATACTAGATCATCTACTGGTGCTACTCCGAACAATAGGCCGTCACAAGAACAAGCGCAGGCCAAGAATTGACTAGTGTCTACGCCTATTGATATCGATCAACTTGAATTTGAACTTACACATTATCCAGATAAAAATTTTGTTTTTAATTTAATTAATGGACTTCGATATGGTTTTGACACAGGCATAAACGTACTACCAAGTAAATCTTTGGAATGTAAGAATTTATTGTCTACCAAGAAATTTCCCGATGATGTTACGAAACTGGTAGTTGACGAACTTCGTAAAGGATACCTTATTGGGCCATTTACAAAACCTCCGTTTGATACTTATATAATTAGTCCGATAGGTATTGTTGAAGGAAAATATTCAAAAAAGAAAAGATTAATTCTAGACCTCTCGGCTCCTCACAACAATGATGAGCATCACAGCATCAACGATTTGATAAATAAGGAAGACTATTCATTAACCTATGTAAGAATTGACGACGCTATAAATATAATTAAGTCATTAGGAATTAAAAGTCAATTATGTAAGTGTGACGTAACCGATGCATTCAAATTAATACCTGTACATAATTCTTTATGGCGATTTTATGGATTAAAATGGAATGACATGTACTATTTTTATACTCGTTTAGCATTTGGTTGCCGTTCAAGTCCCAAGATATTCGATACATTATCAGTGGCAATATGTTGGATCTTACAAAATAATTACGGTTTGCGGCACGTGTTACATTTGTTAGACGATTTTCTCCTGATTAACAATCCTTACGTAGATGCTACAAGGAATATGAACACAATGTTATATGTATTTAATAGTTTAAAGATTCCTCTCAGCGCTCATAAAACAGTTGGTCCATCTACTTCATTAGAATATCTCGGCATAATTCTCGATTCAATGCATATGATTGCTAAGTTACCTGATGAGAAGCTTGTTAGAATTAAGGATATTTTATACAGCTATCTTAATAGACGTTCATGTACTAAGCGTGAAATGTTAAGTTTATTGGGTCATCTCAATTATGCATGTAAAGTAATTATACCAGGGAGATCGTTTGTGTCGTATTTATTGACATTAGCACACTCCGTTAAAGAACTTTATCATCACGTTACAATTACAAAGGGATGTAGAGATGACATGGCAATGTGGTTTAAATTCCTAAATCAGTGGAATGGTATATCATTTTTTATCAGCGATAACGTTATTAATGCGTCCGATTTTCATTTATTTACGGATGCTTCATCAACAATCGGATACGGAGGTTATTTTAGGAAAAGGTGGTTTCAAGGCAGTTGGCCCGACGATTTTATTCGGCCCGATGAGGAGTCTTTCTCAATGGCTTACTTAGAATTGTATCCGATTGTTATATCTGCTATTTTATGGGGGCATGAATGGTCTACTAAACGCATTCTTTTTCATTGTGATAATATGTCTAGTGTGTACATTATTAATAAGGGTCGTTCAAAGTGTAACGTAATTATGAATCTTGTTCGCCGTTTAACTTGGTGTGCGGCTAAATTTAATTTTGTTGTACATGCTGTACATGTACCAGGGAAAGAAAATAACATAGCAGATGCTCTTTCTCGTTACCAGATGAAGCGGTTTCGACAATTGGCTCCAGAAGCTTCGCCAAATCCATGCACCTGCCCTCCTCATTCCGAAATTGTGTGGAGTTAGACCAAGCAGTCGACAGCTTATGGAATAAAAGTATCAACGTGAATACCCGCAATGTTTATTCAACAGGATATAAATGTTTTATTCAATTTTGTGGCAATCATATCACTGGATTCAACTCAAGGACTTTCAATATGTCTAAAGTTTCGGAAGATTTATTGATCTATTTCGTGGCCCATTGCCAATCAGTGTTAAAACTGAAATATTCAACAATCAAATTATATCTCGCTGGAGTTCGTTTTCATGGAGTTAATTTTGATAATGTGAACCCACTTTGTGATAAATTTGGTCATACATACCAACGCTTGCAAAATGTGTTAAATGGAGTTAAAAAATCTGAGAGTAAGCCATTACGACAAAAGTTACCAATAACGTTTAAAATTTTACAGGAAATAGTAACTTGTTTGCAATGTGGATTTTTCAATCATGATTATATGGATTTAACATTTCAAACAGCGTGTGTTCTGGCATTTTATGGTTTTCTGAGATGCAATGAGTTTACATGTAGAACTGTGTTTGATCCAGATTCAAATTTATGCGTTTCTGACATAAATTTCGTTTCAGAATGCGAAGTAACTGTTAATTTAAAAGCTACAAAGACAGATATATTCCGACAAGGTATTATAATTTCCTTGTTCAAGATAGAGGGCGTCGTTTGTCCGTATAAATTGCTATCCCAGCTGATGAGTGTAAGATTAAACCTAAACGCAAAGCAGAATGATTCGTTTCTCGTTGAAGAAACCGGAAAACCACTTTCCCGGAATTATTTTATAAGCAAGCTGAAAACAATACTCATAGCATTAGGATATAGTGACAAGGATTATAGCGGACATTCTTTTCGATCAGGTGCGGCCACAAGTGCTAGTTCTCAAGGTATTGAGGACAGCATGATACAAACACTGGGACGTTGGAAATCAGATTGTTTTAAACGTTACATTAGAACTTCCAAATTGGATATTAAATCCGCGCTGGAAAAGATTAAATGACAAGATACAATGCCGAAAACGTTTTTTACCATCGGTTATAACTTTGTAATTTGTCCTCCATCCTAGCCTTGTGTCTTTTCTTCTCACGTTGATCTCAATATTGTGGTTAAGGATTTTTATATTGACATTAATTTTTCTCTAGATCAACTTTAATTTTAACAAGACACAAGGCTTCATCAGGCACAACATCTTCAATCTTTTGGGGTTACTCAATATGCAACTTGGGCAGGCAACAATAACGTTACATATTTCGTTTTGGGCTATGATATTTTATTTTGGCCAAATATAATATCGTTTCCCCAAAACATTTCTGAGAAGTTAGGGTGCCTACGTGCCTTAACGAGGAATAGTCTCATCTTGATTGCTCAACAGCTCTATTTCACGTCGGTCTATGCCCACAAAGATTTACTCTTATGCGGTACCACGTGGAAAATCAAGTAAGGCTATACCGCTCGGGAACGGCTTGCTAAAGTACTCTGAGACAAGTAGACTGGTAGTCGTACACACACGTGTATGCAAATACCCCTATGGTGACGCATTTCTGTCAAAGATATGTGGCTAGCTCAGGCACAGTATTTTAGCGGCAAATTATCCTTAATTATCTGAGAACACACTATCATTTTATGTACATACTGTGTGTTTTGTGTCAACTGCAGGTAGCATGTAATTTGTTTTGTTCTTGATTTACAATATGACAGAACTGAGTGAATTACATGATACTAGAGAAAAAATATCCTCAAGCATTCACACAGTGTGCCGCGCACACTGCTCGGATAGTTAAGTATAATGTTGGCGTCAGTTAGTTTACATTCATCGCTTTTTATTCACTGACGCCAAGGAAGTTTTCTGTAACATAACGTGTTGCCCTTAAGCCCAAATATTTGTATAATAAAAATAATTATTTTATTATGTTTTATATTTTTTCAGTACTCAAACAATCAGACTGGGTATCTTGAAATACTTCCTGCTGGACGTTTACAGGCTTTATATCAACAATAACTACTTTCGTAATTATGGTATATTGTCTGTGATCGTTCTTATAGACGGTCATTAAAAGCTATCAATTATCTGCGGTCAAGGTTAATTTATATGTATTTGTACATCTCTAATAATTGTTCACGCCTGTAATTCTCTTATCAAAGGTCTATTAAGGTCAACGCATTGAGGTTTTATTAGTTAATTGGCTTTGGTCTGCTGTGTCGGTATTAACTTTGGATCATACGCTTGATGTGTATTTATTATGTTTGAAACATGTTGTATAAATTAGAAATTTTTAATTGATGTTTATATTAATGTTTCATGTTCTGTCCGACTCGGCTTCTGTTAAAATCATTATTTATTTAGGTGGACAATAAACATTTTATTACTAGATTTATGATGTCTGTGGTAGAGACGGCAATGTTTTCTTAACCGTCTCATGACTTGGTGCACGTGTTAAATTTTCAATCTTTGTCAGGTTTATTCAGTCAGTTGCATTGATAAGATAGTAACAGTATAGAAGTGCAAACAATTCAAATCCTGTTTTGTGTCAACTGCAGGTAGCATGTAATTTGTTTTGTTCTTGATTTACAATATGACAGAACTGAGTGAATTACATGATACTAGAGAAAAAATATCCTCAAGCATTCACACAGTGTGCCGCGCACACTGCTCGGATAGTTAAGTATAATGTTGGCGTCAGTTAGTTTACATTCATCGCTTTTATTCACTGACGCCAAGGAAGTTTTCTGTAACATAACGTGTTGCCCTTAAGCCCAAATATTTGTATAATAAAAATAATTATTTTATTATGTTTTATATTTTTTCAGTACTCAAACAATCAGACTGGGTATCTTGAAATACTTCCTGCTGGACGTTTACAGGCTTTATATCAACAATAACTACTTTCGTAATTATGGTATATTGTCTGTGATCGTTCTTATAGACGGTCATTAAAAGCTATCAATTATCTGCGGTCAAGGTTAATTTATATGTATTTGTACATCTCTAATCATTGTTCACGCCTGTAATTCTCTTATCAAAGGTCTATTAAGGTCAACGCATTGAGGTTTTATTAGTTAATTGGCTTTGGTCTGCTGTGTCGGTATTAACTTTGGATCATACGCTTGATGTGTATTTATTATGTTTGAAACATGTTGTATAAATATTTATTTAAGATTGCACAGACACAAAGGTTAAATGTCCAAAGTGGGCTTTACAAGATGAATGCAGACAGAACCCAGAATATATGCTGTACAACTGTAAAAAGAGTTGCAATGCTTGTGGTGATGCAATTGCCAAAGGTATCATGATGAAAACTTAATCTGTCTCGCAAATAGTATCTTGATGATATTGTTAAAATGATTATTAACGTTACCTACTAGAAAACGAAAATAAAAAGTTTGGGTTTCATTGTGATTGCATTTATCGTTAATAAACAGTTATATAAAATCCTGATTCAAAAGTTGACCACATGATGTGGACACTTCTCTATTTAAAACTCCCTCAGACTACCAACACAACTCTAGTTTCACTCGTGGTGCAAATGGACATAGTCCACATAACTGCCATTGTTTCGGTTAATTCAGAATTTAAATTATATGTTTTAGTTAAAAAATCGTGAAATGACCCTCAGGCCTATGAATCTATTGATTGATATTTAATTTAGATTCATGTGGTTTATATACTCTAACACGTAGCACTATTGCTTATTTCAAGCGTACCCGATAAAAGATTCTCTATACTCCTTTTTGATTGTATCTTAACCAAGCAATACTCAATTTAATATATGATATTGTTGTATTAATATTCAGAATGCAAAGACTGGCACCACCAATGTTCTGTTCGGGCGTCAACTGGTAGATGCAAGACACAATCAACTTTTATGTTTGATTTTTGCAAGCTTAGTTGTGATGCATGTGCAAGTCCAAGGAGAAACGGTAAATATCTTATTTGGGGAAATTAATAATATTTGTTATACTATAGATGCATCCACCATGAATAACATAATTAAGGAGCTTGGTATATTTGAGTATTTTGTACCACAATTTCTGAGCTGCCAGCATAAAGTACTAGTTGATTAAAAGGATAAAAACCGGACCAATAACCTATAATAAATGGAAGAACGTTTTTGTATTTGTATTTTAATTGCCCTTTTGCTTGCTATTATAAATTTAGGCTGAGTCGTGAATCTAAAACGATAATCAATGAACCATTGTATATTTGTTAAAATATTTTAATAACGCTTGCCCATTTCACAAAACATCAACCATTAAAATTAAGTGGAGATACTAATGATCATTTAAATAAGTTACCTGCTTGTTTATTATAATCTCAATTTCTTTATTTTAGGTGATAACAACTGTGTAGATGAAAACACAAGCTGTCACTACTGGTCCTTCATAGGTGAATGTGTTAAAAATAAAAACTACATGCTCTCAATATGTAAACACAGTTGTGAAGTATGTTAATGAACAATCCATTATTATTCCTAGATCTTCCTATAATTCGATAAAAAATAACTTGCTTTCATGTTAACCTGACCTGTTGATACTATTTGTAATGCTTTTTTTGTTATTTAATGTTTTTTACTGAAATTTTTAAACATATATATATATATATATATATATATAGATTAGAATGTGGTTTTTCCGTTTGAATGGTTTTACGCTAGTCATTTTTAGACACTTTATAGCTTGCTGTTTGGTGTTATCCAAGGCTCCGGGTTGAATACATACTTTGACCTAATATGGTTTACTTTTACAATTTCTGACTTGGTTGTCTCATTGGCACTCATACCTTATCTATACACAAATTTATTTACAGCCTCAAGAGTTAACAAAGCAATCATCTTCTGATAGATAAAAAAACTGTTGTTTTCGCATGATGCGCCTAAGGCTACACAATAATGATAAGTGACGACAAAAACGTTAAAAATAAGTTTAATAAGCTTTCTCTGTAATATTGTTTTTTCTTGTTTGTTTGTAATTTTAGGGAATTAATATGTGTAAAATGTGCACTTTTGAACTTGTACGAGAAACATAGTATTGAATACGAACGAGAAATTCGAGGAGTGCGATAAAAGGTAATGACAAAATATAGACATGCGATAAAGGGATGTGATAAAGAGCATTCATCAAATTTTCCGATACGGATTAAAGAGCAGGCTATTTATCAAAATATTCAAAACTACTGTATTTGCTACTAGATATATGATAAATAAGTTTATCATATATTTAGTAATAAATAAAGAAATTTTGTATATAATAAAGGTTCATTACTACAGTCTGTATCATCTACCCTGTATCGCTTAACCCGTATCGCTTAACCCGTATCGCATACCACGTATCGCACCTCCTTAGGAACATTTCGAGATTGTTTCCGGATCTCCTCGTTTTTATCGGCTCGAAATTTGTGCAGTTACTTATTCATTTCTGCATATCTTTCAAATAAATTTTTAAAAATTAAAGAACCTAAGTCAGCGCGCTAACATACCCCCACGTCCCCACATTGTCATTATAGAAATAAAATGAGTGTTAGAAAAAAATTGAATCATAATTTCCTGTCAATATGCACATCTACATAGTACGGCCTTATTATCATGAAATTCTGTTGTGTGGTTTGAGAGGAGTTGCTATAACAAAAGGTTGCAGTAGTATACTGTGGATTCATTTATTTTCGTGGGAACCAATTTTCGTGGTTTGAGAATAACTTACATATTCGTGGATATTTAATTTCGTGGTTTTGGCAAAGTCTACACACATTCCTTTACAAAATTTGTATTTCGTTGAACATTGGAATTCGTGGTTCTCCTGTACCCACGAAATCCACGAAAATTAGTATCCAACGAGTATTAATGAATCCACAGTATTGGGCAAATAAGTTCAAAGGGGTGTAACTCGTAGAAAAAGAATTGAATCGTAATTTATTTTCTGTCGATATGCACATCTACGTAGTATGTCCTTATTATCTGAAAAGGCTTCATGGAATTATGTTGTACTGTTTGAGAGGAGTTGCGATGACAAAAGGTTACAGTAGTATATTAGGCAAATAAGTTCAAAGGGGCGTAACTCCTGTAAAAAAAATTAATCGTAATTTCCTGTCGAAAAGCACAACTATATAGTATGTCCTTATTACTAGTATATAAAAAGGTTTCGTGAAATTCTGTTGTTTGGTTTGAGAGGAGTTGCGATGACAAACTGTTGCAGTAGTACATTAAAGTAAATAAGTTCAAAGGGGCGTAACTCCTAGAAAAAAATTGAATTGCAATTTCCTGTCGCTTTGCACAACTACATAGTATGGCCTTATTATCTAAAAAGGTTTCGTGAAATTCTGTTGTGTGGTTTGTGAGGAGTTGCAATGACAAGAAACAGGACTGACGGATGGACTGACGGACGGATAAAAAAATTATACCCTCCTCAACCCGTTGCGTGGGGGTATAAATACCATGGAATATATATACATATATATTTATCCTGCAATTGGGTGCTTTTTCATACGTCTGTATACTATACAGTTATCGCGTTAAAACTTCGCCCACTGCCGGACTACGTTTGTGTTTTGCCTGTTGACGGGTGTTGTATGAACCTGCGTAACCACAAAATGTGTATAGCAGTCGCATTCCATTGACTCATTGCCACTGGTTTTAAAGAGATAATCGTAACTGCAATTACGATTATCCCAATATGGCGACGGCAGATATAGGTGAAATCTTTACAGTCTTTTTCTCAAATGTAGCAGGTTTTTGACACTAGTCACTCAGCTGCAAGGTTTTTCTATACCATTACATCATATTTGAATCGTAACGGTGCACTGGAATTGCCTAAGCGCCTTGAAAATTGCCGTTGAAAAATGCGGGATGATAATCGTAACTCGAAAAAAAAAGATAATCGTAATTATGGTATTACAAAATGAGAAGATAATCGCAACTGGATTGTGTTTTATTGATATTGACACTAAAACGTATATCTGATAGCATATGATGAAATTATGGTGATTTTTTAATCACGTTTCAACATCTTATGACATATTTTTTGTGCATATATTATTAATGGTTCTAATAAACAGCTACATACTATTATATCATAAAATTGGAAGGGTGAACAAGCTTCAAGAAATTTGGATATGGGAAAAACCCGAACTATGTTGAAATTGAAGTTATGATATATGGCAATACTTGTCAGGGGAAACGCATGTGTCACCCTTCATCAGATTTTTGATTAAAAAAATTGAGAATGGAAATGGGGAATGTATCAAAGAGATAACAACCCGACCTTAGAAAAAACAACAGCAGAAGGTCACCAACAGGTCTTCAATGTCGCACCAAGAGGCGTCCTTCAGCTGGCCCTAAGACTGTTGATTTATCCTAAATAAAAACACAGTAAATATTGTTGTAACTTGTTTAATGCAGGTGGCTATATGTGCTATTTCTGCTCCCGGGAAGCGACTGCTGGTTCAATTCTAGCCAATACCCTTTATGCCATAATTACGTAGGAAAGACGTTTAGTATTCACCAGAGACAGTTTGACGAGAAATTAAGAACACTAGTTTTGCACTTTTGGGATATGGGGTATTGCTAATCTCCCTCCATTTTATCCCCAAAAAAAACACCTGAAACGCGCACATAACATTGAAACTTTGAAAACAATTAGAATTTTTACTTGCCACAATACCTGACCCGACAGCTGCTTCATTGTCAATATCTTGAACAGGTACATGTATACATATGTTCCAGACCATACGAGTATTTGAACCGTACGCGTACGGTCCGGACCGTCTATGTTATTGTTATTTGGATGGAGAGTTGTCTCATTTGCACTCACACCACATCTTCCTTTATCTATCGTATGGTCCGCATTTACATGTTTTGTTCATGCATGTTCCTCTGCATATGCATATTTTTGGTAAAGTTCCTAAATATTCTAAAACTATTGTTCTTCCACTCTAAGTTTACTTCCGATATCTTCAATTTCAAAGAGCATACTGGGCTGCAATGAATGAATTACCAACATGCTAAATACAGATTAACAGATTAGATAAGCGTGAATTTTTTAAATAGTTATTATAAAAGTTCTAATTTCAATTACTATCATGACTATTGAACTTTTTATTTTTATTTCAGATATAAGTAATGTTGATCTGCCATATCCATTTGTATCTAGACTAATAAACTTGACGAACTTCTTAATATTAGTCAGACTGTACGCGTACGGTTCAAATACTCGTACGGTCTGGAACATATATATTAAAAGGTTATGCATATTGTTGTCTGTTATAAGGACATTTTAAAATAAAAGTGTGAATTTCAGACCTAAAAAAATGAAAAATCAACATGTCGAAATTTTTATTTCCAGAGTTATTTTGAATACCTCTATAGGAGACCTGTTTGTAAATAAAAAGTGCATTCTTAAATACTCTTTGAAATGATATCATTTTCAAAATGTATGAACTGTTTCGTAGGGGACATTTGTCCACTACGAAACTGCTTTTATACGTACATCTTATTGCATTTTAATGTCTCCTATGAACATTCCAGTTTGTTTTACTGTATAAACTAGAAAGATCTCATTTTTTTCTGGATGTGAAAACCATTTTTTATCGATAAATATTAGAATGTAGAAATCACGGTTTTGTAGAAATACGCCAATAAATCGAGAGATATATAAGTAAATTTGTCTTAGATATTAACCTGTAAGTTTCTTCATTTATTTTTATTTTCCGTTAATGTCATCAATTAACTGTACATTTGCATTTTAATACACACAATACCATTGAAATTCTGAAAGACACATTTAATATTTTTCAGTTACTATTATCCGATAAAGAAATTACGATTATCAAACAAGAAAAATTCCATAAAGTTACGATTATCATCCCGAATTTTTCAACGGCAATTTTCAACGAGCTTAGACAATTCCATTGCACCGTTACGATTCAAATATGATGTAATGGTATAGAGAAACCTTGCAGCTGAGTAACTAGTGACAAAAACATGCTAAATTGAGAAAAATGACTGTTAAGATTTCACCTATATCTGCCGTCGCCATATTGGGATAATCGTAATTGCAGTTACGATTATCTCTTTAATACCATTGATTGCGTAACCTTATGCGAAAGAAAGATTAATTACCGTTAAATATTTGTTTTTTAACGCAATAGGAAACAACCCCATTTGCTACTGACAGATACAATTGAGCAGCAGGATAACTTGTAACTCCTTATCATAGAGTTCAAAACTTGAAAAATATGTACAAAACCAACCACGACAAAACGTCAATTCCAGCATGTTCGAGAGGATATAACCAGCCCAGTAGTCAGCACTTCTGTGTTGACTTGATTTATCATTGATATGTTTATAATTATAAATTAACTGTTAACAAAACTTTGAATTTTGGAAAAAACTAAGGCTTTTCTACCTCATGAATAGATTACCTTAGCTGTATTTGGCAAAACTTTTAGGAATTTTTGGTCCTCAATGATCTCTAACTCAGTACTTGATTTTGCCTTTATAACATTTTTGATTCGAACGTCACCGATGAGTCTTTTGTAGACGAAACGCGCGTCTGGCGTAAATATGAAATTTTATTCCTAGTATCTATGATGAGTTTATTCGTTCAGTTCAAAATTCTGAAGCGGAGGACAAATTCTACACTTATTTTTTAAATCGGACAATGTTTTGTTATTTATTTTTGGTCTGTTGAAATTAGTTATGTTACAATAAATAATAATTTACTTTGAGCGATGTAATTTTTTCGACTATTCAAGATTATTTTCTGCGAACCCGTCTTCATCTGAATGTGTGATTTTATTATTCCTACGCGGGACTCGAATGATTTTAAATCGAAAATAATGGGAAAACAATGATCAAAATTTATTTAGTCCATGTGTGATGAGTTTTGTCAAAATAGGACCATAATATTTATTTTTAAAAATCTACCAGGCCCCCACCTCAGAATCAAATGAGTGTCCCTTTACAAACATAAATCTGATTTTTTTTTTTAAATATATGATAAACAGAACAATACATGGCATAATCCGTGATTCTCACCACGAGAAACTAATATCAGCCCTCGGGTTCTTCGGCCTTCGAGACGGATATTAGTTTCTAGTGGTTATACAGCATGCAATACAGATTTTGCGATTTATTGTTCTATATATATTTTTTTTGTATTTTAAAGATAATGATTAAGATAATTCACTGCAAGAACACCAAGTCAAATACAAAAACAGTATTCACAAGGAGAACCTTTTGAAGAAAATAAAAAATAAAAAAATGCATATATTCTTCATCAAAATGCATAAGTTATTTATCTTTTTTTTCTTTTGCACAAATGAAAAAAAACCAAACAGCTTGTTCAAATTATCTTCTTTAGCAATTTTGTATATAAAAGGATCACCTGTTTGGATGTTCAAAGTTTTATTTCAAATAGAAAAACTCCTATATTAAAATAAAATAATGTTTTGATGCAAGTATCCCGTTGCCGGGGTTTTAACTTTTAACTTGAGCATTGCAGTTGAGTCCACGTGAGCGAACCAGACACACAGGGTATTTAAAGTGTTGTTTCTATCTTGTTTAGCTGTTTATTTTTATTTTCAAAATTTTTACTTTATCAAGGACAAAAACGGTTTTAAGAGGCTAAGCTGTCTTTAAAACAAGTTTTAATCCACCGTGGTCTACATTCGAAAATGCCTGTAACAAATCAGGAATATGGCAGTTATTTAACATTCGTTAGATGTGTTTGACTTACCGTGTAGAATCTGTCACGGAATAAAGTATTTTTGTGATTTTACATTTAGCTGACGTCATGGTTTAAATCACCAACTTCTGCACCTTTTTATGGATAGCTTTAAAACCAGGTTAAAGCCACCTCTTTCTTTGGAAAATGCCTGTACCAAGTCAGGAATATGGCAGTTGTTTTTTTATTTAGTTCGATGATTGACAGTGTATGATTCTGTCAGTATTCGTCTGAACTTTCCGTTTTTGATTTGACTCGGAATTCGGTGTTTTTGTTATACTTTTTAAAGTAAATATAAATGTTTTTGTTAATACATTTCCATCCGATATATTCATAATACAGATACATGCATTACAATACAACTGATTATGTAGCTAGAGGTTTTATTTTGAAAGCATAATATAGATATTTCATTGTGTTCAGAAAACCTAACAGGAGTTGCAACTTTTCTTGCAGTTTGGAAGCATATATCCAGGATTATTACTGCATTCACCCATGGATGCCCAGCTCCGGCAATTGCTGTTGTTATCGTCGCAGAGAGACCCCCCTAATGTGAAAAAACATTAAATTAATTTCAATATTTAACACATACTATAAGTTCATAAAAAATAACATTATGAAACCTTATATTACAACATATGATATATCGAGACTACCATTTTGCCCAATCTTCTTCTCTTGTTTAGTTTAATCTATATCTAATGATCACATACTATTTGAAACGTTGACCATTTATTAAATTTTACCATAAATTTAAATGAAAATTATTATTTAGTGCTAATAAAAATTATGATCCAAACTAGACACAATCCTGATTTATGCAGAAATAAGCTGTTCCCTGAAGCTTTAAACAGATGGTGCCCAACAGATAACTTTAGGAATCTAATTCCATTGAAATATTGTGTATGGAAAATATAAGTAACTATGTCCATGGATTTAAATATGTTCTTGACTTTGTTAGTACTAATTATATATAACATGTCGAAACCAAAGGCAAAATTTTATAAAACTTAGTTTAGCGATCGAGTTATTTATGAAACTATACAAATTTCAAGATGTCAAAGAGGCATGATTTCAAGTTTTGCTGGCGGAAGGACTGCAGATCTCTTTGTTGGATATAAGGTCATATACATTTGCTTAAAAGACTTGTAACTTTATCCGTTATCCTCAATAGTATTTTTTTCAAATACAATTCAAATTAGGAAGTTTGTTGTTTAAACAGACATTGTGTCATTTGATTGGGTGAATTGATTGCATTTCAATTGATATTTGGAGTGTGCTTTTTATGTTGTGATGTTACACTTTTGTTTGAGATGACGATGAAGGTTTTGTACCAATAAAACGTTTTTAAAGTACTTTGACCTCTAATGGCTAACTTTTATAAAAAGTGGATTGTTAGTCATCTCATTGGCACTCATGACACATCTTCTTATATCTCATAATAGATTATAACATACAAATACTTAAAATACGTTTATTAAAACACGAAAAACATTTTATTTTTTATCGTTGTCTAAAATATTTAGAGTCGTCTGATCTGTTGTGTCATCGATTATGGAATTTTAGCTGAATAAAATTCGCATGAGGGTATTCAATGCAAACCAAGAGACATTAACCTGTCGACGTACAAAGTTTCACTACTTTTGGTTCCCTTAGTTAATTTTTATTATCTTAATATGTCTCTTCCTAATCGAAATAAGTGATTTGAACATCGATACATTACTGCCGCATTATAATTTCATTAACAGTGAACATACCCGTTCCACTGCATTTATTACAACTTTTTTTGCAGTTCACTAGCATATAATCAGGGTTCCTGGAACATTCATTCCTTGCAGCCCAACTCTGACAACTCTGGTTGTTGTCTGAACAATCTGTAATATATACGTGTACAGTAAAGTTTATCCTTTCGCATATAACTTTACATATACACATACTAAAACCATCATTGTCCATTCAATCTACTGTCAACGACAGAAGTTTGCTGTCTCTCTCTCTCTAAAAACAACACTTAATGAACTAAGACGGGGTAACGGTAGTTAAAAGAGATATACTTTGAATTAGTGCACGCCAGAACATGTATTTGTAAACCTGTCAGACAAAATGTTTTTAAAAGTATTCAACATGGCGAGAATGTAAACTTCAGGAAAGTATATGACCTTCAGCCATGAACAAACTAAAATAAAGGTAAACTATTACAGGCCCAACGATGAAATGTGAAACAACTTTAAATAGAAATTTAAACAAAGTTTCGTGTCTCACTCATCACATTACCAAATGTCTGAGATAATATATATTATTAGATCATATTGTTAAGCGTTACCTCCTGTGCCACCACCATTGCCGTTCCCGCCACCAGTCCCACCACCATTTCCGTTCCCTCCTCCGGTGCCTGTACCCCCACCATTACCATTACCGCCTCCAGTCACTGTTCCGCCACCGTTACTGTCACAGTTTATTTTGAATTTCTGGGCCGCTTCAGAAGCTGAAATGAAAAAAAACAACCAAAAAACATTGATACAGATTAATTATGGAATGATATAATTATGTATTATTTAGTGTTTACACTTATTTGTATAGTAGATTTATAGAAAAGAAAAGAAAAAACAACAACAACAACAGAAGCGACAAAACTGATAAAAATTATTAAGCATGTGTGACGGATCATGATACATATGGTTTAAATGAGATTATCTCCCATTTACCACAATATGTCTATCTTTTAAAGTAACATTTATATAAAAACACTTTTAAATGCTTCAGAAATGCAGCAAACACCTAATTTGAAAGACAAATGTGTTTTTTTGCTTGTGTTAACTACAATTATTAAGTCACGGGCAGTGTTGAAATTACAAGTGGAATTATTTCTACAAAAACGGAAAACATAATGCCAGGGTTTATACTAAACCTATTGGCAAAATAAAAAAAATAATCGACATTTTTAAAGTATCAATTCCCTATATAACAATCGTTAACATCTTTCTCTAAATATACTAAACAATACTCTGGGATTTAGGTTAATGTATTCATTATATATGTTTAAAATCAAGTCATGGTACCTCTACTTGAGCCACATCTCTTCAAATATGTATTTTTGCATGGAAACACTTCCACTATGAGACCATACAAGACAGGATCATATGTTCTTAGTTTATCTCTTGTGTCAATAGTTCCATGGATACCATTTGGTGGATTGCTATAGTCGTTCACATTGAAGAAACTCTGAACACCCTCTGCCTGTGAAACAAAATTGATATACTCATGTATAATAATTATTGTGTTTACGTCAATTGAATCAATATTAGTTTTGTTGCTTATATATTGTAATACTATATTTCAGTGATTTAAATTTAATAATACTATGTGCTCATGTAAAGCTGGTTTTATTTTCAATTGTTCATACTGAGTTGTTATGTCACTCTGGCGTCATAAGCAATGACAATACGAAAACATAGATATATGGAAGAGTAAAGTATGAACAGAATTATTATCTAACACCAAAGTTCATATATGCAGTACCCCAATTTAGGTCACCACACGGCCTTCAATGAGAAACCCATACCGTAGAGTCAGCTATAAAAAAACAACGACGCGGCAAGTTTATCTTATTGCCCTTATTGCCCATATAAAAGCAATTGTACAAATGAACTGATTTTCTGGTTGATAAACTGTGTATATTTTGAACAATATTCTGAAACTTTTGTTTTTTCAATGTTAGACAACCTGTATTTATTTGTGACCCTTTAAACTGTTCTGTTTCGAGCGCCACTGGTGAGTCTTTATCTGGTAGACAAAACGCACGTCTGGCTTTTAACAGCTTTGCTTTCTTATATGAAATATAAATTCTTCTGTTTTACACAGAGATTTACTTACAAAATATTCCTCCACTGTACTCATGGAATACGTTCTAGCCCAAAGACCTCTGCGTTTAGCGTTTGCATATTGACTTATTAGTCTTTGATTCCATCCACTTATTGCATACTTTGCACCTAAATTGTGGACCCCATGCGAAAATTCGTGAAGATATATATCTTCACTCCGGTATCGATCATTTTGATAGCACAATAAGTTCTCCTCTCCCCCAGTGGAAACGGGTGCATAGTCTGTAGCTCCTAATCCACGTGCTCTTTGGTTCCACCATGGAGGAAGAAAACTGTGCTCGGGGATGTTAGTCGTTCCCTCACGTTGTCCTATGACAGCAGTCCTTCCTGATCTTTTATAAAAGGAGTTACGCACAGCATAGTTATCAGCAAACACAAATCTGGTTATATAACAAGCACGTTTCAATGCGTCATCAGGAACATTCCGTGATGCTAGAAGAGATATATACATGTATGTATAGAAATAAGAAGATATGGTATGAGTGCCAATGAGACAACTCTCCATCAAAGTCTGGCAATAAGTTAAAAGTAAACATAGGCCAAAGTACGACTTCACCTACGGCGCCTTAGCTAACACTTAGAGTCAAAATACAAATCGGTATATGAAAAGTGCAACTTTATACAGATTTATAAGTATTCAGAACGTACACACAAAAAGACCCAATTTATTTCAAACAATAAAATACCAGCAGTTTAAGAAAAACATTGTTGGACATGGTCTAAATTTTTCTAAAACTATGTTGAAAATTTAAACCCCTTCACACAAGCTAACCTTTCCGTTTACTAGACACCATGATTGTCTTCATATTTTGTTTTTCAATAGCCTGCTTTATAAACCTTCAGTTGCGCTAAAGTAAAGAAAAAGTGGATACAATTGACACAAACAATGAACAGTCTTGTTACAATGTATGACAATAGTCATTCACCAAGTCTTTTCAGTGATACAAAAAGAAGCATCTAATTTTTAGTAATTCAAAAATTTATAAACACCAGTATTACCATACCTAAAATTGGAATCCCGTATGCTTCAGTGTACTTCTGATAAAAATTTGAAAGCCCTCTTGGTTGTATGTTGGAAGCTCTTCGGAGAGAATCTGGAACCCTTCTGACGTTGTCACAACTATGAGTTGATGTAGCTTGCCCTGGACGTAGACTACTGTAGCTAAAGGGTGAAGCTGAAGTATTTGATGACATTTTAAGTTGACTTCAAATCGGCATATGAATAACAGAGATACGTATAGGCTTGCTCATTCTATTTGAGTTTCCAAATTCTACTTCTAATGCATTTTTTCTTCCGATTCTATTTTTGCTTTCTTGTCTTTATGAAAATTTAACTTTAGACGCAAGAAAAATTATAAACTAATAATTTAAGTTTTCAATGTTTCCTTATTTTATATTTTCCGCCAAATGTGTTGGGTTTTTTTCTCAATGTTGTAGCGATTTATTTAATATTTACAAACTCTCTTCATTCTGACATAATATATTTATTTCCATGTTTTCGTTGGTATTTTACATGTAAATAATAACATATAGAACAGCACATAGGCGATTGCATTTTGTCTGACTAATTATCCTGAGTATTAAAAAACGGGAGTACTGAAAGGTTGTCTAAATTAAATGTTTCTACTTCGAAGAATATTCTGAGAAATATTTCTTTTCCATAATATGTATTCAATCTATTTTGTCTCAATACTAAAAGTTAAAAGTAATGTAAATACAATGCTGTTGACATCCTACAAATGGTTATAGGACTGGTACATTTTCAAGTTCCATTTATATTTTATTTTTCAATTAGTTTCCATTTTTAATCATATTTAGTCTTTTTTTTTACAGTCTTACCAAGTTCGTTGATTGTAAGATTTAACGTTAAAGCATAGTAACTGGCTTCAGTATAAATTCCTTTGTCGTCTATAAATTCTATTCGCGGACTCCTTTGACTTGGTGTGAACAGTTTGGCTTCAGCTATCAAATGAAAATAAAAATGATTTTATTTTATCAAGTAGACATTGTGTTTCTAAAATTGAGAAAAGAAATGGGGGATTTCTCAAAGCGAAAACAACCCGAACATAGAGCAGACAACAGCCGAAGACCACCAATGAGTCTTCAATGTACATAGCGAAAAGCTCCCGCACTTCTCTATGATTTAAAAGGATGAACGCTCACTAACAGCATTCTCCTGAGAAACTTAATACCAATTATACCCACATACATGCATTTAGTAGATAATTCAACATAGAAATTGAGCCTATTAAAATTGATTATGAATAATTATTCCATTGGATAAAATACTAGAATACTCAGATTTAGAAAGTATACCAAGTAAATACAGTTATAGGAATTTATAGACTGAATGAAAATTTAGAAAAAATTACAGAAAATGTCAAATTTTATTGTTTTGAAAGTTTTGTTTGGAATAATTTCCTTTTTCCTACTGGAATTAATTCATGATATTATAGTAAAATTAATATTTTTAATTTAAATCATAATTTATGTTATGGTCATTTAAAATTGAGTTGCTTAATATCTGCATATTTAGACCTTGAGAGCTTAATGAGAAAGTGTGGAGTCAACCTAAATTTAGGTATCGAACTCATAATATTATGAGTTATACGTCTTTCTGTTTTGAGAAGCGATGCTTCATGATTTCTCACATTAGATATATTTCCCATTTTCCAACAAATCTAAAGTTAAAATTACTTTCATTATAAAAAAAAGTCGGGCTAGATGTGTTATGATTGCCAATGAATTCGTTGACTTCCAAAGACCGAAATGACATACATGAACAATGTACATAGAAGTAAGCAGCTATAGGTCAACGTACAAACTTCAATAATCAACAAAACCAATACCGCATTGAAAACTTTAACATGTACATTGTATACTATGTGGTTTATCTTGATGCCCGACAAGTATGAGAGACGTGGTGTTAGTGCATCGGACTACTAATACAAAGGTTCCTTGTTCGAATCCCGTTTGGCATGAAAATTTCAGTAATTCAATTTTCGGCTCTGCCTTGACACCATTTGCGAGTGTGGTCTTGAGGAAACGATGATAGTAAGTCCATCGGATGGGGACGATAAATGGCTGACCCGTGTTAGGAGAGAGCCATATCTCTTGCACGTTAAAGACACCCTTGTAGATTTCGAAAAAGAGTAGGCTAATCAGCCGCTACAAGGCAGCACTCGCACCCGCAAAGTGGAAAGGGATTAATATAAGTTGTAAAACTTGTTTCCCAATCTACTATAAATAAATATGTTTAAACTAAGTGTAATATTTTAGTATATTAAAGTTTGATTAATCTTTAAATGCTTTAAGTTATTAAAATAAGTGATAGGCCTAGACGCAAGAATGTAGCGTTTAATGTACTTTTTTGGTTCGTCATTTACTGTATTTATAATTACAACGGATGGTTTAAATTTGAATACATTAACATACATACTAAGAGGACTAAGCCCTGCTGTAAATTGTGTTTGCTGCATGCAATTTGCTTTACATTTTAAGCTTCGTGCATATTTAGTACATTTAAAATTGAGAAAGGAAATGGTGATTGTGTCAAAGCGACAACAACCCGACTATAGAGCGGACAACAGCCGAAGGCCACCATTTGGTCTTCGATGTAGCGAGAATTCCCGCACCCATAGGTGTCTTTCAGCCGGCCCCTAAACAATATGTATACTAGTACAGTGATAATAGACGTCATACTAAACTCCGAATTATACACAAGAAACTAAAAATCATACAAGACTAACAAAGGCCAGAGGCTCCTGACTTGGGACAGGCGCAAAATTGCGGCCAGGTTAAATATGTTTATGAGATCTCAACCCTCCCCTATACCTATAGCCAATGTAGAAAAGTAAACGCATAACAATACGCACATTAAAATTCAGTTCAAGAGAAGTCCGAGTCCGATGTCAAAATTTGACTATTAGCGAAATCTTACCATTCATAAAAATGTATAATACTACGAAAGCACAGTAGGTAACATAACAATCCATGCTGATTGAATTTGTAGTTACATGTAAGTCCGAATATCATTCAATTTACTAATACATGTACAGTCATAAACAAGTATGGGATGTTCGATGTTTATCTGAAATGACTAGCTGTCAATTAGAGTTCACCGTCAATGAGAAATATCCGTTTTTAAATATTGAACGTGTGACGAACAATTTAAAAAATACAATTTACTTTAATTGAGAACATTCAAGGTCGTGTTAAAAGCAATGTAAAAACAATGGCAGGATCGAATCATTGGATGTTCCAATTTATGTAATTACTCATGTTATCATCGGGGCTTATTATCTTTGTTAGGGCCACCACATTTCTTTTTCTATAAGTTAATTATAGTAATTATTTGATAATTTTCCTTTAATTTATAGTACTTTATTTAACTCAAGTACCTTTCAAACGAGTCATGTAAAATTATAAATGAATATTTTCTATTGACGTAAGCGATCACAATAAAAGTACCTGATCAAAAATAAAAAGAATGATGTTATTTTTCGCTTATGAGAAATGTTCGTTTTTTTCTCATACGCTTATTATTGTTTTGAAAAAATGGTACTTTTGTACTGAAAGTCAATGAATTTTACGTATTAGTGTTGTTAATTCTTTTCTTCATTTCACAAAATCGTTAGCGTTTATTTCTATTTTGTCCCAGAACTTCCTTTTTATTTTTTGTTTTATGTGCGGGTTATGTGCGTTTCTTTTGATTGCAATTGTTTTTATGTTTTTATGTTTTTATGTTATGGGTTTTATTTTTATTCGGAGTGGGTGTCACTTTCTAGTGAAAACAAAGTTCTTTTGTTCAGATTTAAAGTTCATTGTGTACGGTTTACTTAAACACGTTAGTATGCTTTTACTCAAAGTGAACCAGCAGTCATCAAATGAGTCCATTAACTGGAACTTCACTCTCGGATAACCAGCAGCCATCTTCTGAGTTGACCAACTGGAACTTCACTTTTAAATAACCAGCAGCCGTCTCACGGGTTGACCAACTGGAACTTCACTTTTAAATAACCAGCAGCCGTCTCACGAGTTGACCAACTGGAACTTCACTTTTAAATAACCAGCAGCCGTCTCACGAGTTGACCAACTGGAACTTTACTTTTAAATAACCAGCAGCCGTCTCACGAGTTGACCAACTGGAACTTCACTTTTAAATAACCAGCAGCCGTCTCACGAGTTGAACAACTGGAACTTCACTTTTAAATAACCAGCAGCCGTCTCACGAGTTGACCAACTGGAACTTCACTTTTAAATAACCAGCAGCCGTCTCACGAGTTGACCAACTGGAACTTCACTTTTAAATAACCAGCAGCCATCTTATGAGTTGATCAACTGGACCTTCACTCTCAGACAACTAAAGTAGCCGTCTTATGAGTTGATCAATTGGAACGTTACTTTCAGATAACCAGCAGCCGTTTTATGAGTTGACCAAATGGAACTTTACTTTCAGATAACAGAATTAATGAGTTGATCAACTGGAACTTTACTTTCAGATTACCAGAAGCCATTTCACGAGTTGATCAACTGAAATTTTACTTTCAAATAATCAGCAGCCATCTTATGAGTTGATCGACTGGAACTTCACACTAGGAAACCAAGCAGTCATCCAATGAGTTGATTCATGAACTGGAACTTCACACTCGAATAACCTCCAGCCATCTTTTGATTTGATGAACGGAAACTTCACACTCAAACTTTTCAAGGAGTCGTCTTGTTTTTTTTAATTCGTAACGTCAAGCGAATATAAAATAAAAACAAACACTTGTTTCATAGGAATATCTCACCAGCATGTACAGTTATTTCAACTTTGACTTTGTTAACTTTTATTAACAAGAAAACTATTTACGAATAAAAGATCCCGTGTTATTTACACATCATATATCATACTCAAAATATAGGCGAACTGCGACAAATATTGACCAATCCGAAATATCATATGAATACCAACAGATGACCACTATAAAGACACACACTCACGTGTG
The DNA here is from genome assembly GCA_019925275.1 of Mytilus edulis. NCBI lineage: Eukaryota > Metazoa > Mollusca > Bivalvia > Mytilida > Mytilidae > Mytilus > Mytilus edulis. The sequence goes on from CM034350.1 coordinate 24,061,517, forward strand.
TTTGCTAACATAAACAGAAGTTCTTGTATGCTCAACTTTAATAAACGTATTCATATAAAATCGTGAATGGAAATGGGGAATGTGTCATAGACAATAACCCGACCATAGAACAGACATATGAATTTATTAACGGACACTAAAATGACTTAGACTTTACAAGTGTAAATGAAATTATATATGTGTTGTTTTGGTATAAAGTATCTTCACTATTCGCTACATTTTGTACTCTAGATTAATTGTTAAATGCATATTTTCAGATTTTATTCAGATCACTAGGCATTTGATAACTTGTAATTCTTTGTAAACGGATAAAGTTCGTGTAGGAAATTAAATAATTGGAAGAAATCCACGTTGTCTTAAATAGAAGTATGATTAGTAGAACAGGGTTGTGTGTACTTGCTCACGAAATTAGGTCCTACTTGAAACATTTAAATTGAATCATTAGAGCAATTATCAATTAGACATTCCATCAAAATCGAAATTAACAGTTATAGTACTTATTATATTGAAGTTAATATAGCATGACAATTGTTTCATCATTGAAAAACATCATTATGAAAACGAAATGATATTGATTGCACTTACCCAACGCGAATACAACATCGAATATCATTGTATATTAAGATCTTTCTACCCTTTCATTTTATAGAAATGGTTTTGGTTATCATCCCATTCATATCACTCTTCAAATGTGGACATTACTATTGTTTCACCAAGGATTTGTATGGGATTAAGATATAAATCCTTGGTTTCACAGCGTATCAAAACATATAAAAAAAAGTTCAAACCTTCTTTCCATGAAAATGCGTAGGTTTATACTTACATTCATGACGTATATGATGTGTTCCAAAAGCGACCGAAGGTATGCTCCTTGTCTCTTATTTGATTTTTCTTATACACCGGATGCAGATTTAGACAATTAATTGCACTTCAGTGATGCTCGAGTTAAATAAAATGTGAAAATCATTAACCATAATACAAACGTTAAAAATCTGATGAAACCAATAGATCTTAAGTCTGGAGAAAAGACTTGTACGAGAGAAAAATATACCTTTATTCTCTTATTCAAAACATATAAAAAGGAAAACTGATAGCCTATAAGTAAATGATTTGATTGTAGCTTGCTTCACGTCCAGTGTCAAATATTTCATTTATTTTCAATATTTGTTTTTGACTGTAACAATACGAGGTCGATATAACTGACTATAAATGGCGTACCATGTCATCTTTCATGTATAAAATAAGGGGTTTACCAGGAAATCCTTGTAAATAATTTCTTCTAATGAAAATTCGGCAGTTTATTTATTTCAAAAAATATTCGTGTATTGAAAATTTGTGTAAATTAATTAGAATTATCAATATAGAAGTATGTTCTCCAGGTTGATCAACAATCTCTCATTCTTGTTGCTCGTTTTTGAGCAAACTTGTCATGCGCAAAATCTGTATGTTATTGTATGTAAAAATATCTTTCTTTGTACCATTTACTTGGTTTTATAAGAAATAAAGAATCTTGAATGAATTTCTACTCATGATTTTCATATTAGTCCGCAATCAGACTGACATTGTTTCTGTAATGTAAAGTAAAAGCATTTTCTCTCTAAATGGTCTGTTGTCAAATGAGAAGAGATGACTTATGGATTTTACAATTGGATGAATTTGTTGGAACAACGTTAACATTTATAAAAAAACAACTTTTTGTAGTTAACGACCTCATCGTCAGCCTTTTAAAATAGATCACAAAATTAATACAAAAAGTCATACATTAGTTCTTTCCATTTAAAACCTAATAGGCTTCCTGTCGGATTATTTAAGTAAAAATGAAATCTTAAAAGCAATCAGTGTACATTAGTGCAGCACTTTGATAAAATAAAAATCCACAAAATAGGAATAAGCATATGAAACTGTCAGAACTTTTATTCAAACATAGCTTTATAGGGTATAGGGCATCTCGAGAATTGTTTTTTTAATTTTTGTAATAACCGAAACAGTTGTTGAGGGAAAAAATGTGACACATTTTACCACAGAACCATGAGTTGGTATTATGTTTCAGTGGAACTAAAGTAATAAAAATAGGGAACCCGTCATTTTCTTACTTATCATTCTCTCTACTGGCTATCCTTTTTTAAATAAGAGTCCTTACAGCAAATATGGTTTTATTGACGTGCTCAATGCTTTCAAATATACGTTTTCGTCACCTATAATAAGTCAAAGGAGGGCTTCATAGTCACTGTGAAACTTCAAACTATATAAAAAAAATGTGAAGATACCAAGAGGCAGTAAAACCCATGTTGGCTAAATCTCCATGTCAAAAAAGTAAACATATATACATATGTATATATAAATAAAAAAAAAAAAAATAGTATTCCTCGAAACACTGCACAGAATACTAAGACCCCAATGCATCATAACTGAGTACAAATATATGCACTCTCAAACAGTCACCATTGCTGACCTCAAAACAAGTGATATGATACAATAGAAGATGTTTTTTTTTCTTTCTTTTAAACATTATACATCAAGCAATTCATGCATAACACATTACAATCGGCATATTTAAATAATCTAACCCAAAACTTGACCCAATGCTAAAAGTTTGAAAAAGTTTTAAAGTCAAATGATTAAGACGACTTTCCCTTGTATACACAGCAAACATATTGTCTGAATAAAAGATAAAACAAAATATGACACTCAAAATTAAGTAAAAGCATTTAACATTCCTCGAATACAATACTATTGTACGTAAATTAACAAAAATACTGAACTTTGAGGGAAAATCTAAACAGAATGTCCCCGAGGAAATGACGAAATCAAAAGCTCAAACACATCAATCGAATTTAGTCCTGGTATCTATGATGATTAAAAACTACGGACGAACTCTGGTGCTCTGAAAGATTATGTTATCCCTGTTCCGCTAATGTAAGCCATCGTGCAAGAAAAAGTCGGCGAAAAGTTGATTCTGGTGAAAAAGCAATATGTGTAGTTTATTCACTCACATGTTTATTCTTATTTGATTACCAATTCAATTAAAAAGAACCAATACAAATTGTTCTAGATACTTCCATCAAACATCCCATACTTTGGTGAATGTTTGAATCATAACTAGCCAACATCGAAAATGAGATTTTCGACAGTCATAAAATAGAGCTGTTGAAGGAGACACTATACAATCAGCAAAGTCGTTAGGTTAATTTATCCGAACAACAGGTGAAGAAAGACATGTTGGACAAGAACTATTAAAGATAAGTAAATATATATGACTAATGTAATAGATAAGTGCATTTTCAAATTTTTGACCACTTTGTAAGTGAAACTTTGAATATGACCGGTGGATTTTGGTTTTCATTTATAGGTTCAATTCTTCTATGCTTGCAAAGTGAGTGATCTTCTTTTTTTAAACAACCACTATATACTACATGTATTTATAACAGAAGACACACGGACATACCGTAAGGCATTTTTTTTTATTGAAATGCACAGAAAGGTGTAAGCCAGGCTTTTTATTTTTTTTCACTAATGACATCCGTTCAACAGTAGCATCAAACACACGATTGTTTGCAGATCACTGTATTTATACCGAAATATTAAAATCATCAATATTGTACCATACTACAAAATGACCTATCCTGCCTAGCCAAATAAGGACAAACTTGGGTGTATGCAGTTCCACCCATAAAATTGCAACTCTTTCACTGTAATAAGATCACAGACACCATTAAAACATGACAATGTATTAAACGAAGACATTTTAGATTCCGTCAACACTGCAAAATATCTTGGGATACTCATATTAACAACATTACTGCAAAAGCGAGTAAGATCTTGGGCTTCCTTAAAAGAAACTTAAAGATACATTAATTAGAAACAAAAAGTTTGGTTTACAAAACCAGGTTACGATCAAATTTAGAATACATTCATGTAAATATTATAATATTTTTATTATGTCAGACGTAGAGGTGAATGGAAATGGGTTGGATACTTTAGGGAAGGATTTTAAGATACAGTTTTATGATGCAGATGGTAATTTTACTGACACTGGGTTTGTCGGATATGCAGACAATAATTCACGTAAGTTTTCAAGAGAAATTAATTACAAAAAACACCAAGCGATATTATATTACAGATTGCACAGAAATTGTGTTAATACAATTTTGTTAACGTAAAGTAAAATATTAGGATTTACATTTAGACTCCTACATGGAATTGCTTGTCTGAAATATTAAAATAACGTCATATAATATTGTCAGTCGTCATTGGGTAAAAACGACAAATCAAAGAATTTAACTTTATATATAGCTAATATAGGACAATGGTGTAAATTGAAAATTACTACACTTCAGAACCGTCTGTTTCCACATAATTAATATTGCCAATAATTAACAAGCTCCGGGTTGAATCCAATACCGATACCAATAGTATATTCACCTGTTACCTATTACCTTATCTGTACGTTCCGCATCTGACAGGCGCACCACCACCAAACGGTGTATTTAGGATTTTGCTATATACACGGGTCATAATCACAGGGTTGACACTACTAAATTCAATCATTGTGAAATTTTTCCCTATTGTAGTATTTTAATCAGTAAGACTTTCTAAGATAATATTACAAATACTAAAAATCTGGACTTAAAATAAGACGTACAAGTACCGTTTTCAATTTGTTAGCGGGTATGACGTAAACAGCGAATCAAAGAATTCAACTTTATTTATAACTAATATAGGACAATGCTGTTGATTAAAAAAATACTCCATTCCAGGACCTTTTGTTTGCCAAATATATATATTACCAATAATTGATAAGTTCCAGGTCGACGGGTTCAAGCAAGGATTTTAAAGCTGTCATATGCTAAAACACATCTTTGCACATTACTACTTCTTCATTTTACGACCATGCAAGGGACACATGTGCGACCAATATCTTGCTCTTTTGCAATCTTTTGTATTTAAATCTGAACATAACATAGTTAATAACGCTGCGAACAATCTTGCATATGTTTTGGAAGCCAGTACTTCTTTTTGATTGTCAACCCGCTATAATACATGTATCATGTGCTTATGTTCAAGTTAAATAAACTATAATCAAACATCATAAAGGGACTTGAGTACGGCCTCAGTTGGTGGTGGCTATTTTCTAAGCCACTCGTTTGCTGCTGTTAAAAGTTTCCGAAATAAAACTTAGAAAATGTTATCTGTAAAGTTGATTCACACTCAAATAACAAATCAAATCCCATACTTCTAATATGGCATACCAGCACATAGTTTAGCTCTATCAACTGCATGCACACCTGATGTTAGGCATTGAGTTATATACGTGTACTAGTTGACTTATGGATTACGACAACCAATCAGGTGATTTTATTGATGATAACTATGCATATTTGTTGTTATTTTATTATCTATTAAAAACACCCATACTTTTTCACTACAGAAAAGAACAGAAGAGCAAGTTTAAGACCTGGAAAAGCAACTTCAACTGATAGTTGCGATCATGTGCGAGGAGTTCCGACTGAATTGAGAAGCTCGTCAGTTATGAAGCCGCATGGACTAGCAACATTTTACCAGAAATATACAGAAGCATATGGCATTCCGATTTTATGTGAGTCTTTTGTCTCAGAAATCATTCCTATACCATATTTACTTTATTCCAATAAATAAGCATGCCCAATTTTAGTTAATAGATTATTGTAATAGCTTGGGAAAAGTTATCTGAATTAAGAACTTTTGTTTGCTCATTATATTACAAATGTATCAAATACTTCGAAAAGAGTTTGCATAAAATGTAAAAACTCTTTAAAAGTTATTTGATTCTTTCTGTCAATGAGGTTGGTGCCGTTATCGTCTTATTCTAAGTGTTTCATTAATATTGTCGAATTAGATGAGTCCTTTACTTTTATTTAATACTTGCAACTTTAAAAGCTAGTCTCTACAATGAGACTTACACAAGCACTGTTCTCTGTGCTTGGCGGTTTTTTATTTTATTATTTATAGATTCAGTTTCATTGGTAATACTACGAACTTGATTAGAATAATAAATGTTATCTTAAGCTAAGGTAGTTCTCTTCCAGTTTGCTGCTGATCCCCATTTTATTCGGTGTCTCTTTTTGTATTCTGCAAACAAACACCTTTTCCTCAAACGAGAATATCAAATAATAATATCCACAAATTAATGTTTAATGTCGAAGATTATTTTGACTTCTATTGACACTAATATGAATTATAAACCGCATGGGTTTTAAAAAAGACATTGTGTACAATTAAATGTATTGTAGCATCCTGGAATGTAAATGATGATGCCTTGAAGAGAGCTTGCTATATAACACGGTTTCTTTTTGCTGATAATTATGCCGTGCGGAACTCTTTTTACCTGAGATCTGGACGTTCAGCTGTAATAGGAGTACATGAAGGCACGACTAGTATACCGGAACACAGTCACATGGATCCCTCTTTCTGGGACAATAGAGCACGCGGACTTGGGGCTACTGATTCTGCACCAGTTTCTACAGGTGGTGAAGAAAATGTGTTGTGTTTGCACAATGATCGTTATCATAGTGAAGATATATATTTACATGAATTTGCTCATGGAGTGGCAAACCTTGGTGCTAGATATGGTATAAGTGGTTGGTTTCAAAGATTAGAAAATCAGTATAAAACAGCAAAGCAACAGGGTCTTTGGGCACATACGTATTCTATGAGTAGTAGTGCTGAATATTTCGTAAGTATTGTTCTAGCTATATATTCAATATTTGTCTTCAACCGGTACAATTACGAGCTTGACGTGAATTATTGAAGACTGAATGTTAATCCCTGCATGTCTCTTATTTCCTATGTCGTTAAGTTGCTGTCTCATTATCGTATTTCCCTCAGAAGATGTCAATAATAAGAAGGATGTTCTATCCACCCAATTGTGCTTCAATCAACAAAATATTTCTTTCGGTTATTCACACTTCGAAAAGAGAAAGCCAATTTGATTCAGAGTACATTATGATAGGTCAAGGGTTAAGCTATGTTTGAATTATATTTTTCCTTTGAGATTCAAAATACACTGATACGCCTCAATGTTGCACTTACTACGAATCAATGTTACATTATAACCAATCAATCTAGTTGAACAAATAATGGTAAATCAATCGATCTCGGTCTCTATCGTAAAAGAAAATTACATTGATGCAAACTACCGGGCACTAAAATGTATTTGAAGGACATCTGCTTCGTTCAGCATTTTAGTTAGCAGTCAAAAGATATTTAAATTATTGACTATGAAGACAACTAGTTTTTTCGTTATACATCAGAACAACATCTTGTTTATGGACCAGTATATTTATGTAACAGATAACTAAAAAATTAAATAAGCTCTACTTTGTTATCAAATTATTATATATAGATGTGTCATGATATATGACATACACATTCTTCTTGTATTTGATACTCTATACATGTGCCAGGCGGAAGGCGTGCAAAGCTACTTCAATGTAAATGACTATAGTGCAACACCAAATGGAATTCATGGTCCAATAAGCACAAGAGACAAGCTACGCACATATGATCCTGCACTCTATCAGCTGATTGAAGAAGTATGGCCCTGTCATAATACTTACCTCAAAAGATGTGTTGCAAGTAGAGGTAATTAATGATGTCTGCCTTACAGAAGATTTTTAATCAATTGTATCCAACGAGGCAAATCGCTTATCCAATGCCTTTGGATAGCTGTTACACATTTAATATAATTGTCCTATATATACATGTATATTATATATAAACAAATTTAGAAGAGTACGACATAAAAGAAAAATACAATAATGAACCAATGTGAAACATTTCGGAAAACTTATATCTTTCATCAGTAAACATGGTAAAATGACATATATAATAACATGATATAACTCTGTACTGAATAAATGTAATTAATAATTGAATGCTTGTTTTTTTAATTTTATAGGGTTGTAAATCGTTCGCATATTTTATGAATGTATGAAGCCATTGTCTTCATACAGAATGTGCTTGGGTCAAATCTTTTACACCACAATAAACATATCAAAATAAAAAGTATTATATTCTTAAATATATTTTCTTTAGTAATGCAAATCAGTATATGCAGTTAACACTTTTATTGGATAACGTTTTTAAACTTATACACATCTCATATTTCAGCCCAAGAACAACAACAGAATATACGTACAAACTGTGACGGTTCTACTAGCGGAGGGGCGGTGGAGCAAGTATGTTCTTATTTGTAGATTTTCAATCACTTGTAACGTAGTAGCATATATAACCGTTACATGTTGGTACTAGGCTACATAAAGCGCAGAGAGTTCGAAAATGCAAGCTACCGTACACTATAGAAACTTATCTTTGTGATTTACATAATGTCAAAGACACTAAATAATGAAATTATGGTCGTGTATTTAAAGTTGGTCATAATATTGAATAATAGGAAGAACTATTCAACCCCTAGAAGCTTTATACCGGGTACTTTCTCATGTCTGAAGTAATCGATGCCTCTTTGTTTCTGGTACTAGATGGTAGCATTTATCTCCAAATTTGATTTATGCTGATGTCTAACATTCCGAAATGGTTTGCCTCGGAGTATTTTCGTGATTTTACTTTTTTTAGAGATCAGGTAAATTCCCAAAATATCATTATAAAAATCTTTAGACACATGCACTAACTGCAAACGCATAAACAATTGAACTCTTACCTGAGACTATAAAATTTTACAACCCTTCTCGGTTTCAGCTACATGGAGTACCAATATCTGGTTCTCTCCAATACGGTGTGTATACATACAAGATAAATATCGGAATGAAACTTTTGACCTCTCAGCTGTACCCGTCGTATTAACTAAAATTGGTATCAGAGCATGCAGAAGGTACAAGCAGGCATGTATAAGTGGATTTCCAGTTCTACATTTTGAAAATAAATTATAGTACTACATGTACACTGTGGCCTGAATTTCTCTAAATAGCAAAATGTGTCTCATGGACTCCTTTTAAAAATACTTGTGATTTGCTTCATTAAGGATTATGTTTTATATGTACCACATGTTTTCGAATTTACAAGTTACATTACACGCGTCTAAGGTACATACTTATTAACTTGGTATCTTTGATGATGATTTTGCAACCAAAGTGTTCTTGTATACATATTCTTAGTTTTTAATAAACATTTACTTCTAGGTTGTAAGGACAGTCATCTAAACTGTCATAGTTGGGCAACTAATGGAGAATGTTCAAGGAACCCAGGATATATGCTTGTAAACTGCAAACACAGTTGTAATACATGCAGTGGACAAGGTGTTGTATTCGTCAAAATATTTCTTTTTGAATGATCATTTGTATAACTTGTGTGTTAAAAGGAATGCAAGCAAATGTCACAATTGCTAATAATGTATTATATTCATATGCCTTTTTTAAAAGATATTTCCAAAATCTGATTTTAATATAGAAAAAAAGCTTTTTAAATTTTAAATCGAAAATACAGAATGAAGTTGGGTGATACTTATAAGAGTAGGGCGATCTTGCTCCACTTCTACATTCAGTGATGCCGCCAGTGATTAATGAATCTTCGATCATATGCTGTTATATGTATTTAATTATTTATATAACATAAAGAGATGCTGCATGATTGGCTATGAGACAACTACCCCTCAGAGTCAAAATGACGTGGATTCAAGTAACTATTATAATAGGTCAATGTGCCAATTTGTCAGATACAAATTTTAAAATGTACTTTGAAAAATTGAAGATCAACTTGGTACAGCAAAGAGACGACTGTTACTTGATCATACCCTAGTAATGTTAATCCCTATATCAATATAACAAGAGCATTTCCAAGAGCCTGAAAACCAAAAACTTCAACATTTTCCCTAAAATTACCAATGTAGGGCAGCAACCCAACAACTGGTTGTCTGATGCGTCTGAAAATTTCAAGGCAGATATATCTTAACTTGATGAATATTTTACCGCTGTCAGATTTGCTCTAAATGCTTTAATTTTTGAGATATTAGTCAAAACCTGCATTTGACCCCTATGTTCTATTTTTTACCATGGCGGCCATGTTTGTTGATGGATGAAAAATTCGGATACTAGTCATAAACTTAATTCCTAATGGAATGTTCATTTAAAGTTTAGAAGTATTAGGCACAGTAGTTTCAGAGTAGAAGATTTTTAAATGTAAACAAACATGAAGAACAAATTGTGTAAAATTGTCAAAGGGCCATAACTCCTAAAGGGGTTGATTGACAATTTTGATCGTATAAACTCTTTTGTAGATCTTATTTTGGGGAACATTATTGTTTAATCAGTATATCTCTATCTATTATAATATTGGAGATAATAACAAAAAACTGCAAAATTTCCTTAAAATTACCAATTAAGTGGCAGCATTCCAACAATGGGTTGTTCAATTCGTCTAAAATTTTGAGGGCTGATATATGGCAGACCAATGGAAAATTGTTATCCCATGACAGTTCTTCTCTAAATGCTTTTATCTTTGAGATGTAAGCCAAAAACTGCATTTGACCCCTATGATCTTATTTTAGCCATGGCGGCCATGTGTGTTGATGGATACAATTTATAAACTAGATACCCTAAGAAACATTCAGTTAAAGTTTGAACGTTTTTAGCCCAGTAGTTTCAGAGAAGAAGATGTTTTAAATAGTTTACGGCGACAGATGACGGCGACGACGTACGCGAAGTCATTACATAAGTTCACATGGAGCCCTTCGTGCCCCGGTGAGCTAAAAATATGAAAAAAACTAACGGCCTGATTGATGAACAAAACAATAAACGAAAAATAAATATAATATACAACAAACAACAATATAACAACAAACACCAACCACTGAATTCTATGCTCCTGACTTGACACAGAATATATATAAGTGTTTTGTTTTCTTACTCAGCTTTATGACTTTAATTTTCAGGTAGCACCTCATGTACAGACCACCATCAGTTTTGTCATGATTGGGCTGGAAGTGGAGAATGTAGTAGAAACCCAGCTTATATGAATGAAAATTGCAAAAAAAGCTGCAACCGTTGTTAAATACAATCTACTTACTAATAAATTACAAATATATTGCATGGTAATACTATGTTGAGTGTTCTAAGTTAACCGAGTTGTTCAGATCCTTACAGGACGATGTGCATGAATATTGAAAATGTTTGTAACAAGACACTAGTTTGTTATAATAGTATGATTTTAATTCTCTCGAATGCATTTGGCTAAAGTAATATTTGGCCTACGATGATTATAATAAAGGTTGTAATACTCTTAAAATGTCCGACTTGCAATTCCACTGTTATTTGTTGAAATGTTTACCGCAAAACTACAAATTGACCCCAACCCTTCCCTTGACCTTTTACCAATATAGAAAACAAACACGCAGCAAAACTCACAGTTAAACTAAGTTTAGGACAAGTGCACATCATTCTAGAATCATCATAACTGAGTACAAAACTAATGCGCTTTCGAAGAGTGACCATTTCCTGCCCACAATACAAGTGATATTACAGTAGATTGGTACTTCCTCTAAACATAAGACTTCAAACAATTCATACATAAAACATTACAATATATATAATTTGTAAATTATCTAACTAATTAATTGACTGGATGCTAAAAGTTTGAAAATTGAGTTTTAAAACAAACGATTTACAAGGATGTCCATTAAAAACCAGCAACAAAAAAAGATTAAACGAAATATTACAAAAAGTAAAATCACTAAAATACTGAACTCAAAATTCAAAAAGGAAAGTCCCTAATCAAATGGAAAAATCAAATACATGGATAATAACTGTTATTTTCCTGACTTGGTACCGGAATTTTTTTATGAAGAAATCATTACATATCCTCCAAATGCAAAAAGTCAAATAACAAAAATACCGAACTCTGAGGAAATTTCTAATTAGAACTTCTCGACACAAATGGCAAAATCAAAAGCTCAAACACATTAAAACGAATGAATCACAACTACAATATTCCTGATTTGGTGTAGGCATTTTTTTATTTAAAAAATGGTAGATTCAACCTGGATGTAAAGCTACATAAAGCACGAATTAACTCAGGTGCTTTGGAAGATACGTTATACTTGCTCCGCTTATGTCAGCAATGGTGAAGTTTTTGCAGGAATACGTCGGTGATAAGTGGTGATTTTCTCTTATTAACGCTAGGTATATTATAGGAAGTTTCATGACCCAGTTTTGGTTTGCTGATAAATTAGATGTTAACAATTTGGAACAGGTTTTTGATAGAACTTTTTGCAAACCTAAAGTAAAGACACATGTACGATATATCAAGTAGACAGAAGGAACATCTAATATTGTTATCTAGAAATCATCTAAATACTAGCTGTTAAGAATCATAGAATCTAAGTAAATATACCCATCTTTGTGCAATTGTTAATCACCGTTCACTTTTCTTCTGTTTACACTAATATTATTAACAAAAAAGATATCGTCCTACCTAACGATATAATGATAAAAAATAAATTAAAAAAATACTGAACTCAAAAGATGACTTAAAAAGGAAAGTCCCTAATCAAATTGCATAATCAAAAACTAAAACACATCAAACGAACGGATGACAACTGTCCTATTCCTGACTTGGTACAGGCATATTTTAAGTAGTTACCCATTTGTGGTTGTAAACCACTTTCATACAGAAAAGAATTCCCCTGAAACGGAATGCATCAAAATGTTTCATTGTTTTAGTAGCAACTTATTGGTAGATTTGTAATTTTTCTTACATATAGGTGGCATTTTTGAATTGGCTTTTTTTTTGCATATGTTATGTATTTATACTCGAAGTTAGTGCGTCTACCAAAAAAAATAAGATTAATTCCAGGACCACGTATCATGCTTAATGAGAGGTATACATTACAATATTTGTAAACCAGAGTATGCACTTACTATGGCGATCATACCGTGAGAGCATGTCTTCTTGATTGCAAATTATTAAACCAACCACTGAATTACCGGCTCCTGACTCGGGAAAGGCATATACAGAATGTGAAGGGGTAAATCATGAGTTAAGGCGTCCTAACCCCTGACATAGGATAATAATAAATTAAGGGCACAACAAAAGATCAACCAATGCAAATCAGTTGAAACATACTTAAAATTCACTGCAACATTCGCAAAATTAACTTTTTGTTAGCATAGCTCTGATGACGCAGCCAAACGGTTTTACTCCGTTTTGAATGATACTCTTTCGGAAGTCTTATTCCTTTACATGTTTATTCATATTTGATGAACAATGCAATGATTAAAAACTAAAACATTGTTCTAGATACTTTCATCAAACATCCTAGGATTTTGTGAATGTTCCACACATAACTTGCCAACATAAAATATTGGATTTTCAAGTCATTAAATATTATAGCTGTTGAAAGAGACAACAGTAAAGTCGTTAGGTCAATTCACCAAATCAACAGGTAAAGGCATGTTGGTCAAGACATACTAAAGATAAGTGAATATATATATAATACATGTAATTAAAGATAAGTGCATGTTCAAACTTTTGACCACTGTATAAGTTGAACTTTAAATATGACAGGTGGATTTTGGTTTTCATTAATAGGTTCAATTCTGCTATGCTTGCAAAGTGAGTAGGTCTTCTTTTTTTAAACAACCATTACATACTTTGTATAAGGGATGACACAAACACATACCGCAGGGAAATACTAAATTAATCCAATTCGCAGAACGTGCGAGACCCTCAACTACTTGTAATATCATTTTTAATCTAAAGTTACTGATACATATGATACAATGACCAGGTTATATTATACATTTATATTATAAAAAATGAATAGTAATCCATGGATCCCCAAAGCTCATAAGTCAGAAAAATTAAGACTACTAGTAATAATTATCTTTTACCAGTTTTACATTGACACCATAATTATATGAGATCTTCCATTGTGCTCTTTTTCATATTTAGAGTTTCATTTTGAATTTTATTTACATTTTACATAAAATAAGTGGGTTTTTTTCTTTATTTTTTTGTGTTCAAATACATTAAATGTATTTTGTAAGTATACTAGTCAACCAAAGTAACGATACACAAGTTTGGACCCCAATTTATCATAAAATATATTAATTAGGAAAAACTGTCACTGATGAGTCTTATGTAGACGAAACGCACGTCTGGCGTATTAAATTATAATCCTGGTACCTTTGATAACTAATGAAATTATTCAATGATAAACATTAATTTGCAAAGCAAATGCATCAAATTAAAATAATCTGATCTAATTGGAAAGTGAGAAAAATAACGTTTTATTGAACACTGGGATCACATTTATTTTTCGCAAAATGATATAAAAAAGAATATGTGGTATGATTGTCAACGAGGCAACTGTCCACAAGAGACCAAACTGACACAGACATTAACAACTATAGGTCACCGTACGGCCTTCAACAATGAGCAAGGCCATACCGCATAGTCAGCTATAAAAGGCCCCGATATGACAATGTAAAACAATTCAAACGAGAATACTAAAGGACTTATTTATAAAAAAAAATGAAAGAAAAATGAAAGAAAAACAAATATGTAACCAACGGAAATACAGGCTCCTGACTTGGGACAGGCACATACACAAAAAATGTGGCGGGGTTAAACATGATAGCGGGATCCCAACCCTCCCCCTAACCTCGGACAGTGGTATAACAGTACAACATAAGAACGAACTATAAAAATCTGTTGAAAAAGGCTCAACTCATCAGATGGACAAAAATACAATTGGACGTGGCCGGGTACTTGTACATTCCAACAACAAAAGACACTAGGAACAGATCTGAGAGTACTCGCAGTTATCTGACAGCTAGTTCAAAGCCATTAACAACTAATAAAAAAAAGCATGCATCTAAGACTAAACTATCAATCCGTACACATCAAACATCCAATGGATTTAGTGTAAAGACGTCATAAACAGTCGGAGAAAAACATGACCTTGTGCAATGCTAAGTTACAGGTATCGACAGGTTGTAGATCCATAAATATGTATATGTATATAACATATTAGTAATATTTAGTTTCCTTTCAATTTTCTGATAACAAAATCAATATTTTTAAGAATTGAATGCTTCTTTTTGTAAATTTATTGGGGTATAAAAGCGTTGACCGAAGTACATTTTGTATGAAGCGCGGAAGCGCTTCATTCTAAAAATGTACGCACGGTCAACGCTTTTACAACCCTATAAAGTTACAAAAAGAAGCATTCAATACTTATAATTACATTTTTTAGCTATGATCACGAAAACACGAATTTTATATATTTTATTATTTAATTCACCTGTGCACTTTATTGTTGGAGCACGTGTTATCATGAATGAAAAGTTATTGAGCATTACAACTGCTTACGGAATAACACGTGATGTGCAGTTAGCCAATCAGAATAAAATATTATAATGAAACATACATCTAATGTAATTATATACCAATAAAAACAATATTCAATGATCTTATTACAGTGTTTAATTGGTTACCTTTAAGAATAAGTTTATTTAAAGGAGCAATAAGTTTACAAGGATCATTTCTACATTTCCGGACACGGAGTCTTATGTAGACGAAACGCGCGTCTGGCGTACTAAATTATAATCCTGGTACCTTTGATAACTTTTAACAACATTTCTGTAAAAATAAAGATGTGCTATCTCATTTGAAATAAGTTTTCTACAGGTACAACCAAACTTCAAAACCAAATCTTTATATCTATGGAAAAATTTAGTAAAGTCGACACTTAAATTCGTAAATGAGAATTGAGTATTCAAATATCTACGAAGACATTCAACATTTAAAGCAGATCATGTTTAAGGTTAAAGTCTTCAGTTTTCATTTTTTGGATGAACATACGATTTTTGAAATAATAAAACTTGCCATAAGAACATTTAATTTTCGCGTTTTTGCCTGAAATCCATGGTTTTGAAGAAAACAACACTCTAAGTGTAAAACCAATTTGGCAATTATTTACTTTGGTACAGTGTATCTGTTCCGGACCATATGAGTATTTGGACCATACGCGCATGGTCATGACCATATGCGTATACTCATATGGCCCGACCGTACGCGTATGGTCAAACCATATGAGTATATAATACTCGTTTGGTAATTAACGAGCCGGACCATATGAGTATTTGGACTATATAGAGTTTTTTTTTTCAAATATACATTACAGATGTTTCAATTATACAATAAACTTTATCTAAACAAACCAAAGACGGTAACATGAAAATGTGATAAATTTATAATTCAAAGGCTACATATAAATTTAATATTGATGCCACAGTTAGGTGTCATCGCCAATTGCATGTAAGCTAAGGGTGAAATTTATTTCCACACGATACCATAGCTTTTTTTGCATTTGCACGTTTTGGTTGTGCACGATCCTTTTCGGTTTACCTTTTGTTTGCGAGTAAATAGCTAGACTTCTTAGATGCTGTGGTGCAGTGATATCGAAGTCATTCCGATGTATCTAGAAGCTCTAGATATCAAATATCGTTACATGACTGCAGTACACCATATTCACCAGACAACTTAAATAAAACATAGTCCTTGTCGGTGACGTACTATGTAACAGTTCATTACAGACATTTTTGGAAGTTATCTTTTAAAGTCGACATATTAATATTGCCTTTTACTCGATGTATAAAATTTGTTTATTGTTTTAATTAGTGAGTAAAATTAACTATGTGAAACTGCTAATTTTTTATTTAGTTAATATTTTTATTATAATATTATAATGAAATGACTATTATGATAGCGCATTTTTAATGACGTGACAACTATAACGGTCTTACCATATGAAGAGTTTAAAAGTATTAAAAGTAAACGTGTAACATACTGTTAATTACCCCGACTATACGTGTATGGTGGGACTATATGAGTATATACCCATATGGTCCAAATACTCGTAGCGGCCGGAACATTATGATATTTGATACCCATATGGGCCGGAACAAATTAAAATTTAAAACTGCATATTAACCATGCTGATTTGCGCTGCTGGTGTAATTCTATTGATTTCTGCATTAATGTAGACAGTTAAATATCTTTATTGTTCACTATATTCAAAAGGGGCATTAGGTACGAGATAAAGGAAATTTAGATATTAAGATTTTTGTTTTTGCTCAACCATTTTTGAAAGTGATATAGTGAAATAATGAATTGCTTTTATCGGCCAATTTGGTTCATTTTTGTCAAAGTCAAGAAACATTGCTCATGAACCTCACTGAATCCATATGCATGCGACCTTCAATTTATCTCCTTTAGGATGATCGCTACTCTGTATGAAATAAAAAAAATAAAAGACCGTAATAAATTGACAATGGTGCGGGAATTTCTCGCTGCATTTAAGGCCTGTTGGTGACCTTCTGCTGTTGTCTGTTCTATGGTCTCTTTGACACATTCCCCATTTCATTCTCATTTTGTAATATATAAATATAAAGGAACCGAAAGAGCAGAAACAATATAACAGTCTGTGTGTTTGTTTTCAAGGTATGAGCCATTGAATATTTGGCGGGAAATAATTCTCTCTAGACTTTTCATACATTTCACATTGGCACCCTATTTCTTAAAAATCATTATTAAAAATAACAAGGATTTTAAAGCATTTTGAATTATGGCTTCTTGAACTATGTGATATAAATATGAAAAGAAAAGTAGGGGTTAGTAAAGATTTGTTTTTTAATGGCATTACATGAACAAAACAGAGGATTCCAAGTATCTTGCAAAGATTAAAAAAGACATTAAGAGGTGGAAACACCCTTAATTGGAAATGGGTTACGCATGGATTCGGCTATCAAACGAAAAATAATTTTAAAATGAAAGTGAACATACATGTACATTT
The DNA here is from genome assembly GCA_019925275.1 of Mytilus edulis. Lineage (NCBI taxonomy): Eukaryota > Metazoa > Mollusca > Bivalvia > Mytilida > Mytilidae > Mytilus > Mytilus edulis. The sequence goes on from CM034350.1 coordinate 24,079,362, forward strand.
ATTGTAGATGAAACATTTGGTTGACTGACTCGATTCACAAAAAAATCTAGTCCAAATGATTATGACGTCTTAGAAGGCTATTTTACATTTTTGCTTTGGCGCCTCCCTGCGACGTCATAATGCTGAAGCCACCATTTTCGGTTGGATGTTGAGAGCATATTTTGCTCTCAACTTTGAGACCCAATTTTAGCCATAAAATTTTCATTGAAGGCTAAAATTTATTGCATATATAAAAATTCTAACCTATTATGTGTTTGTTTGTGCAAAATATTTCCAATTAATCCCAACAGTAATAATAAAATTAAAATTCCATCCGAGGCGGGAACTTGTCGACGGATTTTTTAAAACGTTTATCTGATTTCTTTTTAGAAGATTATAAAATAATTTTTGCACCAAACTCGGTAAAATTTGACAGACCCGAATTTCCGGAACCCTTGATTTATATTATCCGAAAAGTCAGGTCCGTAACATTTTACCGAGTTTGGTTCAAAAATATATTTTATACTCTCAAAATGAAGCATCTTTGGGATAAATCAGCAAATTCCCTCACAAAGTCCAACTGAAAATATGAGTTCGGCGTTATGAAGTCGATGTAAGGCGTCAAAGAAAAAAATATAATAGCCTTTCAAGATATCATAATTATTTGGACTAAAAAAATCATTCTTATACAGGTAAAAACGATGATAAACTTTCTTTTTCGTCCTAGAATATGAAATTGAACAGATCTAGAAAAAATTCAAATTGCACGTGATCGTTATTAGTTTATATTTGCTATGTTTATATCTGGGGATATCACCGTTTGCTGTCTTCGGAGGTCATCTCGACTGTTACCTATATAGCGTCCAGACTGAGATACACACGAAATGAAGATACATATTATCGAGTGCATGCATTGTTAATTGTTTGTTTTAAACTTTTTGTAAACTGGACATATGTTTAATATATAAAAAGAAGATGTGGTATGATTGCCAATGAGACAACCGTCCACAAGAGACCAAATGACACAAAAATTAAGTATGTTATAAAATAAATATAAGAATTCGGGTCAGCTAATGACCCTTTAATGTTATATATATATTGATTCTAGTTTCAGTGAATTAATGTCCAACCTTTGTTCAATATTTGTAGTATGTTTCTTATTTCCACAGTTCATATTATGCTATATGTTTCTGTGTTTGAGATTCGACATACTCTAAAGACAGAATATCATTACCTGAAAGGTAGCTGAGTATGTTGTATGTTTTTGATAAATGGCATCATATGCATCTGCGAAGCATGTTTTATTCATAATTAGTAAATAAACATTGTCGGTTTGACATATTCCCCAATTCCAATCTCAATTTTACTAATTAACACCTTTTATGTAAACTATACATTATGGGTTTTGCTCATTGATTACGATCGTACGTTGACAAGTAACTGCTTGCATCTACGTCATTTGGAAAGTTAACTCATTGGTATTCATTGAAAATATTTAAATTTGATAATGATAATTATATTTGTTCTTGAGGTTTGTATTTCCAAATTTATAAAGTTTGTACAATGCAAATATTATAATAATCGAATTATTATGGTTTCAAGAAGGACAAACTAAGATGTAAATAGTCCATAGCTAAGAAACATCGATGGTCTTATCGTATCGAAACTTTTGCACATACCATCATGATTTGATTGATTATATTTTGTGATACATATCACATCATAATAATTTTCTTTTTGATAGGCACGATTTTCCTTTTCTCGCTTGCGAAAGCGCTTATTCGATTCTTTATAACAAATTTTAACTTGCCACATCCAACACAACTTGCGTCACTAGTTAAGCAAGAGCGAATCAAAATTTATTTTTTTGAACAACTTTATCCGTTTTGTTAGATGTTTTTCCCCGTCGATCTTAGTTTTTCTGTGTTTGGTCGACTTATTGTTACGATCGTTCCTTTTTTCGATTCAACACTTGGATAAAAATCAAATTAAGAAATTCTTGGTTATTATTTAATTTGTCGACATCTTTAAAAAAGGAATCATTGAATATGTTCTGATTATGACTGCAATATTATTCACTGTATTCAATCCCATTTTTATTTATAGGCAGTCTACTCATAACTGTGTAAGTTGATAAAAAAAACTAATTACATGTCTTTTCTACATATAAATATTTTAATCAAATTTAATCGTTTTATATTAGTAGAGGTGAATGGAAATGGTTTGGATACTTTAGGAAAGGATTTTAAGATACAGTTTTATGATGCCGATGGTAATTACACTGATACTGGGTTTGTCGAATATTCAGACAACAGTTCGCGTAAGTTTTATTAAAAGAAAAATAGAGACATTATATTAGGTAACACAGCACTTTTGTTATGCAGTTTCGTTAATGTAACATAAAACATGGTGGATTTATTTTCTTTTCTTACATTTGGACGCCGACATTGAACCGCTTACACTACTGTAGGTTTTTTCAAGTTATCCTCCTTAGGTTATGTTTTATTCATACATCTAATAGCACGGACGTCTGATTATATAACTACATAGTTATAAATAATGTAAATTTAAGCTACATGTATGCACATATATCCCATATCCTTTGATTTTTCCTAATATATATATAAGAAGATATTGTATGAGTGCAAATGAGACGACTCTCCATCCAAGGGATAATTTGATACAGAAAAAAATATCAAAGTGAGGTCTGCAACATGGAGCCTTTGCTGAAACCGAACAGCAAGCTATTAAGCTACAATAATATAATAATAAGTAATTATTTATTTAATTTAAGAACAACAACTAGTTTTTTTAAATGAAATGAATGCTTTTAATGTTCGTCGTGTATTCAATTCCTATAGGGAAAGGTTGAATATAAAGTATTTTACATGCATATATGATGTTGAAAATGTACGTACATGTTTTTCTTAACAGCATTTATACTTTGTATCAGCTAGTTGAAAAGAGTAACAGTTATGTATCAAGTAGCCATTTGAAAGCTGCAATATATCAAAGAATTAACATTTGTAGGGCCATGTAAAGGAAAAAAATGTGCGACTAGTATCTAGATTGACTTACTTTGAATTGAATGCGAACAATCATGAATTTCTTTGTAAGAAAAGAAGCTCCTGTCGATTATCAACCGGTTGTACATGTACTATCATGTTCTTTGAGATCAAATTGAATTAAGTATAAGCAAACATCACAAACGGATTAGAGTCATGCTTTGGTCTACTTTCGATATTTTAAGTCACCCCTTGGCTGTTAAAATATCCCTAAATCGAACATAGAAAATGTTATCTGAAAGTTACAAAAAAATTGATTCACACTTAAATGAAAAAATCAAAATAAAATCCCCCCAAACCAATAACAAATAAGAAAGCTAAACTAACTGCAGACTTGCTATTATACATTTAGCTATATAAATGTAGTTAACTTATTGATTATGAAAAACAATCAAATCTTTGCATTCATGGCAACTGTACGCACATTTGGTTTTTTATCTACTAACACAACCCTAACTTTTCACTATCAGAGAAGCACAGAAGAGCAAGTTTAAGGCCAGGAAACGCCACTTCAACTGATAGTTGTGATCATGTTCGAGGAGTTCCGAGGGAATTGAGAAGCTCGTCAGTTATGAAGCCGCACGGAATAGCGATATTTTACCAGAAATATACAGAAGCATATGGCATACCAATTTTATGTGAGTCATTTTGAGACTGACTCAGTTTCTATATAGTGCGCTAAGTATATTTACATTGTTCAAATATGGCATGCACAACTTTATATAATATATCATTAGCTAAAGGAAAAGTTATCTGAATTCATTGTTTAAAACGTTGATTCACTGAAAAAGATTTGTTTTATTTGCTCCTAATTGTACAAATACTAGTACTATTAACCCTTGTCATGCGAGGGTCGTAATATTACGGCAGTACCAAGACCACCGTTATTTGGTATCAATTGCGCTCTATACATTTGACGTCATCGTAATGCCATTTAATTCGTAGTATATGCATTTTTTCTCAATATGACACTTTTGATTGTTATATTTCTCAATTTTAATATTCATTTTGAGCTCAAATACGAACTTCAAAAATTGAAATTGGACAAAATTGGGTTTCTTTGAGGGGTTGGCTTACCTTCGAGGTCTGAAAAACGGAGTTATGAGGACGGAAACCTTGACAAATACTGTTAACCTAAAGGCATATAACAACTGATCGTGTTTTATTATCAAAATACGTCAAGGAAACGACTACTTCCAGTTGCAAGTCCAGTTAAAGTGCAAAATCGGAAAAAAATCGGATTTTTTTAAAAGTCTTTAGACTGATGAACCAAGACCAGTTTCACTCCGACCTAACAACTGTTGTGATAAACTGGGTCCACTCTACATGTAAACTACAGTTGGATGCATTTATAAGCATCTCTTGGACTTTGAGGTCGAGAAAAAAACGTCAAAATTGACGCTTTTTTTCCCAGAGGACTAACTAACAAATTCCCGCCCACCCTTGGTGCTATTATCGTCTAATTATTTCTGTTTCGTTAATGTCGTAGAATTAGATGAGTCCTTTAGTTTAAAGTTTTTGCATTAAATATACTTAAAACTTTAAAAGTTAGCATCTACAATGAGACTCTCAAACCATCACTGTTCTCTATACTTGGCGCTATGGTATTTTATCATTTACAGATGCAGTTGCATTGACAATGTACTACGACAAATTTTGTTATGTTGTTTCATCAAATATTGAATGATTACTTAATGTAGCTCCTGCTTTAAGTTAAGCTGATCACCGATTTTTTTTTTTTTGTATTTTTTTTCTCGGCAAAAGAGAACACATAAAAAATATAGTAAAAAACATTGGTCTTAAAAAAAGAAATTATTTATAAAAAAAGAAGATGTGGTATGATTGCCAATGAGACAACACTCTACAAGAGACCAAAATGACACAGCAATTAACAGTGTATCAATATAATATATTGCAGCATCCTGGAATGTAAATGACGATGCCTTGAGGAGAGCTTGTTATATAACACGGTTTCTTTTTGCTGATAATCATGCCGTGCGAAACTCCTTTTACCAGAGATCTGGACGTTCAGCTGTAATAGGAGTACATGAAGGTACAACTAGTATACCGGAATACAGTCATATGGATCCCTCTTTCTCGGACAATAGATCACGCGGACTTGGGGCTACTGATTCTGCACCAGTTTCTACAGGTGCTGAAGAAAATTTGTTGTGTTTGCAAAATGATCGTTATAGTGAAGATATATATTTACACGAATTTGCTCATGGAGTGGCAAATCTTGGTGCTAGATATGGTATAAGTGGTTGGTTTCAAAGATTAGAAAATCAGTATAAAATTGCAAAACAACAGGGTCTTCTGGAGCATAATTATGCTATTAGTAGTAGTGTTGAGTATTTCGTAAGTATTGTTCTAGCTTTATATTCAACCTTTCTCCTCAACCGGTACGATTAAAAGCTTGTATATTGCTGAAGACAATTACTAGCTTCTAACTACCAATCCAGTTTCTTATGTCGGTATCTTGTTGTCTCTTTGGCGTTTCCCCCTCAAAATGTTTCATTAAGAAAGATTCTCTATCCATCCAAAACCCATTCCTTCAACAGAATTTCCGGTCGTTTTTCAGATTTCAGAGAGAGAAAACTTTAGTCAGAGTACAGAGTATCTTATGGGTTAATTAAGCAATGTTCGAACAATATGTTTGAGAGATTAAAATACACTTATGTTACACTAAATACGTATCAATTTTCAACTGAATACGAATCACTGCTACACAATTAACAATCAATCTAGTTGAACAAATAAGGGTAAATTAATGATTGATAATCAGTGTATATATCCTAAGAATATAAATTACATTGATGCAATTTACCAGGCACTAACATGTCATTTAAAGGACATCTTAAGCTTTCTATTAATCATTTAGTTTAAGAAGATATTTATAAACCTATGCCATACAATCAGTTTTCTTCAAACATATATATATATATAAAAGCATCATCTTGTTCATGGATGAACATATTTATGTAAGAGATAGAGAACAGCAAAATAAGCTATACTTTGTTATCAATAATTTTTAGAAGTGTCTTATGATATACGACATACACATTCTTCTTGTATTTTTTCTCTATACACATGTTATTCTAATTAACCAGGCTGCAGGCGTGCAAAGCTACTTTAATGCAACTGACTACAGTACAACACCAAATAGGACGATAAGCACAAAAGACAAGCTACGAACATATGATCCTGCACTCTATCAGCTGATTGAAGAAGTCTGGCCCTGTCATAATATTTACCTCAAAAGATGTGTTGCAAGTAGAGGTAATTAATGATGTCTGCCTTACAGAAGATTTTTAATTATTCGTTTCCAAATAGTTAAACACTTATCTAATGCCTCTGGATAGCTTTGACAGATATAATATAATCTGTCCTATTAGTACTATATATAGGAAACACAATAATGTGCTTAGAAATGCTGATTCATAATAATATCAAATGCATCGTTTTGAAGCTAGAAAATGCATTTAATTATGCGATAACCCTTTAATCATGAACATGAAACATATATTTTTTTTTGTGAAATTTGGGATCAGTCGAAGATGTGTTTTTTTTTACTTTCTCATGTCCATACAAAAGGGTGATAGACTATTAGTAAATACTTTATTTGTATTTTTTTTTTATTTCTAATATTAAGAATTGTCTACCTCAGGAAAGGGTACCTTAGCTGTATTTGCCAAAAAAAACTTTCGAAGTTTTTGGGTTTTCAATGCACTTCAACTTCGAAGTACTCAATCCGACCTTAAACTTTTATGATTAAAGCGTCGCTATTGGGTCAGACGAGTGTCTGGCATACATCATTTTATTTTAGAATCTCTGACGAGTATTTTTGATTTTGAGATAACACCTTTCAAACAATTTCTGAATGATGCAGGTTATCCCTTAAACAGTTTAAGTCAGTTCTAACATAGAATAAATGGCAAGCTCTTACTTAGTCCTCAATTCTCTTTAACTTTGTAATTGTTTGGCTTTATAACTTTTTGATCTGATGGGTCTTTTGTAGACGAAACGAGCGTCTTGCGTATTAAATTATAATCCTTGTACCTTTGATAACTATTTACACCAACTGGTTCGATGCCACTGCTGGTGGACTTTTCGTCCCCGCGGGTATCACCCGTGAGCCCATTAGTCACCACTGCTTCTGACAGTCTGTTCTCTATAACAGTTTTAGATCAAAGTTCTATCTTTTTAAATTAATTAATTTTCTCTTAATTTAAAACAAAAATGACTGGCTTTATTATTTCAAACAAATTTTTCTGTTAGTCTGTTATATTGATTTACTTTTCATGAATTTAGTGATATACTTTATATGATTTTCAATACTTGTTTTACGCTTTATTGTGTTACCAAATGTTTCTATTTTGTTTTCTTTCTGTAGAGGGGAATGTAAAAGATGTTATCCCAACTGCATAATAAATCCTGTAACGTTCAAGAAATCCGAGGTTGACTTTAGATTTGCATATTAACCATTCTTTACGGAGATTAAGAAAACAAGGAAAGACACGGAGCACAAAGACAACAACTCAACCGAAGGGCAGAAAAAGCCCAAAATATTTGTCAACGCAGCTAGACAATTCAACACTCAATGCCATAAACATTAATGAATACTAGCGCAACGAAATAAAAGCCACACTAAACTCCGTTATATACAAATTCACAAAATTGAAAAACAAAACAAACAGGACATAACTAACAATATTAGTTGTCTTGGTGTAATCAGCGGTGTACAGAATTTTACACCGTTGTTGAAAATTCAGTCACCCTGAGGTGCAGCGAATTGTAGAATTTTCACAAGGTGTAAATTCCGTTACACCATGATTACATCAAGATGACGATTTATTTCTTTACTATTTTGAAACAGATGTAAAATTGTAAATGGATGGGAATATTTTTCAATGTCTTTGCTGCACATGTAAAAAATTTTTAACTTTAATTCTAGTAAAATCAGAAAATTTTTTTTTCTTTTTTAGTTTTCCTAAAAAATTTAATATCTGTATAAAAATTTTGATTTTTTTTTTTTTTTGAAGCATTTTGATATTATTATATTATTATTTTTATTTTTTTTAATTTAATTTTTTTTCTTTATTTTTGCAAAATTTTTTTTTTTAAATTTTTTGGCAAAATTTTATTTATCCCGTGGTGAACAAGGGAGGGCGGGGTAGTCAACCAATCAGATTGCAGTATTTTTTTCTGCATAAGAAATAAATATATTTATTTTCCTTTTTATGCCCAACTTACAATCCACCTTCGATATTAGAGGGGCATCATGTTTTCTGGTCTGTGCGTGTGTTCGTTCATTCGTCCGTTTGTCCCGCTTGAGGTTGAAGTTTTTGGTCAAGGTAGGTTTTGATGAAGTTGAAGTTCAATCAACTTGAACCTTCGTATACATGTTTCTTATGATATGATATTTCTAATTTTGAGTTAGAGTTTTTACCCAAATTGCACGTGCACTGAACATAGAAAATGATAGTGCGAGTGGGGCATCCGTGTACTGGGGAAACATTCTTGTTTTAATGTTTAAACTGATTACCTGATGGGTATGTTGTCTTGGAATTTACCAGTCTTAAAAAAATATAAGATATTGTTTTTTTAAGATCTAAATATTGAAAACAATGTATTGTATTTAAATTATATTTGGGTATTTTTCTGTTTTTCAATAACATATATACGTAAGTCTTAGAGAACCCAATCTTGTAAACATTAAATGAATGTCCTAGAAAAGACTATGCGTACGACCTTAAAAAAGTAACATAAACATAATCGTATTACATGTATGTTTCATTTAATAAAAGAATAAAAATTACGAGGCATTCCTTAATTAGATTTTATTTCTCGGGTGCAATATTTATGACTGCACATCCAGTGCTTTACATGACAACGCCACGACAATGTATAGGAAAACAATCGAACAGATTGATAAACACTTTGTAAATAGTCAAACATGTAATTATTAATTCAATACTTGTTATTTTTTTTTAAATTGTATAGGGCTGTAAAAGCGTCGATCGTTCGCAAATGTTTAACAGTTAAAAGCGCGTACGTTGTTGCTTCATACACAATGTGCCTCGGTCAAATATTTAGCACCACAATAAAATAATATAAAAATGGCTTTCCATTCACTTCAGTAATGCAAATCACAATATGAAGTATTTACTTGGATATTTTTGTATTTCAACTTAAACTATTTACATCTCATTTTGCAGCACAAGAACAACAGCAGAATATACATACAAACTGTCAGGGTATGTTCAAATTAGAAGATTTTCAATCACTTGTAATGAGGAGCGAAACCAAATATTGTTACTAGGCTAACGAAAGCGCAGATCGCTCAAAAATGCAAGCTACTGTACACTATAGAAACTTTCCCTTTGCGATTTACATAATTTCAAAAGACCAATATGAAAATTATTTCCATATGTATTTTAATCTTTAGAAGCTTCAAACTGAATACATTTCCTTTTCTGAAGTAATCGGTACCTCGATCTTTGTTTCTGGTACTAGATGGTAGCATTTTATCTCCGACTTTAATATACGCTGATGTCTAACATTCCTAAATGACATTTACCAAAATATCATTGCAAATTTGTAAGACACACGGCTTCAGCTACGTGTAGTACCACTGTCAGATTTTGCTAAGATACGGTGTGCATATATTATAACTTATATAATATCGAGATGAACATTTTCACCTCTCTGCTGCACAAGTCTCATTAACTAAAATTGGTATGATAGCATGATGAAGGTACAATGAGGCATGCATGGATTTCAAATTTTACATTAAAACAAAATAAAAACTCGTATGTACACTGTGGCCTGAGTATCTTTAAAAGGCAAAATGGGTCAAGGAATTCTTTTTAAAAATAATGATGATTTTCTTCATTTCTTATGATATTTTAAAAGCGTTATGATTTAAACACGAATTTTACAGAACTGGGTAAAAAAAATAATGATGTGCTACATTTTTAATGTATTTAATATGTTGCACCCTTCTCAGAATTTACTTATGAATTATGAATACTACTTTTTGTTAATTCATTGGAGTGTAAAAGCGTAAACCAGAGTACATTTTTCATAAAGCGCGGAAGTACTGCATTCTAAAAATGTGCGTACGATCAACCCCATGAAATTACTAAAAGAAGCATTTAATACTTATAATTACATTTTTCTCTATGACAATGGAAAATCGATTTTTAATATTTCTTTTTGTACACTTTTTTTGTGATAGCATTTGTCATTTTGAATTATAAACTTCATTAGGCTATGAAGGTGAATTCTAGTATGACGAACAAGCGTTGTTATCCAATCAAGATAGCGGATTCTTCTGAAATATACATGTTATGTAGTTATAAGTAACATTACACTCGTCTGGCGTACCTAATTATTAACCTGGTAACTTTGATGAGGATTTTGTTTACATTTACTTCTAGGTTGTAAAGACAGTCATCCAAACTGTCATTTTTGGGCAACTACTGGAGAATGTTCAAAGAGCCCAGAATATATGCTTTTAAACTGCAAACACAGCTGTAATAAATGCAGCGAACAAGGTGCTATATTTTTCAACATATTACTTTTCAAATGCCTTGATAATTTTTATAACTTATGTATTATAGGAGTGTAAAAAATGTCTCAATCGTTTTTAATGTACTATAATCCGTGTGGATTTTAAAGAAATGATCGAACTCAAGTTTTCATAAAGAAAGAAAACCGCATTTAATGTTAAATAAAAAATGTAACATGTATCAAATAAGGAGATGTGGTATGTTTTGCTATGAGTAATCTATCCATCAGAGTCAACATGACGTGCATGTATGCAACTATAGGTAAATGTGTAAGTTTTTCAACTGCTGACGGAGGACATATTTTAAACTTTAGCTCTCGACAAATAAGTTGAAGATCTACTTGGTAAAGCAAAGACACGACTGACACTTTACCATTCCCTTGTAACCCTCTATAACAATCTGACCATGTGATAGGTTTGCCAATGCGATCACACTTCATCATACACCAAATAACGTTGAAATTAACAACTATCGGTCACCAAACGCCCTTCAACAATTAGAACCCAATGCTGCATAATAAAACAAAATCACAAAGGGCACAGGAGAGTAAATAAAAAATATGATAATTGCACGGTCGTTGCAAGTACAAACTGAATTAGTGTAAGCTACCTTCCTCTTGCCTTAATTACCTAATGTATGTAACAGTCACTTCATTTAATTTGTTAACATGCCTGAAAGTTATATTTATATTTGAGTCAAAATTTTACGAAGATTTTTACTTTTTTGGTTTTCAAAACTTACATTAGTAAATTTCAACAAAAATCATGGAAGAGGGTTTAAACCGCACGATTTCTTGTGGTTGTATATGTTGGTTTTTTTTTGTGTAGTTTTATCAAAATGAATCAAAATTAGGATATGTTATCTCGAAATTTCAATGTCTAAGCTGTTACTTTTTTTCACTTTTCTTTATTGCTTTAATTTCAGGTGGCACTTTATGTACTGACAGCAATCTGCTTTGTCACGATTGGGCTGCACGTGGAGAATGTAATAGAAACCCAGATTATATGCATGAATCTTGCAAAAAGAGCTGCAACCGTTGTTAAGTGAAATATAAATCTAATAAACTACAAATGTATTGCACTATCTTAATTTTTCTGAGTAAACTAAATATTGATCATGTTTGTAAAAAGAAGCTGGTTTGTCATAACAGTATCATTTGATTGTTTTCAAATCCATTTGGCTGACCAAATATTTGGTCCACGGTGATTATAATGTCAGAAATGTGACTTGAACATTGAAAGTTGTATAACTTTACGTTATATGTATCTTTAACTACAAAATTACAAAAAAGGAAAGAAATGAGGATTAATCATTTGAATAGCTGAAAATTAAGTTTATCTTCGAAAATGAATCCACATCAAATGCAATTGAAGTGTAAAAAAACAAGGATATTTTTCCGTGCGTTTAATAACATGAAATAATCGTCATTGATTGCATGTGCAAGGAGTGCATGTGCAAATACTCCATGATGATTATTTCATGTTTTATATATTTAAGACTAAAAGTTTGGAAACTAAAGATTTAAATGAAAGACGACAGTAGTATACGGCTGTTCCATAGTAATAAATCGATAAAGCGAAAATTAATCCGGGTCACAAACAAAAACCGAGGAAAACATATGAACTACAAGAGGGATCAATAGAAACACTGAACTACACAAAATCGCCATACTATGTAGACATTGACTAACTGAAACAACTGCCATATTCCTGACTTGGTACAGGACTTTTTAAGAAAGAAATGGTCGTTTGCATCTGGTTTTATGGCTTGCCAAACGTTATATAACAATGTTAACGCTATTTATTTGACAAGAATTCAGTAAAAAAATACACGCAAGAACACACAGGACAGCGAACTGCATAAAAAATAATATAATAGTATATTTTAACATGTAAACCATTGTATAATAATGAACGCCTCCCATGTATTTACTACAGTATACCAGGACACGACACACGAATAATAAACTATGTCACACGAATGTATCAGCGCCACAAACAAGACGTATTTTTGTGACGTTTATATGATCACTCGTAAATTTCTAAAAATAGAATAGATTTGTTTAACTGTAGACCAATACAAGACTATAAAATTGAGATTGAGTTTGTAATAGTGTTATTTTATATGTATCTAACCATGACAGGAATATTAAACGTTTATAAGCATTGCTTAATACTACATGACATTTAAAAACTCTTAAAATAACATTAATTTAAGTTTTGAATATATAATATACATGAATACAGCATTTGTTTCCTTTTCCTGTTCTGGTAATTCATGATATTAATTGGTTGAAATGCACTGAAATTTATAATTAAGGGTAGAAAACTTCATAATTTGCTATTGTAACCAACCTTTGTCAAATTACCAGACACGAAGAAACAAAAGACCTACTATGTATAACTCAGGATGAGGATACCTTAAGATTGGGTGGGTAGGTCGGAGTTTTTTTTCGGGCTTGTTATAAATAAAGGCAACAGTAGTATACCGCTGTTCGAAATTCATAAATCGATAGAGAAAAAAGCGAATCCGGGTTATACACTTTCTGAGGGAATTGCATCAAATATAAGAGAACTACGACACAGCAGAAACACAACATTAAAATGTAACACACACAGAAACGAACTATAATATAACAATGGCCATTTTTCTGACTTGGTACAGGACATGTTTTAAAGAAACAAATGGTGATTTGAACCTGGTTTTGTGGCATGCCAGGCCTCCTGCTTTAATGGCAATGTCAATTATAAAATTAAGAAGACAACATTACATGACAGGACTACAATACAAATAATGGGATAAAATTTCTCTTAAATGTCTGATACTTAAAAGACTAGCACATAAGTTCAAGATTGTTTTAGTATTATCTTAAATGTAATAAGGCCTTTTTTGTTCTAAAACAAACGTTTCAGTTAATAATCGAATTCAAGCTGTTTATTATCACTTCTGAAATACCAAAGACATTTAACTATCTATCTATGTTATGCACAACGCAATAAAATATATCAAATAGTCTGTCCTCCGAATTGAATGGGACGATCTGTCACTACATGATAGTACGGGTTGGTAAAGCCTTTCCTCATAGTGGGACAGTCTATCACTTCCAGCATTGCAGGGGACAGCCCGACCTCCGAGTGGGACAGTCTGTTCTAACAACTTCCTATATAAGGCCAATGTATATCCCTTCTATGTAACTTATATTTAAGTAACATGCCTTTGCTTGTAAACTGGGACGCATGTAGAGATTGCTAAGGTGACAAATACGAAGAATCGTATTGTAACGATACATATTGAACGCGAGAAAGCGTTATACATATTCAGAATTTTTTCGGGAAAGTTAGTGGTCGGGTCGAAGGTTGTAGGGTTGTTTGTTAGGGATTCTCATGTTGTGTAAGGGCAACATTTAGGGAACACCCCTATCTATTGTATTTTCCCTGTAGTATATAAGCGGATGAAGAATATCATTCGGGTTCTGTCAATGTTCTTACATTTAAAATTATAAAACAGAATCTATTTCGGTACAGAAGCTGGAATTTACTCAATTACACTATCAGCCATCCATACTGACCTTTTTCTCTCACGACGATCATTGCCCTCCTCTATCCTCACTGATGCACGCTGTCTTTTCGTTGGGGTTTCTTTCTTGCAAAATTATCGCAACAAGCGACATATGCTTTAACGTTGGATTGAAAACCAGGCAAATAGTAAGACTGACGTATAGTCTCTCCAGTTTCATGCACACCTAAGTGACCAGTATACTTTGTGTTATGACAGAATTGTAAAAACTGATTACGTTCTAACATTGGAATTACCGCTTGTAATTTCACAACGTTCCGTTCAGTGTCATCGCAGCGTATAACTAATATATTCACTTGGAGCTCTTAACAATTAAACTGACCCCAGTACTACCTTATAAGAAATCCTTTACCGGATACTTCATTGTATATTGGCCTTTGAACATCTGTCAGCCATTGTCTAACTTGTTTAATGTCTGAGTCATTGATTGTAGTTCTGGTAGGGTCAAATCTTTGCCATTGACTGGTTACGATTTTGACTCGACTATATTCTTTCTTAAAAAAACCCAGATGTGGTATGATAGCTAAGTAGACAACTGTCCACCACAGACTAAATGACATAGAAGTTTATCTCTTTGCGAAAGTCGCAAAAATAAATCGCTTGCGAAAATAAGTTGGTTTACAGTAATAGCTATGAAAATGCCAGGACATGGCATACGAGATAACTACCGACCTGTAGTCTGCTCAAAACTAAAAAAATGATATCAATTAATAAACGCCAACAACGGAAAGGCTTCTGACATGGGGCTGGCATATATAGCATATGGTGGGGTAACACATTTCTGCAAGCCTCATTCTATCCACTAACCTGTTACAGTGGTGTTAAAACACAACATATTAACAAATCATTAAAATCAATAAAAAAGCTCGTCAAATCGACATAAAACAAAACTTTTATGACTTTATAACAATTAACAAAAACAAAGCATGCATTCACTAATAACATTATCACCAGGACACATCTAATTGATGTAGTATAAAGACATTGTGTTTACACTTTATCGTATGTACAACAAAGGTAGAATTGTAAAATATTAATAACCCTGACAAGGACCGTTTATAAGAGATGTCATCGGCAGTAGATGCAGTATGGCTCAATTTAGCAAAATAACATTGATTATGAATTATTCACTTGCAAGTAAATAATTCGACCTCATTGAATCCGTATGTGAACTTCAATTGAGATTGATAACACGTGAGTTGTATGTGTAAAGTTATTTAAAGGAAAAGAATGTCATTGAAAGTGAAACAAAGGTAAATGATTTGATTGACTGATGCGATCCACCAAAAGTTCATTTTTATACAGGTAAAAACGATGATAAATATGAATTTTTCATCTATAATATGAAATTAAATAGACCTAAAAAAAAATCCAATAGCACAAGTTTGCTTAATCTATTTATATTTATATTTACATCGCTTATATGGTCATCGGATGTCTTTAGAGGTAAACTCGATAGTTAATTAGATGGCGTCTAGATTAAAATACACACGAAACGAAGCTTTCCCCGAGCCCTATTAATTGTTGTTATTTTAGACTTTTAAAAGTATGAATAAATGTTTTACATTGTTATAAATCAAATATGAAAATTTGATTAAAATCGGTGATCATGAATTTGACAGCTAGTGTCCTTTTAGCCATAAGAATTGTTTAAATATATGTATAATAATGTCTGATGTCGCTTCTTCAGGAATATTTAATTCGATGTGTCCATTTACGTAATTGGTGCGCCCTCATAGGAAATAAGTTGACTAATTTCTGGTCGTTTTAAAGAATTTTTTATATCTTTTATATATACGTATAAGAAATATATAAAGTTATACCAATATAAAAAAATTCAATAAGTACAAGTATCAATAAGTCTGTTCATGTATGTTATAAATCTAGTCCAAATAATAATGGCGTCTTGAAAGGCTATATTTTTTTTTCTTATACGCCTTACATCGCAGGAAAGCGTCAAAGTAAAAATTTAATTTAAATAGCCTTCCAAGACGTCATAATTATTTGGACTAGTTATATCCAGTTGTTTATACATTTCTTTATAGTTTGTATAATTTAACTTACATTTCTTGTAAAATTAAACATTACCTTTTTTTTAACGATTTCCGTTACACTATTTCGTATTACCCTTTTTCCCCCACATAGTGCAGGTGAACTGCATGCGAATGATAAATAATATTTCAGTATAAAAATATTTTTATAAATCTCTGTAGTAGGGAAAAGTGATCTTAATCGATAATATTGTACAGAAAAATGAAAAAAATCACCTATTTTATCTGATCCCAAGTTGTTTGTTCTTGGTTTATGTTTTTCAATATACTTATTTAGACGAAAAGAATGTCAACATTGAAAGTGAAACAAAGGTAAATGATTTGATTGACTGATGCGATCCACCAAAAGTTCATTTTTATACAGGTAAAAACGACCATTCTGTTAAAGAACAAATTCCTGGATATTTTGACAATAGTGAGCTACCTCTTATTTGTTATATTTACAAGAAATCTACCCGGAAATTTGTGTTTAATTATAGTCAACTGTGTAAAGATGTTAATATCAGTGAAAATACACCTACTTCATGTAATTGTAGTACCTCCGAATATATTTATGGACCCATTTCCCATGTTATAACAGGAGATCTTGACATCGTTCAAGATCGAGAGTTAAAATCATTCATCAGTAAAGGACCTGAATATCGTTCCCCGTCAATTATTAATTGGAATGAGTGTCGTAATATCATCCACGACTCTTTCCATACTTACTGTATGAAATTGATAAAACGGGAAAAATCTGACAAAAAATCTTTGGACTCTTTTTTAAATTCAGTAATGAAGATAGTTGATATACGTATTCAACATTTTAAAGAACATTTTACTATTAACAATAACCACAATAAACCTATTTAACATATCAAACATAAACTAAAAGAACTAGCCATGAAATTTGTTTTTGTCCCGGCCGATAAAGCTGCTAATAACTTTATTATTGTTTGACGTAAATTTTACATTGAGGTTCTGAAAAAGAAATCACCAATTCACCAACATTCCAACTGACTCCATTTTCAGAAAACGACATCTGTAACAAATATAAACTTTTAGCTACCGCTTTACAAGCAGAGCCAAATACAATGGAAGTCCAAACTATGTACTGGCTTCCACAGCTACGTACACAAAACACCTTACAAATACAGATTTATTTCGTCTTCAAACCATTGTTCCACTACTAAATTGTCTATTCTTCTTACCAGCACACTTGGTACAATTAAAAATCTGATAATAAATTGTTCAAATAAGGCCTTCGAAAATAGTGGAATTAATTACTTTTGGAGTGTCAAGAACTCGTTGGAAGTACTTGATAAATTGCATGCTTATATTGGTGATTTTGAATCTGTTCAAAGTTTTGATTTTTCTACCCTGTATACCACATTGCCTCACATTCTCATTAAGAAAAAATTCACACACCTAATTAAATGGGCATTTAAAAAGTCAGAATGTGAATATATATGTTCAAACTCTTTTAGGTTATTTTTTATTAGCAATAAACAAAAAAACTATGTCAATTGGACATGCTTTGATACTATATATGCCCTTGAATTTTTACTAGATGACATTTCTGTTCGCTTTGGGAATTCCGTATATCGTCAGATTATCGGAATTCCAATGGGACTAACTGTGCACCACTTATTGCGGGCCTATTTTTGTATTGCTATGAGTTACAATTTATGACAAAAGTAAGCAAAGACCCATCAAAACAACATCTGATAAACAAATTTAATAATACTTTTAGATATTTGGATGATATTTTGGCTCTCAATAATGACGACTTCAGTATGTATATTAAAGAAATTTATCCTGCTGAACTTACTTTAAATAAAGCTAATACTAACAATGACCACTGTCCTTTCCTCGATCTTGATATCTATATCACTAACGGAAAGCTGAATACTAAAATTTATGATAAAAGAGATGATTTTTCATTTCCTATCGTTAATTATCCATTTTTAGATGGTGACGTTCCCTTGTCACCATCTTACGGTGTTTATATATCTCAACTCGTACGATTCACTCGTGTATGTAACAATGTGTTTTAACGAGAGAAATGTATGTATTACTGAAAAATTATTACACCAGGGTTTTCGATATCACAAACTAGTCAAAACATTTACTAAATTTTATCATCGGTATAAGGACATCATTCGTAAATATAGCTCAACATGCAGATTTCTTATACGTTCAGTATTTCACATCCAATTTTTTATGGAAATATTCTTTATAAAGCACAAGGGTGTCAGTATTCACCTCAAAAACTAACAAAACCTTTGAATAGACTTATTAAGAATGGATATAGTTACGATACTGTTGTCAGGTCATTAAAGATTGCATATTTTGGCGTTAATATTGATTCACTTATAGGGTGTTTGCATCGGAACTAAACACATTTATTCAAAAACCAATGTTGGCATGACACGGGTTATGTTCTTCTCATATATGTTATGATGGTATGATACTAAACCCTTAACAGGAAGAATTGTGCCTGATGTTCATATGATGAAATCATAATCATCCAGTCAGTTTAATTGAAGTCTGGAGCTGGCATGTTAACTGCTAGTAGTCTGTTGTTATTTATGTATTATTGTCATTTTGTTTATTTTCTTTGGTTACATCTTCTGACATCAGACTCGGACTTCTCTTGGACTGAATTTTAATGTGCGTATTGTTATGCGTTTACTTTTCTACATTGGCTAGAGGTATAGGGGGAGGGTTGAGATCTCACAAACATGTTTAACCCCGCCGCATTTTTGCGCCTGTCCCAAGTCAGGAGCCTCTGGCCTTTGTTAGTCTTGTATTATTTTAATTTTAGTTTCTTGTGTACAATTTGGATATTAGTATGGACTTCATTATCACTGAACTAATATAAATTGATTAGGGGCCAGCTGAAGGACGCCTCCGGGTGAGGAAATTTCTCGCTACATTGAAGACCTGTTGGTGACCTTGCTTTTTTTTTCTAGTCGTTTTCTCTTGCACATTCCATTTCCATTCTCAATTTTATTTAATGATCTCTGTTTTTGTTTCAAGTATGTACGTAGACCAGGAACACTCAGAAAGCTTTTTTTAAATGGAAAGGGACTGTTGAATTAATTATTATCTAAAGATAAGATCGAAGTAAAAATCACTACTAGTATTCAGTTCAACACTATAACTTGTAACATAACAGGATCCCAACACAGAACAAAACCGTACACCTCTCTGAAAGATAAATCCCACCGCTGCAAATTGAATGTTTTGATAGAAATCAATAGCATTTATATATAGACTAAATGTATGTGCCTTATACAACACTAATACATACTATAAAGGAGAAATCCATCAAAACAGTCATGACAATCTTGGTGTAGAATACAAATACAACACATCGGTATAGACGATAATTGTTTACATAACCTCCATTTACACGTGTTTTATCTTTAGCTCTAACATAATAAAAAACATATTACATTTTTCCGATTTATATTTCAATTGTGTACACTATTATAGACTTAAGCGAGAAACATTGCCTTGTTGCACGCAAACCGATGACATAATTACAAAATATAACCATTACGATAGTAATACGTTTGTTCGAAAGCATATTTGGTAAAAAAAAATATGACAAGGCACTATCTTTTCAGTGGATTTGAGTGATTTGTTAAAGACGATAGGGAATTGAAAGTAATTTGGTACTTGCAGTCATTGTAGGTCAAACTTTTGATGAAAGTGTAAGTCACCTTACTTGTTTTAACACTGGATGTTATGCTCAATTCCTAATCATGCTAATAGCGATCGCAAATTTTTTTAATTAAAGATCAGTTATTGAGTATTATGTAGAATCTCCGGTGCATTGACAAAAAAAAACCCAATCCATTCAAAAAGACCTTAAGATAAAAAAAAACACAAATTCTTAACATTGTGTAAACCCCTTTTAAACAACAAGTTTTAAACTATATAGCTTTTAGCAAAAACATGCATGTTTCTTGAAATTTTATCTTTATAAATTTTGAATTGTATATCATATTTTTCATGTCGGGATCATTTATAGTCTCCTCTACGGTATGTTATTTTTTCTCATTGATAAAACTTTTTTCCACTTTAATTGAACTGTGGTGAGTAGTTGTCTCATAAAAAATTATACCACATTTCTTTATTATTTTCCAAAATGTATGAACAGTTTAGCAACATTAAAACCATTTTGTCTGCTTTCCAAAGTATAAATTGCACACACTAAATGTTTTAAAGTAGACTTGTTGATAACATGCAATTAAATTAACACAACGTGAGATTACTCTGGATTTTAACAACAGTTACATCAATTTTTCCGAAAAGTGCATTGCAAAATAATGTTCTCATATAGAATAGTCCTCGAAAATGGAAACTTGGTCAAAAATAGGTTATAATGAGTTAAAGTCATGTAAGTCTACGAACACTGGCAAGACAAATCAAATGTCATCGATACGAATATAAATTGACTAATTATCTGACCATTTGTTGACAGTGGACAGGTTTTATTGATAGCTGATCTTGTAGAAAGTTGGTTAATATCACTCCTGATCACACTAAGATATCATTAGAATTACCCATTCGACGAAAAAAGTGTCTACATGGTGCTTAATAACCAGGAGATGTATTTTTCGTTTGTAGATAGGGATAAATATTGTCAGGGTTACAAAGAAAATGCCATTAATAATTATATAGATTATTCTCTTGTACTTTATGTCCATGATTTGAATTATATTAAATTGCAAAATAGTCGATACAATAACATACCTTTGTACTTATCACTAAGATTCCCTTGCAATTTCTATGCTTTAGATGTAGGCTTTCTATAAGGAGGTGGGGTTTATGGGCCTGTTTTTATATCGCAACATTTGATTTACATAGAAGTCATAAATCATCTTTTATAAATTATCTACTTCTATAAAGAGCAATTAGTTTAGATAAAACAGGAAAAGGTTCAATATCTTGTATCTTCTTCATGTTATAACACTTTTATGGTTTCCAACGACACCTTAATAGGGTCTATTTAAAAAACAACACTAAAAATGTTCCAGTGTTCTCTAAGCAGAATATAAATCTTTCTAAGTGTCCTCTATCAGGGCAGTCAGACCATATAATTATATAAATACAATATAGCTGACATATCTGACCGTGTGAAGGCTGTATAGTCAATCAACGTCGTTAATAATTTCCATGATCATCATCTGCAGAGAATAGGGAAATTGACTTTTGAAAAGTTATTACTAATGGCGTAAAATTCTGACTCAATGTGCGTGGAAGTAAACAATGAATTCAAAAGGTTATCGTACAACCTTCAACGATAAACAAGTCGTATACATTTAGTAAACCAGAAAAGGCGCCGAAATCACAAAATGTAAAATATTCAAAAAGAGAAAACTAATGGCATCGCCTCATAAGGAACTAGGGACTTTCCGTTTTGAACTTTCCTCGGAGTTCAGTAGTTTTGTGATTTTACTTTTTTTCTAATATGTTAAAAACATAAAAAGACATAGAACAATCAACGACACTAAATTACGAGCTCCTTGTTTGGGACAGGCAACACATAATGAGGTGGTATTGAATGTTCATCTCTACCCTGACCTTGGCTAGTGGTAAAAGTATCATAAATTAACACATCATATACACCAGGATTGAAATTTTATATTTACGAAAAGGCGCGTATTCGTCTACAAAAGACTCATCAGTGACGCTCGAATTGAAATGTTAAAAATTAGAATGAAATGTAAAAATAGGTTAGGTTTGACTCGCCAGACGTGCACGGAGTGCCTGCCCATTTAAAACTAGTTGTCATTACTGAAAGCTATTTCAAAGCCAATTTCAACTTACATAACATATAAAAATAGCCAGATGTGGTATCGTAGACCAAATGGCATAGAAGTTAGCAGTCATAGATTAACGTACGGCTTTCAATAATTAGAAAAACTCAAACCTGATATCAACTTTACAAATGCCCCGCCATGACAAACGAGAAAACTAACGACCTGATTTCTGCTCAAAACAATAACCAAAAAGCAAATAAGATATCCGTTAATTAACGCCAACCACGGAATTGCAGGCTCCTGACATGGGACCGGCATATATAGCATGTGGTGGAGTGACATATTTCTGAAAGCCCCATTCCATCAACTAACCTGTTACAGAGGTGCTACAACAAAACATATTAACAAACTATTAAAATCAATCGAAAAAGGCTCGTCAAATCGACATAAAATAAAACTTTTCAGACTTTATAACAATTAATAAAAACAAATCATGCCTTCAAGACTAAAATAATCACCAGGACACATCCAATTGATGTCGTATAAAGATGTTACAAACAGTTTATAGAAATAAGGCACGTTTTTTCTCAGACTGTAAAATCAATTATTCATAAACATTCTAGAAAAAGCATGACATTGTTCAAAGCTAAAATAACATCATGGTCAGTATCTGTAAATCAAAAGTGTTCACAGCTATAAAACGAACTATAAAAATCAGTAAATTAATCAAACCACTAATAGTTCCAAATGAAGACAAAACATTCAATAATTTTAATACAATATCAAATTGATAGCGTTCAGTTTAAGTTTAAGGTATTTGGTGTAATTCAACATCGTCTTTATTCACATTTTATGTATTTCTATCCCACATAAACCATACAGTTGAAATTTGTTTTGCATGAAAACTTAATCTATCATCATCCTACTTTTAAAATTGAATTAACAGGAAATGAAGATATAATGTAAATTGATTCACAAAAGACTTTTATGTCGACAGAATATTTATACATCTCGACGTTTAAATCTATTTGTCAAAGTAATCAAAGACTCCAAATTGTACTGTGGTAAATCAAATTTTAATATAAAGAAACATGCTTGAAATCTTTTTGATTGGATTTTTGGTAAATTAACATTTTGTGACAAGTAAATCTGTCAAATATAACAATTAACACACTTTTAAATAAAAAGTTTAGTACTAAAAGGTCAACATTTCTATTTCTTTGACACAAAAAGTATTTATGGGACACTAGAAATTGAAGTCAAATATATATGAACAACTTCCAATGATGTTTGTTTATAGAACTCAAGTCAACCGTCATTATCGAAACTGTTTGCAACAGGTTACTAATTTAGGACAGGTGCAAACAAATGCGCAGGGTTTGAACGTTTAACAGGCACCAACCTTCATCCTAAACTTAACCAAGAAAATATTTTCATGTGTATTAAAATCTTTATTGTAAACATGCACTAAACAACTAAAAAATAAACCCTTGCATCCAATGGTAGTGCTGTAACATTGACTTCCGTCACCTGCATTGGATACGGAAAAAGGCCAACATCATGGCAGGACAATTTAATACTACGTTTTGATGTGTTTGAACTTCTGTTTTGAATTTTCCTCGGAATTCAGTATTTTGTAATTTGACTTTTCCCTATATGCACTGTCTCGTAAATATTTCTGTTTAAATGTTATGAAATGGATTTGTTATAGAGATACATAAAGATAAAACCCAAGAGTTATCAATTTGTTTTAGTAATATGCACACTTGGTCTTCTTCCAACCGGCTATAAAACCCTTGCAAACTTGAGGTGTCCGTTACTTTTTGTGGGGTATATACGCAGCCACGTCCAGTTAGAACAAGAACTTTAACATGATGCCTCTTGTAGAGAGAGTGTCTTGTTTTCTGAACATAACGAAACCAGCTCCACGAGGGTTCAGTAGGTGTAAGTTACATGTTTTTTATTTGAAAGAGTTGATTACGTACAGTTTTTACAAATGGAACATCGGATGTTGCTATGCTGGATTGATCACATAAGGTTCTATAATTTAAATGATGCCTGTAACTTATAACTGTCTATTTGGCTGATGATCACTTTGGTGACTGATAGTTCACAGTATGGACACAGACACAGTGACAGCAAAATATGCGACATTTTTTAATGAATGTATAATAGGGAATCCCAGTGATTGAACGTATTGTTAGATTAGAGGACCCGTCAAGATAAATAAAGGCAACAGTAGTATACCGCTGTTCAAAACTCATAAATCCATGGACAAAAAACAAAATCGGGGTAACAAACTAAAACTGAGGGAAACGCATTAAATATAAGAGGAGAACAACGACACAACATTAAAATGTAGCACACACAGAAACGGTCTTAGCATTAGGCAAAATCCTTTGAGAATAACAAATATAACATCAAAACCAAATACATGAATACATACTTTATATATAGCCATGACAACTGGCTCGTTAGGAACATATCTCATTTGGTATCACAAACTCGATGCTTTCATGAATAAATAAAGGCAACAATATACCGCTGTTCAAAAGTCGTAAATCGATTGAGAGAAAACAAATCCGGGCTACAAACTAAAACCGAGGGAAACACATCAACCCCAAGAGGACAACAACGAAACAACAGATACACTGAAGTGCAACAAAAAACAAACGACAATGCAACACACATAGAAACGAACTATAAGATAACAAATGCAATTTCCTGACTTGGTACATGACATTTTTAGAAATAAGTTGGGTTAAACCTGGTTTATAATATTTCGTATACCTAGTAAGTTGGCACTAAATCGCGAAAATATCAAATTAGATCGTAGACCGGATTTTGCGATTAAGGGGCAACTAGGTATACGAAACATTTTGGCGGTATATCTATCAATGAAATAAATATAATAAAAAAACAAATCTAGTATTTAAACTTTTGAAAAAATCATTATTGCTGTCTTTTCCACAAACATATACACATGTAGAGTTTGCTGATATAGGAACTTTTAGTTTACAGCGTCTTTATTTGCTTTCACGTACTTTACTCTTGGTTTGTGCATTTACTAGAATAAGGAACATTAGTATGTTAAGGGAGAGGGTTGAGATCTCAAAACACATGTTTAACCCCGCTGTTAGTCTTGTATGATTTTTACGCCCCACCTACGATAGCAGAGGGCATTAAAGTCTCTGGTCTGTTCGTCCGTTCGTTCGTCTGTGCGTCCGTTCGTCCCGTTTCAGGTTAAAGTTTTTAGTCAAGGTAGTTTTTGATGAAGTTGAAGTCCAATCAACTTCAAACTTAGTACACATGTTCCCTTTGATATGATCTTTCTAATTTATGCTAAATTAAATTTTTGATCCAATTTCACGGTCCAAAGAACATAGAAAATGATAGTGCAATTTTCAGGTTAAAGATTTTGGTTAAACTTGTTGGTAAAGGTAGTTTTTGATGAAGTTGAAGTCCAATCAACTTGAAACTTATTACACATATTCCCTATGATATGATCGTTCTAAATTTTAATGCCAAATTAAATTTTTACCCCAATTTCATGGTCCACTGAACATAAAAAATGATAGTGGGAGTGGGGCATCTGTGTACTGTTGACATATTCTTGTTAATTTTAGTTTCTCTTATATATTTCGGACTTTTGTATGACATTTATTATCACTGAACTAGTAAACGTTTTTTTTTTCGGGCCCAGTCGAAGCACGCCTCCGGGTGCGGGAATTTCTCGCTGCATTGAAGACCCATTTGTGGCCTGCGGCTGTTATATGCTCTTTGGTCGAATTGTTGTCTCTTTGACACATTCCCCATTTCCATTCTCAATTTTATTGTTAATATTAACTAGATCTCTGAACACAAGATAGATCGACAGACAATTATGCATTGAATCTTCTTTTGATGCTTTGAAAGATCTATTGCATATGCCGAACTGTTTGCTAATTATAAATGATATGTCTTCATTGACCATTAATTTGACATCGATTTAGTTTTAACATGCTTTTGGTTTATGTCTAGATTTTTGTTTTGTAAGAGAAGCCATGGAAAATGACAACAATAAGTAGGCCTCACCACACAATAATATTTGTCAAACAAACTGGTCTGGAGCGATACAAGGACGGATAAACAATTACCGTGTGTCATAAATTACACAAAATCACCACTAGTAAACAATTTTACGTACAGCATTTTGAACTTATGTCTGACAATTTAGGTATTTGAATCAAATGTAAACCCTTATCTTAACCAAGCATGCAATATTTGGTAAATTATAGAGCGTTAATATGTTTTCCAAAGAGACCCATTTTATTAAGCGTTTCCATTGTTCGCCGTAGTTATAGATCTTCAAAAATTATCAGTGCTAGCTCAAAACAGAAAACATTCTGACAACACGTGTTTTTCGTTGCACGCTTATAATTAACCTAGGATTCAGCTATCACCTTTCAATAGTCCGTTCCAAAATAAATTTTTTTATCCTGTAAATTGTATTTTTGATTTGAAACCTTTAAGCAGGTTAAGAAATACAAACTCATACTGTTATATTTAAGTCACCAAAGGACCTTCAACAATGCGAACAACTCAAACCTTCAAGTGAAGTCAGCTGTAATAGGCCCAGAAAAATGAACAGCCTGATTTATACAATACAATTTTAAAGTTATTTTCAATTTAGTTAAATATAAAAAGCAAGGTGATGTGCATGAGACAACTGTCCACCAGAGTTCAAAAATAATGCTACCAATTTAACTGCACCATATTCGCTTTCATGTATATGTATCTTCAGTGATTCTTGAGGCCAAAATATATAAAACTCCAAAACATATAAAAAAACAATTTGAAGAACTAAGAAGCCAAAAGGATTACAGGTAAAGAGAGGCGATCTTAGGTGCTCCGACGGGTAAGCTGACCCTGCTCCACATGTGGCACCCATCGTGTTGCCCATGTAATTACAAACCCGGTAATAAGTCTCATTCAGTAGGTCCTATTCGTGAAAAGGAGGTAAGATTGAAGTTACAACATTTATAACTTTCAGTGGAATAGCTTCCTTGTGAGCAGCAACCCTGTTTCAAGGAAATTATATTAGGAAATAAACAAAAAGTTATCAAAACAAGCCCGGCAATATCGTATCAATCGGGAGATAAATACTCCGTATGCAGGCGCTGCTGTGATGTTGCTACAGAGAAGTGAAGTTTCCAAATTGAGAACAAAATGTGTAGAAAAGACAAACGCTTTAATACTTTTACACGATTAAGGAGTCTTAGATTGTATGTACTCATTTAGGACAGGTGCAAACAAATGCGCAGGTTTTGAACGTTTAAACAGGCACCAACCTCCAAGAAAATATTTTCATGTGTATTAAAATCTTTAGTGTAAACATGCACTAAACAGCTATTCATACATAAAAAAAATTGCATCCAATGGTAGTGCTGTAACATTGACTTCCGTCACCTGCATTGGATACGGAAAAAGGCCAACATCATGGCAGGACTATTTAATACTACGTTTGATGTGTTTGAACTTCTGTTTTGAATTTTCCTTGGAGTTCAGTATTTTGTGATTTGACTTTTTCCTATATGCACTGTCTCATAAATATTTCTGTCTAAATGTTATGAAATGGATTTGTTATAGAGAAACATAAAGATAAAATCCAAGAGTTATAATTGTTTTTAGTAATATGCTCATCACTTGGTCTTCTTCCAACCGGCTATAAAACCCTTGCAAACTTGAGGTGTCCGTTACTTTTTGTGGGGTATATACGCAGCCACGTCCAGTTAGAACAAGAACTTTAACCTGATGCCTCTTGTAGCGAGAGTGTCTTGTTTTCTGAACATAACGAAACCAGCTCCACGAGGGTTCAGTAGGTGTAAGTTACATGTTTTTTTATTTGAAAGAGTTGATTACGTACAGTTTTTACGAATGGAACATCGGAAGTTGCTATGCTGGATTGATCACATAAGGTTCTATAATTTAAATGATGCCTGTAACTTATAACTTTCTATTTGGCTGATGATCTTCAGAATTTTTTAGTTTTTACATCTTATTCAATCCACCTCTCGAATAGGTAGTTTTACATTAACTTTGAAGCTCGGCTTTGATTGCTGATAAAATTGATGTTAATAGATAAGAAAGAATTGTCAGTGCGCAAGTACTTGCAAGACCCAGCAATATACCGTTGTTTGTAAAGGCACTTATGTAGTTTGGGTACCCAATACAGTTATGGAAGATCCAGTTCTTTATCTTTGGTTGAAATTCCAATGGAAAATAGAAAAAAATAAACTATGATTAACCAGGATTTCCTCTTTAGTAAGTTTCGGGGAGGGGGTATATGTTGAGTATCCAAGTGAATAAATAATACCTAATTCATGTAGTAAGCGCTTTATGTAATGATATTTACACACAAAAACGATGTTGTTTGGGGCTTTATCTGCGGGGACTAAAACATATTTGTTATGGAGAGAGGAACAAGTCTTTTGCATCAATTGGGTCTTTAAAAAAGAGGGGCGAAAGATACCAGAGGGACAGCCAAACTCATAAATCGAAAATAAACTGACAAGGCCAGGGTCTAAAAATAAAAACAAACAGACAAATAATATTACACATTACCCATCATAGAAAACTATAGACTAAGCAACACGAACCCAAAAAACTGGGGGTAATCTAAGGTGGTCCGGAAGTCAAAGCAGATCCTGCGTCACATGTGGCACCCGTCGTTTTCCTCATGTTATTACAAACCCGGTAAATAGTCTTAATTCGGTAGGTCACATTCATGAAAAGGGAAGGGGATTGTAGTTACGACGTAAGGAACATATCCGATATAATCTGTGAAACGGTTAATCCATAAAGGTCTACCAAATCGTGATGGCGTCCGTAAAATTTACGAAGGGGTGATTTCAACTTCACTATTTGGTACTCTTGGTTTAATAAAGATTGATGAAGAAATGTATTAATAGACCAATTCAGTTTCCTTATTCTAATTTGTATCAACATCACATCATACACAAGTATAGGTCACCGTATGCAATTACTTTACATCAATCCCTGATGATGGCGGGCCTAAAATGCTTAAACCCTTTCATAAATGTTATACATGTACATTTATCATTAGCATATAATACAAAAAACCGCCGAAACACTAAATTGATGTCGGATTGATGTAAAGCAATTGCAAGTCTAGTAATACTAGCATCATGTGATCAATATTTTGTAATATAATTACAATAAAGTACTTAAAGTATGTATACGGAGTCTTCCTAATAAGATTGTTTGCTATCGGAATTCGGATTGTTGTTGAAATACGTGGATGTTAGATGTAACTTTTACACAAAGTAACTACAACTGTATGACGAAACATTTTTTTGTTCTTGCAAGGGGCTTTACTATTTTTAAGAACTGTTTATCAGAACTTTTCTTTTATATTTGTAATAGAACAGATAAAAACAGTAAAATTAAACGTTTTTGGTTTGTAATTTATCTGATGATGTTTTAGGTAAATAACATGCTTTATATGGTCCATTATATTCGATTGACAGTTTTGACTTTTCACACTTTATATTACACTTCCCCACAATCTTATCAAACACAAGTTTTCCTATCTAATTAAATAATCGTTTGACAAATATTGTTGTAAATATACTCATATAAACCCTTTTTCTCTAATGAGAAAGAAAAATATTATGCTAGATATACGTACTGGAAGCGTGATGAGATTATTAAAGCACTATTTCTTTCCATTGACAATATGCATGTACGTTTTGGCAAAAGGTGTATCGACAGATAATAGATATTCCTATGGGGACCAAGTGTTCTCCCTTAATAGCAGTCTTGACAACATGTATGTTATTATAGTTTATCGACAGACTGTAGGTATTTCTATGGGCACCACGTATGCTTTTTAATAGCAGACTTGTTCTCTTTCTGTTATGAAACAGTTTATGGACAAACTTAGTAAAAAACTATTTATCATCCATTTAATTGATGAATTCTCTTACCGTTATCTTGATGTTATTTTTGGGTTAAATATTTATAGATTCTCCACTTATACTGCTGAAATTTACCCAAATGAACTAACTTTAAATAAGTCAAATATAAACAGCAATACACCCCCCCCCCTTCCCCCTCTTTCCACCTGTTTTTAAGTTTTCCATTTTTGAACGGTGGTGGTCCTTTGCTATTAACGTCTTAGGCTGGTACCTTTGATAACTATTATATTGTTTATATATCCCAACGCGTTTGATATGCTCGTGTCTGCAATGGTGTTTTTGATTTCAATGAGCGGAATCTATATATTTATTAGTAAATCGTTAACTTACGGATTTCGTACCACAAATATATTATAACTTTACCTAAATTCTTTCATATATATAGATAAAAAGGTTTGGTCTGTAAGTTTGTCTATACCTGAAGAAAGCATATTTCAAACTGAATAGCACAATCTAAATTTTACACTCGTCTTTCAAACCTAGCCCGGGAATTTAAATACAGCAGGGTAAATTTATCAATCCTTTCAATAAACTTATTCTTAAAGGTTACATATTCAACACTGTAATTAAATCTTTGAATAATGTTTTTATGGATTTAAGTATTGACTTTGTTATCAGTAAATCAAAATCATACTAAATATTGCACATATGTACTTTCACGGTAGTACAATCGTTCGATATCTTAAAGTTCGGCATCGAAAAATTTCATGTTTAGCTCTGACTATTGATGACGTTTTACACAAAATCCATCGGATGTTGGTGTAAACGGATTGATATTTTCCTTCTTAGATATAGTTTTTTTTATTAGTTGTTATTCTATGCATCAGCATTTGTAGTTTTGCTTTAATATCCGTGTGTGTGTGACTCGTGTGATTAATTCTCTTCTCTGGAAAGAGAATTAACCGCATTTTTATTTGTTCCACCACAACGCCACGAAAAATAAAGAAATACAACACAATAACTCATGGTTTAAAACGCAATACCATATTAACGAAATAAATACAATATAAGCCAGTACAGGACAATGCACTACGTCTGACTTATTTTCAAGTCATTATACTAGTATTAGCAATGATAAGCCTTTAGAACAAGAGATACAACATGTTGTATTAAGATATAATATATAATATTTTTGATAAACACAATACATTGATTCAAAACCTAATCTAGTAAGTATGTTGGCGTCTTATTTGTCTTTTCTTGCCCTTATCAGTTTGAAAACACTAGTCATCTGTCGTATATACAAAATCATTATCCAAAATACATGATTGTATCAGATCATCATTGATGATCATTTTGTCAAGTCCCACAGACCTTGTTGTGTCTGTATAATCCTACCAAATGTCATGAGACGACAGGAGATCGAAGTCCTTATGTAGTTATGTAGTAAAACGAATGATTATTGCACGTATCAATATGACTGACTTTCAGACACCAGAAATTATTTCACAACCGTAGCATGATACCCCAGATGATATGGTACACGCACAACAAAAGATCTATTTCCCAGGTGTGTGAAATTCAATTGTGAATAAAGAAATTTATTTCCATTCATCTCTCTTTTTGCTTCTTACAAAATGCCATTAACCAATTCCGTATTCAAATATCCAAACTCTCGCCTTTGTAAGTCTTGTACGACTATTTTTTTTTATTTTAGTTCATTTATACATTTCGGAGTTTAATATGACGTGCATTATCAATGGTCTAGTCCACATTTTTTGTTTAGAGGTCAGATGAAGCACGCCTCCGTGTGTGAGATTTTCTCGCAGTTTGAAGAACTAATGGTGGAATTCTGCTGTTTTCTGCTCTTTGATTTGGTTGTTGTCTCTTTGACACGTTCTCCATTTCCATACTCAATTTTATTCATCATTTAATCACACTTCAAAGTGTTATCCTTTGTGAACTGACCAAGATTTTGCCATTATTGCATAATAATCGATTACATAATGATTGCATGACAAAAATATTGCTTTCATTCAAAAGATCAATCTTTTATCTTTCTATATATACCTCTTTTATTAATTTATAAACAGTTTTAAGACAGTAACAGCATTTTAAAGGTTAGAGATTGGAAGTCAAAAAATCTTTGTATTGTGCTACCTTAAGTAGGATACACAAAAGAGCACCCTAAATTCTGGAATGCAAATACTACCTTGCTACATATAGTTAATAAAATGTTATAAAATCGTAAACACGTTTGCGCTAACATAGTGGGATTTTCCGTATTACTGAGTGTTATAATAAAATTAACGGTACCAATTTTCTTGCACCAGATGCGCATTTCGACAATACATGTCTCTTCAGTGATGCTCGTAGCCAAAACATTTGAAATCCAAAGCTTATATAAAAGATGAAGAGCTTAAAATATCCAGCGAATCTTAATCCAAAACTCGATATAAATTAAAAAAAGTTAACATATTAAAATGGTTGAAAATTATAATGAATGAGGACTTTTGATACAAAGCATCATAAAACAAATGTAAATGAAAAATAATACTTTCCAAATAGTTCACGACTACCCGAAAGGGGTTTAGAGGAGATTAATGATAGGTATCGCTTTTATATAATGAGTTGAACTCTGTAAACATTCAGGCTATTCACAATTGTGCCATCGGTTAAACTTTCAGTAGGAAAACTAGTAATATGTTATTTTGTTTTGTTTTTGGTTTGTGTTATCACTGGTTTATTTCTTTTGTTAACTCTTCTTTTTTTCTGTTACTTCCTTATACTGTGCTATTAAAAAATATATCGGAGCTTGAAATTATTTCATATTACTTGAATTTTTTATTTTAGTATTATAATTCAATTATATGTGATAGTACTTTCATTAACATCATAGTGTATTTAACCTCCACAATTTAGAAACATGTACCGGTGAAAAAATCAGAAAATTAGTAGACAAGGATATACTTTTGTTTCGTTTCATATCTCAATTAGTGTTTGAATATGCCATTTAGACTCGCAGTATATACTACGAATAAAAAAAACGTTACATGCAAAAATACAGAGCTAAGCAAACTAATAGGTAGGTAGAATATAGAATAAAGAATACTTATCGATTGAAGACGTCACTAGTGGTATTTCATTTAAAAGGTATGAATAAGTCAACGAGGAGGTCAGGGGTCAAACGATCGCGTAATGCCTTCATCTTTAAATTGATTTGATACGCTCCTACACGTAATAATACTGTCTGTGATAAAACAAGTAATGGCAAATAAATTTGATTCATTTTAAGACCGGAATCCTGTAAATGCCTATGGTAATTTGATGCATCTCAAAACTCTGAACGACGTAACGTTAGTGTCTATCATTCAACAACATTTTATGAATTAAATGACTTTCACTGCGCAGTCTGTTGATAATGATGCAATTTTGTAGTTTCATATAAAATTATTTTTGCTGTATAACAGGATCTAATGTGGGAAGCTTAGATGTCGTCAATCATAAATAATAACATTCGAAATGAATTTTTCGTTCACTGGCATGTTAAATGTGATGAAACGACGGGTTTATGTACTCATAAAAGGACAAGTGTTGGAGTTACAAAGTGCTATCAGAAAACAGAGTCCATTAACCATGTTAACATCTTAAATGTAACTGATATAAAAATGCAGTGGTATGCTAATCGGTATGAATTATTTAATCACTACTACTAGATTTTTGAAAATAAGGTGTTCTTTAAA
The DNA here is from genome assembly GCA_019925275.1 of Mytilus edulis. Taxonomy (NCBI): domain Eukaryota; kingdom Metazoa; phylum Mollusca; class Bivalvia; order Mytilida; family Mytilidae; genus Mytilus; species Mytilus edulis. The sequence continues at coordinate 24,113,025 of CM034350.1, forward strand.
TCTTAACACGCACTTTAAATAATCAACCATTATTACAGGTTTCTACTACAAAACTGGAAAAAAAACTTTCGCAAACAGTTAGATACGTTCAATTCAAAATATTAAAAGAAGAGTTTAAAATGACGAAAGTGTGATAGACATCAAATTTTCATTAGAACTAGGATCTTTAAATCAAACTTGTGAGACAATAACACGACTCTTCTTTCTTTGGTGGTATTTTTGTTGACGTATTCAAATGGAAATACAGTTATCTTTGACCGAGAATGCTTTACTTACACGTTAACTTCACCTTCAATCTAAGTATCTATATATTTACATCCTTCATTTGGTAATGTGTTTTGTACAATTATGTTAAGATTTCAAATATGTAAAATAGAATAAAAATTACGGTCAAGTACCTTCAACACCATATAAAACGGATCACATTATTATCCAGATAAAGTTAATGAGCGCTAACCTTTATTGTAAGTAACTTTAATGTAATGTTACATTTGTCGTGGCTTTCAAAACAAAATATTGCCGTTTACAATGTTGATATTTAAGGACGACATCACCATTTTAAATTTGGTCGACCGTTATAAAATGGGTTTGTAGCAGATGAGTACATATCCGTCTTTCCTCTATCGTTTATGACATAACTTAAATTGGGTGTCACCAGAAACAGGTTTGTCACGACGGCTAACAATATTATGCAGTATAGTTAAAGCTCTATTCAAAATATATTAACAAACCAAAATCACACTGACTACTATATTGCGCAGAAGTCTATATATAACATTGTATAACATTTCTCACACTGAGAGAACTGACAACAAAGACAAACATTTTACATTTACAGCTAAACATCTAAAGAATCGAATGACGTGAAGTCTACTTTGCATGTTTTCCTCACAATGTATAATATATTATACTTAATCCAAGGAATTTTCGATCAATCTTAATCAATTTCTCGTAAGAGAGAGCATTTGCCTTCTACAAATTATTTTACAATTTGTTTGTTATTGTCACACTGATACATTTTCTGGATTGATGATCATATGTCAAATTAATTCTGACCTATGTTGTTTGTTTTCAAGCATTTGAAATTTTATGGATATTGATGTTCAGCAAGACAGGTCTCGTGGGTACAGTTTGTTATTATGTTGTTTTGCTACATGTAGCATAGAAGTACTTTATGTTAGCTAATATGATAGATAACACACATAAATCTAGACCTTAGTCAATGCTAATGTGATACAACAAATAAATATGTGTAATGCTCAGAAACTACGTAATAAATTGTAAAATTGTGTTGAACAATACTTTTCCTAAATAACTAAACAATCAATTTCAGTTTTCTTTATTCTACGACACAATTCTTAAAAGACTACAAAAACACCACTGGGCAAGGAACACCTGCGGCTGTTGCAATCCATTTTAAGGGCATTGCCTGTCAAATTAAGGTTCACCGATTTGACTCAAACGCTCAAAATGGATTCATTACATACTGAACCGTATGTCAAAATTAAAAAAAGTCAAAAGTAAACAATTTACAAGGCATGACTTTGTTAACATGTATCATTTGTTCGTGAGTATTCTAGTCTAGACGCCATCCACTAAATTACCGAGTTGACCTACGACTACTGCCGATGGTCATATAAGCGATATAAATATAAATATAGATATAAATAGATGACGAACTCGTGCTTTTTATGGTTTTTCAATGTTTAATTTCATAGAATGGTTAAGAATATATGTTAATCATCGCTCTTATCTGTAAAGAATGTTTTTAGTGGATCGAATCAGTGAATCAAATGATTTACCTTTGCCTCACTTTCAAAGATGACATTATTTTCTTTAAAATAACTATACGCATTATTCATCAATAGCTTAGGGGTTACATTGAAGATGATATGAATTCAATTAGGTCGAATTATTCACTTGCAAGTCTTAGTTGTAAGCAATGTTTAGCTTACTTTGACAAAATTGGACAATTCTGGCTGCTAAAAACAAATTATTATTTCACTATTTAACTTCATTAATAATTGAAAAAAAATCTTACATTAATGCTTTCAATTAACCTCGTAGCTAGTGTCCATTTTAAGCCTAGATTCATTATATATATTTGTTGTTGATAATCATTGAATTCACATTGTTATGAAGTTGCTCACAAAATAGGCGTTTCAAGCCTACTGAAATCATCATTAGTTAAGTCATTAAACAGTTACAAGGGTTTATAGATAGGCTTTATTGTAAGAACTAAATCCCTAAATAGTATATTCTAGATTACTGTCATACACATGGTAAAGTTGATTAGTTTACAATCGGTAATCCTCGTCAATATATTGTGTTTAAGCAATTCTACAAAATTACTGTCTTATGATAAGGTAAATGTGAAGTTTTATTGACTTTTGGAAGAAAAAAATAATATTCACCGAGTCCAACGGCCGAAGTGAATGTCACTAGGTTTATCAAAAGTCAAATTAACCAAAAATTTACAGAAACAAAAGAAAGTAATTGTTTTATTCCATGTTACGACAGAGAAAATTGTGTATTAATTTAAATAAGTTATTTACCAAAAACGAACTAAACGTCAAACATTGTATCGTTTGTATGCATGAAAAAGCACGTGACGTTATTCGATATCCAATTCATATAGAAAAACCTACTAAATTGCTATCAATATGGAATAAACACATATACTTACCGTTTATCTGACATTGACCTTATAATTATTTGATATCTGAAAGACTTAACATTAATTGCATAAGTTATATGACAGAATATCCAAATCAATATGCGAACTTGGTTCACTTTTTAGTTGAAAAAAATAATGTATTCTACAGCTCGTACACTTCCTATTTTCCTTGCTACCTTAATATAGGGGTAAATAGTTATCAAAGGTACCAAAATTATAATTTAATATGCCAGACGCGCGTTTCGTCTACATTAGACTAACAAGTGACGCTTAGATCAAAATAGTAATAAAGCCAAACAAGTACAAAGTTGAAGAGCAGTAAGGAACCAAAATCCCCAAAAAAGTTGTGCCTAATACGGCGAAGGTAATCTATTCCTGGGATAAGAAAATCCTTAGTTTTTCGAAAAATTTAACGTTTTGTAAATAGGAAATTTATAAAAATGACCATATAATTGATTTTATGTCAACACCGAAGTGCTGACTACTTGGCTTGTGATACCCTCGGGGACGAAACGTTCACCAGCAGTGGTATTGACCCAGTGGTGTAAATAGTTATCAAAGGTACCAGGATGATAATTTAATACACCAGACGCGTACAAACCCGATATTGTTTACAATGTCAATATCATGCTACATCTCTTTTGTTTTTCATAACCAGAGAGAATATTTGGATGAGATAAGTTGTTTGTGTGCAATCGTTATAATGAGTAATGTTTAGGTTCAGCAATTATATGAGAAAAAGTAAAATCACAACAATACTTAACTTAGAGGAAAATCATTTCGGAAAGTCCATTATCACATGGCAAAATCAAATAACAAAACGCATCAAAAACGAATGGACAAGAACTGTCATATTCCCGACTTGGTACAAGCATTTTCGAATGTAGAAAATGGTGGATTAAACCTGGTTTTATAGCGCTAACTCTCTCAGTTTGATGACAGTCTCATCAAATTCCGTTATATTTACATTGATGCGTTAACTAAACAGACAAAATAAATAAAACAGTCAAAATATGGGTACATCAGTCATCATCGTATAACAATTTTAAAAGGAGCAATTTAATATCAAGGTGAGAAAAATATTAGCATTTTTCATTTGACAGGAAACTATGAAGTCATTATTTCTATTTACGTTACCGATAATACAGCACTAAATGAGAATTTCAATAAAGAACGCCTCTTCATCTGTGCTCAAGGTCAAATTATTCGAAAATGCATAATCTAATCCATATGATAAAGAGGTGAAATTAAAAAGGATCAAATATATATCCCATGCAGAACAAAGGGATCAGTGACATGCCTCTGTGAGATAATTTCTTTAATACGAATTTTTTGTTGTTTTGTTTTTTTTAAACACCGCATGCCAGTACCGAAGTCCTGAGCTACTTTCTTGATCGTTATCACAGGGACTAACAGTCCATCAAAAAAGGTATCAGTCTAGTCCTAACATTAATAGCACCAACTTTCCAGATGGGCAGTTCGACAAAATATTGTCTCTTAAATGAACCTTACTTTCCACAGTAACTTTTTAAGCAGCTTACAAACACACTGCAATACATGTTCATGTAATTTAAGATTGAATGTTCGGTAATTCCGAAATAAAAAGACAATTACACGAATATAAAAGTCATTAACATTACTGTATAAGGATTTATCTGAAGTACGAATGTAATATTAAAACTGAATATTTGCTAGGTTTCACAATTCTGTTACGATTCAAATCTCGACTTTAATAATGGCTTAGACATTAAAAGTTATAAGAAGGTAATGCCTCAAGGATTGGTGTTTACAATGTGTTATTATTAACAGTATTCTTAATTATAACGTTACCCAGGCGTTGCATTTCTGCGTTCTTATTGTGTTTTAAATAGGTTTTATCTTTGATAATAGTACATGCACATTAATAATAACTAAAATAAACTCACAGTTGCTGTAAATAGATTCAGTACATCAAATCATATCTTGATTATATACATTAAGACATAAGACAAATTTTATGACAAACGTAAGAAAAGAATACAAAACGAGTTTTCAGTTTATAATTAGAACGTAGCTAGTCATATGAGAATAAGTTAAAAATGAAATAATCAATTAAAAACATAATTGGTGTGTTAATCACATTATTTTATTTCATTCTTCCACTGCAATTCTATTTATTATTTAAATGTTCATTTAGTTTATATAGACTCGAGTGCTTTCCTGATATAATCTTCACTGTATTCCCTATAATGTGCCATTTTTATCTGTTTGCATTTAAATTAGGGAGAACTAAGATCCCCAAACATCTTTAAAAACTCCAACAGTTGGAGTGGCATACAGCTTGATATATTATATGCCTTGTGTTGAAGGCTTACTGTTGACCTCTCAATTTCTCTGAGTCATTTGTGTCGTTGGTTTGCAGTGTTTCATAAACGTATACCCAATGTATTTATATCATTTAGACTGTTACCAGATTAAAGAAAAAGAAAAAGATGATTTAAGATTATGTAGTAAAGGTCAAAACGTATTTATTTCTAGTTATTTGTAACACATATTACAGGAAAAACAATAAACGAGCAAAACTATTTAAGGCATGCAATCTTCCATAATTGAAAATAAAATGTTACTTCATTTGTAACAGGAAATTGTTCATACCTTATTAATCAGACTGAAAGTTTTAAAACAACTCGATAGAAGTTATCACGTTTTCTATTATTTAATCTTAGTTTTAGTATTAAAGAACTATTTTTGGAAAATGACAAACGGATTGTCTGGAATATTTAGGAATCAGCAAGTTTAGACATAATTTAAGAATACTTAAAAGTTCTGTTGGATATTTTTTGCTAATTATTTAAAAACATTGTCACTTTTACTCTGTAATAGGATAAAATAAGTTTCATAATACCATGTTTGTTTGTGTAATGTTTGAAATTTTATACACTTCTATAAACACACATTAATGAATCCAAGGTTTTAATCGTCGGTTTCTGTCTGACATGCCAAGACAAAAGTCATGTTTGTATTTACTATGTTCTCTTCCGTATAATTTACAGATCGATTGATTGAGTGTTGATTGGTAAAAGTCAAATTGAAATTACTGCACGCATATTTATACTTTTTATTAGTACAGTTTGACCGTATTTTGTTGGTCTGCATGCCTGACGCTTTCTTTTTGCATATAATCAAATCTCGGTTTAAATGCACGTGTGATAAGTCAATGAAATGTGAAAGGAAATATAAGAATCAAAATGGCAAGTCCATCAGTTGTTCTCGTTTCGGCCCAATGCCGTAGACAGACAAGCATTTAACAAACAGCCATCCGGTGTTCGTCTTCTTTTACATTTGAAGATATTTTTCTATGAAGCGAAAAAGATAAAGATAGTCATACTTTCTTTTGATGATATCAAACACACACAAAGTCGTCATCAATGTTGGTACTGACACGGATATGTCTGTGTTGGGCGAGTTCAAATGTAAAGTGAATTTTGAAATAGAACGACGAACACCATCAGATTCAAACAATAATTTAATTGAATTAACAACAGGTTCCCCTAAAAAGAATGCACTTGCGTTGCTAATGAAATCAATCATAGTTGTTGGCATGACACGGGTTATGTTCTTCTCATATATGTTATGATGGTATGATACTAAACCCCTAACGGGTAGGATTGTGCCTGATGTTCATATGATGAAATCATAATCTTTCAGTCAGTTTAATTAAAGTCTGGAGCTGGCATGTCAGTTAACTGCTAGTAGTCTGTTGTTATTTATGTATTATTGTCATTTTGTTTATTTTCTTTGGTTACATCTTTTGACATCAGACTCGGACTTCTCTTGAACTGAATTTTAATGTGCGTATTGTTATGCGTTTACTTTTCTACATTGGCTAGAGGTATAGGGGGAGGGTTGAGATCTCAAGTCCCAAGTCAGGAGCCTCTGGCCTTTGTTAGTCTTGTATTATTTTAATTTTAGTTTCTTGTGTACAATTTGGAAATTAGTATGGCGTTCATTATCTCTGAACTAGTATATATTTGTTTAGGGGCCAGCTGAAGGACGCCTCCGGGTGTGGGAATTTTTCGCTACATTGAAGACCTGTTGGTGACCTTCTGCTGTTGTTTTTTTCTATGGTCGGGTTGTTGTCTCTTTGGCACATTCCCCATTTCCATTCTCAATTTTATAGAACTTCCTATAAAAAATCTTGTGAACAGGGCAATAAGCAACTTTTGTCTGACCTTATAGCTGGTACAATGGAATTTGGGGGGACATCAGATACATTGGAATCGGAGATAATTTTGTAGAATAAACTGAAATATGCTTTGTGGTATATATACTTTATCCATAAAAGACTGCAAGAAAGTACATGGCAAGCGAGATGGCAAGTTCCCACTATAATGTTTCAGTCGTATCACAGGTATAATAGTTTCAAGAAATTTAATCATAAGGCACTTTAACTGTAACATCTGAAAAACTTGATATTATTTGTTCTGATCTTGCAAAAGCATTCGGTTTCCCATCAGTGCAAACTAAATGCAAAGTGTGTTGTATGATAATACTGTGGCTCTTCTTCAGTGTTCAACCAAATATAAAACAAAACTTGACGAAGACATTTTTTAAAAATAAACTGCATCATGAAACTAAACATTTTTCAACCATGAGAACACCCCTTGTTTTGTTTGGTGGAATTAAACCTCATTGTCATAAAAGGCTGTTCATGAAAAAGTAACAAACTGAAAGTATCAATTTAATTGTTTTGTGATTTTTTTTTTACACTTTTGAACGTCATTTCTAAGTCACATTTCAGTAAATATTCGAATATTTATCAAATTATTCATAGATATGGTGCTTCAATGACTATTCATAGACAATATTTATAAATGAAAACAAAAATAAACTATCATACATTAGTGGAACAAAAAGACACTTATTTGCTTAGCATTGAAGACCTCACTGTAACTTTGAGATGAAGAACAGCAATTAAAGCCCTATTATTTTGCTTTTTGTGATGTTTTTTCCATGTACAGGTAATAATTATTTGTCATCGATGTGTGCCTTACATCCTTTCTTATCAATCATTTGGTACAATGTTTCATAATGCATCAAAACATTAGTGCTTTTCCTTCTTATTCTGTTAACCCTAGCATGTATCACGTTAAAACAAATATCGCTCTCTCCTCTTGCAGACCACTCATTTTCAGTCGACATTGTCTTACTTTTGTGATTTCGGGGCCTTATAAAGCTGATAATTGATTTCATCAATTTACAATTAATTTTACCAATTTTCCTTGGGTTGAGCTATTGCATGAACATATTAACAAACAAAAAAACTCCGAGGTTAGGAGGAGTGTTGAGCGCTGATGAATATGTTTATCCCCGTTTAACCCATATTTCAAATTAATTATATCATGAGAAATCTACAAAAATCAAGGGAGAGGTTTTATTGGTTTTAATTTCTTTTCTTGATTCAAATTAAATAATTATTTTCCAAACCAAGTCAAAACAAAAACATTGCTCAGAAATTAAAAAGTGAGTGCAATTTTATGAAATCACTAAGAGTGAATAAAGCTTTACATCATACGATTTAGGTGGTTATTCATGAGACAGCATTTGCAGTATCTGCATTTAAAGAAGACAGGCATCATGATCGAACCAGTGTCCGATAAACGCGGAGGAGTCTTAATTGTAAACATTGAATGAAAAATGCTATTTAATTTAGTCTATTTATTTAAGGAACATTTGGTAGATTATTGCTCTCCATGTTTATTACTGAATTGTCAAATAAGGACTGAAAAAACCCCCAAAAAAAACCCAATATTTTTAAGTTTGAAAAAGAGAAAGTCAGGAATATTGTCTATTAAGTATTTCTTATCATACTGTCACAAAAGGCGAAATCATGTCCTGCAAACTGTCTACGCCGTCCCTCCGTCCGTCATTCCGTCCGAATGACGAAGTGGACAACGACAAGGAACACAAATTGAAACGTGACGAATTTATTAGAATGCAATCGTTTGATCATGACAGAAGCGGGATACGAGGAGACAACATGTATCTTTTTGTGTTCTTTGCATATCATTGTTTTTAGCCGTACGTCTTTGAGTTGTGTATACAATTAAAATTTGAACAGGCGGTATAGGTGTATTTTTAGTATTAAGCACAGCTATCCAAGGACTGTTATCGTTCTGTTGTTATTTTATTGATACACAAAATGTAGCGGCGCGTCCGTCTGTATATATATACATATTCACGTCAGTTTAGAGTAGGGACGTTAGATCCGTTGACTCAAGTGGGGATAATTCAACGATATCTACTCGTTAAAAATCTCTTTGACGTGTCCGAAGTTTTATGTTGCCCTTAATTTCTGGCAACCAACCCTTTATTTTGTAAGTCCAAATATCCCAGTCGCGTTATCTGCTGTGTAGAATTCCATTTTTTCCAATTTGTTGTCCTGTCATGTATATGCATGCACTGTTCGACACTTGACATTAATTAAGCAAATAACAACCGATCAATCATTAAAAACTGTAAGGATTATCGCACTTAATGAATATATTAGATAAAGCAAAGGAACTTTCGAATTACAGTTTTTAATTATTACAAATGTTTGTATCAATACATGGGTTTTAATGAAAGTACAATGGTTAAAATTGTTAGAATTTATGTATTTAAGATTGCTGTTATAAATGTTGTCTTCACAGGCGTAGGAATCTTTCCGATCACATTCTTTCCTGATTATGTATTTCAGATATTAGAACAAATGTTTTCATTAATGTCGTTGAAGGTATAAATTACGCCTTCACAACAAGACAATTATATATACTCTACAAGAGCGAGAACATATTTTATTTGATTAATACCGTTTTAGATTAGATAAAAAATCGTTCGGCTCTTTATTATCAACCATGATTATTTGTTCACGCAATTCACATGTATAGATGTTTGTAGGCGAAACTCTGTTATGTCAACATGCAAAAATACCTATTATTTAAATATGAAATGTGACATAACTAAAATTAAATTATCTATCTCAAAACGATGTGACATTTGTTGACGTGTAAAGATACACCGAAGGGAAGCTATGATGATTAGTTAAATGTTGATGAGAGAATAGTGTAAGAACGTTTAACAACTCCTTGTATCGACACAACTATTTGAAAATGAAGAAAGCACACAAATAGTCGGGAAACACTTAATTAAACAACACAACCTGAACAAAACCCGACGATGAAGTTGAGTACTTAAAAGGATAAACAGGTACTGCTTGATTACCTTGTATGTTGCATTGTTCATTACACAGTTTTTAGAGTAACGTCCCCTTATGGAAAGTGTCTTGAAAATTCTGCTCCGTCAAAAATGAGGAAAAAGGCCAATTTACGATGTTTTTTCATTTGGATTTTTCGATAATGTGCGACTTTTCGACTTTCATCATACTGTGAGTTTTGAGTTTTGAAATATAACTTTTTGCAAAAAGATAGACTTGATAACTATAGTATTCTCTTTGTTTACCGTCTAAATAGTAATCACATTACACAACCCAAATCTACTCACAAATTATGTAAGACTCGATAAATGTTATATACAAAGTAGTTACGTCAAAAGGTATGCGATTTAACCTTTGAACTTTATAACTGTAAATAAAGAGGCATCCAAGGGGAGAACAAAATGTCTTTTGCCGAAACAACAAAAATTCTTGCTGAAAGCCGTAAGGTCATAGAGGATGGCAATGAAAATAACACGGCAACTCTCTTAACATTAATCTTAAGTGTAGTAACATCTGTTGAACATAGTATAAAAAAGATTGAATCTGGTATGGAAAGTATAGAGAAAATAAAGACAACTGTCACACTGCTATCTGCTGATCTGCGTACACATACGAAAAATTTGAAAGACTTAGAGGAAAAAAGTAATTCTCTGGAAACTAGCGTACAAGCTATGAGTGATATGTATGATCAGTGTAAAACAGAATATAAAACTTCGTCAAACCAAATAAGCGCTCTCAACAAAAAAGTTGACTATCTTGAAAAAAAGTTGGAGCAAAGCCAAAAAAATATCTGTCAATCGTCTACAAAACAGGTACAAGACGATGAAATAATTGAACTTAAAGATAAAATATTAGACCTCCAGTGTCGTAGTATGAAGAATAACCTCATTTTCACAGGCCTTTGTCATTCAAAATTTGAAAATTGTGAAAACAAACTCCGAGGATTCTTACGTCAAGAATTAGAAGTAAATCACTTCATTTAGTTTGGAAACGTTCATCGCTTTTGTAAGCCTGGTCTTAATGGTGCTCGCCCGATCGTCGCTCGATTCATTTACCACAGCGACCTCCAATTTGTGCTTAACAACGCGAACAAGCTGAGAGGTGCCCCATTTGGCATAAGTGAACAGTTCCCTGCAGAAATTGTGAAACGTAGGAAAAAACTATACCCGGTAATGAAAGATGCTAAACAACAACAAAGGGATGTAGTTCTCGTCCGGGACCGCCTGTATATTGATGGACAACTATACAATTTACAGGAAGATGACGACTTTGAACGACATATGGAAAGTGACAGTGCTGTAAATCAAGCCCCTCCGTCACCATTGAGGTCACCACCGAACAACAGAATAACGCCCGATAAAAGACCAACTAAAAGACGTCGTCAAAATGGTACAACGCCGAGTTAGGGATGTCAGGGAGAACCCACAAGCACAAGTCTGATTGTAGATAATTCAAACTGTTTTCATCATTATGACATTAATAACCCTGTTTTGAATGTTAACAAAACAAAATTAAAAAGTAAAATTGATGAAGTTGATCAAACCGAAAATATTGACAATCAAAATGTTATAGATAAAAATGTAATTATGTCTACAGACAGTTTCTATGATACAAATGCTTCTTTTGATACAGAAAATTTAGATATGTCAAATAATGGTTTAAAAAGTATATCTCCTGATATGCTCAATATTTTATCACTAAACTGTTGTGGAATTATAAAAAAACTACAATATCCTGAATTTGAAAATTTGTTAAGAAGTCATGACATTATATGCTTAGTTGAAACAAAACTTGATGATAGAGATGAAATAAATCTACCAGGTTATATATTTAGATTTAAAAATAGAAAAAAAATTGCAAAAGTGAAATCTGGTGGAATACTACTTGGTTACAAACAGAAATATGAACACTTCATTGAAGTTATTGATACAGGTAGCAAGTTTGTTTTTTGGTTCAAGATAAGTTCTAAAATTATGAACACCGATACAGATACAGTTTTTGGAATTGTGTATATTCCACCAGAGTACACGTCTTATGCATCTTGGGATGCTTTTAGTCAGATAGAAAATGAGTTTCTGGACTTGTCATCAAGATATAAATTTGTCAGTGTGGTTGGAGATTTTAATGGTCGAACAGCATCAGAGAAAGATTTTCTTATTTTAGATTCTCATGATCCTTCAAATAATTTCTCTGATTTAATAGAAAATAGTGTGTCCATTTTGGACTTTTTAGATATTCCGAGGGAAAGAAAAAATAGAGATATTGGAAAAAATAAATATGGTTCCTTATTATTGGACTTTTGCAAGGGGAATAACTGTTTTATACTTAATGGGAGGATAAATGGTGACAAGGAAGGAAAGTTGACTTGCAGGAATGCAAGTGTTGTAGATTATTGCATTAGTAATGTGAATTTTATAAATAGATTTTGTACTTTGGAAGTAGTAGATTTTTCAAAATTATTTTCTGATGTACATTGTCCATTGTCTATTAGTGTGTATGCAACAAATGTAGACGGATGTGAGGTACCTGATTATATAGAAGAAAGTGCAGAAAGGATAAGAAAGTGGGACAGTGATAAATTGATAGAATTTCAGCAAAATATAAACCAAGGTAAAATAAAAGATCTTTTGTATAATTTGAAAAAACCAAGGGTTGATGTAAATGTTAATATACATGTTGAGAAACTATGTGAAATTTTTATAGAAAGTGCAAAAGCTACATTTGGCATTTCCCATAGTAAAAACGGGAAAACACGTCAGAAATCGTTTATGAATAAACCCTGGTTTAACCGAGAATGTAAATTTGCGAGACAAAATTATCGTAAATTTAGACGAAAATTTAAAAAAAATCGAACTACAGTAAATAGATCCAATTTGGCTGGATCTGAAAACATATACAAGAAAACTCTCGACAAAAATCATAGATTATACCGGCAAAATCTTTCAAAAAAATTGAAAGAATTGAGAACCAAAAATTCTAGAGACTATTGGAAAGTACTTAACCAGGGAAAGCGTAAAAAACAACCGGATATCCCAATAGAGAAATTATTTGATTTCTTTAAGGATCTAAATGCTTCTCCGACGGATGATAATGGAGCTGATTTACCACCTCTCGATGAAGATCAGGTAAATCAACTTAATTATGATTTGAATTTGTATATAGAAAAAGGAGAAATTTTGAAATGTATTAAAAATTTGAAAAACGATAAGTCTGGTGGTGAAGATGCTGTTATAAATGAATACATAAAAGCAACTTCAAACCAGCTTATCGATATTTATGAAACATTATTTAATTTGATATTTGATACCGGATTTGTACCAGAGAGTTGGTTAGTTGGTAATATCATACCAATATTTAAGAATAAAGGAGACCGAAATAATCCTAAAAACTTTCGGCCAATTACCATTGTCAGTTGTTTGGGTAAACTGTTTACGGCTGTTCTAACCGCGCGTTTGAACAAATATTCTGACGATTTCCTAATTTTACATGAAACACAATGTGGCTTTAGGCAAGGCTATAGCACTATGGATAATTTATTTATATTACATTCTTTGTTTGAACTTCTGAAGAAAAGAAAGAAAAAACTTTATTGTGCATTTATAGACTTTGAAAAGGCTTTTGACAAAATTTGGAGGGATGGACTTTGGCATAAACTATTGTTAAACAATGTAAATGGGAAAATGTTAAATGTTATTCAAAGTATGTACAAAAATATTAAATCAAATATTATTTTTAATAACAGCAAGTCTGATTATTTTCCGTGTAATAATGGGGTAAGGCAAGGGGAAAATATGTCCCCTTTTTTGTTTGCAGTTTTTTTAAATGACTTGGAAATTTTTTTTAAAACAAAAAACTGTAAGGGCCTTTTCACAGTTACAGAAGAATTAGAACATGAACTTGATGTATTTCTCAATATCATTTTATTACTATATGCTGATGATACTGTTTTGATGTCTGAAACACCACAAGATCTTCAAATACAGTTAGATTTTTTTAATGAATACTGTAACTATTGGAAATTAAAAGTAAATGTATCCAAAACCAAAATATTATGTTTTTCATATGGAAGATTACCGGACAATTTACACTTTGTTTTAGATGATCAAGAAATAGAAATTGTTCAAGAGTTTAGTTATTTGGGTATCTTATTGACAAAAACGGGAAATTATAAAAAGGCGATTAAATCACAAGTTGAAAAAGGGACAAAAGCGATGTATGAGATACTAAAAAGGGGGAAATTTCATAGCCTATCAGTTTCTTGTCAGTTAGATCTTTTTGATAGAGTAGTAAAACCTGTTCTTTTATATGGATCAGAAATATGGGGATTCAGCAACTGTGATATTGTCGAAAAGGTTCATCTAAAATTTTGTAAGTTGCTCCTAAATCTGAAATCTTCCACTCCAAACTGTATGATATACGGTGAGCTAGGACGTTTTCCACTCTCTATTGATGTAAAATTAAGGATGATATCCTACTGGTCTAAATTAATCATGGGAAAGCAGTCAAAGTATTCATGTATTATTTATAAGCTACTGTACCACTTGTATTGTACTAAACACATAGATTTTAAATGGTTAATATGTGTTAAAAATATATTCGATGAATGTGGATTTTCTTATATCTGGAACACACAGCTCTTTTTAAATGATGTATGGTTGAAATATATTATCAAAGTAAGATTGTGTGATCAATTCAAACAAACATGGAACGAGACTATTCAAAACTGTTCCAAAGCCTTGAATTATCGTATTTTTAAGAATTTATTGTGCTTTGAAGAATATTTTAATATTTTAGACGAAAAAGATTTTTTACATTATGTAAATTTAGAATATGTAACCATAAACTTCCAGTCGAACTTGGAAGATGGTACAATATAGAAAGGGAAAAAAGAAAGTGTAATTTATGTAAGCTAGATATTGGAGATGAATTTCATTACATTATTAATTGTTCACATTTTACAGAAGAGAGAAATAAATTTATAAATCGAAATTTTAGTATAAGGCCAAATATTATAGTATTTACTGAAATTATGTCGTCTACAAATAGGACAGATCTCATTAATTTATGTAAGTTTATACGAACTATAAACAAGCGAGTGTGTCCTCCTGAATAAGTTCTTTTTGTCTTTGTTGTTGTTGTTGTATATATTGTATATTTATGTTTATGTAGTTAATATATTGTATTATACATGCATGTCTTCTCTGTACCTATGTATTTGGTGATGAGAATAAAGATATATATATATACACAGGCAAACGTAAAGTCGCAATCAAAGAATGAGGATTGTATTGTGGCTACGACATATGTATATAGTCCGAAACAATTTGTTATGCAAATATTGAAAACGGTCAACTTAATTAAAATGCAATTGATTTATGTTCCATACAAAAACGCGCAGCTCTAATTTATAACCTTTAACAGCCTACTGTTATTATATTTTCGAATCACTCGAATGCATTGATATAAGTAGCCAGTGTTTTTTAAATTACAATTTATTCAAAATATGAAATGTCGTTTTATGTATGCTGCACTTTAATTGTTGTTAAAAAGAACCTGTGTGAGCATACACATACATGTACCCCACTTCTCCACGTAGTCACTGGGATAACAAAATTTATCCCCGGCTTAGTATATATCTAGGATTTTGATTGGTTAACGCACGTCGTTACAAAACCCATAGCCCCTGGGTGTTGCTAACCCATATCCCCTGACGTTGCTAACCATTATCCCAGGGAACTTCACGCAAGTTTTCCTTAGTTCCATGATTGCTCCTTGTGAAATATTGAAATCTGTAGATTATCCATGATGTTTGTAATTAAATATTTAATTCATTAACGATGTTGTCCTATTATGCCGATCATTTACACTCATTTCATTAAATGTATCGCTTGACTGCCACATTTTCAGGCAATGGGACTACTGGCATGCTATGCAAATACCCGAGTTGACGTCACACCATCTATTGCGTAACGCTCACAACATTGAGAGCCAAATTTGACTCAATCCAGTTTCTCTGTCTCCGTATGAAAAACGTCTTATATTTGACTACCTGTAGGGTTCTACCAAAGGTAGTAAGTACCATACACCCCGTAAAAATATGTAAAATTTCCAAATTTCAATAAAACTGTTTTAGATAATGAAAAAAACGTTGTTTTCGCGTTACATTTTGTACCCGAATTTCCATAAAACTCGCCCGATTCGGACTTAGACCGGGGATAAATTCGTTATCTACGTTCATATCCGTAGATATGGATATTTTAACATCCTTCAGTACCCTGTACACCCTTCGGCTACGCCTCATGGTGTACTGGGGTACTTCAGGGTGTTAAAATATCCATATCTACGGATATGAACGTAGATAACTTATAATAACTCATACAAGAGTCAACTGATAATAAAATTTGCGTGTATATGAACATTTACATATTAGGTCCTTAGTATCTACAAGATTCTGTGAAATTCTATAGTAAGTGTCAAAGGAGTTGCGTAAACATTCTTGCAGTAGTATATATGAACAAAAACTAAAGTTCAATTAAACATAACTCGTAGAAATAAAGAGGAAAATTCAAATTTAAAAGTCTCTTATCTAACACGTCTTATTGCAAAATCAAAAGATCAAACAAATTGAAAATAATTGTCGTATTCCTAACTTGTTACAGGCATTTCCTTGTGAAGAAAATGGTTTCGTAGCTAGCTTAACCTCTCACTTTTATTCCAGTCGCATAAATTCCATTATATTGATAACAATGCGAACAGACATAATAGGACAATATGTCAGAAATAGGGTTCAAAAAGGCATTCCTCCAAGAATGAAAATTGAATCATAATTTCCTGTCGACAAGCATATCTACTATGTTTTTATTATCTACATCGTTTTCATGAAATTCCGTCGAATGGTTTAAAGGCAGTTGAATGACAAGAGTAGGACTGACAGACGGGTAAAAACATTATTCCAGACGGAAATGCGTTCCTATAGGTATTTAAGGTTTACATTATTTATTATAGCTTTCACTATAACAATCAACTCAAAATTATGTGGCATTTGATTTTTTTTCTTGGGTTCTCATTTTTGTTTTCAGAGTTAAAAGTCTTGTATATATTTTTGAGTTTCAGAGTTGATCCCTTCATACTCTTGGGTCCTTTAGGTAGGATAATGTAAGCAATGTCAAATAATAAAACCGGGTCAATATTATTACGTATGTTGTATGATGTGGCTAAATTGGGATACGTGAAAAACACAATTTGCGTGGTTTAATTTGTGACATTTTTCTAATTTCAGAAGGACAATGACTTAATTTCAGAGGATAATCATTTGCGCATAGATTTGGGTGCACTCGGTTGAGGCAGTTCCCTATATTTCAACTTCCATTTTTTTTTAATATAAATTTCTGTATGTAGACCTATTTTACAATGACAGTCTGTATAGTACTACTTTTGTATCAGATATGTATGTTTTTAATGTCAGGGAATTTGCCAGTATGTATCCTTTCGTCAAATGGTTATCGAGAACCTAGTATTAAATTTTGTATATGCTTTTCTTATTTATTCATCTTGTCTCATATTAACCATATGGTTGTAAAACGAAGCGATAAATAATCAGAAACAATGAGTTTACAAGACCCAATACACGAACACAGGAAAAGCCATCTACAAGGCAGCGTCTGTTCTTCAATGAGATATTATGGCTCTATTTAGATTGTAGTCTAGTTGTAATACAATTTATAAAAGGTGTACCAAGGAACAATATACTTCCTTTATTAAAAACAAGATACTAATACAAACATATTAAGATAATACAAAATATATAACGGACAAACAGAAAACATAGACAGAGCAAAAAAAAACACCTCAAAATGCAGGTAATTGATGGAATTCCGATGATGAAGTTCAGAAAATCATTCCTCTAGTGCCACTTGGCACTCGATGACTTCACTAATGAGGAAAATGAAACAGCATTAAGTAACGACAATTGGAACACTTTCATGGCCATCTGTGTGACTGAAATGACTTGATGGCACAACATAACTCTACATTGTTTTGACTACATGCGTATGTTACCGTCAAAAGAAAATAATACTGTAAATGTCTTGCGATAGACAAGGATGGACAATATTTTTAAATATGGGAAATGGTGTTTGTTTGCTATGTCCTATTATTTGTAACGTAGTACTGATGATGACTAAGTAAAACGAAGTAGTAGTAGAAAAAAATATGTTGTGAATTCTGTGACCAACCTAGTGGCAAGCGCAATTCGTGAATACCTAAAACCTCTCTATCCGTCACTTTAATCTTCTATTTATTCCTTGATTATACTCAACCATATTTCCCTTCATCTTTTACATCACAAATTTTAGCGAACGAATACAAAATCAAAACAAAAGACATCCTTTAAATTAATCAGATTTTTTCCGGAAAAGAAACCAGTGCTTAAATAGATTATTCATCGATTAAGGAATTGCGAGAAAATTTCGTTAATAAAATATTCTGCCTTAATTAGTTTAGCATATATATAAGGTCGTTGTTACCAAAACAGAATTCAAAAATGGTGTATTCCCTTCAGAAAAAGCCGTGTTTGCTATTCCCATTTATTATTAAAACTGTTTGATATTAAAGGGGCACGAACTACGAGATATATAACAATACAATATGTTATGTTGGTGCTCAATCATTAATGAAATGCAAAAAGTGAGAAAAAAATAATTCGCTTTTAGCAGCCAGTATGGTTCAGTTTTGTCAAATAAGCTAAAAAAAAAAAATCAGATTATGAATTATTCACTTGCAAGTGAATAATTCGACCTCACTGGATCTTCAATTTAACCCCTTAGCTTGAGATGGATAACATGTGAAATATATGTGTAAAGTTATTTAAAGGAAAAGAATGTCAACATTGAAAGTGAAACAAAATTAATATTAATCATTTGAATGACAGATTCGATCCCAAAAAAATCATTCTTACAGGTAAAAACGATGATAAAAATTTATTTCTCATCTATGATATAAAATTAAAATAGACCTAGAATAATCCAACAACACGAGTTTGCTTAATCTATTTATATCTATATTTATGTTGTACATCGCTTGTATGGCCACCGGAAGACTTTAGGGGTCAACTCGATAATTAACTAGATGGCGTCTAGACTAAAATACACATAAAACGACGTATTTTCATGCTCTTGCCCGGTAAATTGTTTATTTTTGACTTTTAATAGTTTGGATAAATTTTTTACGTTGTTATAAATCAAATATTAGAATTTGATTAAAATTGGTTAACATGAATTTGACAGCTAGTGCCCCTTTCAAGTTTGAGCGGGAAATGCTTCCCGGAAAAATAATCATCAAGTGTTAATTTATAAATTTTCATGGTCGTTTTAACTGTTTTATTGAAGTAAAAAAATTAGTAAAAGAAAGGAGTATTTAAACATCTATCCTTCTGCATGTTCCGTTTTTATAAGTGTAGAAAATTGATATGATTTGTTCATTTTGAACCCTTTTATACTTACTAACGACGAGTTGCAAATTGCATACTTTAGATATATAGAAAAAATGACATATTAATTATTTCAACATTTATAAATCAAGAACCTTCTTTAAAATATACGATTTTTACAGGTAAATAAAGTTTTACGTAATTTGAATTACAATAAAGAATGACAAAACATGAATTGAAAGTTAATAAATGTGATATTTGTAAACTCCGGTTTATGTCCCCTTCTGTAGCCAGTTAAGTACGAATTTTTCAAACTGCAATAGTATCAAAACCACAAATAAAAGGATAAATAGAGATAGCCCATTTTGTACATAAACCATGGGGAAACTTTGTACAAAGCATTATTATTTAATGTTTCATTGCATTTAACAGAAAAAGGGGACTTTGTGGCAAATAAATCCACAGCCTTTAATACAGAGATTTTTGTTATAAAATTTTTAACATAGATTACTCACTTGCTTCTCTATGATGTGCTAGCGTTTACTGTTCACAAAAAGTCCTAAACAACCTTCAATTTCCCCAAAAACAACATTGTGATGGGTCACTAAAGTCCAGCGCACCCTAAAAGTTGTACTTGATTTGGTCCATATTTATATTTGTTTTAACCAATAACTTAATAAAATTGTTTTAAGGAAATCATTGCTAGCACTGCATGCAATAATCCTCTATCTATCAGTTGTCGAATGGCCAAATATGAGAGTACAAGGGGGAAAGGCGGTGGATTTTCTATAAAATTTCCATATGTTTAGCATTGAATCATCACAAGGGTACACAATCCTTAAACAATTATACATTATTTCCTGTCCATTCAACTGGGAGTCGAAAATCGTGTTCATGCAAGAAATGAAAAGGACTCACTTTTACTCTTGTATCTTCTGTTTCTTAATAATAACTACAAATGATCTTCGCTGTTGACATGCATAAATCACCAAAATAAAACCTTCAGAGTCTACGTTGAAGTTTTATACCATGTTAGAAGACTACAGCAAACCAGTGCAAAATAACTTCGTATCTTCATCTAACCAAACCCAGACGGGACCATGTGTAGACGAAGACATGTAGGCTTTAAAAAAAGTCCGCAGTAAAACCTTCAGCACTTCAGCCTGTTTCAAAGAAACTAAAATTTCAACAAACCAATATGAGTAACTGAAGCATCGCAACTGACCATACTAAGACAACACAATTTGACGATCATACTGCTAGGCTGTTTATGTATGCAACCTGCCAATCAATATTGCTGGCGATCCGATGTTCAAAACTACTATACAGCTGTTGAGACATGGCTATAGATATGGGCTCCATCTTCTCGGCCAGGTTCATGAAAACATCTTCTTAAATGACATTGCAGTTGAAAAGGAAAATAAGTGTTGCTTATCCAAGATGGTTGGAGCAATATCCTGATCACATCAGTCACAGCTCCACCATTGCAGATGTATGTGTGGTTGTGGTAAGACATGTTTCACCATCAAAACTTAGATCCTTACCAAAGCAATGTCAAAATGACTACGGTCAACTTTTATTTAGCAAAACACTTCATCGAGTGTACCGTGGAAGAAAGCTGCAGCCAGACTTTGTTTCCTAAGAGCTGCGGCGCAGTACCGTTTAGTCATTCAGACTCCCTCAACTTCGTGACAAATTCACTCTAGCTTCCAAACACACGTTTTCACGAGTCTGCTTTTCCACTACCAACCCAATTGTTTGGTCCTCATGTATTGAAATGTCAAGATAGAGTTGTGTAGCCAAGCACGGAAGTAACTTAAGATGCCGTTCTGCAGCAATTGGCTGAATATTCTCAAACTTTGGCTTAAGATTCACATCACCCATAGATTAAAATTTTCCCAATAGCTCTCTATTCCGGTTTTAATTGCCAATAAAATAGTTAGTAATAATTCTGAAAGAGGTTCCATGAGGCATTTGACAGACTGTTGGCTAGCCACAATACCAGGGTTGCGTTCAATATCGTAGCAGCTTCAAAGGTCTACGTAGATTTATGACTATTGAACGTGTATTTAGCCTAGCTGCTACATATATATTGATAGGAGCTAGGCTAGCTACTCGTTCAGTATAGACAAAAATCTGCGTATCCATACGTAGCCGCTACGACATTGAACACAACCCAAGTTTAACCCATTTTTTTGAAAAATGTCCTGTACCAAGTCAGGAAAATGACAGTTGTTACCTTATAGTTCGTTTCTGTGTATTGCATTGTCGTTTGTTTTTTGTTGCACTTCAGTGTTTTGTTGTTTCGTTGTTTTCCTTAAATTGTTGATGTGTTCCTCGGTTTTAGTTTGGAACCCAGATTGGTCTTATCTCAACCAATTTATGACTTTTGAACAGCGGTATTTGTTGCTTTTACTTCTACATCGAATCACTTGTAATCATTTAATAGTACGAAATTCATTTTGATTATTCTGATCCGTCAAGGCGCTGTGATTGGCAATAAATAAATTAGTTTGTTTGTATTGTAAGGATACTAACGTAGTTATTTTAAGTATGTAAATACCGAAATGATAAAAATAAACGCAATATTTCACAATACAAACTAGCTTTATTGGGCGTGCATCTATACAGGTTAATAAATGAATTGGAAAAATTAAGATTATTTCAGGTTAATAAATAAATTGGATAAATTTCAAGATTATTTCAGGTTAATAAATAAATTTGATAAAGGAGTAGGTCCAGTAAGGGCCGATTTTGGCCTCAAATTTCAGGTTCATCTGACGAAAGATTTGGGGCACTTTTTAATCAGATAAGTGTCTATTTCAATTGATTCAGTTAGTTTATGTGAAAGATTTTAACTGATTTAGTCATTAAAAACGCTCCGATTTAAGCTTAAATATGGAAAATCTATCAAAATAATATGCAAAAAATGGTCACTTTTCATATAGCTTTTGTCAAAAATGAAAGTGGCCGCATCCGTGTGCATCCTCAACCTTTATATATGTTATGTATTATCATCAAATACAACTTAAATTTTAATATTAAGAATGAACACGAATGCGGCCACTTTCATTCAACACGAAAACCGTCTAAAATTTGACGTAAATGCTAAAATTGTGGCGATTTCAGTAAGTTAGAATGACTAAATGATGCTTAATCCCGATATATGTGCATTGCATGGTTAAAAAAAGACCATATTTATGTAGCAGAAGCATTCTACTCTCCAATAAATAACTAAAAGTTTACATTTTAATAATTTTGTAAAACTGCTATAATTTGGGGCCAAAAAGGTGGTCTTACTGGACCTACTCCTTTCAAGATTAGTTATTTAATTTTAGAAATCTGTTTTTTGAGGCAAAGTTACACCCATTTGGGCATTATTCGGTATTCAAGAGCTTGCAGGCACTACTCAGTCTTTGTAAAATGTCACCAATGTCTGATCAGACAGTTGATAGTTCATCGGAAGGTACGTTACCGAGACTTGTTGATAAATATTCCGTATCAACTTCTGAAATAATATATGATGATCTTGAGGTGTTTGTCTTTATAAATATTACTTTAATACTGGTTTGTTTTTATGCCCCACCTACGATAGTAGAGGGGCATTATGTTTTCTGGTCTGTGCGTCCGTTCGTTCGTTCGTCCGTTCGTTCGTTCGTTCGTCCGTCTGTCCCGCTTCAGGTTAAAGTTTTTGGTCAAGGTAGTTTTTGATGAAGTTGAAGTCCAATCGACTTCAAACTTGGTACACTTGTTCCCTATGATATGATCTTTCTAATTTTAATGCCAAATTAGAGATTTTACCCCAATTTCACGGTCCACTGAACATAGAAAATGATAGTGCGAGTGGGGCATTCGTGTACTGAGGACACATTCTTGTTGTGATATCCATTTGACGTGACTCTGTTCTTATACATCCCTTCATACTATTAGTGTTCTTGTTCTATGATAATTTTTGTATTCTTATCTTTCATTTTTGCTAAAGTGCTTAATTTATATGCCCTTTTCTGTTTCTTTGATACACATGACATTGCACTGTGCTTGTGAATCCCGTCATTGGTTATTGTTCAATGATGCTTGATGTATTCTTATCTTTTATTTTTTCTATATGCCTTTTTGTGCTTCTTTGTTACATATTTAGTTTGTTTTTATAGTTAATAAGATTATATCACCATGTACCCCTATTTTTGACATTTTTAGCTGTAATGGGGTTTTTTTTTTTTGTGTTCGTACATCGTTGTCAGTATAATAGAATTTGATGTGACTGTCAAAACCTGTTTTAATCCACAATATTCAACATACGAAAATGCCTGTACCAAGTCAGGAATATGACATTTGTTATTCATTTGTTTGAGTTTTTTAGATTTTGCCATTTGGTTAGGAACTTTTCGTTTTGAATTTTCCTCGAAGATCAGATTTGTTGTCCGTTTACTTTTAAGAAATATTAATGACTATGCTACATGATAAACTTCCTTTAAAAATCTTTCAAATAATTGGATTTGAGCGTTCCCGATGGCGGTTAATCCAGACAAGCGCGCACGACGCATGCAATTGACGTTTTCCGACTTCGATGTATTTCCGTCAAAAACTTTGGTTTTAGTGAACATCATTCGTGCGTTTAGGGGCATCATCACTTCCATTCTAATGTTGAGCGAGTGATTGGGGAAACTATGATGCCATATTGCACGTATTATTCGGCAAGTTGAATTTGACAATCAGCACTGCTTAAGTGATTAAGTACCTACAGAACAATCATTATTTCTAGTGTATCCTGCACTATGACGATCAATCTTCCATGCAGAGTGATTGGTCCTTTCTCTCTTAGAGAGAAAAGGACCGATAGCTCTGTGTGGGAGATTGTATGACGATCACTAAGACACTAGATGAACGTAAAAAGTGCAGGGATACGCGCGATCCCCTTCCTGGTAAATGACGTCTTGACGGTGTGCATTAATGTTGAGTTTTTGTCGGTAAAGGACAGTTGTTGTCGTCTTTAAAACTATGATCGATAGTTGTTAAAGGCACATTACGTATAAGTATCAATCAGCTGATACCCCTGTGTTATATTAATTGTAATTTTTTTTAATTATTAAAATGCACTGTTAAGAATAATTTTTGCTTACGATTTTTGACTTTAACTGAAGATAACCAAGTTCTACTGATAAACAACACGAGGGTTACATAAAGGTGCTTCAAACAGATGTCAATAACACTGGGATACATAGCCTTCCTTAACAGGCTTCATTCGATCGGGAAAACTATTCAATTAATATTTTATTTGGCTTCCTTCATTATATGACCTGCATTTAACAAGAAGTTAATGATCGATACCAAATCAATTTGTAATTTTATTTAACAATAATAAAACGTATTTTACACAATTGACAAGACACAGTTTAAACTGTGAAAAACATTAATACTTACATTGTATTTTACTTATAAAATTGAGCGTAACATTTCGAAAAGGAGGTATTAATTCACGTCAGACATATCAGAAACCCGATATGTTCATTTATACACGAACTGCCGGTTTAATTCAAGAATGGTTGAAAACTTATGACGCAGAATCCATGTCATACTTTTTTTGTAATTTATTTTTATTTAAAAAAAAAAACACTGCATAGTGATACATAAATAATTTATAACACGTTCTCCCCACTGGACATTTTGCTCCTTTCCGCTATAAGTTCACCGCGCCGAAGTGCAAGTGAATGTGGAAGGTCCAGGACCGTGCTGTATCCGCATCCCATAGTCAGCTTTTGTGGCAGCAGTATGGATATCATCTCGATCTATCAAGTTTAGTAGCTTCAGGTTGATTTTGCGTTTCTGTTCTAGACCATTTGGCAATCTATGAACTGCTGTAAATAGCATAATTTTCACTTGCGTAGAAGCAAACCCAATCCTCCTTTTACCATCATTCAGCCATATTCGGACTATGCTTTTGATGAACTTTGGGGATTCGCCAACTCGATCGTCAATCTGTTCTTGCTTTACTTTTAGTTTTTCTACATTAGTGTTGAAATATACATGTAATTTCTGAAAACATTTTCCAATGTCGACGAAATCTTTACACTCGTAGTTAGCCCTTGTTATTGTTTAAGAACAGGTTAGCCCAGACTGGAATCGGCGATTGAAGACTGATTAATTCAATAGTAAATTAAATGAAAGTCGTATCGTTCAGTGTAAACTAAATGATTATGACGCTTGTACTATTCTGTTTGATTGAAATGTTAGATGTTAAGCAATTATAGAATCAATTTACCAGGACCAATTTTCCCCAAGTTTATCACAACATGGATGACAAACGGGAGCCATCCATGTCTTACTGGTATATATTAAAATTATAAAGAAGAGATGTAACTTTAAATAAGTATCAACGTCACACTTAAAGTTACATCTCTTTTCTCTAACTACAAAAAAATACCAGCTTTGATTATTGTTTAGTATGACTAAATTTTCACTCCTGGTCTCGTACTCTGAACAGATAAATATTTCCTTTTCCATTTAAGTACATAATTATTGTACATTATTCTATTTGGCGGCATTTTGTTCAAGTTTGTGGCTGTTTTTCTGAAATTGTTAACATATCGCCCCTTATTTTATTGATTTTGTATAAACGTTGTGTCATAGATCAATTTTATTCGTTCATGATATGCATTTGTTTGTGTTAATGTCTTTTGATTAATTTAGCCATTTTAATTTGTATGTTACTGTGTGTCTTTCTATGTTGTGATGCTACACTATTGATTCAGGTAAGGGAGGAGGTTGATACCTATTAAAACTTATAAACCCGCTGCATTGTTTTGCACCTAAGTCAGGAACCTGATGATCAGTGGCTGTCGTTTGTTGGTGTGATTCATAAGTTTTTATCGTTTTGTTATATAGATAAGACCGTTGGTTTTCCATTTTGAATGCTTTTACACTAGTCATTTTCGGGCCCTTCAAAGCTTGCTGTTCGGTATGAGCCAAGTTTCCGTGTTGAAGGCTCCGGCATTGGTACTCATACAAAATCTTCTTATATCTACATAATATTTTAATACGTACGACATTTACTGAGAGTAAGGGCGATGTCGGATCCCAAAACCTTCATCTAGATATGGCTGGATAGAACTGTTACCATATTACTATATCAAAATTGAATTTTCCCTCTTAATTTTAGTAGGCTTTCTACGGTTTTCCTACAAAATAATTTGCGTTTCATTGTATTCCTTACACCGCAGTATGCATTTTTTTCAAAAATATAAAATTAACGAAAGCCTGCATACCACTGGAACTCACGTATGTTGCCAGTTCTATTCTTCTTCGGATGGATTGTAGTAATCTGAACGAACATTTAATGAAGAGAAATCTTGTAGTAAGTAAAAACTGTACCTGTGGTAGAATCGAGAGCAGTAAGCATTTTCTTCTCGAGTGTAATAATTACTCCCTTGTCCGAAAACGTACGATAGAAAAAAGTCCGTTTCCATAAAATATAGAAACACTCCTATTTGGCCGCAATAACCTCAATCAAGAGGAAAATCTACTCGTGTTTACACAAGTGCAACAATTTTTGGTAGATTCGAAGCGATTTGGCTTATAACGTCCTTCGTGCATGATTAGAATCGTAATTGGGTGAGACAGTCTTGACAAAGTCCTGTAAACACACTCCGCCGCCGGTATCTATACTATTAAACGAGAAGACCTCATTTTGTGTGTCGCTTCTCTTCCTTCCACGATAAATTAATCATCATGCCTCTGTGTTCTATAGGTAACATGCATAGTCGCATTTGTCATCCATTCTTCTGATTATTCAGATTGAGATATATTTGGAGAAAAACGACAAAAAGGAGTCCGGATATTGATTCCGACATCAGACTGACTTTTAGTCATAGATAAGACTTCCGGTTTGAAACATCCACAAGTACATATTTGGCAAAACTTTTAGCAATTTTTGGTCCTCAATGCTCTTTAACTTCGTACTTTATTTGGCCTTTTATAACATTTTTGATTCGAGCGTCATTGATGAGTCTTTTGTAGACGAAACGCGCGTCTAACGTAAATATTAAATTTTATATTCCTGGTATCTATGATGCGTTTATTCGTGCACGTTAGACTCCAACTAGCATGCGTGCGATCAAGAAGTCAGATATAGGGTCTATGCGTCCGGTCATTCGTTCGTCCGTTTGACCCGCTTCAGGTTAAAGTTTTTGGTCTTCAGGATAAAGTTTTTAGTCTTCAGGATAAAGTTTTTGGTCAATTCAGGGTAGTTTTTGATGGAAAAATCGATTGATGACGTTTGAACATTAGTTTATTACAGTTGCCTTTATCAACGTTGTAACTGTTGCCTTCGTATAAATTTGGGCATGGATGGTTTGCTCAAATCTTATCTGATCCTTGCAAAAATTGAAAACGCATCTTCCTCGACTTTATTTGGTTGTGATAATGTTGCTCAGTATAGTTTTAAATATTATTTATTTGGTTCTAGTTTGTCTTTTTATCGTCTTTCGTATTTTCGCCATGAGCCATCGCCAGTTTCCCACAGATTTATTATTTTTGAATATACCTTTGGTGTTTTCCGCCTCTTTAGTTACTACCATTGGTATGAGGGATATTTGTTAATGTATGCCGAGTAAGTGATCGGTTTGTTTTTCAATGAACTCGATGGTCACATATTGTCTATTGTAGCATATTCAATATTAATTGAAAGCGTAAATCAGAGCGTTGGGTTTTTCTTTCCTATTGCTAAACAGTTTGTAATATCAAAGGACTTAAAATAATTTGGAATGACAAAGTGATAGATGGAAGAAATTTTTTTATATTGTTATAGCTATAACATTATCTGTTGTTGTTCACATCTTTGGAATTTGATCTTTATCGATAGTTGTGTTATTTCCATCCATACCTAATCTCCTTTTTATGTATTAAAAAAATGAATTAAACAAAATGAAATATATGCGATCTCCTTTTTTTGTATTAAAAATATGAATTAAACAAAATAAAATATATGCGATCCCGACTTCTTGTTTATAATGTATCATTGTCCTCTATGATATCCTTATATACATTAAAATACTATAAAGTTTGTCAACATTAAATTAAAAAAACAATGGGATACAGCATTTCTTTTAATATTTAGAAACATGTCCCCCTTGAAATGTATAGATAAACATACCATATGTAAATATTTATAGCTATGGATAGGAAAAGCTGAAGACGTATAACTTGATTTCGTTAAGATTATACAAAAATATGTAAAACGCAAACAGATTCCTCGTTAACAAGATTTTTTTGACGGAATGGGAGAATTCCAAGAGAAGGTATTATTGTACACCAGTATACACCTGAACACTTGTGTTGTGTTAAGCGTCTCTGGGAATGGGGAATGTGTCGGAGACAAAAACATGACAAAAGAGCAGAGATCACGACAATGCCACCAATTTTTTCTGCACGAACTCGGGGTTTATAACACCATGAACAATGTTTTCTGTATGGAGTACCTGTATTCAATTTTAATGCCCAATAATGCTGTACAAAGTAAATTTCGTGTTAGACGAACATGCCCGCACATAATTTTTGTCTAAAAGAAAACATTTTTTTTATTATTCCCGCATCCGGAAAAGTTATCGTATCTATCTCTCGCACAATTTTGTTGTTGTAAACATTGAAAAAGCAATACCAGCATATTAACATTGGTTTCCTTTCTCCTACTTATTTCATTCCTCTGCAATAATATGTTGATTTCCGTTGTAAGAATAAAGTACGCAGAAGGAGAAGTGTTGCATTCAACTGCAATATGTTTGCCGGCGAAACAAAACTATCAATAGCCGCTGCATGTTTATGCACCTGTCCTGAGTCATGATCAGTAGCTTGTTGTTAAGTAGTTGTCGTTTGTTGATGTGGTTCATATGTATTCTTCCGTTTTTTGTATATAGATAAGATCGTTGGTTTTCCTGTTTGAATTGTTTTACACTAGTAGTCATTTTGGGTTCCTTTATAGCTTGCTGTTTGTGCCAAGGCCCTGTGTTGATGAACATACTATGACCTGTAATTGTATTAGCTTTAAAAACATTAGACCGGTTTGGACTACCCTCCAAATGAATACTTTCTTAAATGAGGAACTGTTGTCAGACAACGGGTCATTTTACTGTTGGGGGGGAAGAAAAACTTCTGCCCTATAATACTACTATTAATAACCATTGATAACAGGTAAACAAACCAGCGCAATTGAGAGCCTCTTGTTTTCCTGCAATGTAATTCTCCTGGTAATTAATGTTCTTTAACGGATTTGCAATAAATATTGTTATTGCATTGAAGTTTGCAGCATGAAAAAGCACTGTCACCAGTTTTTGCATAGATTACCTTAGCCGTATTTGGCACAACATTTTGGAATTTTGGATCCTCAATGCTCTTCAACTTTGTACTTGTTTGGCTTTATAAATACTTTGATATGAGCGTCACTGATGAGTCTTATGTAGACGAAACGCGCGTCTGGCGTACTTAATTATAATCCTGGTACCTTTGATAACTATTTGCATTGTCATGATACTTATATGATTTATAAATAAATGTATTGTCTCAGAATTAACGCCACGTAAATCCAATTATAAACCAATCTACGTTTTGCTGGCTCTATCCGTAGCTACACCAACATGTCAAAGTTCATAGATGCACAAGGCATCTAACTCAACTCTGTTTTGTAAGATCATGTTGTTTAGTTTTAATTTTAATGGTAATATTTTGTGTACTTGTGTGACTTTTTGTCGTCTGTCGTTTTTTCGCCATGGTGTTTTCAGTTTGGGTTTTTAATCGTACTTGATACCTTTCGCCGCTTTTGCCATTATAAGTGATATGTATATGTATGTACAACAACATGCAAGTTAGCGGACAGTTTGTTATTCTGTATTCGATATTCAATTGACTGTAATATATAGCAACTTGTTCGAAATTCAAGTTTTCTAAGTTAGAAATAAATCGAAAACAAGAAGTACAAACGAATACGATCGTTGTTTTCTTTTTTGATTTGCAAAACATTTTGTCATTTCAGATGCTTTTAATAACTTACAATGTCAATGTACTATACCGTATTGATTTTTTCGCAAATTGAATGTTAAAGCCATAAAATGAACTGTTATTTTTCACGTCTTTCGCATATGATTTTTATCGGTAGTTGTATCATTGCCAATCATACCGCATCTCCATATTTTAATATTACAAAATATGAATAAAACATAATGAAAGTAATATATTTGCGATCCCTGGAGATAGTTGTTAATTTATTGTTATATCCTTTCATAAATCACATTTCTCTATAATTATAGTTTATCAATCTTTATCTATAAAATAATAACATAACCACTCTTGCAATAGTACTAAGACATGTGAAAAAAATATGGGAAGAGAGAAGCGACAGATACCAAATCTTTCAAGTGATCTTAAGGACAACAAATATGGTCAAGTAAATGCAGTAAACATGTTGGATCATGACATTAAAGATTCAGTTATTGGGTTGTTTGTAAAACGTATTTATTGAACTCGTCCCAGAATTTCGGTGTGTGGTAGATGTATGTACGCTTAATATACTAAATATGTAACTACTTCACTAAGACATTCATTAGTAAAACCCTAAATATGTAACTACTTCACTAAGACATTCATTAGTAAAACCTGAAGCTCAACTCCACTTTCAACAATACTTCAGTTATATCCTGGTCTTCAGTTTTATTGGTGGAGAAAACCATGATACAAAAACAAATGAATCACCGAAACATACATTTTTAACATTGCTTGAATAAAACCCTTCTGTGGAAATATTTGAAACTTAACTCGATAACATATATACTGTCCGCGGAACCAAATGTCGAAAGGTGATAAAACTAAAAATGTCAAGGCAAATTTGAAATAAGAAAAAGTAATTCACAAATTTTAAATATGGTTTTTGCAGGCATTATTCCCTTATAAAATTACTTAAAACTGCCAGAGTGACATTTCATGATAAAATAAATAGGAAAATGATAGGTTTGAACAGGTCAAACAATATTTCCACCCAATCAACCGAACAATTTCGATATTGCAAGCAGATTTGGCAGAAATGGTACTGCTATAATTCCACTTTCAGTTATTTTACATACAAACTACCAGAATTCGCCGATGGTGATAGATAACAAGATTAAGTTGTTTTATGTCAGATGCCTTCTATACAATATACTCATCCGTGACTCTCGAATCATCAAATTAAAAATGAAAAGAAAAAATGTACGAAATTGAACATTTACTATCAGACAAATCAATGCAAACGGTTTGGACAACATTGACTAAATTAAATTAACCTTCCGAAGTAGAAATTACACAAAACAAATTCTGCTTTGCTAGCATATTCCCCTAAAAAGGTTATCCATGATATACAACATATCTTTAATTCATCAAATAAAATATGTTTAAACTAAACTAAACTTATCTATCACTTCTTGTTTGGCTTTATAAATTTTTTGATATGAGCATCACTGATGAGTCTTATGTAGACGAAACTCGCGTCTGGCGTACTAAATTATAATTATGGTACCTTTGATAACTATATACTATTATATTCATGAAGCTATTGTTGGTGAAGGCATGATGAAACACTTAGTAATGATAGCAATCCTATTATTTGGTTTTTACCATAAAACTTTTTAAATCGATATGAATTGGGTATATACGTAGTCGTCAGTGCAAACGTATTCAGTGAAAAGGTGTTAAACCCGTCTCATGTTTAGGAGCTTGTCCGTCCCTAGTCCTCCGCGTTTATGGTTGTTTTAAGGTAAATCGTAATATGTTTGTCCTTTCAGAAATTGACGACAGATGGTTTATAGTACGATTAACGTGTACGTCACACAGTTAGTTTCTGGACATGGTGCGAATCAGATCTTGAACTATTGTATAGACAATATAGACCGCTATCTATTTTGATGATTGCATGTTGACCTTGTTGTCACATTAACACACTACCAAGTAGAAATGTTTAATTCATAGACGTGGGAGTGAAAACAAATCTGTATCGCATGACCCTTAACCATAGTAAGACATTTGATGTAAAGATTGGATTAGAATATTTTATTTTTACAAGATCGGACGTCAACGTAGGCGACGTTCTTAATATTGTTGCATTTTACAGGGTTCAAATCAATATTAAATTCTTAACCTAAGCTGTACTCAGCTGTTCGAGCTCTTGTACTTAGCTTTTTTAAATGTCATATTAAAGATACGACACTTTTTTTGGTTTGCTGTCAAAGTATGTAGTTCTGATTGGCAAGAAGACGTACTTTCTCCTAGAAACAATCGGAAGAATATTGCAAATATTCATTATGAATGAAACAGTTGATAACAACTGATCGTATTATGGATTGTTTGAACTAGCTACCTGTATTTCTTAGAACCGTATTATATATATCTTTTGTATAAGTGGTTTTTTTTTTTATATATTTTGTATTAGTGCTTTGTACCAATTTATTTATTTAACTAAAATTTACAGCTGGTTCTTATGATGTGTGGCTACACCAATGTTTCAGGTAAATAGAGGTTTGAGCGCCACACAAAAATATTTTATTCTTTTGTTCCTTAAATTGATTATCATTTTGAAACTTTATAGCATGATATACGGGTTTAAACATCTAATTCTTTGGTCTCTTGTGGACAAATGTCTAAACGAGATATCGAACGGCATAATTTATGTACAAATAAATACAGGTTCTCGACTTGGAACAGGAACATGCATACAGAATGTGGCGGGGTAAAACATGTGAGCAGGATCACAACCTCCATCCCTTATCTGGGACACTGGTATAACAGTACAACATAAGAACGAACTATAAAAATCAGTTGAAAAAGGCTTAACTCATCAGATGGATAAAAATAGAAATATATATAACATAACACAGAGTGAACGTCTTTTACTCGTGATGATAGTCTTCCTTCTTAGCAATCATGCATGACTTCCTTCATTTTATAGTGAAGCATAAAAAGAATGAAAACAGATATCCGATAATGCCATTATTAAAAGAACAGTATGATAGTTATTGCTTTTTATTTAAATGCCAAAATATTCTTTTAAGCAGCCTTTAGCAAAAATTCAGTGTAAATAGGCTATATATTGTTCTTTGGCCCATATTCTAGACGAACATTACATTCTATAATAAATGTGATCTTACGAAATGTGGTTCTTATCTTAAAGCGACATGACTCTGTGAGTGGAAATTAATCGTATCGTTGGTGTCTTATTTAAATATTGTCTAAACACAATAGTGATGAATGAGAAGCGTAATTAATCTGGTTCGATACTCTGACGTTTATCAAGATAAAGCCAGACACTTATTTAGAGTTTAGAAAAGGAAATGTAAGTAATTGGTAAAACATTTATAATGTGATTTACTGTGTCGTCATAATTCAATCTCTGTATTTTACTTCGTGTTGCGTCGGAATATTAATCGCTCTAGAAGAAATAAGTTTTATCATAAGGTAAATGACCGATTCTAAACATATATAGATATAGGAAGATGTGGTGTGAGTGCCAATGAGACAACTCTCCATTCAAATAACAATTTAAAAAATTAAACCATTATAGGTCAATGTACGGCCTTCAACACGGAGCCTTGGCTCACACCGAACAACAAGCTATATACTTCTTTACTTTGTTTATAGTATTGGGCTAGATGTTTATTTTGTAAAATGTGTATTGCAAAGTTGCTTCATTGTTAATGATTATCCAATTCCATTTAGTTATGTTACTTTGATACAGTTGATAGTATTAACTATTCCATCTACATTTAAATTTCAGTTAGTTCTCACGACTATCTTGGAATATTTACATGTGCGGATGACCTTACTTTTTTGAGGGAGAGAAAAAAAAAACTGAAATAATGCATAGAAAATATTTGTTCATGCGGAACTCTTATTTCTTACTTTTTTTCTATATGGCACGAACCAATACTATGTATTGTTGGAGTATTGATACTACATTAAGACAGTGACCATATTTTTCGTCCTAAATTGTGATTTTTTTTTTTACAAATAGAAAACTAGAGGCTCTAAAGAGCCTGTGTCGCTTACCTTGGTCTATGTGCATATTAAAGAGTCATGACAAAATTGTGTTTTGGTGTTGGTAATGTGTTTGTAGATCTTATTTTAATGATCAATCTTGCTGCTTACAATTATCTTTATCTATAATGAAATTTGCCCAGACGTGACAATGGAAAATATTTTGTAAAAATTTACAAAAAATTACAAAATTTATGAAAATTGTTAAAAATTTACTATAAAGGAAAATAACTCCTTAAGGGGTCAATTGACCACTTTGGTCAAGTTGACTTATTTGTAGCTCTAAATTTGCTGTACATTATTGCTATTAATAGTTTATCTCTATCTATAATAATATTCAAGATAATAAACAAAAGCTGCAAAATTTTCCTAAATTTACTAATTCAGGGGCAGCAACCCAAAAATAAGTTGCCCGATTGGTCTGAAAATTTCAGGGCAGATATATCTTGACCTAATGAACAATTTTAATGTCAGCAGATTTTCTCTAAATGCTTTGGTTTCAGAGATATGAGCCAAAAACTGCATTTTACCCTATGTAATATTTTTTAGCCATGGCGGACATCTTGATTCACGGGCGGGGTCATCGGACACATTTTTTTAAACTAGATACCCTAATGATGATTGTGGACAAGTTTGGTTAAATTTGTCTTAGTAGTTTCAGAGGAGAAGATTTTTGTAAAAGAATCCAAAAATTTACAAAAAATTGTTAAAAATTGACTATAAAGGGCAATTACTCCTTAAGGGGTCAACTGACCATTTTGGTCATGTTGACTTAAGTTGACCATTTTGGTCATGTTGACTTATTTGTAGATCTTGCTTTGCTGAACATTATTAATATTTACAGTTTTTCTCTATGTAAAATACTATTCAAGATAATAACCAAAAACGGCAAAATTTCCTTAAAATTACCAATTTAGGGGCAGCAACCCAACAACGGGTTCTCCGATTCATCTGAAAATTAATAGGCAGATAGATCTTGACCTGATAAATAATTGTAGCCTGTCAGATTTGCTCTTAATGCTTTGGTTACAGAGATATAAGCCAAAATCTACATTTTACCCCTATGTTCTATTTTTAGCCATGGCGGCCATCTTGGTTGGTTGGCCGGGTCACAGGACACATTTTTTAAACTAGATACTCCAATGATGATTGTGACCAAGTTTGGTTTGATTTGGCCCCGTAGTTTCAGAGGAGAAGATTTTTGTTAAAGTTAACGACGACGGACGTCGGACGCAAAGTGATGATAAAAGCTCACTTGGCCCTTCGGGTCGGGTGAGCTAAAAAAACAATTTTAAATTTCTATGTCTTCTAATTTCCGGGCGTTCTCAACATCTGATTGTATAATTTTACTGAAATTTTTATTCATCTGACTCATGGTATGACATTTTCATTTTGATATACAGCGACATCGAATAACGCGGCTTAAGTATAATCTCCTTTCAACTACCACTACTATGGATCCGTTTCTAAAGAAATGCTTTCACTGAAAACAGCTAAACATAATTATTTTAGTAGTCATTTTGTATTGATTAGGGTATTCAAGCCGTTCGAATACTAGAAAATAATAAATGAATAATATTTAAAATTTAAAAAAGCATTTTCACGAGGAAACACCCATAGAAAAATTGTCATTTCTCATAATGTCGTACTTTTATTTAACAAAGACGGGAATCGAACTAACATCACTCGCACTTGAGGCTAGCATTCTACTACACAGGCAAATTTTGCTCATGTGAAACTACATCAAACAAACTTACACAAGAATCTATTTGATTTAATATTTTGTCTACACCTTGATAATATGATGTTAAGCAAGTACACCATTTGTACATCCACTGTCCAGTCGCTTCCAGTTTGCCGATAGTTTGAAATTTTATTTACAACACTTATTTTACAAGAAAATTTCGTTGATTTCTTAGCTTCTTACTGTATCAAGGAGAAATCAATGCTTAAATATTTAGTTAAATATTTGATCTGCAGCTTCATAATGATGATTAGAGGCAAGAAAGCAATTTTTACGTGAGCCGTGTTTTCACTTCTTATTTGTCTATTATAGTTTGAAATTGTTCAACACTTTGTACTAGGAAAAATGTCGTCTTTGTCTTGGCTGCTATTGAAGGGGATGATTTAATATTTGAACAGCAAATTCATGATGTTGAGTTAAAGCAAGTAAGTAATTTTTACATAGCCCGTCCAGTCACTTCTGGTTTACCGATAGTTTGAATTTTTACATTATTCGATCTGCAGCTTCATTATTTTGAGTGGAAGCAAGTAGGCAATTTTTACACCAGCCGTGTATTCACTTTTTGTTTGCTTATAGTTTAAAATTGTACAACACTCATTATAGTAGGAAAATATCGTCCAATTGGTCTTGGCTCCTATTGCAGGGAATGATTTAATATTTGAATAGCATCTTCATAATGTTGAGTTAAAGCCAGTAAGCAATGTTTTACATCCACCGTCAAGTCACTTCTTGTTTGCCGATAGTTTGAAATTAACAGCAGTTATCGTACAAGAAAATGTTCGTCTTGGCTATTACTTATTATTTACTTTTATATCTGCAATTATGTGAAGTTTTCACGGGTATTATTCGCCATGCAGTAACTTCATGTTAGCCGATAACAACAAAAAAATCGGTCCCAAGTCATTTTGATTTTGTCTATCTGTAATTTATGAGTAAAAGCAAATTTATAGCTTTAACCAAAGAAAACGGTAGATTTTTCTTGTGTGTTAAACAGGAAACCGACAACCTCAATTATGCCTACTAGATAATAGTTTATAAAGGAAGTAAGTGGAAACATCACAGCAGAAGGATTTCTTCTTTTCCTGACAAATAACTTATTTACTGCTAAATTTTACAATAACCAACGATGTACAGCATCGATATTTCAAAGCTGATGATTTTGTTTCCGAAGTTTAGAAAGTCATTTTAATATAATTGTCATATTTAAAACAAAAACATGTGTATGTCACAAAAACTTGAAAGGTTTATTAGAAAAAATGACAAATATGGCCGTGTTGACATCTCCATATTTACGTTAAGCTCAATAGACTGTACTTCAGACCTTTTTCACATAGTTTGCGAACAGATTTTTTATCTGTGATCGATGTAAAAGCCATTTTTCTTGTCTAAATACTTTTATCCCATCATCATCTCTTTTAGTTTTTAATTCCTGATTTTTTTATTCTCATAGTTTGTTTGTTTTGTCACAATATTGATGAATGGAACATATTTTAAGTCTTTGACTGCAGTTTTAAAACGTTTGGCTTTTTCATTTTTATTTTTAACGTCCAAGCCTTTATTGTGAAGATGCTTCAGCTAGTATAAGGACATTCTGTTCTCTCTCAACTATAGCACATTTCGATGCCACACTTTTTTGATTGTATCAAACTGATTTTCCTTGTTATGTTAATGGTGATTAATAAAACTAAAGGTAAACTTTGAAGTAAACTATATAATTTTCATCACACTTCCCTTTTATTAAATTTACAATTAACTTCGGTATTTTTGTTCATAAATCAAGTCATCGAATAAAAGTAGGCGACATTCATAAAGACATTTGCAACGTTGTGTACGCGTAATATGAGTTGATATTTGCTTCGTGTAATTTCGTTTTCTGTTCAAAAGATAAACAAGAAACATATTGTAAAGACAGCTCTTCTTTTATTTTATATCCCGATTTCATCAGTTAAACTTGGTGGGCTCGCTTAAAATTATTTCTAATAAAGTCAGTATCAAAAACATCCTGCATTATTTTATTATTTTTATGTCATGTTATTCAGTTATATTTTGATTGCTGACCGCATCAGATTGCCTTGGTGGTCTCGCTTGATATTATCTATAAACACATCGGTATCAAAAAAAAAACTTACATTATTCTATTATTATTCTGTTATGTTAATTAGAAGGGAGAAACATTTCCGGTTAAATCATTGTACTGCTATATGAGCCAAGAGGAAATGAAATAATGTTTTTCGTAATTAGATTACTGATACTATTGGACTCCAATACGAGGAAAATTGATTTTCCACATCTTCTACTAATGATTGTTCTCCTAATATAAACACACTCCTTATAGCGGATTGGAATGCAAGGTTCTGTGTGTTTCTATATTAAGGTAATATGCTGACTCATCTTATAAATGCATGAAGAAGACTTATCTTCAGAAATAAAACAAAAAAAACACCAAGGTTTTTAAATACAACATATATTCAAATTTAAAAGGGTTTCATATGATGTATATAAACTCATCATATATACCAGGATTGAAATGTCATATTTACGCCAGACGCGTGTTTCGTCTACAAAAGACTCATCAGTGACGCTAAAATCAAAAAATGTTAAAAAGGCCAAATAAAATACGAAGTTGAAGAGCATTGAGGACCAAAATTTGCACACAGATCTTGAAAAAAACTACATCAGGTATACTATCATTTGTATTCAAAAGAATCTCGTGATTATGTGATTATGATTCAAAGATTCAGGTTAGGCATGTCTTCTTTGTCAGACTGTTATAAGAAACAAAACAAAACTTTGTAATGAACAACATGTCTGAACGAAGAAATCAACAAAAGTATTTCCACTTAATCCTACATATCAATACTGGTAGAAGATCGGTTACTCTAAATTACGGGTAGATGTTATATTGGACACTTTGTCAGAAACGGTAAAAACAATCAGGACTCTGACAAAACGTCGAATTTATAAGTTGAAAAACTGAGAAACATCGACCAAATCCGTTTTCAGAGACAAAGAAGCAATGAATTGTTCATGATCTCATGTCAATAAATATGTTGTTGTACCTCGGACAAAGCTTCAAATAACATTGTCTTTGTATGTAAATCATTCTACTACGAGTGTACTGTAAAAGAATTAGTATAAATGAGCACTCATTTAATCCCACACACATAGTCACATCAATTGATAAGATGTGGGTTTGGGAAATCATACGTCCTTCGAGGGCTTCGATGAACATTGCAAATCTGAGGACTTACCTTGTTTGTATTGTTTACCTTACCTAAACAGAAATCCGTACAATCAGCGGTACATTGCCGGATCATCTGTAGGTTACACAAAAGAATAGTTCATTACATTGACAAAAAAATCTGTCAGCAGTTGAAGATAGTATGAAAAAATACTGTGAAACTGTAAGTGAATTCTATAAAAAGTCTATAGAAATTTAATATTTTAATAGCAACTTCATAATGTTGAGTTAAAGCCAGTAAGCAATGTTTTACATCCACCATCCAGTCATTTCTTGTTTGCCAATAGTTTGAAATTTACAGCAGTTGTCGTACAAGGAAATTTTCGTCTTGGCTATTTCTGATTATTTACTTTTATATCTGCAATTATGAGCAGTTTTCAAGAGTCTTTGGAAATTGTTACATTCGCCATGCAGTAACTCCATGTTTGCCGATTATTTGAAATTTTACAGTTATCGTAAAACAAACATTTCGTCCCAAGTCATTTAGATTTTGTCTATCCCTATCTTATTAGTAAAAGCAAATTTATAGTTTTAACCAAAGAAAACGGTATATTTTTCTTGTGTGCTAGATAGGAAACCGACAACCTCAATTATGCCTACTAGCTAATAGTTTATAAAGGAAGCAAGTGGAAACATCACAGCAGAAGGATTTTTCTTTTCCTGAAAAATATCTAATTTACTGCTAAATTTTACAATAACCAACGATGGACAACATGATATGTCAAAGCTGATAATTTTGTTTCCGAAGTTATTTTAATTTAATTGGCATATTTTACAAAACGTTATATGTCACTAAAGATTAGAAAAGGTTCATCCGAAAAAAATAGAGATATGGCCGTGTTTCACAAAATTTACGGTAAGCTGGATAGACTGTTTTTTAGATCTTTCTCGCATAGTTTGAGAACAGTTGTGATGAATGTGAAAGCCATTGTTCCTGTCTAAATACTTTTATCCATCATCGTCTCTTTTAGTTTTTAATTCCTGATTTATATCCTCATAGTTTGGTTGCTGTGTCAAAATATTGATGAATAGAAAATATTTTGTCTTTGACTGTAGTTGAAAAACATTTGTTTAAGGTGGTACCTAACACTACAGGGAGATAACTCTGTAAAATCAGCAGAACGTTTTAATGACGTTGTGTTGTTAAGGGAATATTAAGCTTCTCAATGATCAAAATAAGTGTTTTTCAAACTGCTATATAACCAGTGTAATTTTTCTGATTAAACGGTTGGTTCAATTTTTTTATTTTATTTTTTTTATTTTTGTCAAAGGGTCAAAGTTAATATTTTGTCAAAATTTAAAGAAAAATAAACGAGCCAAATTAATTTTAGTTAAGGTGTTGGGTACCACCTTAATTAAACGTCCCAGCCTTCATTGTGACAATCCAGAAAGGGTTGACGATGCTTTAGCTAGTACAAGGACTTTCTGTTCTCTCACAACTGTACACATGTCGATGCCACACTTTTTTTATTGTATCAAACTGATTTCCTTGTTATTTTAATGGTGATTATAAGACGAATGGTTTCAAGATACGCAATTTGTGTAAACTTATAAATTGATGGGGCTGTATGGCCCTGTTTGTTTTGTATGTGTCGTTACTGCCTCTCTCTCTCTTCTCTCTCTCTCTCTTGTCGCTTCAATAAATACCAGAATATCCTCTGTCGCGGCATATATAAATGTTATATGAGGAAGAGGCTACATAAATACGAGGAGTATGAATTAAAAATCGTGATTTGTATGAGACATGGTGAGTCCAGGAAATTATCATACATCCCCAATTGTATAATTTTGTTGCACTCGTCAACAAGTCTACATTTTATGAATAAAGGAAGGTATACGTCATAGTTTGTAGCGGGTCATTGAAGAAAAAAGCAGAAACAACATACACCGAAAATTAAGAAATAATTCATGGGCTTGAATATACCGTGATTTTACCAGGTTGGCCTTTATGACAAATATTTTACCTGAGCGATAGCGAGGGGTAAAATATCGGCATAAAGGACAACCCGTGTAAAATCTAGATATATCAAGCCCCATGAATTATTTCGATTCTGATAGGACACATACGGCAATTCTTTTGGATCGAAGCGCTTAGTGTAGCAAATATTTGCCGTTCCATAAATAAACGCACTAATAAACTAGCGTAAAAGAACGGAGCAAACTGCATTAGTGACATGCTTAAACTATTTAAAAATGTATTTAGACAGTTTGATGAATTTGAATGATAATTATTTATATGTCTTATATGATGTACAATAAAGGGCTTTTGCCACATTTTAGCATCATTTGTGTATGTTCCTGTGATGATTTTCGATTCACAAGCGTGTATTTTCCGTAAAAGCTACATTCTAACGTCATGTTCATGACGTCGGTATCTCAATCATAAAACATATGACGTGGAGTACAATCGGAACAGCACTGGCAATATATTATATTTACCACGGTGTGTACTCAAAGCGTTTGAAGACGTCATGTTAGAATTGATATATAATCTAGACAAACTAAATACTTGCTCCTATCTGGATCTAAAATGAAAGATTGACAGACATCTTTTACTTGTGTAATAAAACCAAGCCTTAACTCCTATCCAAATATCTATAGCGAACTTTGAGGTATTCTTTAAATTATATCGCAAATTGATACAAAATACAACTGCAAATTTAATAATACTAGTACACCTCTAGTGAATTTCTAGACTAACGCTATGGTATCTTTAAAAAGGTTGACTCAAATACAATGTAACTGTTTAACTGATGGAAACTCTTTAGTACCGTCAGATAATGGCACTGAATGAAGACTGTGCTTGCTGTCAACAAATTTTCGACAAATTATGGAGTCGAGCAAATTTTCTAGCATAAGAATTGTAATCCCCTATACCAAAATGACTGGAGGAATCTTTACAGTAAATAAAAGTAAAATCACAAAATACACAAAATTCAAAACGGAAAGTCAAATCAAAATCTCAAACCCATCAAACGAATGATAACAACTGTAATATTCCTAACTTGGGCATTTTCTTATGTAGAAAATGGTGATTAAACCTGTTTTATAGTAACTGAACTCTCATGTATGACTGTCGCATCAAATTACATTATATTGACAACGATGCGTGAACAAAATAAACAGACATAATACTAGGAAAACATGTCAATCAAATGGGTACAGCAGTCAACATCAGTTCATAATCTTAATCAGTTAAAAACAAACAAATAAGTGACAAAGAAGCATAAAAGGCATATAGACAAATCACTTTTGAGTGACAAGAATACAAAAATGTAAATAAACTCATCATAGACACAAGGATAAAATTGTATTTACGCCAGACGCGCGTTTCGTCTACAAAAGACTCATCATGACGTACGAAGCCAAACAAGTTTAAAAAGCCAAATAAAGTACGAGTAAAGAGCATTGAGGACCAACATTCCTGAAAGTTTTGCCAAATACAGCTTAGGTAATTATTCCTGAGGAAGAAAGCTTTAGTATATGAACATATTAATGATAATTCATGTCGGCACAGAAGTGCTGACTCCTGGGCTGGTGATACACACGCGGGATTAAAACCCCACCACAGTAGCATCTACCCAGTGTTGTAAAATAGCACAATTATACACTGACGGGATGTAAAAGTACAGAGCCACGTCATATGTGTCAAGGAAACACAAAAAGGTATATAGACAAAGCACATTTGCAAAAAAAAGAATACAAAATTATCATAGAACAATAACACAATAACCGGATTTTAAAATAAGAGCCACGTCATATGTATCAAAGAAACTCAAAATGCATATAGACAAAAGTACATTAGCTAATAAGAAAAACTAGAATACAAAAATTATCGTAGAAAAATTCAAAACGAAAAGTCCCTAATCATCTGGCAAAATCGAAAATTGAACACATCAAACGAATTGGATAACAACTGTCATATTTCTGACGTGTACAGCATTATCTCTATGTAAAAAATGGTGAATTAACCTGGTTTTAAAGCAGCTAAACCTCTCACTTGTATGACAGTCTTTATCAAATGTTATTTATATAGACAACGATATGTGAACAAAACAAACAGACATAATAGGTATAGATGTCCAAAAAGGGGTACAACAGTCAACATTGTGACATTATAAAATATATTTTGTTGTGCGATTATTTGGAATCGATGATTAATGGCTAAAATATAAACACTAAGCAATGAACATAATGATTTTTTAGAGTTTATCAACTAAAACAAACACGACAAATATGTTTGTTTAATAACTGTATGAGAAACGAGTTATCGTCTCTTCAAGCTTCGAGATGACTGATTTGTCTGAAAATTTCAGGGCAGATAGATCTTGACCTGATAAACAATTTATTCCCATCAGATTTGCTCTAAATGCTTTAGTTTCAGAGATAGAAGCCAAAATATACATTTCGCCCTTATGTTTTATTTTTAGCCATGGCGGCCATCTTGGTTGGTTGGCAGGGTCACGCCACACATTTTTAAAACTACATACCCAAATGATGATTATGGCCAAGTTTGGTCAAATTTGGCCTAGTAGTTTTCAGAAGAGAAGATTTTTGTAAAAGATTACTAAGATTTACGAAAAATGGTTAAAAATTGACTATAAAGGGCAATAACTCCTAAAGGGGTCAACTGACCATTCGGTAATGTTGACTTATTTGTAAATCTTACTTTGCTGAACATTATTGCTGTTTACAGTTTATCTCTATCTATAATAATATTCAAGATAATAACCAAAAACAGTAAAATTTCCTTAAAATTACCAATTTAGGGGCAGCAACCCATATTCATAACAACGGGTTGTCCGATTTATCTTAAAATTTCAGGGCAGATAGATCTTGACCTGATAAACAATTTTACCCCCCATGTCAGATTTTCTCTAAATGCTTTGTTTTTGAGTTACAAGCTAAAAACTGCATTTTACCCCCTATGTTCTATTTTTAGCCATGGCGGCCATCTTGGTTGGTTGGCCGTTTCACCGGACACATTTTTAAAGTTAGATACCACAATGATGATTGTGACCAAGTCTGGTTTAATTTGGCCCAGTAG
This sequence comes from Mytilus edulis, assembly GCA_019925275.1. NCBI lineage: Eukaryota > Metazoa > Mollusca > Bivalvia > Mytilida > Mytilidae > Mytilus > Mytilus edulis. The sequence continues at coordinate 24,157,440 of CM034350.1, forward strand.
TTTCAGAGGAGAAGATTTTTGTAAAAGTTAACGACGACGGACGACGGACGCAATGTGATGGGAAAAGCTCACTTGGCCCTTCGGGCCAGGTAAGCTAAAAAGTAGTTACCAAAACGCTTAAGGAAAGACATATTCATGTTTGATTCCATCTACAAAAAGTTTCCTAGAATTTTCATAGATGGCAAACGCACTTTCACTTTTAAAAATGAGATAACCTTCTTAGATTTCTCTTCACAATGTATATTTAAGCATCTGTAATTATTCAGATAAAATATATCATTCTTCGGTATTACTGCGATGTATCGATCTATTCTGTTTTAACTAAAGCAATTTTTACAGTTAAACGATGCAAACCGAACAACTTTTGTATTGTTCTAAAACAAAGAACAACTCTTTGAATTGTTCTAAAAAACCGAATAACTCTTGTATTCTTCTAAAATACCGATAAACTCTTGTATTGTTCTAAAATTTCAAAACGTACGTAGGTTAATTATTTACGACAGAGACTACACAATGCTTCTAAATAAAGTATTGTGCGATATAAACTGATACAATTCTTAAATGTCAAAGACGACGGCAGTTGAGTTGTTACCACAGAGACGCTGTAGAAAAACATTCCCAAATGAATAGCACTGACCTATTTATCGGTTATATTACTTAGATTTCTAGTTTGACGGAATTAGAAATTTATAATTTATACCAGTTTAAATCGAACAGTGCTATTCATTTGGGATATAATACGCGGCATCTGTTGTAATTACTTAACCTCCGTAAAATTTAAAATATTTTGAATTATACCAGTTCAAATCAGTCAATGCTTTTAATTTGGAATGTGTTTCTCTATTATATAACTTATTTGTCTGTCAACTAATCAGACCTGACTATAATAAGAAACAAAAAAAGTTAAGCATATCGATTGAGAACACATTAAGTAATATAGTGTTCTTTAAACATTTCGTAATTTTACATTTTGTCAGTGTTCATTTTCTTGAAGATAGCTTCGATACACTAAAGTAGTAGCTAAATCTTGTATTTCCACTAACTGATCAAATTAACAACCAATTGAGTCAGCAAAGAGCTGCAATAAATATCTCACTTGTCTCTTCTTATGACGTAACACTAATGTATTGCAGTTTTGATTCCCCTAGAAGGAGATAAAAAGAAACAGAGAGATGTACATTATTGTTGTTGTCTTTGAAATTGCATTCTGTTTTCAGATTAGAGAAAAATCTAAAAGATGTCTAATAATCTATATCCCCCCTCTACTAACAATAGATATAAGAAGATGTGGTATGAGTGCCAATGAGACAAGTCCATATTCGTTTGTGTTGCCTGAGTCTTTATTTTGAATGTAGTGTTTTGTAAACTTTTATTAGTCTTTTCGTTATATGTCGTTTTTTCGTCATGATTTTCTAGGTCTCATTTCTTCACATGTGAAAGTGGCAATATAATTGATAAATGTAAACAAATCTGTCAAAACTTAGGCTTCTTGTTCATTTGAAGCACTTAATTTATTACATTTTTAAGTCAAATGTTATGTTTGTAAGTGAGGTGAAATAAATTAAGGAATGGAGGGGTTAAGAAAAAAGATCATTTATTTTAATATCTGTTAGTTTATACATAAAAACAGACCATATAGCAACATCATCAAAAATAATTCAAAATGCTGAATGTTTTCTAAAATACCGAAATTAGACGCTGTATTCTTACTGTTTATACTGATCTTTATTGTTTTTCATTGACAAGATTTACAAATAGTACAACAAATACATTTTAGTGTACTTGATTTGTAAAAAAAATGTCTATTTCACGACTTTATATATTCTAGTCAACAAAAGAAAGATACAATACTTTAATAAAAAATAATGATTTGCAGTTTGGTAGAAAACAATAACAAAGGATAGAATATGTAAAATCATTAACGTGACACATTTAAAAAAGATAACGTTCCAGACAGGTCGTGCACCGAATTCACTCAAAGTCATTATTCAGAATTTCAGTTACGGGATTTAAAAGCGAAGATGACCGCCTCTCGGTGCTACCAACGACGCAAAGATCCAATAAAAGTCATAATGTTGGCTTGGGGATATTTTTCTATTTCTGTGTGACAGGTAGACACAAAATTTGCTGCGTTTCCGTTGGATTTTGTCTCCTACGAATACTTTTGCCAAGTTTATCCCATAAATGTTCTATATGAGAAAGATCCAGTGATAATGCTGGCCACGGGAGACTTCGAATATGGTTTTGTTCCAGATGTTCCATACAATCATGGCTACGTAATTCTAGCATTCTACTGTTGAAAAAGCCAATAATATCAGCCCTATATCTCCAAGCGTTCAAGTGACAGTCAATGATTTTTAACTGTGTGCGTCCATCTGTCATATATCACCCCATATCATCACACTTCCGACCCGAAACGATCGGTTTCCATGACACAAGGGTCAGAAAAACGTTCACCTGGTCTACGATATACTCTCATGTGGCTATCACCAAAACTGAGAGAATATCGAGATTCGTCTGTAAACACAAATTATGAAGCCATGTTTGAGCCTACAACGTCGTTTTACACAAGCCCATTCAAGTCTCAAAAACCCTAAAACGCTGCTTATAGAGCGGTCATTTGATGATAGATCTTGGATGCAGTCCGTTCTGAGTCTTCGACAAGCTGTATTACCCGAAATTTTATTGTGACGACCAGGTGTTCTTCGGGCCTTATTTTCTGCATTTAATGTACGGTTGCGGTAAGATACGTACCGAGCAGTCTTGACTTTGTGGTGTCTCATGGTGTCTGTCGCTACGCGGTCTCTCATTTGTTGACAGTTTGCCTTAGACGAATCATCAGTCTTGATATTGTAATTCTTCCCACATGAAAATGATTTGCGATGTCAGCGTGCGTAAATCGTGCACTGACCATTCCGACAGCTTGTTCACACTTAGTTTGGAGTAACCGTTGCATCAAATTCTGGATTTGTTTTCGTTTTTTTTTTTTTTTTTTAAGATGGCAAATAGTTAACCTGATGCATTAACCCAATCATTGACATCAAACAATTTAAATGCTTCATTGATCATGTTGATCAATGCACGGCGAACTCGATTACCGGACGGAAAAGTAACGTTTACGAAAATCCTTTATACAGAAATAAACTTATTATCCTTTGATTGAGTTTAGCCATTTCAATTGATATTTTATAGTGTGTCTTTCTATGTTGTGATGTTACACTATTGTTTCATATAAAAGTGAAGGTTAAGTTTGGTACCATTAAACCCGCTGCAATTGTTAGCACCTGTCTTAAGTCAGGAATCTGATGTTAAGTAATTGACGTTGTTGATGTGGTTCATGCTTGTTTTTTTAATATAGATTATACCGTTGATTTTCCCGTTTGAATGGTTTTACTCTAGTAATTTGTTGGCCCCTTTATAGCTTGCTGTTCGGATTGAGCCGAGGCTCCGTGTTGAAGACCGTACTTTGACCTACATGTGTAATGGTTTACTTTTATAAATCATGACTTGGATAGAGAGTTGTCTCATTGGCACTCATACCGCATCTTCTCTTTATACGTACAGAAACTTTAAATTGAAAAATATAACTAGAGGCTCTCAAGAGCCTGTGTCGCTCACATTGGTCTATGTGCATATTAAATTAGTAATTTTAAGGAAAGTTTGCAGTTTTGTGTTATTATCTTGAATATTATAATAGATAGAGATAAACTGTAAACAGCAATAAAGTAAGATCTACAAATAAGTCAGATGACCAAAATTGTCAGTTTACCCCTTAAGGAGTTATTGCCCTTTATAGTCATTTTTTTTAACAATTTTCATAAATTTTTGTAAATTTTTAGAATATATTTTCCACTGTAATTACTGGGCCAAGTTCATTATAGATAGAGATAATTGTAGCAAGAAGAATGTCCAGTAAAGTAAGATCTACAAACAACTTGGTCTATGTGCATATTAAACAATGGACACAGATAAATTCATGACAAAAATGTGTTTTGGTGATCATGATGTGTTTGTAGATCTTACTATACTGGACATATTTCTTGCTACAGTCATCTCTATCTATAATGAACTTGGCCCAGTAATTACAGCGGGAAATATATCCTAAAAATTTACAAAAATTTACAAAAAATTATGAAAATTGTTAAAAAATGACTATGAAGGGCAATAACTCCTTAAGGGGTAATTTGACAATTTGGTCATGTTGACTTACTTGTAGATCTTATTTTGCTGAACATTATTGCTGTTTACAGTTTATCTCTATTTATTATAATATTCAAGATAATAACCAAAAACTGCAAAATGTCCTTAAAATTACTAATTCTGGGACAGCAACCCAACAACAGGTTGTCCGTTTTATCTGAAAATTTATGGGCAGATAGATCTTGACCTGATAAACAATTTATCTCGTGTCAGATTTGCTCTAAATACTTTGGTTTCAGAGATATAAGCCAAAATCTACATTTTACCCCTATGTTCTATTTTTAGCCATTTTTAGAACATTATTGCTGTTTACAGTTTATCTCTATCTATAATAATATTTAAGATAATAACCAAAAACAGTAAAAATTCCTTAAAATTGCCAATTTAGGGGCAGCAACCCAACAACGGGTTGTCCGATTCATCTGAACATTTCAAGGCAAATAGATCTTGACTTGATAAACAATTTTACCCTGTCAGATCTGCTCTTAATACTTTGGTTTCAGAGATATAAGCCAAAATCTAAATTTTACCCCTATGTTCTATTTTTAGCCAGGGCAGCCATATTGGTTGGTTGGCCGGGTCACCGGACACATTTTTTAATTTTTGATTTGGCCCAGTAGTTTCGGGGTAGAAGATTTTTGTAAAAGTTAACGACGACGGACGCCGGACGCCAAGTGATGAGAAAAGCTCACTTGGCCTTTTAGGCCAGGTGAGCTAAAAATATTGACTAAATTGACTTTGTATCGTTTTGTTTTGTTGACTAGTATAAATTAAAATGAAACCGTTTGCATTGTATAAAAATGCATTTTACTTGTTAGTTTTCATCTTATTTGTGTTTTTTTTGTTTGTATTTCATATTGTTCTTGTTGAAGGGATTGAAAAGGCCGACCGCCCGAGTTATATGGCAAGTAAAGTAGAATTCTATTTTAAAAGTAATAAAACACAAAACCTGTCAATCTAAGAAAAAACAGTGCAGAAACATGTTTGAGCATCACACATTACTTGTGCAATGAAACATAAAAAAAAAGATATGCGGGGTTCACATTAAGAACTTTAAAAAACTGAAGTAACATTTAGTGGTCAACTTACAACTTTCAGCAATTGATAGGTGACATTATAATACATCAAACCATAAACAATCAAATCTGAATATCAAATTAAAGAATGAAAAACAAAACATTTTTCTTAACCTTAATTTTTTGATCTTTTAATATCTAAGACTTGTTTTAAATTTGATGATTTTTCTGGTGAGACTTGCATGAAGTAAAAATCAAACGAATTATATTAATTACATTATGAATAAAATCAATTCAGTTATTTTAAGTATAACTATTTTACAGTTATTTTGATTAACCAGACAACAATCTTTCAATAATCAAAACTTAAAATGCATTAATAGATTGTAATATTTGCCTAAACCAACGTAAATGTATTAACTTTTTGCAACTTTAATGACTTAGCTTAGATCGGTATTTTGATTTACAACAGTTTTATGGAGAGAGTTCTAGATATCGTATATATTGAAGCAAATAATAATGTCTATTCCAAATTAATTATAGACGGTGCTTAAAATAGACATTTATCAAATAATGATGGTACTAAAATAAAGCATTGATGAATTGTTAATATTCATTTTGTACAAACAAAAAACGAACAATTATTATAAACCATGTATATATTTTTATCTGTAAAACTACATGTCGCAGTTCGTTTGTTTTTATTGATTTTCAATATTTGCTGCAAGAGGTTTATATATATATATATATAATATAAGTACGTCTGAGTCAGTGACAACCCTACAACAGATGTATCCATCGGATCGCCATCAATGATGGTGATACATGGCTGTGTACATAATGTATATACAACTCGTCTAAACATCAACCCAACAATGTTAGATCTGTAAATTTGCTTTCGCAAATTTTTGGTTCTTCCCTCGCCGGGATTCGAACCCATGCTACTGTGATATCGTGACACCAAATCGCCTGCACTGCAGCCGTCCCGCTAGACCACACGACCACCTGGGCTCTCAAAAAAAGAGCTTTCGGTGGCCATATGTTACCTTTCCACGTCAGTTTTAATCTAGCGGCGTACTACAGTACATGATATATAAGGCATAAAGATGTTATTGTTACAGATCAGCTAAATTATCTATAGTAAAGGATCCTACAAATTAATGTAAGATACAGTCACAGAAAATAATTATATTCATAAGTACGTCTGAGTCAGTGACAACCCTACAACAGATGTATCCATCGGATCGCCATCAATGATGGTGATACATGGCTGTGTACATAATGTATATACAACTCGTCTAAACATCAACCCAACAATGTTAGATCTGTAAATTTGCTTTCGCAAATTTTTGGTTCTTCCCTCGCCGGGATTCGAACCCATGCTACTGTGATATCGTGACACCAAATCGCCTGCACTGCAGCCGTCCCGCTAGACCACACGACCCCTGGGCTCTCAAAAAAAGAGCTTTCGGTGGCCATATGTTACCTTTCCACGTCAGTTTTAATCTAGCGGCGTACTACAGTACATGATATATAAGGCATGAAGATGTTATTGTTACAGATCAGCTAAATTATCTATAGTAAAGGATCCTACAAATTAATGTAAGATACAGTCACAGAAAATAATTATATTCATAAGTACGTCTGAGTCAGTGACAACCCTACAACAGATGTATCCATCGGATCGCCATCAATGATGGTGATACATGGCTGTGTACATAATGTATATACAACTCGTCTAAACATCAACCCAACAATGTTAGATCTGTAAATTTGCTTTCGCAAATTTTTGGTTCTTCCCTCGCCGGGATTCGAACCCATGCTACTGTGATATCGTGACACCAAATCGCCTGCACTGCAGCCGTCCCGCTAGACCACACGACCACCTGGGCTCTCAAAAAAAGAGCTTTCGGTGGCCATATGTTACCTTTCCACGTCAGTTTTAATCTAGCGGCGTACTACAGTACATGATATATAAGGCATGAAGATGTTATTGTTACAGATCAGCTAAATTATCTATAGTAAAGGATCCTACAAATTAATGTAAGATACAGTCACAGAAAATAATTATATTCATAAGTACGTCTGAGTCAGTGACAACCCTACAACAGATGTATCCATCGGATCGCCATCAATGATGGTGATACATGGCTGTGTACATAATGTATATACAACTCGTCTAAACATCAACCCAACAATGTTAGATCTGTAAATTTGCTTTCGCAAATTTTTGGTTCTTCCCTCGCCGGGATTCGAACCCATGCTACTGTGATATCGTGACACCAAATCGCCTGCACTGCAGCCGTCCCGCTAGACCACACGACCACCTGGGCTCTCAAAAAAAGAGCTTTCGGTGGCCATATGTTACCTTTCCACGTCAGTTTTAATCTAGCGGCGTACTACAGTACATGATATATAAGGCATGAAGATGTTATTGTTACAGATCAGCTAAATTATCTATAGTAAAGGATCCTACAAATTAATGTAAGATACAGTCACAGAAAGTAATTATATTCATAAGTACGTCTGAGTCAGTGACAACCCTACAACAGATGTATCCATCGGATCGCCATCAATGATGGTGATACATGGCTGTGTACATAATGTATATACAACTCGTCTAAACATCAACCCAACAATGTTAGATCTGTAAATTTGCTTTCGCAAATTTTTGATTCTTCCCTCGCCGGGATTCGAACCCATGCTACTGTGATATCGTGACACCAAATCGCCTGCACTGCAGCCGTCCCGCTAGACCACACGACCACCTGGGCTCTCAAAAAAAGAGCTTTCGGTGGCCATATGTTACCTTTCCACGTCAGTTTTAATCTAGCGGCGTACTACAGTACATGATATATAAGGCATGAAGATGTTATTGTTACAGATCAGCTAAATTATCTATAGTAAAGGATCCTACAAATTAATGTAAGATACAGTCACAGAAAATAATTATATTCATAAGTACGTCTGAGTCAGTGACAACCCTACAACAGATGTATCCATCGGATCGCCATCAATGATGGTGATACATGGCTGTGTACATAATGTATATACAACTCGTCTAAACATCAACCCAACAATGTTAGATCTGTAAATTTGCTTTCGCAAATTTTTTGTTCTTCCCTCGTCGGGTATATATATATATAAATCAAAACTTTTCTAAATCTTATTTCAACAAATATATATTTAATGATTAATTGTGGTAGCATGTTTCTATTTACTGGAATTTAACCAAATATTTTTTTTTCACAAACAGCTTTTTTATTGGGTATAGCTATTATTTGTACAGTAAACACGTAAAGGAACTATTCTTCTGAAGGTTCTTTCTGGTTTTATACATCCTGTTATTGTAGTATTATCATAGCGGCAGATAGTTTAAGGACATGTTTATGCTATAGTAAATAGACTTAATAAAGGTTGGCATGGATTCCGGGTTCATTTAGGGATTACGTGTAATTCCTAGTAATCTGGGGATTTCAAGTAATCTTTGAAATGTCAATACTTGCATGCAATTCCTGAAAAAATTTTGATTTTACAAATTTTACGTTATTTTAACAGCCATAAAACCTCTGTAGATTTTACCGTCAGATATCAATTTCCAGTGCTATTTTTAACTTTAACATTCATATTTATGCTATAAATACAATTTGTATACGAGATGTTTTGTCTCAGTGATCACATAATGTATAAAGAAAGGCAACACATGTGTGCTATATTTATATTGACAATGTTGGGTTTTTTTAAATGCATATTAAATAGTTCATCATTTATAAACGCAACAAAACAAAAAAGTTTCACTAATTATTTCATGACTTTAATCTCATCTGGAACTACATAACACGTTGGACTTGAAATACTTGCATGATTTAGTTTCTCAACCTGTTTTACATGCACATTTTGTGAATCCTTGACCATCTCATACCGATTAATCTGTATGGTCCTGCTCTTGAGCGCTTCCGATTCTGTCATTCTTATAGTCATCGGCTTTTAACCCATGATTAGTTTTTGGCTTGAACTAGCCTTTTGAATATTTATAGTCGTCTCTTTTCATGCGATGTGCGGCACCAAACACAAGAGATAATTTGATACGGAGCCTGTATCCCATCTCTGTAGCTCGTATTGAAGATAGAGACTCACAGAATATTGTTATATGGTCGTAATAGCTAGTATTAACTGATAATCGCCATTACACATCTTTTGTATGTCTAGTAGGCATCTGGCCTCTACAGTATCAGTTCATCCTTAATCGACGTCAAGACAAACACCTTTATTTGGATTACTTTGTCTCAGCTGGTATTCTCCACAACAATAGGTATTTCTATAGCTTTATTGGAAATTTCCAACATTTTATTCCTCGCAGTATGATTAATGGCCATATGAGGTTTCTTAATGAACTTTAATAACAACCATTCGATATATTTATTGTATACAAATTACGAAACAGAACGTAAAGTCATCACATATATATACTAGTATTTCAAACAAGCATTTGTAAACGAAACAATGAATCTCTTGATACAAAATATCAAATAGCATGAATGTAAAAATTTACATGACCTATCGAGTAGACCCTGTCGTGCCGAATCATTTAACCGCCAAATCACAAAACACTTAACTTAAACGCCATCTATGGGCAGACAATTCAGAATAAAGTAATTTCATTCTAATTCATAAAATCAATCGACTGAAATTCTATTTCTTCTTCCGTTTATACCCATATATCACAACCACTGATAATAATCATAATTTAAAAATTAACAAAAAGAGTAAAGTGCAATACCACACGACAGAGCCAAGGGCCGAAAACACAAAGAATTAACGGGAAAATTTTAAAGGTGATCTATATCATGCAATAAAGTTCTGAAATTAATGCGACAGATATTATCTAAAGAATCCTTCACGATACCATCGTTTTCCGTTTCAGAACACCATCTACCGTGTCTCTTAAAAAAACAGTCTGGTAAACCTAAATTAGCACAAACACTAAGACTAGCACCTTCAGACCTAAAACTGTCAACACATAACGCTTAATATCAAGAACAAACGGCTGAAAACGTCAATAAAGAGTTCGCGCATCTTAAAGTATGACACTGGCGTATTCTCTTTACGTAAAACATCAACATCTTAACATTTGGTCAAAGGAGTAGGTCCGGTAAGGACCGATTTTGGCCTCAAATTTCAGATTCATCTGACAAAAGATTTTGACCACTTTTTAAACACTTAAGTGTCTATTTCATTTGATTCAATTAATTTATGTGAAAGATTTTAACTAATTTAGTCATTAAAAACGTTCCGATTCAAGCTTAAATATGACAAATCTACCAAATATGCCGAAAAATGTCACTTTTCAGATTGTTTTTGTCAAAAATGAAAGTGGCCGCATCCGTGTTCATCCTCAACCTTTATATATGTTATGTATTATCATCAAATACAACTTACATTTCAGTATTTAGGATGAACACGAATGCTGCCACTTTCGTTTTACACGGAAACCGTCTAAAATTTAACTAAAATGCTAGAATTATGAAGATTTCAGTAATTTACCATGACTTATTGGTGCTAGTACCCGATATATGTGCATTGTATTGTCAAAACCGCCCATATTTATGTAGCAGAAGCATACTGTCCATTAAATAACTAAAAGTTTCCATTTTAACAATTTTGTAAAACTGCTATATTTTGGGGCCAAAAGGAGTCTTACTGAACCTACTCCTTTCGAAAAAATAAACTCGTCACAATTGCTAGAAATATCAACCCAATTCCAAAAAAAAATCCATGTTTTCACTAGACACTTACACGAATGTGTACGAGCAATTAATCCTGAATTGCCATCTCTCAATCTGCATACGCCTGTTTGATATGTTAATGACAATTGACATATAACATTCTAAAATAACTTAAAATACTCACTTCTTCCAATATTAAGCAACTCAGAAACTCGCAAAAGCAATGAAACAAATATTAAATAAGCTGATAACACAAGTTACCAAATAAGAAATAAAAACATAGCATCACACATTTTATGCAGTGATTCTACCGAAACAGATTCCTTTATATTCGTAGGAGTAGCCAAGCTACGCTTTTCATCTTCTAGTAGGTTACTTGCTAGAGACGAATTCGTCTGTAAACATGATGGTCCAATTTGAGAATGTATCCACTTAAAAGAGTACAACGGTTGTACAACTGGATTAACAGTATGTGTCGACTGTGTCAATGCAGCTAAATATATAGCAACGTAAAAAAGCTTTTGATGGTACATTATAACCATTTTAAATTCCGTTTGATGCAGCCCAATTATTCCATCGTAAAAAAACTCTGATAATATCCTTTTGTAGTAGAAACTGCTCGAGATTCCTACATCAATTCTGAGAGAAAAATCACTTTACTAACTAGCGAAGCAGGTAGGGTCTGCAATTCGTCCGAAGAGTGCCTGCAAAAATATATTTGAAATTGAAAAAGGAAACATTATTAGTAAAAGCTATCTAAAATTAAAACAATCATCTAGGTACTATGCATCTAATTCTCATAGAAACATCCATAAAATTCATATAAAATCTCAACTCAAAAACTAACTGAAATTCAAATTCTAGTAAATCTAGTAATCTATACACAGAGATCAAGAGAAATTTATCATACATGTTCACGTCTAGGTGATCTATGTATATAATACATGCTCACATCAAAGTGATATATAACACATGCTCACATCAAAGTGATATATAACACATGCTCACATCAAAGTGATTTATAACACATGCTCACATCAAAGTGATATATAACACATGCTCACATCAAAGTGATATATAACACATGCTCACATCAAAGTGATCTACAATACATGCTCACTTTAAAGTGATCTAACGACGAAAAATCCATTATAAGCGCTAATAGAGCTTTCTTACAAATTGACGAAAGGTACGAACGAACGTAAAGGGAGCACGTATTTCATTTCCACAATAACTGTTAAAAGAGTCTGTGTTTTATCCAGTAAAACAGCATTCTTTTCTAAATCAAGTTTATTTTTCAAAAAAGAATAATATCGCAAATAATACACGATTTTAATATAATCAAACAGAGAAAAATAGTGTCAAATACACTTACGTCCGATACGTTACTTACGTAAACCACGAGAACACACATTTCCGCGGGAAATTTTTAAGCACGAGTTTCACGATTAACTTTTCAATGGCATTATTGAAGTACGTTAGTCTAAATTTAAAGATTCACATTTATTTTATTTTTTATAGTACACTTTCAGCAAAATGTCAAAGTGGAATATCGAGATTTGCTAAACAAAAATGATGATACATGTTTTTAAAAAGTAATGTTGAATAAATCTAGAAAAACAGATTTTGTATATCAAGAAAATAAGTCTACGATTTTACACCATATACATTGTGGATTTTATAATGACGATTTAATAATACACATGTTTGGAAGATAGACGCGAAGTTATCACTTATCGTCCAGTGGCTAATATTTGATGAATGTTGAGGACTATAGGCAAAACGCAATTATACGCTAAAATGTTCGTTACATTGCCCCGATATATCATATATACACATTAAGGGGGGGGGGGGGGCGATGATTCAAAACATTGTAATATTGAAGAGTATACGTAGGGGAGGGGTCGGTTTTTAGTTTTTTAGGGGCATTTTTTTTGTCTGACTACTAGATATATTTAGGATATTTTGTAGTGTTATCTCATCCGACCTAGTGGTATCATAGTTTAACATATCGTACGTCCCGACATCCTATAAATATATCGGTAAAGTCCAATTTAATAACTGTCGTTGCATGTAAGATAATTGTCCGAAGTTCCACGACTATTATTTAAATATGTCAAAATAAAGGATCCCTGAAACGAGTCTTACGTATGATTCGTCAAGCATACGTACCTTTCGTCAATTTGTAAGAAAGCTCTATTAATATGCGAAATATCAAATCAACATTGCCAAATATGGCCTTTTTACTCTTACCATCTATTTAAGCATGTTTGTAAGTAGGAAGATCCATAATATTTGTCACTTCAGAAATGAAACCATCACCATATATGGAAAAGGCTTTAGCCAAAAACCGGTATAGAGCCAGTAAAGTAAAAGTAGCAACTGTTTATGTTTTACTGTGGGATATACATTATGCCCGCGTCACACTGTCCCGATTTTTATATACGATGGACACCCGAATGCGAAAATTGAAAGTTCTCACGAAGTTGGTTCCGATCTCGTTAAAATACCAAAAAGTGACCTAAGCAAGTACGATGAATAACGAAGTCTATACGATGGTGCCGAAATTACATACGATAGCAAAAGATGGACATACGAAGGTTAACCGAAGACGGGTTTAAAGCTTCATATCTCAGCCGAAGCCTACACGATGGATCACGAAGGCTACACGATTGATTACGAAGGCTACACGATGGATTACGATGATGGCGCGATGGCCATACGATGTATCTCTTTGTCTAATCTTATAAAACTTTATAGTTTATTACCCCCTCACCTACTACATGTAAGTTGCGTGTAGATAAAACTGTTATGGACACTCTAGAACCAAAATGCTCAAAACTTGCACGTGTACCTGCAGTGTTGGTGTACGAGGCGCGTTTATGATTTTCATTATGTTACTTGATATGAAAAATTGCCTGACAAAAAGTAATATTTTACTTGTAAAAGTAAATCCTGAGCCTGTAATAGCTGCTCTTCTTGTTCTATTTGAATTAATAGAAACAACGCTGTCGCCTTTCTTGTCCTCATAGAATCATATGATATGAGCTCCATGTTTTGTGAACGTCTTTCTTAACTGTCGTATTAAAATGACCAGTGCATATCGCGCATGGCACTTTAAATGTATTTTAGCGCGAAAATTAACTTACTGTAGCTGGATTTATTGCCGTCATAGTTCCATCTTGTCGCCTTCGTACTTTTATTCGATGGCAACACGACGGGATTACAAGGTCTTCATGAAGTCGTGTTGCCATCGTAAGACCTTCGGGTAGCTTCGTGATTCATTCGTGTAGACATCGTAATGTCAAAACTGCCCAATGGAAACGATGGAAACACGAATGCAATACGATGTTCAAAGATGCATTCCAGGTAACATTACGATGGTGAGGATGGTGATACGAACACAATACGAACCCTCAACATCGGATGCACCTTCGGGGATTTTTTAACATGTTAAAAAAATTAGAAACGGCGTCACAATGTCCCGATTTTTACGCCGATGGCAACACGATTATGGAAATTTTCAAAATCGGGACTGATCGTATCCAGATCGGGCTATTCGTAGTGCCATCTTTAACCACCGAAGAACCATCGGCCACTTTTTCTAGCCTTCGGGGACAACTTCGGGAAGGGTTCTTAATTTTTTAACATGTTAAAAAATCCCCGAAGGTGCGTCCGATGTTGAGGGTTCGTATTGAGTTCGTATCACCATCCTCACCATCGTAATGTCACCGGAAATGCATCTTTGAACATCGTATTGCATTCGTGTTTCCATCGTTTCCATCGGGCAGTTTTGACATTACGATGTCTACACGAATGAATCACGAAGCTACCCGAAGGTCTTACGATGGCAACACGACTTCGTGAAGACCGCGTAATTCCGTCGTGTTGCCATCGAATAAAAGTACGAAGGCGACAAGATGGAACTACGACGGCAATAAATCCAGCTAAATGTAAGTTAATTTTCGCAGTAAAATACATTTAAAGTGCCATGCGAGATATGCACTTGTCAGTCTTTTAATACGACAGTTAAGAAAGACGTTCACAAAACATGGAGCTCATATCATATGATTCTATGAGAACAAGAAAGGCGACAGCGTTGTTTTTATTAATTCAAATGGAACAAGAAGAGCAGCTATTACAGGCTCAGGATTTACTTTTACAAGTAAAATATTATTTTTTTGTCAATTTTTCATATCAAGTAACATAATGAATCATAAACGCGCCTCGTACACCAACACTGCAGGTACACGTATATAGGGAAACCAACTTTTTCTTCATTATTCTGATTTTTTATGTATCGTCTTAGTTGTTGTCACACGAATGTTTACTCCATAACCATTTTGTTTTCTATATGTCATATTTTGACGCATTTGTTGCTTTCCCCACATCCTTCCTTTTGTCTATATTATTATGATATTCTCCTGGAAAGAGCTCTTTTTGAATAAAAGGGATCAACGAACCCATTACTTTACCTTTAAGATAGATCAGTAAACCTGGGCATAATTATGGGTGATTATTCAGACTAGTGCACACATTTTACAGTTCAAACAAGGCAATGCCGAGCGTGGCATCCCCTCGTATGTAACATATTGGGAACAAATATGGACACTTTATTTGTATATGACACATGCAGAAAATGGTAAATTGAATATGCATATTTGATACATAAACTATTTTTTTAGAAATTAACCAAAACATTCAGTAACTGGAAATACCTTTAATATTGTCTTTTTAATCCTGTGTATTATGCTATTTCAAGGAGAAAAAACAAGTCCATCTGCATGACCTTGACCTTTGACCTTGAACGTAAAAAATGTTAGATCAATACAAGGAGGAACAATATACCAAATGTGGTTAAAATCTTTTGAAGCTTATTGGTTTTAGAGTGTACACAAGGGTGATATTGCCTTGTATTACAAGTGCCACTGTGACCTTGACCTTTGAACTTTAAAGTCAATAGCACTTAATATATTCTAAACGAGTAACACCATACCAAGTTTTGAGCATTTTGGTTCTAGAGTGTCCATAACAATTTTATCTACACGCAACTTACATGTAGTAGGCGAGGGGATTATAAACTAAGTTTTATAAGAATTAGACAAAAAGATCGATTTTCCGCTATCCATGGCAGACTTGTACAGAAACGATATGTTTTCGAAATTCTGTTCGTATCATAAAAAAGTTCAAAACAGGTAGAACGCATTTTTAGATCGTTTGTACATTGTACACTTGTATTATGTACATACATGTACTTACAATTTAAAACGCGTGATGCCTTCGGTATATAATTTAAATGCATGGTATGGCCATCGCGCCATCATCGTAATCCATCGTGTAGCCTTCGTAATCCATCGTGTAGCCTTAGTGATCCATCGTGTAGGCTTCGGCGGAGATATGAAGCTTAAATACCCGTCTTCGGTTAACCTTCGTATGTCCATCTTTTGCTATCGTATATAATTTCGGCACCATCGTATAGACTTCGTTATTCATCGTACTTGCTTCGGTCACTTTTTGGTATTTTAACGAGATCGGGACCAACTTCGTACGAACTTACAATTTTCGCATTCGGGTGGCCATCGTATATAAAAATCGGGACAGTGTGACGCGGGAATTAAGAGACATGTGCACGAACAACCCGTTGACAGTGAACAGTGAAAGCGTCAATACCTGACGAATTCACATTCCAAAGTCTGGAATAAAAAACTATTAAATTAAAATTGTCATCAGATGCAAACTTATCAACATCATGAGGTCCCCAAAGGGATTCAACTATCTGAAATACAAATTCAGAAATATCTTATAGCCAATTATGTTAATCAACAATCCGACTAAGATAACCTGCTCTAATGAAATATCGGGTTCACCTTCATTTTCCAACACTAAATTCAAACGTACTTAATCGACTAATACAGCTAGAAAAAAAACGTGACCTATCGAGTAGACCCTGTCGTGCCTAATGATTAAACCGCACTAAACACTTAACCTAAACGCAATCTATGGGCAGACAATTCAGAATAAAATAATTTTATTCTAATTCATAGAATCAACCGACTGAAATTATATGTATTGTATTTATTAGCAACCTAGGCATTACAACGCCATCATTCAACCTTTTGAGAGATAGACAATAATTGAAAATAAATAATTTTGCCAAAGATAGGATGAACGAGCTGCCAACATATTTTTTTTAATGACATAAAATTGTACAAAAAATAAATTGTAATTCTTTAGAATTTTTTTATTTACCTCTGCAAGATAGAGTAGATACTTTTTTATGTGTTAACGGACTTTAATTAATTTAACCTATCTACTATGTCGTTTTCCGTTTGGTAGATGCAGCCTTTAATTTTGTTTACTATGCCAATGACACAATTCTTTAATACATTAAAGTTTTAAATGTTCTAACACGCTTTCCCTTTTGAAATATAAATGAACATTCGGTCCGAACTGCAATGTGACATAAAGAAGAACATTGAGTGTATGGCCATTGAATCCATATCAGTGGAACTGTTAGTTAATGGTAAAACATTGTTAATATCTGGAATGTAACAAACAAACAATCTAGTAATGCCTCTATAAATTGCTTTACTATAACCCATGATGGAATAGCTGTAAAGTTACTATAACCCATGATGGAATAGCTGTAAAGTACAATAATAGGATTTCTTTTGTTGATTTAAATTATGACTTATAATCAATAGATAAATGTACAATTTTTAAACAATTTTTGAAATGTACGGAATTGAAAACATTATGAAAGGTGCAATTAACCTGTTTCATAAAAGAGACAAACACAACATTAAATTATCTCATCTTAACAAATAGAAGAAAAAAAACATACTCCAAAATATCACAAATTGAAACGGTGGATTTAATTACATTGCTGTACAAATAAAAGCTGATGTTCAAACAACAACAAAACAAAACGTTAATAAAATAGAGACGCTATAAACAGCTAGACAAGGATTTTTTTATATGTGATTTAGAATAGGCAAATCCTACAATAGGTGTAGATAACGTGGACGATTTTGTCTGATGCTTGGTCCGTTTCTCAGTGTGTTAGTTACATTGTAGTGTTGTGTCGTTGTTCTCCTCTTATATTTATGCGTTTCCGTCAGTTTTAGTTTGTTACCCCGATTTTGTTTTTTGTCCATGGATTTATGAGTTTGAACAGCGGTATACTACTGTTGCCTTTATTTAATAAGGCCGACACTATTAATCAAACTAAATTTGTGAGTATAGTTGAAAATCACATACCAAAAAAAAAAGGCACTGTAAAGTAACCAGCATCATTTGTGATAACATATTTAGAAAATGCATTATACAAAAAACAAATGCTACACACCAACTATTTACATAGAAGATCAAAGAAAATCTTGGAGAATTATCGTCAACAACAAAACATTGTTACCAAATTATGACGACAATCAATAAGAAACTAGTTTATAGAGCGTTGAAATGGCGGTCCAAAACAAAAAAGATTTCTGGCCAACAATGTAACCCTTGTTAACAAACAAAGGAAGATATTTTGAAACCAATAGTGTATTTTGCAAAGTTTATGACATCAAAATGATCAGTCAAATGTTGCAGAATTTATTAAAAATTATTTTGTTAAGTTAGCCAAAGACATTGGCAATGATAGTTGTGAGGTAAATGATAATTATCCTAGCTTGAAAGCCATTATTGACAATTGTAATGGTGAGGATAGTTTTTCTTTTGAGGAAATTAATTGGGACTTTTCTGAAGAAAAAAAAACCCAAAGTACCAATGTAAACAAAGCTACTAGCTTTGATAGTGTATCAGTAAAAGAAATTAAAATAGCAAACCAGTAATTTTTAAGCCTATTACAAAACTTTGATGTCAATACAAAGTTCAGGATTTTCTGACCATTTAAAGGAAACACAGTTTGTTCCATTTCATTAGAAGAATAGTCAGAGGCAGGAAACTACAGACCTGTTCGAATACTACCGGTAGTGTCCAAAGTATTTGAAAGGGCCAATATACCTGTAGCTTATAGAATATTTAAGTAAGATATTGCATCCTTCTGTCTACTTCTAGACCAGACTATGCCTGTAATACAGCACTTCTAAAAGTCATTGAGAACTGGAAAAAACAATTAATCTGTTTCTCTTCTCTTCTCTTCTCTTCTTTTCATTCATACTCCAAGCAAATCTGATACACTAAGGGAAATAACAATCCAGTGTTAAGTTCACAATTATATTTCCTAGACACCACTTCCATGAATATTCAATACAGTTACCTTAGTTACTGGTCACCAGATAAATGAAAAATGTGTACTTTTAGGTAAAATTCCAGATATTATATAAAATCTCTATCAATATATAGGGATAACGTGTATATACTACACTGGTTAGAATTACATTTGATGCTTAATTTAGGACTTACGTAAAATCCCCGCTTAATCGTATTATCTGTTACATTTTTTTCAAAATGCTAATTCGTATATTTGAATCGATGGAAGATTATTATTTGTTTTGTATTGGAATTTTGTACATTAAAACTGCAAGAATTATGATACCTTTCTTAACTATTTATTACGTTGCATAATGAAATCTACTCCTTCGAGATCAGAGTGTAAACAGCGTGGTTTTAATCTGACATGTATATATATATATATGCTCGTTAGTCTTACCTTTACTGACTGTGATTGTTATTTGTTTACGGTATTATTTGACGTAATGATTTTCATCTGGTTGTATTATTTATTATTATTTGTAGTATTTTGAGGATCATAGTCATAGTCGTGTTTTGGAATTTTGGATTCTCAATGCTCTTCAACGTTGTATTTGTTTGGCTTTATAACTGTTTTGATCTGAGCGACACTGATGATTCTTATGCAGACGGAATGCGCGTCTGGCGTATTACATTGTAAGCATGGTACCTTTGTTAACTATTGACTAGTTGAATCTCTTACTATTTTTTTGCATTGGTCTATTTAATAATATTATCATCAAACCTTATGTCTACTATTGACTAACCTAGTTTGTTACTGTGATATCAATATTGTTCTTGACAAAACAGTAGCAGTGAACGAAGGGACATAAAAAGGCTAAATCAAAGAAAGATGGACAATATCCTAGCCAAAAACAAAAGAAGATAAAAAAAACCACCAAAAATTCTATCTCCAACCACTAAACAAAACGAAAAAAAGTGGCAATACTTATAACATCCAAAATTAAGGCTAGAAAACTTCAATTTGTTAACATTGAAAAAAATATCACCAGAGTATAAGTCAAGATATTTTTATTTGAAGTTTATAATCCTTACTGATCTTTTATCGTTAGTGTAGGTTTCAATTAAAAAACAGTAAAATTACGTTGTAATTAAGAAAACTACAGGAAACAATGGATCGAGTTTATCTTCCTTTAAAAAAAAGCTACCAAAATTACAAGCAAGTAGAAGAAATGAATATGCCCAAGATGGCTACATTTACATATCAAAACAACGTCCCTACGAAACCTCAAAACTCATAAGTGAGTGACACAAGAATCAACAAAACCCAGGGTGAATTGTTGGTGTTGAGGTAGAAGTGGTCTTTCCACATTTGATATCCTCAACTGTTGGGCACATATTTAATTGCTTCTTGAGTTTGTTCTAACCTTTTGGAATAGGTCGCAGAAAATCGCAGATAATTGGTACTCAATTCAATCCCAATTATGTCGCACTTGTATAAGGGTAATATCTTTATTTTCAATAATTAATCACAGTAAATATATTTGATTACAGGTGTCAGAGTTAATTTACTCAGATTTTGATTGCTAGTTATTGATAGGAAAACTGTTTTTCACACCTCAATGTTCTGGTGTAAACGACATTGGAGTTTTATGATTTGCCCGATTTCTCTTGCATAATCCGCCAAATCAACTCAAAAAGATCATTTTTATATACCATTTACTTTTATCTCTCGTGAATTTTAGAATAAAAGGTGGGGCATAAAATCATTTTTTTTTACAATACAAAGATGTAATATGGTATTAATTAATAACGCTGGTGATCATTTTAGTAAAGTTAACGTTTTATGTCATCACTTTTTACCTAACTGCGTACAGTTCAGTTTTTCCAACAAGCAATTATGTTGAATATTTATGGTCAAGTCAATTGCTCATTGTTGACCAATTAACACTTAGAGTTGTGGAAAGATTACCTTAAATATATTGCGATCAAATATTTCAAACGTGGAAGTTACATCATTTCATCATGCTTATTTTCTTAAACGTGTGAGAAATTTCTGAAGTACATGTGAATATTTATATTAGCATATTTACCTGACGATATCGGTATTTAGTCGGATCTTAACATGTACTTATGATTTGTTAAAAACTGGTATTTTTAAAAATAAACAAAGAAATGTCGAAATGTTCAGAACTTAATTAAATCTGTATTTTGGTAAAGATGATGCAAGCATACGATTTTTATTGCGTCTTACGCTTCTTTTACTTCTTTATTAAAATATTGTGTAAAAACGTTAATTATGAGCTATGAAAGTCAAGTGGCTCGAGCATTTTTCTAAGGAAGTTTTAAAAAAATTCATTAGTCTTCACTATCCTATAGATTAACAACTTTTGGTTATATTTATAATTTAGATTCTTCATTGAAGGTGGAGCACGATTGCACAGTTAATTAATTATATTGATGTGTCATTTGTATGCAAGAGTGACATTTCTTTGTATTATGTGCCGATTCGAAAAAAAGTTATGGGAGTATTGTCTTCCTTTAACAGGTTCATTATTTTATAATTAAGTTTAGGTTTCGATATAATTTCGAATTATTACAAAATGTATCAAATCAATATATTTCAGTTTTTGTTATTGGTGTAAAAATGATTACATACCAATATAAAGAACCGTTCATCATTTTTGAAAAAGACTATAAATGAAAGTCGAATTATTTATCTCCCCGTTATGGTAGATTGATTGGGAAATTAACCAGAGTTTATCTAATATTAATCATAGAGAAGGACTAGCAAGCAATTTTCAATTGTAGCTTATTTAACGTTAAAACAATTCTCCATAAAAAGTAAAATAACAAAAATACCGAACTTAGAGGAAAATCCAATCGGAAAGTCCATAATTACATGGCAAAATCAAATGACAAAACACATAAAAAACGAATGGACTAAGAACTGTCATATTCCTGACTTGGAAAAGGCATTTTCAAATGTAGAAAAAGGTGGATTAAATCTGGTTTTAAAGCTCTAAACCTCTCACTGTGATGATAGTCTCATCAAATTCCGTTATATTTACAATGATGCGTGTACTAAACAGACATAATAAATAAAATAGTCAAAATATGGATATAGCCGTCATCATCGTGTAACAATTTTAAAAGGAACAATTTAACAGAATACAAAAACATCTATCTACAAACATATTCATTGATTCGCGTGTCTGAGTCAGAAAATTTCATACGTCACATATATTTGTCGTTCAATGTATATACAAACAATTTTAAAATTTCACATCGGCAATGTTAGCATACAGGGTTAAAAAATTCAAAGTATGCAAAATTGATTTCAAAAATAGACCGAGATTTAAAATAGTCCAAAAGTTATATAGAATTTATAAATATCCACAAATAATTCATTCCACAACGCCATCGAATAATTTTGACGTTTGAGGTTCAACGTATTTTCTAATTCATAATAGAAATATATAATAATGACATAATAGAACAATATCATACTGACGAGATCTTTTAAAGTACAGAGTCACGTTATAAGAACCAAAGAAACACAAAAAGTCGCATATACACTAGCAAAAAATGAAAGATCATACAAACACATTGACGGGATGTTTAAGTACCGAGCCACGTTAAATGGATATCATGACATAAAACTAATATTAATAATAGAGCTAAGACAAATGAAAGAACAATATAACACGTTGTTAAGATGATAAACAACATCAGTACGCAGAGTCTATACATCAAGACCATCATGTAATATTTGTGAAGTTGATACAGAATATTTATCAACAAGGTCTTAGTACCTTCCGATGAACTTTTTTAGAAAAAGGATGAGACGTTCTTTGATATACCCTGGTTCATTAACTTTCTACTCAGACACTGATGACGTTTTACAAAGTATGAGTAGGAGCTGCAAGCTCTTAATATCGAATAAGTTGGGAAATATATATCCCAGATGCAGGTGGAGTTGGTATATTGCTACTAAGGTGGGGGAAATTTATATTTTCAAAATTAAAATCGTCTCGTTTGTCATAGATTTTGGTACTGAGATGACTGTGTAAGTCAAATTCGAGATATAAGTCTAAAAATGAAACGGGAAGCCGTGTCTGTTGTTTCTTTAATTTCTAGTTCTGGGGATATATTAATGGAACCCAATCAGAAAAGTTCGGATTGTTTATGGAAAGAACATCATCAATATATCTGAAAGTGAAATTAAATAATCTGGCTTTTTTATCCTCTTGTTTTTGACAAGTGTCTGAAGGAACTGCAATTCATATGAAAATAAGAAGAGGTCGGCAAGAAGAGGCGCATAGTTTGTGCCCATAGGAATACCGAAAATTTGTTGGAAAAGTCTACCTTCAAATTCAACAAATATGTTGTCGATAAGAAACTCCAGCATACTGACCACGTGTTCTTCTGTGTAGCATGTTTTACCTTTTTGTTTGTCAGTATTAACGAAATATGCCTTATGATATCCCAAAGTAATAAATTTATAGCGTATGCTACCATTTTTATGTTGAAAGGCATTGTGGATTATTTCTTTTAGGATATTTTTCAATTTCACATGGGGAATGGCTGTATACAGGGTTGAAAAATCAAAAGTTTTGATAGAACGAATGTTACCTTATACAAATATAAGGACTTTGTTAGCCAAATCTACAAATTTTATTAGATATTATGAATTTTAATAACAATCGATTAATATGCTAAATATATATTACAACGTGTTCTTTCTTCTAATTATCGATTATGTAAAAAGTAAATTAAAACAATTACCGAACTCCGATGAAAATTCAAAACGGAAAGTCCATAAATAAATGGCAAAATCAAGAGCTCAAACACATCAACGGAATTGACAACAACTTTCATATTCCTGACTTGGTACTTGCATTTTCTTATGTAGTAAATAGTTGATGAAACATAGTTTTATAGCTAGCTATACCTCTCAACTGTATGTCAGTCACATTAGAATCTATTAGATTGACAACGATGTGTGATCAAAACAAACAGGAATAATAGGTTAATATGTCAAAACATTGTGTTTTAATCTTAATCACTATGAAACAAACTATTTTATTATATTTCACGTTAGAATGCCATATTTTGACTGGCTAATACGAGAATGTTAATTTATTCTATCGCAAGGCTAAGCGGGTGACAATTTTTTTTAATGTTATCCTTTCGTCCAGACCAATAAAAAATCGACAATTTAAAGGACCATGAATTGAATTTACATCAAGTCAATAAATACAATGCTTAAGTTCTAAGTTTTGGCTCAGATTTGTATTATTTGACTGTCTAAATAAAAAAAACATCTTGCTTCACTTTTGTTGGGTTTTTTTTCTAATACCCGTAACGTCGTTATACATGTACGTGACGTCATAAAACATACTTTTAAAATAAAATTAATCTGTAGAAGACAGTTATGATAGGACATTCAGTATAATAAATTAAATAACACATAGCTGAGAGGCTGAAAGAGCAGATTGGTACCCCTCGAAAAAGCATTCTCAACTTTGAATGCTTCGCCACGGTTGACAATGTTTTCTCGGGTAACAATTTGCTCTATCACCCTCTCAGCTATGTGTTATTTATATAATGTAAAACAGAAGTACAAAAAGGCATACGGACAAAGCTTATTAGCTAAGTAAAAGACAAGATTACAAAAATTAACCATAGCACAATGACGGGATGTATACGAACAGATCCACGATATATGTTACAAAGAAACAAAAAAGGCATATAGTAAAAACACATTAACAAAAAAATTAACCATAGCACAATAACAAAAAGAACGGTATGTATAAGTACAGAGCCACGTCATCAGCTTTATAATGTGCATGCCCTTTTCTATTGCTATAATCGGAAACTAAACAATCTGAATTAATTCGACGTAACTATAATTGTGCGCGAAGTATGGCTATTAACAATGTTAACAACTAAACGGCCTTGAACGACTTTCAACAATTAGAAAACAGTTGAATAAGCTATGAAAGCTCAAGGCATGACACTATTCCAAACAAAAATTAACGGAAGTCAACATAGCCCAAATAGCATGACTTAACCAATTCCTCATGCACACAAATCTCCCTTTTACATATCTAGGCAATTAGAGTTAAATGTTAGATGATTGCATATTAAAGGTTTAAAAATAATAATTGACAGTATATTTACTTCACACAATGTTATACTATTCATGAAGTGGTATTTGCATTTTGCAGAAC
This sequence comes from Mytilus edulis, assembly GCA_019925275.1. NCBI lineage: Eukaryota > Metazoa > Mollusca > Bivalvia > Mytilida > Mytilidae > Mytilus > Mytilus edulis. Next base: position 24,182,814 of record CM034350.1, read on the forward strand.
CAGGGCCCGAATGCATAAAGCAACTTAAATTAAGATTTTCCTTCGTAAACACTTAAGTTTAGAAAACTCCGCCCTTTTTAGCTGAGTGGTATGCCTAAACAATCTTAAACTAAGTATTTCCAAAGTAAAATCTTAGTTGTTTTAAGTCATGCCCACAAAACTTAAGTGGTATGCATAAACTCCTTATACTAAGATAACGCCTAAGATAACTCTTTAAAAGTCTCAGGTTCCTGTATAGCTACCTTAAATTTTTAAAAATAGTTAAAAATCAGTCAAAAGTTTGCGTTTTTGGTAGAACATTAATATGTTACCTACAATTGATTGATTAATATATATATATTAGTAATAAAGTACTAATTATTCGTTTATTTATAGCTAAATAATAAGTAAATATTAAAGATCATCGTTATTTTCTTCAAATCACGTATAATCAACAAATCAAGAGATAACAGTGGGTAGTTATATATGGGTTATTTAAAAAAAAAAATGTAGAATTTTGAAATTGAAAAATTTATTAAAAGTTACGTATTCAAACAACCCTCTACATAAGCAAATCAAAACAAACAGTACTTTAAGAACAACATATTAAAAGATGCAATCTTAATGATGTCATACAAGAATATCTTGAAACATTTTTTGATCGGTGGTACAATATTTTGTCTATCCTGTTACCATTTTCAAAAGAAATTTTGGGTTATTAATAAAAGATTTAGATAAAATGTTAAGCTTGTTTTACGTAGCCAATTAGATGGTTTTCAAGAGAATAAACTTCTATATATATTCCTTCTGTAAAATAATAGATTATTTGCCAACTTTCTAGGTTGTACTGAAATATGGCTCTAAAAATTGGTTTTCAAAGGTTGTAAAAATTACAACCAGTAATGCAAGTCTAAGATAGCAATTTATATTGTTTGGCATTTTTTCACCCTTTCAAATAAACCCGGCAACATCAAGTAAATCCCTCATAAGTTAGTTTACTTTTCTCTTTATTTCTTTGGTAACAGGAACGTACGTTTCTGATATATCACTATATAAAAGTCTATCCTGTTACCTTTTTGTCTATCATGTTACCGATATCAGTATTGCACCTGCAAATGCTTAATTGGGAAGATTAAGACGTTATAACCTTAAAGTCATAAGAAACCTCAAATAAAAAAAAATAATGCATGTGTTTTTTTATAACTCAATGGATAGTTTTCATTATAAAACTTATGTACATATACTTTTTTCTGAAGAAAATTCTTTAATTTATTCATATTTAGAAGAAGTACAAATTCCCCCGGAACATTATTTTTTTGTTTGTCGATTGTTGACAAACAGATGACAATCGTTAAACTTCGGCTTCAAAACACGAACTATAATTACCTGCCATATTTTCCCCCAAAATCGGACTTAAATGCAGTTTAATCTTATCAAAATAGATGTAAGGTGTGTTTATTATTAATTTCCTGGGGCCGTATGCATAAAGCTACTTAAGTTAAGATTTTGCTTAGTAAACACTTAAGTTAAGGAAACTCCGCCCTTTTTATCTAAGTGGTATGCATAAAAAATCTTAAACTAAGTATTTCATAAGTAAAATCTTAGTTGTTTTTAGTCACGCCCACAAAACTTAAGTGGTATGCTTAAAACTCCTTATACTAGGAAACGCATAAGATAACACTTAAGTCTAAGGTACATAAAGAGCTACCTTAAATTTTCAAAAATAGTTAAAAATCAGCCGAAAGTTTGCGTTTTTGGCAGAACATTAATATGTTACCTACAATTTGATTGATCTATATGTATATCAGCAATAAATAACTAATTATTCGTTTATTTATGCTAAATAATAAGTAAATATTAACGATCATCGTGATTTTCAAATCACGTATAATCAACAAATCAAGAGATAACAGTGAGTAGTTATATATACTATTTCCCAATTTCGTTGTTAAATACCGATAAGTACTCAGTTTTTACACACATGTAATTCATGGTACTATTTTCTTTTGTTTACTCTGTATGTGCACGTTTTTTTTAAACACACGTTTTCTATATGTGTGGGGGTTATTTTTTTTTTGGGGGGGGGGTGCGTCATTTGAATTTTCAATTCAGTTTTATTTTAAAGATGTAGGGTATACCCTAAAACAAAATCCCTACAGGGACAAAATCAGAAGCGGATTTCTTTCATAAGGGGGAGCATGGACCTCCATGTTGTTGAAACAATTAGGTTGATTGTTTAGAATCACTGTTACGGCAATTAGAAGTCCCCACTGCTACACCCCATGGAATTCGTCGGTTATGTAAGGCATTTATAATACCTTACTCGTAATGGTATTAAATTATTTTTTCATATTACCTTATATACTCAGTGAGATATATTGCGGCTCCGAAAATATTGCTAAGTACGTTAAGATGTGGAGAATATACTTCCTGTAATATTTTGTTTAATTAAAGATTGTAGGACTTTTGGAAAATATCCTAGTAAGTTTGTATATGGATTTCTGGGAAAAAATCTGCCCTCCCCCTTTTTTTGTTGTAAAAGGGAAGTGATAAAAATGTTAATTGCACATCAAAATGGATTTTTTTAAACCATACGCAAATGTAAGCAAGGGGTCTGGAAAGGGAGGTGGCAGCGCATAATAAGCTGAACGATTATAGTGAACATTTTATTGAAAAAAGTGTTTTGTAACATTATTTTTTAGCACAATAATGTCATGCTTACAATGCTACACTCAGTCATGTGATACGCCACTGAAACCTTGATCTTGTTTTAATAGCGTTAATAGTTTTAAAAACATATTGTCTCCAGAAAATATTACAACCATGAAAGATAATTTAAGATTAAGTAGAGGAAAGTATTGGATTACCGAAATATTTTTCTTCCAATGCTCCACCGTCAAAACATCAACCATAAAAAGCGTTGTCTTATATGCGCCAATTGTTATCATAATACTATGTTACGTTCTATTGAATTGTTTTACATACCTATATCAATTTAATTCTAGCTCTTTACAGTGACTTGACTGTTAGTGTTGCTATTCACCAATTGCAGCTCATTCAAAATTTTGACCCAATTGCAATTTGTTTTATTAAATCAAATTGTTCAACTGGTCAAAAATTTGAACAAATGTTCAGCCAAAATGTGAAAGTGCAAAGTGATGAAGTAAATCATACTTACAATCCTATAAGTCTGTAACTCCACTGTATTGATGTAATTCCTAAATCAGTCTATCAATCTGAATAGTTATATTACAGCCATTACCATACTAAAGGTGAACTGTTTTATTTTGAATTGCTATAAAAATGTCAAAACTAAGCTTTTATAGAGTTTTTCTTTCGAAAAGTATTCTATATTTATAAGAATCACACATTATGTGAATAAAAACATTTCATATTCAGTAAAATATGTATGAAATAACAATATGCTTCCTTGGGGAGATAACCTAAAATACTATTCTTTTGAATAAAGACTTTTTGAAACCAAAAAGCGATTATCTCCCCTTTCTACAAACATATTGCAATTTCAAATATTTTACTGAATATGAAATTTTTTTATTCACATAATGTGTGATTCTTATAAATATAGAATACTTTTCGAAAGAAAAACTCTATAAAAGCTTAGTTTTGACATTTTTATAGCAATTCAAAATAAAACAGTTCACCTTTAGTATGGTAATGGCTGTAATATAACTATACAGATTGATAGACTGATTTAGGAATTACATCAATACAGTGGAGTTACAGACTTATAGGATTGTAAGTATGATTTATTTTATCACTTTGCACTTTCACATTTTGGCTGAACATTTGTTCAAATTTTTGACCAGTTGAACAATTTGATTCAATAAAACAAATTGCAATTGGGGCAAAATTTTGAATGAGTTGCAATTGGTGAATAGCAACACTAACAGTCAAGTCACTGTAAAATTAAAGCATACGTTGATCAATAAATTTAAATAATCATAACAAACTTTTACACGGATGAGTACATGTGATGAGCTAATATATATTATACGGTAACTAGAGAAAGGTTCCGATTTAAGTATTCCTTAGTTAAGTGAAGACTTAAGTAAGTTTATACATACCATTTAAGAATTTGACTTAACTAAGGAAATTCTTAGTGAAATCTAAGTTTAAGGAATACTTAAGTTAAGATGTTTTATGCATACGGCCCCTGAATCACAAATCCGACAAGCTTTCATTTAAACCATTACAACTGAAATTTCCATTAGAAATACAAGTTTTAGCATGGGTGTACTGAAAATTCAACAATTTTTGAAAATGAACCATATATTCTATTTCCCAATCTCGTTTTTATGTATACCGAAAAGTACTCAGTTTTTACACACATGTAATTCATGGTACTATTTTTCTTTTGTTTACTTTGTACGTTTTTTTTTTTTAAATTGTTTTAAAAAATACACCGCCAGGTATCAAATGTAACCGTTAATTAAAGCAGAATTAAGGAATGAAGAGAGAGCACGCAAAACCACATTTTATATATGTGTGTGGGGGTTCTTTTTTGGCGGGGTGGGGGAGGATGCGTCATTTGAATTTTCAATTCAGTTTTATTCTAAAGATGTAGGGTACGTTAAGATGTGGAGAATAGACTTCCTGTAATAATTTGTTTTAGTAAAGATTGTAGGACTTTTGAAAAATATCCTGGTTTGTATATGCATTTCTGGCAAAAAATCTACCCGCCCCCTTTTTAGCTCACCTGGCCGAAAGTCCAAGTGAGCTTTTCTCATCACTTGGCGTCCGGCGTCGTCGTCCGTCGTCGTCCTGCGTTAACTTTTACAAAAATCTTCTCCTCTGAAACTACTGGGCCAAATTTAACCATATTGGCCACAATCATCATTGGGGTATCTAGTTTAAAAAATGTGTCCGGTGACCCACCCAACCAACCAAGATGGCCGCCATGGCTAAAAATAGAACATAGGGGTAAAATGCAGTTTTTGGATTATAACTCAAAAAACCAAAGCATTTAGAACATTTCGTTGTTGGGTTGCTGCCCCTGAAATGGTAATTTTAAGGAAATTTTGCTGTTTTTGGTTATTATCTTGAACATTAGGTAGCACTCCACAGTTAGAAATATAAAATTAAAAATGAGCCACAAAATGTTTTATCATCTCCTATTCCTGGATTTCTAATACATTAACCTTACTGTTTGTGTTGTACATGTGCATATGTATGTAATCAGTATATTCCATAGATTTGATTTTCAAAAGTTAAAAGAGTGAAAATTAATTCCTTTTATGTGTATCCATGGCAACATTCTGTATTTATTTACGTTAAAATATTGCAAAAAGGGGGGTGGACATGTCACATATCCCCCCAAAATTTGGATCAAACTAGAATTTCAATGCCTTTGAGTGATACCTTTTTAGAAACTGTTTTCATAAATCTTCCTAATGATCAAATAAACAATGGGGGTCTTTCGCCTCATTTTTTCGTAAAATCCAATCACAAAGTTCGTGCGATAAAAAGTTGGAAAAAAACATTACAATAATTGCCGGACCAATGTATGGTAGGGACATGCAAATACGGACTGTCATACAGAAAACAGCCTATATTACATACATTACATAATCTTGATGTTCATATAAACCCAATACAAAGGCTATTTTAATACTCAGCTATCCAAAAATGAATTTTATTGCACACTAGCTCTCATATTTGAAAAATCCACAGGGGCCAAAATGCGAAACTACACACCTAACTGTGGAGTGCTACCTGAAGGTGAAATTTTTCCCCTCCTGCCTCAATTTTTATTATATTTTCTATGTTTACTAGCTGTAACGATGAAAATGGTACCTTAGTTTTTAAAATTGGTTCAGTAATAAAGATTTTATGAAGGTTAGCAGTTGATGTTGAAACGCGACAAAAAGTGATTTAAAAATAAAGGCTGGATCATAGTGAAAAACTTTAAGTGTGTCTCATTTTTGGGGTAAATTTCTAAAACTTTTCCCATTATCTTATTTAAAATCATAAAATTACCTTGAAAGAGGACAAATTGTACAATTTTTAGGTATTTGAAAGCACTTATAGGTCAATTTTGCTGTATATAGCATACCTAACCTTAGTTTAGAAGCTCTCAAGCAGGGTATAAATTTCTAGCAGTACTGGCATCATTAAATTTAATTAATGCCAAATTATAATACAAAATCCTGCTAAAAATGTTTATTTGACTTATTCGCATTCAAAAATATAAAGCGATACATTCTGAGAATATCATATAAAGCGCAATCTTTGGTTACATTGGCGAAGCTAATGGAGTACAAATTTAAGACCGCAACATGTCTAAGTGTCAAAATGTGTATATTTGGTTGCTAAGGACAGTAAACAATAAAATAAACATAAATTGCATTCCTAGCAGATTTTTTACCTTCAGAACTAAAACAAGAACATAAAAGACTAAAGATTTGTGGTAAATTTTATCTTAAAAAGTGCATTTCTGTGCTTTCTGATGTGCCCAATAAGGTAGCACTCCACAGTTAGAAAATAAAATTAAAAATGAGCCACAAAATGTTTTATCATCTCCTATTCCTGGATTTCTAATACATTAACCTTACTGTTTGTGTTGTACATGTGCATATGTATGTAATCAGTATATTCCATAGATTTGATTTTCAAAAGTTAAAAGAGTGAAAATTAATTCCTTTTATGTGTATCCATGGCAACATTCTGCATTTATTTACCATAAAATATTGCAAAAAGGGGGGTGGACATGTCACATATCCCCCCCAAAATTTGGATCAAACTAGAATTTCAATGCCTTTGAGTGATACCTTTTTAGAAACTGTTTTCATAAATCTTCCTAATGATCAAATAAACAATGGGGGTCTTTCGCCTCATTTTTTCGTAAAATCCAATCACAAAGTTCGTGCGATAAAAAGTTGGAAAAAAACATTACAATAATTGCCGGACCAATGTATGGTAGGGACATGCAAATACGGACTGTCATACAGAAAACAGCCTATATTACATACATTACATAATCTTGATGTTCATATAAACCCAATACAAAGGCTATTTTAATACTCAGCTATCCAAAAATGAATTTTATTGCACACTAGCTCTCATATTTGAAAAATCCACAGGGGCCAAAATGCGAAACTACACACCTAACTGTGGAGTGCTACCTTATTATAGATAGAGATAAACTGTAAACAGCAATAATGTTCAGCAAAGTAAGATCAACAAATAAGTCAACAAGATCAAAATGGCCAGTTGACCACTTTTGGAGTTATTGCCCTTTTTAGTCAATTTTTAACCATTTTTCGTAAATCTTAGTAATCTTTTAGAAAAATCTTCTCCTCTGAAACTACTGGGCAAAATTTAACCAAACTTGGCCATAATCATCATTGGGGTATCTAGTTTAAAAAATGTGTCCGGTGCCCCGCCCAACCAACCAAGATGGCCACCATGGCTAAAAATAGAACATAGGGGTAAAATGCAGTTTTTGGATTATAACTAAAAAAACCAAAGCATTTAGAGCAAATCTAACAGCGGTAAACTTGTTCATCAGGTCAAAATCTATCTGCCCTGAAATTTTCAGATGAATCGGACATTTCGTTGTTGGGTTGCTGCCCCTGAAATGGTAATTTTAAGGACATTTTGCTGTTTATGGTTATTATCTTGCATATTATTATAGATAGAGATAAACTGTAAACAGCAATAATGTTCAGCAAAGTAAGATCTACAAAAAGTCAACATGACCAAAATGGTCAGTTGACCACTTTAGGAGTTATTGCCCTTTATAGTCAATTTTTAACCATTTTTCGTAAATATTAGTAATCTTTTAGAAAAATCTTCTCCTCTGAAACTACTGGGCCAAATTTAACCAAACTTGGCCATAATCATCATTGGGGTATCTAGTTTAAAAAATGTGTCCGGTGACCCACCCAACCAACCAAGATGGCCGCCATGGCTAAAAATGGAACATAGGGGTAAAATGCAGTTTTTGGCTTATAACTCAAAAAACCAAAGCATTTAGAGCAAATCTGACATGGGGGTAAAATTGTTCATCAGGTCAAGATCTATCTGCCCTGAAATTTTCAGATGAATCGGACATTCCGTTGTTGGGTTGCTGCCCCTGAAATGGTAATTTTAAGGAAATTTTGCTGTTTTTTGGTTATTATCTTGAATATTATTATAGATAGAGATAAACTGTAAACAGCAATAATGTTCAGCAAAGTAAGATCTACAAATAAGTCAACATGACCAAAATTGAGTTGACCACTTTAGGAGTTTTTGCCCTTTATAGTCAATTTTTAACCATTTTTGGTAAATCTTAGTAATCTTTTAGAAAAATCTTCTCCTCTGAAACTACTGGGCCAAATTTAACCAAACTTAGCCATAATCATCATTGGGGTATCTAGTTAAAAAAATGTGTCTGGTAACTCGGCCAACAAACCAAGATGGCCGCCATGGCTAAAAATATAACATGGGGGTAAAATGCAGTTTTTGGCTTATAACTCAAAAACCAAAGCATAAAGAGCAAATCTGACAGGAAGTAAAATTGTTGATCAGATGAATCGGATAATCGGTTGTTAGGTTGCTGCCCCTGAATTGGTAATTTTGAGGAAATTTTGCTTTTTTTTTGTTATTATCTTGAATATTATTATAGATAGAGATAAACTGTAAACAGCAATAATGTACAGCAAAGTAAGAACTAAAAATAAGTCAGTATGACCAAAATAGTCAATTGACCCCCTAAGGAGTTATTGCCCTTCATAGTCAATTTTTAACAATTTTCTTAAAATTTGAAGATTTTCAATAACATTTTCCACAGAAAGTACTGTTATAGATAGAGATAATTGTAAGCAGCAAGAATGTTTAGTAAAGTAAGATCTACAAACACATCACCATCACCAAAACACAATTTTGTCATGAATCCATCTATGTCCATTGTTTAATATTCACATAGACCAAGGTGAGCGACACAGGCTCTTTAGAGCCTCTAGTTTTGTTGTGAAAAGGAAGCTATAAAAATGTTAATTTCACATCAAATAGATTTTTTTTAAACCTTAAGCAAATGTAAGCAAGGAAGAAGGAGAGGGAGATGGCATCGCATAATAAGCTGAACGATAAGTGAACATTTTATTGAAAAAAAGTGTTTTGTAAAATTATTTGTTAGCACATGCTTACAATGCTATACTTAGTCTTGTGCTACGCCACTGAAACCTTGATCATGTTTTCTTAGAGTTTTAAACATTTTGTTGTCTCAAGAAAATATTACACCCATGAAAGATAATTAAAGATTAAGTAGAGGAAATTTTTGGATTACCGAAATATTTTTCTTCCAATGCTCATCCGTCAAAACGTCAACCATAAAAATCGTTGTCTTATATGCGCCAATTGTTCATCATTATGCTATGTTACGTTCTATTGCATTGTTTTACATACCTTTATCAATTTAACCCCAGCTCTTTAAAATAAAAGCATGCATTGATCAATAAATTTAAATAATCATAACAAACTTTTACACGGGTGAGTTCATGTGATGAGCTAATATATATCATACGGTAATTAGAGAAAGGTTCCGATTTAAGTAAGTTTATGCATACCACTTAAGAAATTTACTTAACTAAGGAATTTCTTAGTGATAACTAAGTTTAAGGAATACTTAAGTTAAGATGTTTTATACATACGGTCCAAGGTCGATACCGCAGCTGGTGGTCTACCAGACCTCGAAAGTATCATCAGCTCAGTAGTCTGACATGATTTATATCTAGAGTTTAGCAAAAATATAATTAAAAACTTTACGTTATAATGTATTTATATGAATAATAAGCCTTTTACCTTTGATAACTATTTACACCACTGGGTGATGCCACTGCTGGTGGACATTCGTCCCCGAGGGTATCACAAGCCCAGTAGTCAACACTTGAATATCAATTATATGGTGTTTTTTTTATATAAATAAATTTGCTGTTTATAAAAAAAAATAATTTCAAAATCCTAAGGATTTTCTTATCCCAGGCAAAGATTAACTTAATCGTATTTGGCACAACTTTTTGGGAATTTAGGGTCCTAAATGCTCTTCAACTATATACTTGTTTGACAGTTCATAATTGTTTTGATCTGAGTGTCACTGATAAGTCTTATATAGACAACATGAGCGTACGGCGTATTAAATTATAAGCCTGGTACCTTTGATAACTAATAAAATAGTTGAGTATTTCCAACATGCAATTATTTGACATATTTATGGTCTAGCCAATTAACACTTCAAGTCCTGGAATGATTACCTTGTTTTAATATATTGAGATCAAATATTTCAAACGTGTAAGTTACATCATTTCAGCATGCTTATTTTCTAAAACGTGTGAGGAATTTTCTGTAGATACTGTGAATATATATATTAAACGTGATCTTTCTTCTTATCATTCATTATGTAAACAGTAAAATAAAAAATGCTTGGTACGTTTGATAACTAATAAAATAATTATTTCCAACATGTAATTATTTGGCATATTTATGGTCTTATAAAACGTGTGAGTAATTTTCTGTAGATACCGTGAATATATATATATATACGTTCAACTCGTCTAAAAATCAACCCAACAATGTTAGATCTGTAAATTTGCTTTCGCAAATTTTTTGTTCTTCCCTCGCCGAGATTCGAACCCATGCTACTGAGATATCGTGACACCAAATCGCCTGCACTGTAACCGGCGCGCTAGACCACACGACCACCTGGGCTTTATAAAAAATTAAGCTATCGGTGGCCGGGTTTTACCTTTCCACGTCAGTTTTAATCTAGCCTCGTACTACAGTACATAATATATAAGGCATGAATATGTTATTCTTACAGATTAACTAAAGTATCTATAGTAAAGGATTCTACAAATTAATGTAAGATACAGTCACAGAAATAATTATATTTCTAAGAACGTCTGAACCAATTACAACTCTTCAATATTTATATTAAAACGTGTTCTTTCTTCCAATCATTCATTATGTAAAAAGTAAAATAAATATAACGAACTTCGAGGAAAATTCAGAACGGAAAGTAAATATACTGGAAGACTGTCATATTCCTGTCTTGGTACAGGTATTTTCTGATGTAGTAAATGGTAGGTCAAACCTAGTTTTATAGCTAGCTTAACTATCACTTGTATGACAGGATTACAACAATTAACCATAGCACAATAACAAAAAGAACGGGATGTATAAGTGCAGAGCCACGTCATAAGCTATATAATGTGCATAACCTTTACACTTTCTATAACCGGAAACTGAACAATCTGAATTTCAGCGCGAAGTATGGCTGTAAACAACTATGCAGCCTTGTATGACCTCCAATAATGAGAAACATTTTTGCAAGCTATAAAGGTTCAAAAAGAGGGATGAAAGATACCAGGTGGACAGTCAAAACTCATAAACCGAAAATAAACTGACAACGCCATGGCTAAGAATGAAAAAGACAAACAGACAAATAATAATACACATAACACAACATAAAAAACTTAAGTAAAGCAACACGAACCCCACCAAAAATTGGAGGTGATATCAGGTGTTCCGGGAGGGTAAGCAGATCCTGCTCGACATGTGGCACTTGTCGTGTTGTTTATGTTGTAACAATTCGGTAGGTCACATTCATGAAAGGGCAGGGGGTTGTAGTTACGACGTAATGAACTCATGATAGAAAATACAAGCACGGGAATGTCGTATCAATTGGAAGATATATTCCCGTAAGCAGGTGCTAGGGGTATAAGGCATGATACAATGTGAAACAAATAACAAACGCCGTCAATATAGCATAATTAGCATGACCCGGGGTATCATCTGCCCAGTAGTCAGCATTTATTTTATCATTGATATGGTCATAATTATAAACTTTGATTTTTTGAAATACTCAGCCTTTCTACCTCAGAAATAGATTAATTGAGCTGTACTGTGGGAATGTTTAGTCCTCAATTCTCTTCAAATTCGTACTTTATTTAGGCTGTTAACACTTTTTAATTCGAGCGTCACTGGTGAGCCTTTTGTAGACGTCACGCGCGTCTGGTGTCAATATACAACTTCATCCCTGGTATCTATGATGAAAAAAGTGTTTTTAACATTTTATCAAATTTCATCCTACAACATTTACAGTTTACATATTTTAAACCACACTCTAAATGCAGCAGTTTGCTAAATGAAGTATGCAAATTAAACTTAGAATGTAAATGAGGAATGTGTCAAAGAAACAACAACCCGACCATAGAGCAGACAACAGCCGAAGGCCACCAATGGGTCTTCAATGCAGCGAGAAACTCCCGCACCTGGAGGAGTCCTTCAGCTGACCCCTAAACAAATATGTTACTAGTTCAGTGATAATGGACGTCATACTAAACTCCGAATTTTACGCAAGAAACTAAAGTTAAAAATCATAAGACTAACAAAGGCCAGAGGCTCCTGACTTGGGACAGGCGCAAAACTGCGGCGTGGTTAAACAGTTTTTTTGAAATCTCAACCCTCCCCTAAACCTCTAGCCAATGTAAAAAAAATAAACGCATAACACTACGCATAGTTAAACTCAGTTTAAGAGAAATCCGAGTTCAATGTCAGAAAAGGTAACAAAAGAAACTAAACAAAATGACAATAACACATATTATAAATATTATGAATTAACGAAGGACTACTATAGCAGTTACTGACTTGCCAGCTCCAGACCTCAATTAAACTGTTTAAAGGATTATGGCTTCATCATATCAATATCAAGCACAATTCCTACCGTTAGGGGTTTAGTATTATACCATCATAAAATATATGTGAAGAACATAACCCGTGTCATGCCAACAACTGGTTTTAGAATAAATATGTTTAATTCCGATTCAAAGACCCTATAAGTGAATCAATATTAAAGCCAAATTATGCTATCTTTATTAATGACCTGACAACAGTATCGTAACTATATCCCTTCTTAAAAAGTTTATTTAAAGGTTTGTTAGCTTTTGAGGTGAATACTGACATTTTTGTGTTTTGTAAAGAATATTACCATAACAAATTGGATATGAAATACCTGAACGTATAAGATGTCTACATGTTGAGTTATATTTACGAATGATGCCCTTGTACCAATGATAAAATTTAGTAAATGTTTTGACTAGTTTGTGATAACGAAAACCCTGGTGTAATAATTTTTCAGTTAAATACATAAAATTATCTCGCTAAAATCTAATACGTTGTTAAAACATTATTATATAATTTAGTAAAGTCCTCTGTTCGTGTTCGATATTACATTGCGCGGTGACATTTTCTCTATGTTTGTTAGGTGTTGTTGCGTTTATTTTGCATTTGACCAGGTTTTTTCATGTTTTTCTTTTCCGTGTGATCTAGGCGTATTTGTAATGACTGGTCCACCACTCTTTCGCACACAGCATTAGGAAAAGACCATTTAATTTAAAAAAGGGGTGGGTGTTTATGTTTCTTAAAATATTCTGATCCTCAATTTGATGAGAAAACAATATTCTGCGGAATATATTACATCAACTTGAGAGGAAAATAAAGGAACAACAGGAACAACGAAGTGCAACAAAAACAAACGCCAACATACGTAGAAACGAACTTTTTTATAACAGCCATATTCTGACTTGTTACAGGTCATTTTTGTTTCATATAATGCGGTCAATCTTTCTAAAGTAGTTACATATAATTTTCTTCATACGCAATTTATAAAACGCTGAAATAATTATCTAAAGCACATTAAAAACTCTATAAAAAAATGTGTTTTTTTCTTTTCAATTATTCGTTGTGTAAGCTATATAATATGCATGACCTTTACTCTTCTTTAGTCTAAAACTATTAAATTATAATAATAACTATATACACATTACTATCAATATGCGTGAAGTATAATATAACCCGGTAATATAACTACTCTATTTAAACCTCGACATACAATTATATAAGTAAAAGGCCAAAATCGTGACAGCGGGTTATTTTTTCTCAACTAGTAAGTGATTATCATTATTTGATGCATGATACTGGTACTACAGTCTATTGATATCAAATCGTTTTACTATAAGAGATTTTAAAATATATTCACTAGATATAAAAAGACAATCGTCCGAAATATCTTTAACTTTGAAATCGATTTATCTTTCTAGTATTGTTCTTTATAATTGAGTTTTATTAAGGGTCTGGAAGCATTATCCAATGTTAGCATCATTTTATTTCATAAAACATTAGAATAATTTTCAAAAGACGATGTAACAAATATATACTAAAACGTGTTCTTTCCTTTTGATCATTAATTGTATAAGCTATATAATGTACATGACATTTACTCCTGCCATGAAAATGAGCAACCAAAATCGTTGCACTTATCAATATTACTATTATTATGCGTGAAGTATGTTTTATAACATGATAATGTAACTTCATTTAGCTCTAATTATTCATCGATGTATGATATATTTGAGAAGGCCAAATTCGTGACGACATGACACTTAATTTTATTCTTACGTGTATGTGATTTACAACATATCGTTAACGTAGAATACATTTAATGATGCAGTCAGGTGATATGAAAAAAAATGAATCTATAATTGGTACTCTACATCAGAAGAGCATAAGTTAAAGCCTCGGTCACACCTTACCGGATAGCTCGAACGGACGCCTAACGGATAACTTTTTTTCAATCCGTTCATGTCCGTTAGACGTCCGTTCTTATCCGTTAGACGTCCGTCCATATCCGTTGCATGTCCGTTAAGCGTCCGTTTTATCCGTCGGCGTCCGTTCTGTCCGGTGGAAAATTTTGAGCATGTTCAAAACTTTGAACGGACGTCCAACGGATAAAATGTCCGTTGAACGTCCGTTTTGTACGGTACTCGTCCTTTTCGTTTCCGTTTTGTATCCGTTACGTGTCCGTTATACATCCGTTGGAGGTCTGGAAGATAAATTCACCAACGAACTTCTACCAGACGTTTAACGGATAAAACGGATGTTGAACGGATGAGAAACGGACGTATAACGGATAAAACGGATGATGAACGGATCTGAAACAGATAAATGCAAATTTAAAATTTCATGTCAAAAATGCCAATTATTGGTATGTCAGATTTCTTAAGGTTCATGAATTCTTATTATTCAAAATCGATCTCAGAGTATAGGCACGTCTTCACAATCAAGCAGTTCTTATTCAGGCCAGACACTACCCTTTGGCGGAATTTTGAAGAATAAACCAAAACCAGTTACACAGAAACATTTTGAATATATATGCGATTTACATGTATTATTATTGTCGCCTTTAATTTTTCCGTATATCTTGTTCATCCGTTTTATCCGGTACGCTTCCGTTAGGTGTCCGTTTTATGCGGTACTCGTCCGTTGGATGTACGTTCGACATCCGTTCTGTCCGGTACGTGTCCGTTTCTCGTACGTTGCATATCCGGTGTGTGTCCGTTATGCATCCGTTACACGTCCGTTTTATTCGGTCAGTACATCAACGGATTCCCAACGGATAAAAATGTTGTCAACGGAGAACTTTTATTTTCATCCGTTAGGCGTCCGTTCGTGCTATCCGGTAAGGTGTGACCGAGGCTTAAGGAACAAACTAAGCTTAGCATATTGATATGTTATTGAACTAAATTTAGAGATATTCAATTTTTACAAAATTGCAGGAAAACGGACTCGCATGAAAAAAAACCGAGAAGTTCGAACATCTGACAATGACAGCTTTGACTATTTGACCCCCTCCCCGTAATATCCATTTCTTCACAGTATATTAAGTATGAAATGATCTAAAAGCTATCAGTATATTCTGTAATAATCTATGATCTTTTTTATTTAGTAATGCATTTGGTTATAAGCGTATGCTTCAGGGATGATACTTACTTTTCATAGGCTTTTTATTCTATACCCAACATTTTCTTTCGCACATTCGTGTACCTACTAAAAAATATGACAGCTACTCAAAATCCGGCGAATTGATTTTAAGTATGAAATGATAATAGTTTTATTATATTCTGATAACATCCGCACATATTAAAACCATTTAAGTAAGATATGAAAATAGGATTAAAAACATGTTTAAATATATGAAAATCTGTATTGGCTACATGTATCACCGGATAACTCCCTCATGAAAAAACGATTAGAAAAACAAACACGAATTGCGTATTAAACATGACAAATAAACATGTTATATGGCCTTTCTTACCCTTTTGATTTAAGCGCCACTGGTTATTTCTTTGTAGACGAAACGCGCATCTGGAAAACAAAAATGTAATCTTAAAACCTATCATGAACTTATTAAGGTCTTTCCTTTTTCTAAAGGGAAAGACCTTACTGTATTTCTTCTGTTTATTATTATTATTATTATTCCGCCAAACTTTGACGAAATTATCAGCCTTAACCGTAAGACGTGTCGCTTTCATGTTCACACTTTGTATCAGTGTCATGAATACCTATCTGGAACTCACCCTGTGAGTCGAAATATTTTGTCGGTTCAGAGAAATCCCTCCGAAACACAAAAACTTTGTTACCGTTCCAACACCGTAACCGTAATAGGTAGAAAAAAACAAAGAGTGAAATTTGTTCAGGACCAGACCCCGGTTCTTCGTCACATTTGGATCGAAAGGATTCAACGACTCATTGGTAGGGTTATGACCTGAATGTGACCTACCGAATTAGACTATTTACCGGATTTGTTATCACATAAGCAACACGACGGGTGCCGCATGTGGAGCAGGATCTGCTTACCCTTCCGGAGCACCTGAGATCACCCCTAGTTTTTTGGTGGGGTTCGTGTTGTTTATTCTTTAGTTTTCAATGTTGTGTCGTGTGTGCTGTTGTTTGTTTGTCTTTTTCATTTTAAGCCATGGCGTTGTCAGTTTGTTTTAGATTTATGAGTTTGACTGTCCCTTTGGTATCTTTCGTCCCTTTTTATGCCCCTATTAAAATTAACCGGTGTCGGTTGGCCACCTAAACTCAGAAACCGTAAGTCGTAGACACCTAGGATCTTCACCATTCATCATCAATTCATGTGACTTTGAAAAATACCATAAGGTCAAATGTGTGTGTTGATCTTGACCTTTGACCTAACGTCTTGTTACCGGATAATCTCAGAAACTATTATACTTACAGAAGTTTTGAATAGTGGAAAATGTTTGAGTCATTAAGGCGCAACTTTGTTACATTTTGACCGAAGAGATTTGACCTTTTTTTAAGGAGCATAACCCCTGATTTAGGTTTCTGAAAAGACAAAATCAGCGTTTACTATATATCCAAAGGTCCTAGACCCATGGGGTCTTCAGCAATGACATTGGGGTCTAATGGCCTTGACAAAGGTCAAGGTCATGTCCCAGATAGCGAATTATGTGTTTTTGACCTTATTTTAAGGATTTTTAGTGTGTTTTAAATGTTTTTAAGGTTGACCTTGACCTTTGACCTTTCAATTTTTTAGTCGATATCTCAAAAACGGTTAATCTTACAGAAATAGTAAACAGTGAAAAATGTTTAGGTGACTGAGGCACAACTTTTTTACATTTTGACCGAAAGGATTTGACATATTCTTAAGGGGCATAACTCCCGTTAACTGTTTCTAAAAAGGTAAAATTAGCTTCAACTCTTGAACGAAAATTCCTAGACCCATGGGGTCTTTAACAATGACATTGTGGACCAATGACCTTCACAAAGGTTACAAGGTCTAAAGTCAAGGTCATGTCCAAATTATCGAATTTGTTGTTTTTGTCATTTTTAACGGTTTTGTGTGTGTTTAAGAGCTTTTCAATGCATTCTACGCCTATAGGAACATGTACTTTACAATTCAAAAAGGAAAGACCTCTCAATAGGGTCTTTACTTTAAAATGATTGAACATTGGACGATAAATGTGCATTGGAATTATCTTTAGACATAGAAAAGATAGCAAGGGCTATGCTCATGCAGTATTTCTGTTTCGGATATTGTTGAGACACGCCATTTTTTCTCGTGCAGAGTGTTGACATGTGTTAAGAAGTTGTTGATGCAATTGTCACGTTGAATTGTAAGTATAGTGTTATGTTATGGTGTTAGGTTATTTAAAACATAGGGAGAAGAAAAGAAAAACGTAACTTTAGTTTAATATCTTGTTCTTTACTATTTTATAATCGTTTTGGTTTTGTCAGAAAGCTGAATGCATTTTATGTTGTCTATTTTGAATGCGTGACGGACATGAAATTGTTTTCTAGATTCGCATGTCGGAATATTAATGTTATATTTTTACTTAGTCCTATAACATATGACTTCGCATTCTTATTCAATTTTTAACGTTTTTATACTGATATTTTCATTTTTTATTTTTTTTGAATGCGAAGTCATATCGAGATACGTTAAATTCCTTTAGCACTTTCCGACATGATTTCAGGTCGGAACAAAATTGCTTCAATCTTCTTTCTAGGTCAAATATTTAACGGGCCAAATATCATTTTAAATAACTTGAGCACGAAAACTATTAAAAAAATTACTTACTTGTGCTAAAGAAATAGTTAATCCATCACTTTAAGAAAATTTTATTCTCGAGTCGGAGCTCAATAACACCAGTTTAAATATGGCGCCCAGATTTGATTAATTTTCGAAATATAAAATCCAAATGAAAAAAAACGAACTTATAGCATCGTTTTACGACGATTGGTTTCAACGTTTTTTAAACGTAGCTTATAGCTTCAAAATCCAGAATAGAATACAGTTTGTTTCAAAAAGACAAAAAGGAAATTCTTATAAGCGTTTTATGAAACGATAATCTATCCTTGAAAGAAGGGAGTTAATTTGTCACACCACATGATCAATCATGCATTGTGAAATTTTTTAAAAAAAATCTCAATCGCAAAAACTCCCACATTTTCCTCAAGAGAACCATTATGTTTTAATAAAATTAAACCCCCCTACCCCCCCCCCCCCCCCTTTTCCAGAATTTTGTTTCAGAACCTTGATAAAGGGAAACGTTGAAAAATAAAAATAAAAATGTTTTTCTTGCGTCTTTATAATTATTATGTATACCTTAGTAATTTCAACTAATATTTTGTCAGTCTCTTGAATAGTTCCCAAATATATGATATAAAATTTGTTATATGGGCATTTCTGAACGTTGTTTTTCATTTAATAGATATAAAAAAGGGTGTGAATGCCAATGAGACAACTCTCCATCCAAGTCGCAATTTATAAAAGTAAACCATTATACTTTTTAGGTAAAAAAAAAAAGTCACTGTCTTCAACACGGAGTCTTGGCTGACACTGATCAGCAAGATATAAATGGCGCAAACATTACTAGTGTAAAAACCACTCAAACGGGAAAACCGACGCGGTCTAATCTATATAAAAACGAGAAACACTTATGAACCACATCAACAAACTACAACTACTGAACATCAGATTCCTGACTTAGGACAGGTGCAAACAATTGCAACGAGTTAAAACATTTTAATTGTATCAAACATTCGCCCTTATCTGAAACAATAGTGTAACATTGTATTTATAATACTCCGTTTTAGATAGTCAAACTTTACCCTTTCAAATACAAGGAGAGAAAAAGATAACCCCATTTCAGACAAATGAGCTGAAAATGCAACCCTGTCCGTCGGAACATACCCGTCTCGGTATCATATATATATATAGTAAGTATCCACCAGGTACAAGTAAAATGGCCATTGGGGAAGTGTCACACAAAACAACCATTTCATGTATTGATTTACTTACCGTTTTTGTTGTATAAAAAAGGTGTCCAAGTCCCCATCGGATAGGGAATTAGTATAAAAAGAAATTAGAGTATGTGTTTAATTATTTAATAAAGCAAATAACGATAGGGGTTGTTTTTGTGGAAAGGGGGGGGGGGGGGGGCGTACGCCCATTACGCCCTTGCGTGGACCCGCCACTGATAATTTCAATAACTTCCTGAAGCTAGATGTCCTCGTCTGCAAACGTTAATTGAATAGCATGTCCTTGGTATTCATTCCAGTGTCTGGTAGAAAAGATTGGACACAATAAAAAAAATAACCTCTAATATTTTGGCCTTTTTAGATACTTTTAATTTACGCCATCTTTAGTTTCAGACGAATTGATCGAATAATATCGGTGAGCTCACCTTTTTAGTGAACTCGCAAGTTCCAAATTAAAAGAGTTGGTATTGCGTTGATTCATAAAAAAGAATGGCCAACGTAGATACAAGTATCTTGTCTTAGGGAGGAATAAATCCTACTTTGTAAAGGACCACTCTGATTCAAACAAAAAATTCTCTGATACTGACATTATCAAGATGCTTGATTTCTTGATTAATAACATATTTGTTACGTTCGGAGAACGTGTTTTTCAACAGATCGGTATTATAATGTGAACAAATTGTGCCCCTCTTCTTGCCGACTTGTTTCTTTATTATTATGAGGCTGACCTCATACAGGAACTTCTTAGAAAGAAAGATAAGAAGTTAGCAATATCCTTTAATATAAAAAAGAAATGTGGTATGATTGCCAATGAGACAACTATCCACAAAAGACCACAATGACACAAACATTGACAACTATAGGTCACCGTACGGCCTTCAACAATGAACAAAGCCCATACCGCATAGTTTGACTCTACTTTCCGCTATATAAATGATGTTCTTTCACTAAATAATTTCAAAATTTGGTGAGTATGTTTAATGCATCTATTCCACCGAACTGGAGATAAAGGATACAACAGATACAGTTAGGTAGGCCTCATATCTTGATTTACATAGATCTAGAAATTGACAATGAGGGTCGGTTGAAAACAAAACTTTACGACAAAAGAGATGATTTCTGCGTTCCATTTCTAAGTAGCAACATTCCAGACTGTTACACAATTGATATCGAACTACAATCTCCTCCCCTTTAATGATGTGACCTACCGAATTTGACTATTTACAGGATTTGTTATCACATAAGCAACACGATGTCACGGATGCCACATGTGGAACAGGATATGCTTACCCTTCCGAAACACCTGAGATCACCACTAGGTTTTGGTGGGGTTTGTGTTGCTCATTCTTTAGTTTTTTTATAATATGTCATGTGTACTATTGTTTGTGCGTTTGTGTTTTTCATTTTAGCCATGGCGTTGTCAGTTTATTTTCGATTTATGAGTTTGACTGTCCCTTTAGTATATTTCGTCCCTCTTTTCCAAGCCAAACCATTACCTCCGGCTTTTCTGACTCACAACTTGCAATATGACCTATAAGTTTGCACAAGGTCATGTTTTTCTCTGGCTGTTTATGACGTCTTTACACTAAATCCATAGGATGTTGGATGTGTACGGATTGATTGTTTAGTCTTAGATGCATGATTATTTTATTAGTTGTTAGTGGCTTTGAACTAGCTTTCAGATAACTGCGAGTACTCTCAGATCTGTTCATTGTGTCTTTTTGTGTCGGGATATATAAGTACCCGGCCACGTCCACTTGTATTTTTTGTCTCTCTGATGAGTTAAGCCTTTTTCAACTGATTTTTATAGTTCGTTCTTATGTTGTACTGTTATACCACTGTCCCAGGTTAGGGAGAGGGTTGGGATCCCGCTAACATGTTTAACCATGCCACATTATTTATGTATGTGCCTGTCCCAAGTCAGGAGCCTGTAATTCAGTGGTTGTCGTTTGTTTATGTGTTACATATTTGTATTTCGTTAATGTTTTTTGTACATAAATGAGGCAGTTAGTTTTCTCGTCTGAATTGTTTTACAGTGTCTTATCGGGGCCTTTTATAGCTGACTATGCGGTATGAGCTTTGCTCATTGTTAAAGGCCGTACGGTTACCTATAATTTTTAATGTTTGTGTTATTTTGGTCTTTTGTGGATAGTTGTCTCATTGGCAATACTACCACATCTTCTTTTGTATATCTTCTACAAATTTGGTGCTCCTACTGATAGCCATCAAACCTGTCTAATTGCTTACGCACTGTGTGTTGAGGCATTTTGTGTAAAAAGAATGTCACATGTAATTTCCCGCGGATGACCATGTTGATATCATAGACACGTTTTCTCGCGAATAGATTGATTTGATAAATTAGTAAACATGGTAAAGTCTGAAATATTTCTTGCATATCATACACGAAGTAGCATGCATTTAATTACACATGTTTGATGTCTACAATTATTCAAATAAAGATAACAAAAAATAGATGTTTGTTAAAGTCTGGTTGCAAGTATTTCAGACAATTAAAACTAAATGCCAAAAAAATGAAAATTAAAATTAAATATAATTTTTTTGCTCTGTCTTGGAGTAAAGGCATAACCCATATAATACATTCATAGAAATGTTCCATAAAAGCACACACCAAGACTCAAAGGATAGAATTTTAAAAGAATTTCAAACTGAAAGAAAGAAGGACCCGATGTGTGATTGCTATAGTTATTTTTGGTATGGGTCTAAACATACGGGACGTTGACTTGTTAGTACATATTGGATGCCCTAAATTTGTACTCTTTTAGTGGCAAGAGGCAGGCCGTTGTGCGAGAGATGGCCGACAAGAGCTAAGTCTCATTCACTAAATGTCTTTGAAAATACCGCTAGAGATAATCGTACAGAACAAAGATAGCATGTGTGTCCGTACGCAAGTACTGTCACTTATTTCAGACAAGAAAACAGTTGCAAGTCTGTCGGAAAGTAATATACTGTAGTGGATGCGACTTGGAACATTGTGATTGTTCTTCCTGTATATCTTGTTCTGTGCGTATTGAAAAGTGTCCATGCCAAAAGAGATGCTTTTGCAATGTACATACTTTCCTTAACCAAGAACGTGTAGATGACCAAGTTAAAAGTTTCTTGTGGCATTTACAACTAATAGGTGAATGAAGATTTCTTTGCTCACCCATGGAGTTGTACATAGAGACTTGTCTGGTTAAAACTGAATTGTATAATAAATGTCAATACTGTCAATCCGACTAATGGGTGAATGAAGATTGCTTCGCTCGTCCAAGGAGTTGTTCGGTTCAAACTAGACTGTACATTAAATAATGATACTATCATCGGTGTTTCACTTCAATTTTTATTTAAAAACCAAGCATGAACCATAATTATAAAATTATTCAATTGAGCCCATGACATGTTATCAAACTGTAAACTATATATAAAATCATTCCTGACTTAGAAGAAAATGACTGAGATAGTTCAGCTGTACAGGAAGACCGTTAATTGAATATTAATCAAGTATACCAATCATTTACAGGTTATTTTTTATATTCTATCTAGTTTTTATTTTAGATACAAAGAAAATCTTCGTGTAAATTTATCATATAACAAAATAACTTCTGTTATGTCTATACGGTATCTTATAGTGAGGGTTTATCATCATGTGCTCCTGTTCAAAGGAGGTTTACACACAGAAGAATAAAATTTCGTTTCGTTTCACGAAGGAATCCGTTTTTGTATTAGCCGTTTTGAAAGTTTGAACCTGATGTTGATGAATGTTGAAAAATGTTGAATTGTTATATTATGACACATTTTCGTTGGATTTAAAGCAATATTATATGATATTTCGCTTCTAAGTGTGATTGGACACACTTAAAAACAAGGTACACATGTTGATTTGAGAATTTTTTTTGCTACGCGAATTTTGCTTATCGCGATATGACCTCGGGTGGCACATTGATAGTAAAAAAAATATCAGAACAGTAAATAGAAATAGTAAATAATGCCCCCGAGGTCATATGTTATAGGACTAATTTTTACTGTGGTAAAAAAGTGTTTTTTCGACCGACTATGTATCATTCTGTTGTTCCTATTATAACGAAAATCAACAGACCTTTTTCTTAACTTTTATATTTACACTGTGCTTTTATATTAAATAATTTATGAAAGTAGCATTTATTTCCCTAGTTTACTTTCTTTATTAAAGTGAAATTTTGACATTTTCAAGTAGAACTTCTAAGGTGCGTTCGACTTTTGGGACAGCGTTCAATGTTGTATTGGTTGTGATGATGTTAGTTTAATATTTGATGCAATTATTTTACACTCGGGTATCATATAGACATAGAAGGGAGTAATATATGTTTACAATGTTGGTTTTTTTTTAATGAAAATGACGATTGTTGGTTAAAAAAAAATGATACTTTTGTTTGACTACGCCCCCCCCCCCCCCCCCCCCCCCCTTTTTTTGATATATGTATGACATCTTTGTTGTTGTTTTGATTTTATTACATAATTTAGAAGGGAACTTATAACTCTTATACTTAGAACCAGATTTTTGTTTATGTTTGTATAGTCGAGTAGACCTTTTTTTATTGTTGTGTACTTGATATGTGTCATAATTTATTATGAATTATGTCTTAACGAATACAGACTTTGAATATTTGTCAAATTTGTAAGATAGCTTTATGACATTTAGCTTTTTGTTTCTTTTAGTTGATTTATATGGCTGGTGTGTTAAAACTTAGACATTCGCAGATAGGGAAGCTGTTAATCCCGATTATCCTGTAGTGAGGTCTCAAGTGGGGCCGATATCAGATTCAAGTATAGGAAAGCTGAAAAGGGACAACATTTCAATAGATTACTCAGAAAAGAAACGTGTTTAGGAGTATGAGGGTTTAACAGGAAAAACGATGAATAGTGGGATGGTGCTGACAGGGACAGATATACATCTGGAAAATGTCTGATTGCTTTTGCATTTTGCAATTATAGTTGATGCCCCAAAAAGGAAGTCTTGAAGAAAACACCTAGTGTACAAACGTGATCACCGAGTACGGCTGCTTAAATTGGAGGTTGAACTGCGGCAGTTTAATTTTTAGTAACAACTTTCATGTCGTATTTACCTACCTTTCTAGAGAAAGAGGTGCATAGCTAACTACCACTGGGTTGGCAAACATTTGTGTTAAGTTGATGAAAAATGCATGAAGTTCATGGTCAATCAGTTGAACATTTACAGATACGAGTAATGTTGCTGGTACATGTACATGTATGTTTGTTATAAGGGGGCCCCGGGCTTGGTCAGTTTCTTTCAGATGGCTTGATGGTTCTACTAGATATTTTCAGTATCTTGAATTTGAGGCTGATAAATTAAACATTGATCAAACTTGGCAGTTGGACAACTACTACATATTTTATTTTTGTTAAAATAAAACAGTGAAAGGGAAAAGGGTACATGACATAGCCTGTTGGAATGTTTAATGGTTTGTTTGTCTGCACTTTGGTGTTTTAGAATGCAAAGGGATATTTATGCAAGAAAAGCAAGGTGTCACTATTGTAAAAGAGAGAACCATTATATAGCAGATTGATCAAAGATAAAGAAGGAATGCTGTAAAACATGTTTTGTAATGTTGGCGTTACTTTTTCAGGGTAAAAATATTAAAAGATTAATAATAATATTTAATTTTTTGGATATGCAACCTTTGACTCAAGGGACACTGAAGCCCTAGTGATTTTATTTTCACGCGGGTCGACGGTTGAGTATCCACCTCTGTAATTTTCCTGTTGGGTGGAAATACAAAACAAAGAAGTATAAAGAAAAGGAAAAAAAGACAAGAAGATTTATTTGTCACTTAGGTCTGATTTTTATCCAAGAAATTGGGTTAGAAGATAGAGGGCGAAAGCTATCTACATGCGGTATTTGAGCAATCTTAATTATGAGAGAATCAAAATGATGAAAGTTTTTATCATATTCTGTAAACATACGCAAAAAAAGACCATTGCTTAAAGGTGTAAAACAGAATTGAACAGATAAGATAAAACTGAAATAGATACAACTTTCTTCAATGTATGCAGGTATAGCGAATATAAAATTAATATATTTGTTAGTCTGCACATGGCAACATTTACTATTAACCAATTTATCACAGATGCTACTGCGTAGAAAGTGTCAAATCGTTTCTTTTGATATATATTGTTCTGAAATTATATTTTTGCCTACATACGGCAACATCTCAGAAACATAAGGAAGATCGATTTTTTCTTTCAAAACGTATAGTAAAAGGAATACGATGAGGTTTGATTGTCAATAAGATAAATCTCCATCAAGACCAAGGGAAAAATCAAAGATGTCAACAATTGCAGGTCACTATTCGACCTTACACAATGAACATACCGGAAAAGATATCAAAAAAAGACCCAGGGATGATGAAATATTTTCACAAGAAAACACCAACGTATTTGTATATAAACTATACAACAATAAACGCAACAGAATCATTGCAGATGCTTTGGGACAGGCACATGCAAAATGTGACTTATGAAATGTGCCGATCGAAATTAAAAATACAAATGATTATCACGTTTATAAACATGCAAGTTTTACTATGTGTGATTTATTGTATATGTTCTTGATCACCACAAAGACCAGGCTTCTTCGTTTCGAAACATAATTTCATCATTTTGATATTAAGAAATTGCCGTCTTCCTTCCTGTTGTGTTGAAGTGCTAGTTTTCAATTATTCAGTGTTTACTCCATCAGAAAAGTAAACGCTGATAATTTGTAATTGGTCGTGCTAAAATCTGAATACTCACTTTCCCAGTTGGGGAGGGTTTAGCACTTAAAAGCATGTTAAATCCCGCCTAATTATGTATGTGTCTGGCCAAGGTCAGAATTAAATCTGTAGTTCAGTTGTTGGCTTTGGTTCATGTCTGTCATATAAAGAAAGATTTGGTATGATTGTCAATAAGACAATGTTTAAACAAGAGACCAAATGACACAGAAATTAACAACTATAGGTCACAGTATGGCCTACAACAATGACCAACGCCCATATGGCATAGTCAATTATAAACGGCCCGAAATGACAAATGTAAATCAATTCAAACGAGAAAACTAACGGCCTTTATCCGATTCAAAAATAATGAACTAAAACAAATTTTTTATAGATATATTAGAGAAATGACGGAATGACAGAAAATACAATGCAATTTTCAATATAATTAATATTTCCAAATGGCATAACTCTTTTAAATAAAATTGAGAATGGAAATGGGGAATGTGTCAAAGAGACAACAACCCGCCCAAATAAAAAACAACAGCAGAGGGTCACCAACAGGTCTTCAATGTAGCGAGAAATTCCCGCACCCGGAGGCGTCCTTCAGCTGGCCCCTAAACAAATATATACTAGTCCAGTGATAATGAACGCCATACTAATTTCCAAATTGTACACAAGAAACTAAAATTAAAATAATACAAGACTAACAAAGACCAGAGGCTCCTGAATAGTTGATATGCACTGATTTTCGAACGTGTCCATACGATATCAGTTTTATAGAAAGTTGGCAAGAATTGTACATTTGAAAAATCTAATTAACCAGAAGTCCAGAAGGACAGACAGGGGAATTGACATGCGGTATTTTATGTACGCGCTGTGGTGAAAAAAAATAGATAGTTATTTACCAATAAAATTACGCTATGAGAGAATGATTTTAATTGCAACTAATCGTAATATATCCAGTCCTCTCGCTATTAATTCAGTCATTGTTTTTGCCAAATCAAAAATTTCAAAATTATAGTTTCTCTGTCTGGACAAAAGCATCCATTAGCAAATTGAAGATTCTCCTTTGTAAGATTTTGCTTCTGTTTTCTGACCACATAAAACAGAAGATGTGGTATAATTGCCAATTAGACAACTCTCATCAAGAGACAAACATGACACAGAAATTAACAACTATGGGTCTTCAACAATGAGCAAAGCCCATACCGCATAGTCAGCTATAAAAGGTCCCGAAAGGACAAGGTAAAACAACTCAAACGAGAAAAGTAACGGCAAATTTGATTACTGTCCAAACGACGCTAACTTTTTTAAAATTCGTATCAACAAAAACGGATTTTCTCAGTGATAAAATCGTGAATTAAAGGATATTAAGGAGTATGTGTAATGAAACAGCAGCCAACCAAACAAAACAAAACAAAGAACAACATCTAGAGGTCATCATAAAGTATGAAATAATATACGAGTGTGTACAGTAAATGTACCTGTATGTCATGTCCTAAATTGCCGAGTCTTAAATTTTTGAAAGCCGTTAAAATTATCAACAGTCCGTAATAACTTTTCTTGAGAAGTTTCTCACTTGGACCACAAACACAGAGAGGTATTTGTTATTCACATGATTTTACTTCCGAAAACAATGTTACCAATTTATAGATAGTACTTTACAAGTAATATTTATACATCTGAAAAATGTCGACGGTAATTTGAAGCGATAACGTCGAAATTGTCTGCCAGCGACGTCGTGCACTTTAGCGCTAACGTTGAGGTTACAAAGGGGTGACGTAATTTTTTAGGATAAATCGTGATTATCATGGAATCCAGCACGGTGGCCTATATTTTTTATTTGAGATTTAGAGAAAGCACGACAAAATGCAGTTTATGCAGAAAAATGATAAAAATGACATTTTCAGAAACAGTTTTTTTCCATTTTTTTAGGTTTAGAAAAATACCACTTTGAGCATCTGGTCCGCAATGTCAAGCAAGACTTGAATAATTTTATAGTTATTCGTATAGTGATTTATTTTTTTCCTTATTGCCACTTATCACAGCTTCAGATTGAACCCGATCTTAATAATTTACGACGAAGAATATCTGCTCCAAAAATTTTATAACATTGCCTAATTTTTTTACAAAATTGCACAAATCCCCAATTTTCAGCCTCAATTTTCTCGAAAACAAGCACGGTGACCTATGTTTTATTTTGTGTTTTATTTTATAACTCGCCAAGGCCTACAACATATTTCAAAATCTTAAAAATGACATTATATCGAGAAACTGTATCGGATGCCCTTAACAAGCACATACATACTCAACCCTCCAATTATTTAGACTGTTCTGACGTCATCCAATACGTTTAATTTCCGTCCATTTTATTTACCTGTACATATATGATATTTATTTAATTATGGTATGAAGTATAAGTTTACAATGTGATGTAAATATTCTTCCGTCTCAGTAAATGTCTAGCTAAATTATTCGTGATTGTGACGTTGTTTTTTTCATTTAATGTTTGAGTTCAGTGTGTTCATATCTGTTAATTCCTTTTTTTTTAATTATCGGTTTTGTTCATTAACATAAGGTTTCTATTTCAAAGCCAAATCACAAGAGAAAAACATAAGGCAATATTTAATTATCATTGGATGAAAACTTAAACATTCATTTGTACGAGGCATGAAGTAAATTTAATCCAATAACTGTATTCAAATGGATGGAACATCAACATCAAAATTTGATACATCTATACTATTAAACGAGAAGACCTCATTTTTGGTGTTGCTTCTCTTCTTTCCACAATAAATTAATCAACACGCCTCTGTGTCCTATAGGTAGAGTGCATAGTAGCATTTGTCATCCATTCATATGATTATTCAGATTGAGTTATTTTAGGAGAAAAACGAGAAAAAAGGCATCCGGGTATTGTCCCGTCATTGTACGAAATTTTAAGTCAGATTAGACTTCCGGTTTGCGTTTTTCTGTATACTTTGAACATACATATACTACGAATAAAGTGTATTTTCAGAATTTTATCTGCTATCATTTTCAAGTTTACTATCCATGGCAGTCACAGAGTTTATTAAATAGAGAGGGTCTGTATACTATATCAATGATCACCATGGATCGATTAGTAAACTTAGAATTGAAAGTAAATACGCTTTATTTATATAGTAATGAATGTTCATAATATACAGATAAGCGCTAAAATTATTCATGTGCACTTTTGATACTTTTTCTGAAATTCTCCAGTCATTAAATCTTTTACAAAATTCATTGATTACAAAAAAAAAGAAGATGTGGTATGATTGCCATGTTGAGACAACTCTCCACAAGAGACCAAAATGACACAGAAAATAACAATTATAGGTTACCGTACGGCCTTTAACAAAGAGCAAAGCCCATACCGCATACTCAGCTTCAAAAGGCCCCGAAATGACAATGTAAAACAATGCAAACGAGAAAACTAGCGGCCTTATTTATGTACAAAAAATGAACGAAAAACAAATATGTAACACATAAACAAACGAAAACCACTGAATTACAGGCTCCTTACTTAAATAAATGTTCATAACATACTAAATGTATGTTCATATTGAAATTGATAGAAAACCAAAAATTGGGAACTTACGAAATAAAGGTGGAGGGTAAAAAAAACATTTTCCTGTCCCCAATAACCTATGACTTAAGATACTTTTGCTGAAATTCTCCAGTCATTCTGTATTTAACAAAATTCTTCCAACAACACTTTACATACTGATACTTTAAACTACGCTCTGAATGCCCGCGATTTCGCGGGTGTGTTCTAGTAGTATTTATAAGTTATATTTATCAAATAAAGGACCATAGTACTACAAAAATTCGGTAGAAAATAGCTTAATTAAATGAACAATAGACGTTAACACCGTCTGACCAATATGCATTGGAATCTGCTTGTTGTCTCTCTTCCAGACCTGTCTTGCAAGCCTAGTTGCCTGACGTAAAACCCTTCGGGATCTTTACTTGGAACATATTCATGCACCTGTGACGGAGTTCATATCCGTTTAACACTGAAGAACGTGCAATACACCTAAAGTACAAGAAAATATACGCTATTAGTTCAAGAAACCTTTTACTCTATAATTCCGATATAAATAGCATTAATAATGTAGTGTTATTAAATACAATAATAAATATCAATAGCTTAATGTGTGGTTTTTGACCGGACTATGTGGTAATCATTATTATGGTCCTTCGTTTCAACTTTTGTGGGTGTAGTACATGTAGTTCCTTATTTCAATACAAAAAGAAAGGATGTATTGTTTAGTCATGCTTGTTAAACTAATCATGAACGAATATATATTTATTACAAAAATACCTGCCGAAATCATTTTAAAACATTAATGTAGGCATAATTAAAAAAAAAGTGTATTGAATTTGAAAAAAATGATGAAAAATAACCCTAAATGATTTTACTATAAATAAATTCTTTAAGCGGAATCATTGAAGCTGATTTCGAATGAAACAAGGAAAATGGAACTCTTTATTTTAGAAGGTATAAGTTGGTATATTGGAAATGTCTGTTTCTATGGCCTTTAAAAGTTGTTGATGCCTAATATAGGATTCGTTTGCATCTTATATACGTGGTTACACTCCAATTTTAGAATGGAACTTGGCAAATTTTGTAAACTTTTAAACTAAAGACAAATTAAAAAAAAAATAGTAGATTATGGTAAATACATTTGCAGTTTTTTAAACAGCGGTATAAATTCCAATCAATGATTAAAGATTCACTTATGGTTTAATTTGAATCTGCCGCTAGCCATAGTTTTTTTTTTTATTTTAGGAGAAAATCCTTAAAAAGGCAACAATCCTATCGAAAAGAGGAAGTTGGGTACATCATACGTTCAAGCCTGTTTGAATTTCCTCGAATAAGACTTATATGTTTTTTTGGTTTTTTATATATTATAAAACCTGTCACTAATGAGCACAATTTCGTACCTTTCGGAAGATATATATCTATACCTTTTCGTACCTCGTGGAAGATGTATATTTGTTTCATTTCTTGTTCATCAACAGTATCATTGTCTTTTTACTGAGCTGTAATCGTCACAAGAAATGACTAAATCCCCAAAAGCACCTTAAATAAATATTGTATAAGAATAAAGTCTATGACAATTTGTTTTAAATCTGTATATCTTTGTATTGAGGATATCTATTACAAATATTTGCTAACGCTTTAGAAAAAAATAAAGTAGAAAAAACACGAACTAATATGAAAACCTCACATTTGTATAACAGTCGCATAAATTTCCATTATATTGTTACAGTTCACAATCTTCACAAGAGTCATCAAGGTTAGAAGTTTAGCTAGCTATAAAACCAGGTTTTATTTACCATTTTTTACATAAAAAAAAGCCTGTACCAAGTCAGGAATATGACAGTTGTTATCAATCGTTTCATGTGTTTGAGCTTTTGATATGCCATTTGATTACGGACTTTCCATTTTGAATTTTCCTTGGCGTTCAGAATTATTGTTATTTTACTTTTTTCGATAATATTCTGATCTATTTACTTAGTATAAACATGTAACTAAAGAGACTCGGCTTACTTGCGTGTTGTTTAAATAAGGTAGACTAGTGCTCTATATAATAGAACATAAGTGTTAATTGAATTCATTTATTCATGGCTTCCTTCTTTGGTCAATCATCAGCTTGTGTCCCTTTTTAATGCATTTTCTGATAAAAACAACTGTTTATAAGTATAAAAACCGTTGCAGATAATTATTCCGTTTAATTCGTTGGTTAATTAACCTTATTTTGTGTGAACTACAATACAAAAGTACACCTGTATTTAGTTCATGAGGTGCAAATCGGTAGATGTATTTGGCCCATAGTGTACGAAATGGCTTTTATCGTGGGTACGAAATGATAAATGTTTGGTACGAAATGGTCAAGGTATGAAATGAATTGCTATCACTGTAATACATCTAGCATTCAAAATTCATTATGTTTATACATATGGAATGGTTTTACATAAAGCATGAAAAATCATTATGGTTATATATTTGGCATTTCCAATTTATCATTTGTCATTGTTATCATAACGCGGGTTATTCAGTGTGCACAACATTTTTGATGTTATTTCTTCATCAACAAAAAAAAATATTTCAGTCATTCCTTAAATAAAGATAAATAAACATTAGAAAATAGCTCTAAGACTTTCCGTTTGTCATGCATTTTGGAAAGCACTATAGCATATGAAAAGTTTAACCTACAATGTGAAATGATTTGCAATTTCAATATCAATATTGTATAGTCTTTTTTATACCGAACTACTGTTTCATATTTAAAATAGTTTACATTTATCCCCATTAATCAAATCAATAGAGAAATTTTAGCATTTTGAATTTCAGCTATTTTTGACTTATGATTTAGTGGAGACAGAACTAACGATGTCAGATGCAAATAGAAATAACTTTTCATTGAGATATATTGCTTTAATAGTTGATAGGACGTATTTTTACTGTACCAGCAACTTTAATTCATTTACCAATACAGACATTAAACTGATTGCCATCAAGAAGTTTAATATTCGCTTTCGTTTTTGGCCTGAGAAACTTTATTTTGAAAGTATGCATACATTCAACAAAATCTGGCATGTCTAGCAAAATAAAAAAAAATTACAATACTCCGAAATCGTCAAAATCTCATAAAATCGGTAGTTTTATTTAAAATTATACTTGTATCAAAGTGATATTAAAAGGAAAATTTCAAGTCTGCAAATGATCTTTTTGCGTTTTCTATAAAACATGTTAATATACATATGTCATAATTTTCAACCTTTTTTATTCTTCAATATAATAATAAGATTACATGTAATAGCTGGCTGCTTGAGTTTTGGGAATATTTATTATATGTAATCAAACAATGTAAGCAGTTGCTTGAGATATATACATAATACATAACAAATTAAAAATAAATCAAAATGTCTGACGTCAATCTTAGCTTTTAAGTAGTTTTCTAGTTCCACAGACTTTTTACTCCATCAGTGGAAGTAGATTTATGTGGAGATTGATAACTTGTTTTCCTCAAATTATTAGGTAATTTGTCTGTCATTCTCAGTTCGATTCCATTTGTCGGAATATGAACTATAAAACCGTTTGAATATTAAGGAAGGATCCATGTATCATGAACTTTTCAATAAAGTGATAGGTTAATCACTTAAATGGGACCTTCCGTGAAATTTTCTGCTGTGCTTGTGTCAACAGCCTGGAAGTTATTTCATTCATAACAAGTAAATATGTAGAAACCAATGCCCATAAATCCGAATACGTGTTTATTATAAATGATTATTATGGAAATAACTGAAAATGTACTGAAGTATTTAGTTTGGAGCGTTATGATATTTACAGTTTATTTACTTCATAGCTTCTCTGAATGCCGTGCAATTTGCTGCTGTGTCAACAACCTGCGAATTACTTGATTCATGACAACTACAGATGTAGAGAATAAAACCTTAATAGGTTCTCAACATATACATATTATTTTTTTCTATTAAATGTTGAACAATGAATCGTTGAAGTCAACTACCTGTCATGTTCTTGATGCTTTATTTTTCGTTAAAGAACTGCTAGTCAATATCAAAATTAAAAAAAAGTATTAGAGTCGGCTTTTTTTTTTGTCTCGCCTACGACAAACGTCATGGTGAGCGAAACATAGGAATTATTATCTGGCGTCAGCGGCTAAGTAAACTTAAGCTTTATATTTTAGAAGGTAGAAGAACTGGATGCTTCACACTTTGTCTGCTGATACCTTATATTCCGAGGTTTCCGTATTGTATATGTCAAGTGTCCTTGACCTAATTTTCATGGATCAGCAACTGCTTACAAAAATATAGAATTTCTCACTTGATTTTATTTGGTATACGGATCCTTGCAACGTCTACATATACGTCAGACTGGTTTCACCTGATCTTGATCTTATTTCATGGATCAGTCATCAACGTTAACGCTACGTGATTAAGTATTTTCCTTAAATACTATGAATAATAGGTCAACTGTATTTGGTGTATGGAATGATTGTATGAGGTACATGTCAGTCTGTCAGGTTTTATCTTGTATTTTCCTCGATTTAATAGTTCATTTGTCAATCGCTTTATTGTTTTTTTGTTTTCAAGTATTTTTAAAATACAATATAAGCAAAAAGGTCAACAATTTTGATGCATTTTTGTGATGTGTCCATATCTGTCTGATAGGTATCAGGTGATCTTGACCTTATTGTCATGGTTTTTGTATTTTGGTCTGTTTTTCGGTTACCATAAGCAATAGGTCAGCTATATTTAATGTATAGAATATTTGGAAGGTGAACATGTTTGTATGACTGCATTTATCTGACCTTGACCTCATTGTCATGGATCTTTAAAATGTTAAGTTGGCTTTAAATCTTTTTCTGTGAGACTTTACATATAAAATCAATGGCCTGGGAAAATGTGAGACATTTCTCTCTGTTAGTAGTTGGCATTATAAATCAATATTGTTTTATTAAACCATTAATATTATGTGCATCCATCTGTCCCTCTGGTGACAATAGCAATTTTTCTCCTACAAAATACCTCGCATAATTCATCATAAAGATCGTAAATTGCGTATTAATATATATAAAAAAAAGGCAAATGTTGTAAAAAAAAACCCACTAAAGATGCGAGTTTTCAAAAATCTTTTTCTAAAGAGTAACATAACATATCCAAGGGTTTGTAAAGTTTTTTTTTTTGTGCAGTAGCAAATGAAATCGAATATACAGGGTGCAAGCATATTTTACAATCATTTCAGATAGCTTCCTTCGTCATGTTCGTGCATTATTAATCTTTTTACAATGCAACATTAATCAATGTATAATGTCGTACTGTTTGGATGAAATCAATTAACGATATCTTGAACGATGTTATCGTCCTTATAATTACATTCCTGCGTGAAAACATTCTTCATTTCGAAATAATATGGAGCTCTGACATAAAATGTAATGTTAAAATTCCAGTTTGCTTGTATTTCGAAATAGTTAAACAATTTAAACAGCCTAATTGAATCATAAGATGTTGAGAATGTTAACATAACATTGAAGCGATGAAACACATTGTCAAGGTAAAAACAATTTCACTTAGTTCTGTAAAACCTGTACAACAGTGTCAATGTTCAAACATGCCGCTTTTATATGGATAACTGTTAAAATCATTTCATAACAATTCATATGAAAGATGAAGACAAGTAAGGTGTAATGGTATGGCCACTGCTAGCTAGTAATTAATAAATAAAAAAGGGGGGGAGTGTTGTATAACTTACAATGAGACAACTGAACATGTAGACCAAACGACAACTATGCGAATGAAATACCTAAAGCATAGATGTTTACCCAGAATACAATCGTCAAAGATAGAGTAAACTGATTGATCAAACAAACATCAAATCGCATGTCTTAGTACTAAAATAACGCAATTTATTATCAAATCGAATAAAAAAACCTCATAAATTTAATTTTGCCTTACTGAAACACCCGTTTAATGCAAGTTTTTTTTTGGACATCACTTGCTATTAACATAATGCTTGCCGTGCAATATTCATCAAACAATTGTTGTGTCATTTATGTTTTCCATCCATTTGTCGATTTTTATTACCTAAGAGAGGTTTTTTTGTTAATTTTAGGCGTGTTTGACTGAAACCTAGAATATAACATGTTATTCACCATTACACATTTTGGACGACTATCGACTAACTGAACTGGTTGGTGAACAAACTTAAAGACCAAAATATGTTATTCTCACAAAAAGTTGAATAAACTATATTAAGTCTTTTCTATTTTTCAATAAACGAAGAAATTATTTTTTCAAAACGTCTGCAAAATGAAAACGGATAAATCATTGCCACTATGATGTGGATAAACAGTTGGATGATATCGAGTTGAACAAAAACCAGTTAGATTACATAAAAACGGTTTTTGATAGAATGTAGATGTTTTGAATCTGTATAAAAAGAGACAGTATGGTAATTTCATTCACTATAAGATATGGTATAGAGCAATAATCTCATCATCAATGTGTCAAAAAAACTGGTTACCAATAATTAAAGTGTCAAAATCTTGTTCTTTTGATCAGATAAAAATGGCAAATTTGATGGCAGTAATAAAAAAACCTGTCTAAAATTACCATATAATTACAATTAATAATCCAATGTACAGGCTATATATCTGACTTACAATTTTCAATTAACTCTGGTTTCTTTATGTTTTAATGAAAATATATAAGACAAGCATGCCAAAAAACATGGTTTATCTTGATTTATTTTCAAGTATATTTTTTCGCAGAAACCTATTCCAATCAATCTGGATAATTTTTTGTTTCAAATTATTATCATGACAACATCTGGTAGTATACTGCCGTATTTCTTGTGGGTTTTTTTTATAATCATAGTTTCAATAACTTCATAACTCATTTGCTTTACATTAGAAATAATATTTATGAATTACAATTTTGTCCATCAACATCCTTCGTTAACTTATCTAATGTGTCTTATCTTCTTTCTCTTCCTTCTTCATCTAAATGCCCATCTAACAAGAATGATTTTCAAATGTTCCTGTGCAATGGATGCCATTATTTTATATTTGCTTTTAATTAGGCAAAAAAGGTTTGATTAACATTCTGACCCAATAAATATCTATCTACACCACACCATTTTTTTTTTTAATTTGGACAAAAACTGCTTGACAAAAAAATAATTTAAGTAAGAGGAAATTAAATGCTTTCAAGCTGTCAAGAATAGCATGTTTAAATATTTGAAATCAATTACCCAGTGATTTTTCTAAATTTAGTGCTTGTCAAAACTATTTGAAGTCAATTTTCTTTTTCTGTGCTATTTCTTGCGACCAAATTACGAAATTTCTTAGCAAATGATTTTATTTCGCAAAAGCTGACTAAATTCAAGTATCATTTAGAAAATTATAATAGCAAAGATTAGTCTCATCTTAAGGAAAATATGTCAATAAAAGCTGGTTTGACATCGAAACAAATACAGTCCAGCCGTGAGCGTCAATCACAATAAAAGGAGAAAGTACATATCCGGGCTTATATTGCGAACCATTTGTCTTGTGGGGGTCTTATTTTAGTACGCATATTGTCGAAGGTATAGCTCTATTGTAGATGTCGTATTTATGAGCTATACATGTAGTACAAATATAGCGTGTTGAGGCTTCGCAGACGTCATTAGGCTAATTTAATGATCCTACTGGTTGAAACATATTAACTCTACATGACATGACATACCTTCGAGTTTGCATGATGAGCGATGACATTTTTACAGTAAATATAATTTTTCAGGCATCAAAATAACATATGAAGATATTTCTAATAGTCTCCTGATTGTAATATCATAAATAGAACTTCATTACAAAACATGCATTATTATCGATAAATTTATTTCCGACATCTTTCAATATTAATGTAATGGCCTTATCTTAAAACTTCAAATTGAAGAAAACCAACGACAATTCCAGGTCCCTTGGGCTGATTGTGGACACATAGTGGTATTGTTTCATGTCGACAACACATATACAAAAAGATGTGGTAAGATTGCCAATGAGACAACCACAAGAGACCAAATGACACAGAAATTAAATACTATAGGTCACCGTAAGGCTTTTAACAATGAACAAATCCCATACCGCATAGTCAGCTTTAAAAGTCCCCGAAATGACAAATGAAAAAAAACAGTTCAAACTCGAAAACTAATGGCCTTATTTATGTACAAAAATGAAAGAAAAATAAAAATTTAACACATCAACAAACAACAAACACTGAATTACAGGCTCCTGGCTTAGGACAGGCACATGTTTAAAAAAATGTTCATCAGAGATCAGAAGCCTCTCACAACAAGTGCTGACATTTAAACAGAAAATTACGTATACAGTGTGATAAGTGCATATATGCATTATGCCGTTTTAGAGACGTTTATTGGGATTACGGAAACGGACATTTGTGACTGTAAACCGCTTAGCAATAACTTATTTAACTTATTTGTTCTGCAATTTACGTGTCTTTCATTCCAATGAAGTTTAAAGATTCAATCAATGAATTCTTCATGTGCTTTCATTTTAAAAATGAATCTGAAAATAAAATTATAACTACAATTACAACACAATTCAAGTTGACTATGTATGGAGTAGTTAACAATAAATACGCCAATTTATTGTCATGTGATTGCATAACTCTTTTGAAAATCCTACTTAAGACTTTAACAACTAATAGAAGAGCACGTGTATTATATTCTAATGTCAATCTGACCTGAATAAACAAATGAGACTGAGTGCCGAAATGTGGAACACAACGAAATACACTAGTAAACGCAGTTAAGTATTTCTTTGTTTTTATCTAAACATATCATCTGCAAAGTCTGAACTAGAAATTATAAAGTCATGCTTAGTCGTTCGAGAATTTTAAGCCTGTCGTAAACTCAGTTATGTTCAAACAATTAGCGTGCAGTCAATTCAGTTTAATGTTGAAGAAAAAACAACTACTGAACAGTCGGACCATAGTCTGAACAGATCCTTCTTAACTGCAAGCGAACTATCTGAACATAAATGGATTTACCGCAGTTGGTAAGTCTGAACATAACACGAAAAAAATAAGTGAACTTATGATTTTTTGTTCAGTCTTTTAATAGATGATCAATATAACATGACGGTTTCAGATCCAAATTAGTTTACTTGTGATATTTATAATACTATTACAATGTTTTAGAATAAATACAATGACCATTACAAATATTTTTATTTCAAATTATTAATTAATTACAGCATTAGTTTTATGACTTCATCAATATCATCAGTTTCAATGCTCTCCCCATTCAAAGGAAAAATGTCATCGTCCATTGGTTTTCTGGAATTAAAACAATTGGCACATGCCTCGGCGACAAAAATTTGTTGATTGGTTGTTGTTTGGTGCCACTTTCAGCACGATTGTGTTATTTCGTGGCGGTCAGATTTGTTTATGTGGACATAGCAACAGTGTCCGGAGTGATCCTTCGACCTTTGGTTGGCAAATTAATTATTCCTATCAAAAACAATTGACGTCGAGTGCATCTCTAACTGGAAGAGGTCGAACTCACGACCTCATGTAATTCGACTTCTTGGACGACTCGACCACCAACACGCAGGTCAACAAACACAAATGTGGTAACATTATGTTATAACAAATAATATAAAAGCATGCTCACAGATTTAAACATTTTCTACATTTTGAAAATGCCTGAACCCAGTCAGTAATATGACAGTTGTTGTCCATTCGTTGATGTGTTTTATCATTATTTGATTATGTGGACTTTCCGTTTTGAATTTTCCTCGTAGTTCAGTTTTTTGTAATTTTACTTTATAAACAAAATAAACAATCCGATCAAGAAATTAGTATAACTGTATACATGTTTCACATCGTATTTTATTGTATTATTTTGAAATTGAGTGAAAGAATACTTATCTATAAGAAACCTAGTTCTACGCTATATTTGCAGTTTTTTATAGCGCTAAACCTCTCAATACAGTGGAGGCAATAATTAATCATTAATCAAAAAATGAATTCTAACAATTGAACACATAAAACCAACCAGAAATCGGATTTCGGATGCTTAGCTTAACTATTAACACCCGTCGAAGTGTCTCCTGTTGCAATCTGCAATTTATTTAACTTCTCCAGTAAGTGATAAGGTACCGGTATGTAACAATAGCGAAAAGGAGAATGTCTCTCCTGTGATCCTCAGACATTTACAATGTATAAGCAATTGACTAATACATGTATTACTCTAAATGGGAAAATAACAAAACGGGACAAAGCGTTACATAGTAAATATGAGAAACATTTTATCATTGATATTGTCCAATCAAATTAACTATTTGATCGGACATCATTTGACTGATTGAAAGTGCATTTGCATTTCCATGTACATTAAACGTATCAATTAAAAGTTTAAATCAAGCACGCTTATCAATTACATGTAATTTGTACTTGCTTATTAACATTACAAGCATCACAGCATTGACGTCATCTTTAAATTAAGAACTTAACTTTCACTCTCAATTTAAGTAAATTTTGAGATATTTTCGTTTCAATAGATTCAAGTTTAATATTCTGTTACTTTTGTTTGCAGACTAATATTATTATTTTCTTTGTTGCAAAGAATAAGAAAAGTAATTTCAAGCCCACGACTCATCATAGACATGATAGAAATGCCAAATAAACACATAATGCTATTATAACATTGTACGTTAATGCAAGACATGTTTACGTGTGGGTTCAAGAATCTTTCAAATCATCTTCCCGAGAATATGTACACCATGAATAACTGAAATATAAAAAAGCACATACGTTTGAAACTAATCATCTGCTACTATTTATATTTGCATACAAGTATGATCATTTATAGAGAAAATTTGCAAAGTGTGCAATACAAATGATTTGATTAAAGGAGCTGTGATTCTATCATATATTTCTAAAACAGTCAAAGCATAATCGTTATGACAGTTGTGATAAGATTAAAATAACTTTTTTTTTATTATGAATTATCAAAGATTAAAAATTATTTTTAAAATAAATTGCAATCTTGCACATCTTTTGATTTCATAAAGATCCACTGGATACAAAATTAATAGTTGTTTTATAGTACCATGAGTCCGTGGGATTTATCAAACGTCTTTGGTATCTCATATTCAGTTTTATTGCTTTGGATGAAATAAACTCGTTTAAATTTCAGATGTGATATCAGTATTTTAAATAGTATCGCAATGTGTCTATAAAATATAACAAACACTGAAGCGCGCAAATTCCTTAGACTTTTCAAAATAATTAAGCAGGGACGATCAAAGATCTGTCAATACTAAGTCTGATAGTTTCAAACTATTTTTTTTACGAGAACAGCAAGTTATTAAATAAGCGAACACTTACAAGGTTTCGGAATTATGACAAAAACACATTAACATGAAGCGGTGTTTTTGGGATCCCTACTAATTACTTCGAGCCTTTCCCAACTTTATTGTAGAAATAAGAAAGATAATCTCACTGTTAATTATCTTTACAAATGGCTATGTCAGTTACCTATAAAAAAAAAGTATTTGTAGACAGAGAACACACAGTGCAAAATCGACAGTGGCTAATTGAAAGCAAAAGAAGAAAGCAAAATTGATTTAACTGTTTCAGGGAAGAATGTAAAGTATTTGTATAGAGCTGATATGTGCATTATTGCGTTGCCACATGCAATGGGCTAGTTACTGTTTGTAAACTTGTAAAACAGATGATGCCGGATATGGTCGAACTATTGTCAGCACAATCCAGTTGTCTTTTCCTCGAATATGACCTCCCAAATTATACCTGTCATAAAGTTTGAACTTTGTGGAGCAGGATATGCGTACCATTCTGTTCATTTTGTTGGGTTCGTTTTCCCCATCCATTTTTTCTATGCTGTATTGTGTGTACTGTAGTTTGAATGTACCTTCGTCGTTTTTTCGTTTTTTTGTCAGTTTGTTTTCGACTTGTGCGTTTGAATATCCCTTCTGTATATTGCGCGCTTTGTACAAAGATATGAAAAAAAATAAAGACAGCATTTAATGTTCTCCCCACTATTACACCAACAATGATTTGCTTAAATTTATATGTCCATGACAAATATTAACTTGCGGAAAGCAGCGACGGCCTAAGTCTAGAAGATCATTTCATTTTTAAACTCTAT
Organism: Mytilus edulis; assembly: GCA_019925275.1. Taxonomy (NCBI): domain Eukaryota; kingdom Metazoa; phylum Mollusca; class Bivalvia; order Mytilida; family Mytilidae; genus Mytilus; species Mytilus edulis. The sequence continues at coordinate 24,224,898 of CM034350.1, forward strand.
AGCCTTTTCTGTCGACATCAGCTGCTTTAAAATATTATACAAACTACCAATATTAGAACAGAATTGGAAATATAAAATCATCTTTCTAAATGAACACAAAAAGGTTCTAACTCAACTAGTAAATCATTAATTGTAAATTGCATACATAAAAGTAGTCAAGATATTTGCAGATAACTAAAGTAAAGAAACGTTTGAATCTGAACATACTTGATGGAAAATAAAACAAAAGTTGTCCAATTCAGATACATGTACTGTTCATTCAATTTGCTAGCAGTCAGTTACAAATTAGTCTAGTCTATGTTCAGACAGCTATTAATTGTCTGAAAACTACTGAAGAGTACTGAATTGAGTACAGAACAAATGTCAGAACAGTTATGAACTATCTGGATAAGAACTCAACAAGACACACAGTTTTCATGTTTTGATGCACATATTCACATCAGTCTTTTATAATTGATCAAAATTAGGGAAACTTAATGATTCTTAATTTTTTAAAGGGCAGTCATCATAGAGGCTGGAAATTGCAGGTGAATCTCTTAGAATATGAAGCAATTGGGGTTTCATATACAAAACATAATTGTTTTACTAAATATCAGCGTAAAGAAACAATATCATTTTATGATATTATTACGTAAGTATTTCTGTATTGGCCTTGTTATTGGTCCGAGGCTTGCTGTATTGGCCTGAGGCGAAGCCGATGGCCAATACAGCTGGCCGAGGACCAATAACAAGGCCAATACAGAAATACACGTAATAATATCTTTATTAATTAACTACAGTGTTACAATATTTTTTTAATTTCATTTCAAAGAGATAAATATGTTTACCTTGAAGTGGAACTATCAAAATCTCAGTTTGTTTCTTTTTATTAGATGCAATACACAATGATCTGGTGCTGTTTCCAGGTGTCTTCAGCATTTTCTCATCTGATGAATTTGTCTACCCTTTTCAGTCACTATAAAGTGTTACAACTTAAATTTAGACGCAACACATAAATAGTAATTGGAAAGGTACTGCCATTGCATGTGTTATGCAGAAACTAATTTAAAATCGATGTGTACAATTGTGAAATTATGAGGTCGTCATGAAATGAACTTTGTGATAATCTCCTCGTTCCCCAAACCTGAAATAGTTCTATCGTCTGCTTTCAAAATACCTTTTAAATGAATGTGACCGTCTTTCGCCTGAAATGTATGCCATATTGACATTTTCAGCATGTTTAAGATCTGCGTCTTCAAAACTACTGTTTACTTTTAGTTTGTGTTTATCGTGACTTTCGATGTAAAATCTAGAGACGTTCCGAAATCCTGCACTTATGTCAACTCTGCCAATATAGAATAACTCGGCCAATACAGAAAAAAATCTATATTGGCCGAGTTATTCTGTATTGGCCCAGTTTACACATTATATTGCATAGGCAGTTTTCATCATATTAAGTCCAATAACAGTGTAGTTGATTAATAAAACATTGAATTGTCTAAGAATTGGCAAACACAACTAGTTTCTTCATTGTTATGAACTGGTGGAAAGAAAAGAAAAAGATCTTTTAAATGACTATAGGGTTATTGGTGTCGATAAGTTTAGCAGTGGTTTAGTGTTTTAGGATTTTTTTTATTATCAACTTCCAAATGGGCTATGAAATTGATTTATTAAAAGCATATAACAAACTGTCAAAATGATTTTATTGACATCACGATTGGATTTTACATCATAGAAAAACAAAGACAACTAGAATTGCCATTGCAAGCAATAGCGGATGTCACCCTGGTCCACCAATTGCCACTAAACAGCAGCCATGGTAACGGCAGCCATTTTGGAAATACCAAAGTTGAATGCCGCATCTAGATTTACAAGTTAACATTTCTGTAACGTTTCATACATTTTTGAAGAATTTTCAAAAATTTTGCTATTTTTGAACAGTTTCCATGGCAACATTTGAAAATTCCAGTCATACTGCTGCTTCATATTGTGCTCCCCATAATATTATACCATCATAATAACATTTAATGGCTGTAGAATTAATTTAACCCTAATGTTCTGGAATGTTCCATGAAATTTTTCATATTTTTGCTGTTTCCATGGCAATGGCAGCCATGTTTTTAATTCCAAAGTCAGGTGCACAACTAGACATGGTGATCAACATTATGTTATAGTTCCATCAACATTGGTCCATTCAGTTCCGAGAACTAAGCTGGACAAAAAGTGTGGAATAAGAATAATAAAAAAGAATCGAACAATAACAATATGTCACCCGACCTCCGTCAGGGTGACATAACGCGACCTCCGTCAGGGTGACATAATAATGGCACATACAATGTATTATACCGCAGTTCAAAAGTCATAAATCGATTGAGAGAAAACAAATCTTGGTCACAAACTAACACCGAGGAAATCCATCAATTTTAAGAGGAAAACAACAGGAACACTAAAGAGCAACATCAACATACATAGAAACTATCTATTTGATAACAACTGCTATATTCCTGACTTTGTACAGAACATTTTAAGAAAAAGTTGATGGTTGGATAGACCAAATGAAACACGCAAATGCAATACAGCTTGTCTACAATTCAATGCTAATATAGTGACTTTTTTAAGTTTTAAGTAACATTAAGAAAACGACGAAAAGGAAAATGAAAGGCTCATAGAATGGACAAAAATTGAACTCTGTATAGGTCTTCCTTTGTTTCGGTTTTACATCATTACCTTTCAACCATTCGGCGCTGAGCGTTCTTAATGAAGGTAAATCAAAAACCAGTTGATCAAAAGTAAGTGCATATAAAATGAATTAAACAAAACACTGACTGATTAAGAGTCCAAAAATGGTATCAAAACATGGTGCTTAAACATAACATAGACAAAATTACTGAAAATTATTGTAGACATCAAGAATCAACGGATATGTAAAACTGAACACACGTATCTCAAACCTGAATACTTATAATGTGGAGTAATTGATTATTTATGCATCTAGTATTTTATAACAGGTGAAGGCAGTTATTAAATTTATAAAAGCAGAACAACTAAAATCTTAGTCTGTTAAACAAATGAAGAAAGAACAAAAGGAGAAGGTTTACAATATTTTCTTCAAATTAGGAGGAATATACTTAGTATGCAAACGTGTTGGTATATTGCTCTATATAAAAGGCAGTTTCACAATTGGAAAGCCTGGCATATCCCTATTGTCGTTACCTTTTGTTTTAAACCGACCTTCATTACCAATTAAAAATTTAAGGCATACTAAAAATTAGAATCACAAAAATATTGAACTCCTGAGGAATATACAAAACGAAAAGTCCATAATCAAATGGTAAAATCAAAGCCCAAACACATCAAACGAATGGACATCTATTGTATCTGTGGTGTTCTTTACTTCAAATTGGATGGGATAGATCGATCAGAAATCTCCAAACTTGAAATCATTTAGTAACAGAACATTATCTGTATAGCTGAACGTGAAGTTAAATGACAATGCTAGCTTCTTTTCACCTTCCAGTGATGCTCCTGTATAATTTGTGCCTGATCATATGAATAATAAAGAAAAGGTTTCATTCGTCTCATCGGATGATTTAGTCGAGCGTTTGATTTTGTTAAGTTTCATTGACTTTTCCTTTTTGAATTTACCTTGGCATTTCTTTTTATACTGTGTGTACATGTAGCTTCCTAAAGGAGCAGCTTGTTTGTTGAGAAACACGTCTTTAAAATGTAACAAATATATTGTCAATTAAAAAGTCAATCCCTAGATGTTGATGATGACAATCCTTTTCACACGGCCGACACTCGGCTAACCGAGAGATTGGTCGGTTAATCTATATTGAGTATGCAGCTATATCGGCGGTTGGTCTGTTAATCGGGTTGGCTAAAGTCTGTTAATCAGGTGTTATCGAGAAAATCATTGAAAGTTCAGCATGTTTCATTGTATAACTTTCTAAATATATTTTCATCATAAAAAGTATTCATGTCTAACAAAACAATTCAATGTACTGAATTCAGTGGTGTAATTATTATTTTTCTAGCTTCGATGTACGATCTATAAAATGAAAAGGCGAGTTACTCATCAATAAATTTATACACATTTTACACACATAAAATGTACACAAAATTACACATTGGTTAAATTTACTTGCATTCAATTTTTTGAACATCGAAAAAAGGAAGGCATTATGTTTGTTAACCATATCAATATCATTGTGTGAAAAATCTGCACGAAAATCAGTATTTTGGTGACATAAATCAATCTTTATCTAAAACCTGGTCTGTTAATGGGTCGGATGTATAAAACCCGGTCTGTTAATTGGTCTGTTAAGAGTTATGAATGGCAATAAAGGTATAATTTTATTGCTATGGTTCATTCCCTCTATTCCCACTTTTTTTAAATCTGGTAAGAAAAGGTAAAATTTCATGTGGGAATAGAAGGAAAACTTGTGCAAACAAAGGATTATACTGTACAAACATTTTTTAATCAACTGCTAATTGACCAGTGTTTTTTTTTTTTTTTTTTTTTTATTAGAACAGGTAATAAGTTATTTTTGCATCTGTGTGAATTCTGGGTTTTTTTAAGCAAAATAAATAATGAAGTAAAGTTAACAGTTTTCACCCATTATTTTATATCTTTGATTATTGGTCCAAGTAATTATATTTTAAAGTATTAAAGTATACTTTTATTCCACATCTTAAGCCAACAGGAATCACCAAAAGCATTAAATTATCTTTTATTTAAAGTTACTTTGGAGTTTGAGAAATATATATTTTGGATGACCGCAGATATCCTTATTTCTTAAATTTGGAACTTTGAACATGAAATCTCCAATAGAAACTGGAAGATGGCAAAACATAGAAAGAGAAAACAGAAAATGTGTGTTGTGTAATTCAGATGCCATTGGTGATGAATACCATTACATTTTTAATTGTTCAGCTTTCGATAATGGTAGAAAACAATGTATTGCATTTTACAATAGAAATAGAACAAACAACATTGAAGTTTTATGACTTAATGAATTCCCCAAAATGTACAGAACTGAACAAACTTTGTAAACTTATCAAGGAGATCAATAACAATTTGAACTTTTCTGGGTGAACAATTGTAAATGCCTCTATCTACTTTCATACATTATTTATTTATGTAATTGTATTGAAATGTGTATAATTATCTTTATACCTTTCTGTAATTTGGTTTGTGAGAATAAAGATATATATATTTAAGATTATACTTGGTTATAATATTATTTATATCATGATTTATTAGTAAAGCAGACAATTTTTCTAAAGTTACAAATTCAAAAGTTTAAAAATAAATCTAACTCCAATCTATTTATCATAATTGTTCTCTATTTTTAAGTATTTATTTGATGAAAAAAGAAACAAGGTATTATACCTAAACAGTGTACCAAATATGTTCTGTTATGAGCAATATTTGCTACAGAAAATGCCACAGCGCCATCGTAGTGCTTTTTCAAAGTTTAGATGTGGTGTAGCACCATTAAAAATTGAAACTGGTCGATATAAAGAAAAAATCTAGACGAAAGAGTCTGTTTTAACTGCAATATTTTAGAGGATGAAAAACATGTACTTTTAAATTGTCCCTTGTATGAAGATCTAAGACATGCTCTTTTTATTGATATATTGTGTCATAATGATATGTTTTTAAACTTGTCTGATGAAGAAAAATTTATATATATGTTTAAAAATACCAATATTTGTAATATTGTTGCCAAAACCTGCAATAACATTTTAACAAGGAGAAACAGTATTTTATATCATTAACTATTGTATTTGTAGTATTTTATAAAATGAATAAGTATTATTTGAATTTTAATAGTCTCTCATAATTCTTTTAAGAATGGCACATACATGTATTTAATTGTTTTAACTATGTTTACTGTTACACAGTATAATTAATTTTATAATTGTATCTTGTTTTAATCATGTTGTATGTGGTGACCCTTTAATAAACTATTGAATCTGAATCTGAATCTGCTTAAAAAAAAATACAGGTAAATCTTAGGTGAAATTCTAATTAACCCTGATTGTTATAAAAACAAATTATTTATCAAAACATCTATTGTTATTTGCAGGGCATAGGACATTTGAGCGAAAAAGAAAAAAGCACATAGGGTCATTTGAGCGCCGACTTCATAGGACATTTGAGCGCCGGGATATTAACCTTACCTGAGTTTTCAGACAGGACATTTGAGCGAAATTTTCCCTGATAATTTTACACGAATTAAGATTTTTTTTTTAAAGTAAGAAAAAAAAGTAAGATTTAGTTATAAATATTTTTTATTTTATTTCACAGATTCAGATTCAATATTTTATTAGAGTCTCACCCGAGTAATTCGACCGGTTCTGGCTGGTTTATGTAAGTGAAATCCTAAGTTGATCTCTATTTACCAATCAATTCTACTATAATTCATTGGCTATGCAAATTTTCTTTGTTCTAAAATTCTTATATATATATCTATTAAGTGAAATGTCCCTTGGCACTTGAAATCTTAATACTAATAATACATGTACGTGTTAAAATGGATATTATTTTGACCGAGACTAATAAGGGAAAAAGAAGCCTTGTTTGTGACAGTTTCCGATATAGAGTGGACAAAACACTAAAAGGAGAAGAAATATCCTGGAGATGTACAGTAAGTACCTTTTTTTACAAATTTAATGTTAATGTAAACTATAATTGCTTGTTTTAATTATATTGTGTCTTGGATGAGGAGTTGTCTTTTTAGGATTCATACTACATCTTATTTTTATGTCTTGCAATAGCAAATGAAAAAGCATTTAAACACTTCAATTGTATTTGTCCTTTCAATATTTTTCAGGCAAAAGGTTGCAAAGCAAGACTGAGGACGGATTGTACCGGAACCGTTATAATTCAACAGAAAAATACTCATAACCATGATACCAGTGATCGTGACAATGAACGTCACTTGCTGCGGGTACGATCAAAAAGAAAAGCGGATGATGATATTGCTCAACGTCCTTCAAAAATTATCCGTACAGAGTTACAGAACATGGATGAAGCAAATCTAAAGTCTGAAGACATTGGCAGCGTTTCAAAGGCTATATATAGAAAGAGGCGTAAATCTCACCCTGCACTTCCTAAATCTAGAGAGGAAACACACCAATCATTAAAGAAGATTAATATTCAGTCAAATAAATTTGAAAATTTTGTGCAGTTTAATGATGAACAAACTGGTATAATTATTCTTACGTGTCCAACCAATCTTGAATGTTTATGCAGTGTGCCGGAAATTTTTATGGATGGTACTTACAAATATTGCCCAAAGTTCTTTAAACAGTTATATACTATTCATGGCTATAACAAAGGAAATTATGTCCCTCTTGTATTCTGCTTACTTCCTGGAAAGTCTGAAGAAATTTACGTGAATTGCTTTTCCTCAATTGTCAAGCTATGTTCCGATCAAGGTCACACACTTCAACCGAAAGCAGTACACGTCGATTTTGAAGAACGGGTAATGAAAGTTATGAAGGATTTTTTCCCGTCTATAGAGATCAAATGCTGTAGGTTTCACTTAGGCCAAGCCTGGTGGCGAAAAATCCAGAAAGTTGGACTTAGTCAACAATACAAAGAGCTTGATTCAGACATTAGTAAATGGCTTAAAGGGATTTTTGGGATAGCCTTTTTAGCTCCAGACGAAGTAGCCGACTGTTTCGTAGAAGATTTTATGGCCGTTGTACCTAACGACAAGCCTTGTATAGAATTTGCAGATTACCTGACTGATACTTATATAACAGATGAATCGTTATTTCCCCCTCATCTCTGGGCCGAAGTTCCATCCTCGTTAAAACGTACTAACAATGGGCCCGAATCATTTCATGCCCATTATAACGAGCAGTTCTATCACAGTCATCCATCAATTTATACTTTCCTTGACACTATTATCAAATTGCAATCTGTGACTTACATAAAAATTCGGAGTTTGAACATTGATGCACCGCAGAGCCGAACAGAAAAGGAGAAGGAAAAGAATCTCCGGGATTTGCATTCGAAATACTGCCAGCAGGAAATTACGAGGGATTTTTATGTCAGAAGCCTGGGATATAAGTTCCAAGCCCGAACAGACTTGTAAATAATGCCGTTGCCGAGTTTTATGTTTTATGACAGTGCTTTGTTTTTAGTGCTTTGTTTTTTTACAATTAAAATATGTTTTAATCTTTTTGTTGGTAAACTCCTCATATAATGAACTATATTCGTAAGAAAATGTGGTATGATTGCCAATAAGACAATTCTCTATCCAAGACTTGTTTTCGCTCAAATGTCCTACGCTTATTCTTATTTTAGCTCAAATGTCCTAAAATTTAGGCGCTCAAATGTCCTATACTTTGGCGCTCAAACGTCCTTTTTTTTTCGCTCAAATGTCCTGTCAATGCGCTCAAATGTCCATTGCCGTATTTGCAAGTGGGAATAGAAGGAATAGTATTTTTTAAAAGTGGGAGTAGGAGGAAGACACCATTGCTATATGGGGTGTTATCGGATCAAATGAGTAGGCTCAAGACGAGCGGCTAAAATATATGAAAACAACACATGAGCAATGAAACATAACATATACGGAAACAACACATGACATTGAAAATTGATAAAAAATGGTTTCAAAAAGTGTAATATTAAAGTGATATCAATTTCATCCAAGAATGATCGCATATATCATTTTGATTCTGTTTAATTGTCATGAATGACACAAATTTGTCATCTACATTGGTAACCAGACTAAGTATATAAATCAGAGATAAACGTCGTAATGTAACTAAACATCAGTAAGTAAAATATATTGGGATGACAAAATATGAAAAATAAAGAAAGAATAATGAGTAAGATAAATAAAATGTAGAAAAAAATGACATAAAAATTGAAAGAATACAGAAATAAACAATACCCCCAATCCGGACCCTCATGGTATATGAGAGAATCTGGATGGAAACGCAGAATATAGAATAATATATAAGGACAGTAGAGAGTGATATATTGCTAAAAACGAGAGAAAAATAATACTTGTTTAAGAATACACGCGTGAAACACCGATGGCTGTTGAAACAGTAACGGATTGCGATGTACTTATATTGGTGACAAATTCTAGAAGTTTACATGCGGACAACTATGGTGGCAGGTTAGTGCCATTTTGCGTTTTAGCGCTTTAGCGTTTTCGCCTTACATATTCTATAGGGCGAAAACGCGAAATTGCGAAGTCGAAAACGCGAGAACGTTATCAATTAGAGAATTAATCATATAATCAAAAAAGTTAATTCTTCATTAGCTTTATTAAAAAGAATCAAGAAATACTTGAATCACAATGCACGAATTCTATTTTACAATGCGTATATTCTTCCACATTTGGATTACTGTTGTTTAGTATGGGGAAACTGTAACAAGTTTTTATTTGACAGTTTACTAAAATTGCAAAAAAGGGCAGCTAGAATTATTTTAAACGAACACGATATTCGTAATTAAACCATCTATTGAACTATTTAAGGAATCTGGAATTATTCCTGTTACTAAGAGAATATTTTACTACTAATCATTATTAATGTATAAATCAAAACACCAACTGGCACCAAAATATTTATCCAATCTTATTGTGCCTACAAGTAGTAAACAATCGTACAATACTCGACTTTCATCATCGGATAATTTTATTGTCCCTAAATCAAAATACAGAATTATACAAATCAAGTTTTTCTTTTAGTGGTCCAAAAGTGTGGAATTCACTGTCCAGTGAAATTAAAAAATCAAAAAGTATATCTGCATTCAAAAACTTTTACAAGTCATTTTATTTTTAAAAGTGTTAAATTTATAAGTTAAGCCACAATGTATACCATAGGTGTTTTTGTTGTTGTTGTTATATTACTTTATATACGTCTATTGTTTACATGTGTGTAAAAGTAGATTAATTATGTTTTATTCATATTGTTAACATTGTATGTAGAGAGCCTTATTGAAAATTGGTTTAATCCAAATGAGTTACTCTCTTTAAATAAAGATATAATATTATTATTATTATTATTATTATTATTAGAACGCGAAACCGATTTCTCGTTTTCGACTTCGCGTTTTCGCCCTATAGAATATGAAAGACGAAATCGCGAAAACGCGAAATGGACTTCACTGGCCACCATAGACAACTGTAGTTTTCCTCTGCACTTATGTAGAAAGGAACTAAACGGAATAAAATGAATTGAAACTTAAAATAACCAAATGTAGCTGCATTCGCTCCTTTCCGTTTACTTCTTTAGAGTGATTTGTAAACAACATAAGATTAAGTAATAGAAGAAAAGAACCAATTGGATGATGCTGACGAATTAGGGTTAAACGTCTAGTGACAAATATCATGTTCATATGTGAACGAGAACACGTTATATGTACCCTGTGTTGTATTAAAAAGACACTTTCAGTCGGAATTGAGAACTTGCTACTTCGAACAGACACAAAAATTAAGGCTGATTGAAAACGTCAATAAAAAATTCATGCATATTCCAGAGGCCAATCCATATCACGCTATATTGAAGTGACACACCCTTCTATAAAATGCAAAGAAAGTCAAAATAAGAATGCTCTTTCTAGGATACTGTGGCACCGTATTGTCATTTTTGTTTACTCAGGAACATCTCATTCTTAAATTTTTCAAGGGGAAAATATAAAGGTAGCAAAATTATTGTCGTGGCTAAATAACTCTTAACTGACACAATTTCAATTGTCCAACCCATTAACAGACTTTATTCCCATAATTTTCACTAAAACGTGGTATTATTCACGTTATTTTGCAATTATGAAATATTTACTAATGTCAATTTATTGTTTAGAACCACAGTACTATTTTTTGTCCTTTAAATGATATCTAAATTTGTTTGTTTCGCCTTTTATTAAAAAAATTGCTATGCGTATATAAGCATAAATACTACATACTTGCGCGACGCCTTTTAGTTTTACTGAAAACTGCGCAGACTAAGAAATGTTTTTACAAGTGCAAAATGTTCTATGATAGATATCATTTTGTCAGACACTTTTCTTTTTTTGATTTGGTTCTTGTAACATGCCAAAAATCTGTATATTTAATAGAGTTTAACATTAAAGTAAGCGTTTTACTCTTAACAGACGTATAACCAACCCGATTAACAGACCAATCGCCCATATAGCCGCATACTCAATATAGATTAACCGACCAATCTCTCGGTTAGCCGAGTGTCGGCCGTGTTTCAGACTATAACATTTTTGTTATCATTATGATTATTTCCTGTTTGCAATCTTCTTAATAACATAAACGGTAACAATTTCAATGTTCGAGGCAAACGTAGTTGAAAATCAAAAACCTAGTACAAACGTTTATGGGTCGATCAAATTAAACAAGACAAAAGGTAAAGCCAAACCTGGACAATGAATTAAAGATATGCATGGTGGAAATGCATTCCTTTATTTGAAATCAATTTAAAAATTTGCAAATGAAATTGCTGAGTAGTGCGGCCTAATATGACAAGTCATAGATAGTTATCAAACGTACCAAGATTATAATTTAGTACGCCAGACGCTCGTTTCGTCTACATAAGACTCATCAGTGACGCTCATGTCAAAATATTTATAAAACCAAACAAGTACGAAGTGGAAGAGCATTGAGGATCCAAAATTCCAAAAAGTTGTGCCAAATACGGCTAAGGTAATCTATTCCTGGGATAAGAAAATCCTTAGTTTTTCGAAAAATTTAAAGTTTTGTAAACAGGAAATTTATAAAAATTACCATATATTAATTGATATTCATGTCAACACCGAAGTGCTGACTACTGGGCTGGTGATAGGTGCTTATTGTAGTAATACTTTTTAATCAAATTATGATTTACCATGCTATATAAAAAAAAGATGTGGTATAATTGCCAAAAAGACAACTTTCCACAAGAGACCAAAATGACACAGAAATTAACAACAAAAAAGAGATATAGTCTGCTCTATGGTCGGGTTGTTGTTGCTTTGACACATTCCCAATTTCTTTTCCCAATTTTATATAGAGACTATATGTTTTATTGTTGTATTGGAAGAACTCAACACAGATAAATAAGTATTACGAGGCCTACAGCTGAAGACATTTTCCCCATGGGCCCTAATCTAAACAGAAAACACCAAAATGACATGGATTTGTGATGATAAAAAATCATTTAGAACTCTTTCTGTTGGTTAAGGTTTTTTTTTTTAAATGTTTTTAAAATGTAAATAAATTTAAATACTGTTTCCAAACTAAATGTTGATAATTTTTAGGTTCATTACATTATCTGTCTCTTGCATAACTATATATGATGTTGGTTAATATGTTAGTGAAATAGGCCAGCACTTGTGTTTAAGTTTATAATATTGAATTGAAACCAACTTCTACATCAGAACGACTTTTTGTGTTTATTTGATACATATGACGTGGCTCTGTACTTGAACATCCTGCCATTGTTTAATGTTCTTTTATAATTTTCATATTCATGTCTTTCATATTTGCTATTGCTTTGTCTATAACGTAACAGTACCCAAATTACAACGAGTACCCAAATTGCATCCTTTTTAGCGAAAATAGCAGCGGAAATCTTACAAGATTTCCTAGAGACTAAACAATTTGTATTTTTATAATTTGATACTATGCACATCATTCAACTTAGGTAAACATATTTAGATATGCACAAATTGTTCATAGTATTTATCAATAGATGAAGTGTTAACTGAAAAAGCAAAATCTACTGAAACGTCACCATGCGACGTCATCAAAACGTCATCTTTTTAAAATGAGCAAGTACAATATGTTACAAGTATCCTTTTCTTAAAAAACGAAGAGTAAGCATGGACTAATATCCAATTGTTCAAAATATTTGAAAAAAATAAACAAAAGCTCTGTTATTATACTTTTGACGATGCGAAATTAAGCATGATGCAATTTGGGTACTCCTCATTTCAGAATCATTGATGGTTTGGAGGTCAGTTTAGACCAATTTTTCTATGATTCCATATGGATTTAAAATTAAATTGGTGAAACCATATAATGAATAATGATACATCTACAAAATAAACATATAATGAAAACTTTTGTCTGAAGTATAAATAAACGAAGGTTAAAAAACTGTCAAAATAGGTGCAATTTGGGTACCCTGACGTTATGCCCTTTTGTGTTTCTTTAATACGCAATGCCGTGGCTCTTTTTTTTTTAGAAAAAATACACAATAACCATATAGACAGCGGCAACAGGATAAGGTAAACTTCTCATTTACATTCCACAGAGGATATATTTAAGAGAACTATTGACTATATTATTTTCATACTTTGAACGACAAAATTATTTTATATGTCTACCCGTGGGACGTTTACATTCTGACGTCAAACGCGGGCTTTTACGTCAGAGTTAATGTTTATCTAACCATTCGGTCCCAGTACTTAAAATCATTCAATACCTTTGTGGGTGGATTTAACATACATGAATAAAATAAACAAAGCAATAATTGAGGTTGTTAAATTTGATATATGCCTTTCTTGCTTCTTTGTTAAATGTTTGTTAGTTTTTATTGTGATTAGGATTATAACACAATATTGGCTGCTGTACCCCTAATTTTGACATTTTTACCCATTAGGTATGTTTGTTTTGTTCACGCATCGTTGTCAATAAAATGAATTTTATGCGACTGTCGTACAAGTGAGAGGTGTAGCGCTCTAAAACCATGTTCAATCCGCCATTTTCTACAAAAGAAAAATCCTGTACAAAGTCAGGAATATGACAGTTGCTATCCATTCGTTTGATGTGTATGAGCTTTTGATATTGCCATTTGATCAGGGATTTTCCGTTATGAATTTTCCTCGGAATTCAGTATTTTTGTGATTTTACTTTTTTCTAGCACAAAATTGCGGAGACGAAAATTAAATTGTTAATATTGTCAATCCGCAATTATTCGACTCTCTTCCTAACTATCTATTCGATCTATTCGATTTAAATAGCTTCATTCTAACTTTTAAGGTAACAATTTTCAAATATACTAAGCGAGATCAAAAATTGGAAATCCTATCAATCTCTTGAGATGTGTTAAAGAGGAAAAAGGGTTAGTTAAATGTATATTAAAGAATCTTTAGATCCCTTGCAAGATGCTAAAGAACGACAACGATTGACATACAAAATAAAGACGATAATGCAAATTTTAAACCAACGTGGTAAAAAAAACTGGTCCATCGATAAAAATCTGTTTATTTATAATTGCATCGCAATCAAGGCTTACCACGACTGGAACACTATCTATCAATTCATTATAAGATAAGAACAAATCAAGATATATTTCCGTTTTTCATTAACGTTGATAGTTTTCAGTAGAATAGTTTAGGCTGACATGATGTAATCGCACGATATCCTAACTGTCAATACAAGTGTCAATAACCCGCAGTGATTTCTTCCTAACAAATCTTGTTTTACAAAAAAAATATACGATCATGTAAATTGCATATATTAATGCTTAAGAGCCGATAGATTTTATAGGACAGACGTGTCGAAAGGAATCGTTTTATATTTGTTAAAATATTTTACTCGACTGCACAATAAATTTAATCATAGTGTGTTAAGATTCCCAAATAGATATTGAAACCCAACGCCAAAATCCTGATTCTTTGAATAGATTATTATACGAAAGAAGAAAAAAACATTTTTAGATTTCTTCAGTACTAGCAATCTAACAGTTCATCTAGTGCATAAATCGATTACAGCTTCTCTTCTATTAGCAGCATCGATTAATTTTACCTATTAATTTCTCGATTCTGTCATAAATGTCGTAAAAGGGAAATGAATATTCATATTTCGATACAAATGTAGCAGTATTTCGCTGTAAAAGGAAGAAACTAATTGTTATGGATGAAATATATAATAAAACTGTTAATAGCTGACACAATTATCTTTATATGACGAACAAGAAAAAACAATTAAGGTGGTACCTAACACTACAGGGAGATAACTCTGTAAAATTAGCTTAACGTTTTAATGACGTTGTGTTGTTAAGGGAATATTAAGCTTCTCACTGATCAAAATTGGTGTTTGTCAAACTGCTATATAACCAGTGTAATTTTTCTGACAAAACGGTTGGTTCAAAATTTTTGAATTTTTTATATTTTTGTTAAAGGGTCAAAGTAATTACATTGTCAAAATTTCATGAAAATTAAACGAGCCAAATTAATTTTAGTGAAAGTGTTGGGTACCACCTTAATTGATTAACAGTATGTATTGTATTCCTGCATGGAAATGAATAGTCTCTATTTTAAGAGTGTCACCCAATCAGTTTTACCTAATCGTACTAAGTGCCCTCATAAAGTAAGTACAATCTGTTATACATTCAAAACAAAAAAAAACGAATGAATAGTATGTATATATGACTGATTGTCATGTTAATTAAAAATCTATTACGATGTTGACGTTTTTATGTTCTTTGGTATTACGTTGTTCTGGAAACACCACTTTTTCAGATAATCAGGAGTTTTATCGTTTAAGATGTTATATATTAGAATATTAAGTTTATGAAATGAAATTCTGTCTCAGATACTTTAAGTTAACCAATTTCAATGTCAAAAAGTTCTGTCGATGGGGCAATAATTATTCTCTGCCAAGAAGTTGGTAACAGAAAGATCATCCTGTGGCTACTACACTTAGAATTGAGAAAAGAAAACTGCGTAGTAAAATAAGAATGGACTAATGTATAATTAGTCGGCAAAATCTATACCAACAGATAATGGACAACCCGAATTCTCAACTTTTTTATAGACTTGAAAAAAGGAATCGCAGCAACCAACAAACATCAACAAATTGTCTGAAAATTGATGATGTGAATAATCTTTTAATCTCTTAGCAGAACTCATTTGAGTATCATTTGGGAGACATATATGTAGGAGCACCAGCCTGTGCAGAAATAATAATAAAGAAACAAGTTGGCAAGTAGAGGGGTACAATTTGTTCCCATTGGAATGCCGACAGTCTGTTGAAAATCATGTCCTCCGAACGTAACAAATATGTTGTCAATCAAGAAATCAAGCTTCTTGATAATGTCAGTTTCAGAGAATTTTTTGTTTGAATCAGAGTGATCCTTTACAAAGTAGGATTTATCCCTCCCTAAGACAAGATACTTGTATCTACGTTGGCCATTCTTTTTTATGAAGCAAAGCAATACCAACTCTTTCAATTTGTCTTTTAGTTTGGAATGTGGAATACTTGTGTAAAGAGTAGAAAAGTCAAATGTTTTAATACTATTACAAGATGAGAGAGAGTTAGATTGTATGTATTCTAAAAGATCTTTGGAATTTTTAAGTATCCACATCTGATTCACGCCACCTCTAGAATAGGCAGTTTCACAATAACTTTGAAGCCGGTCTTTGATTGCTGATAAAATAGATGTTAATAATTTAGAAAGAGGTTTCGTGGAGCACTTGGAAGACCCAGCAATATACCGTTGTATAAATTATCCGTATACAAGCACGACAACAACAATATATTATTATGATGTAGTATAAGTAAGATGAGTTTCATTAACTAAAATTTTCAAGTGAAACAGATTAAGTCGAAACCATTAATATTCCCTATTTTTTATTTTTATCTTATTTTCTTTTAACTTGACATGAACAGGGTTTCCCCTGGGTCAATTATTTTTTTCGCCACCTCTTTCGCCAAAACAATATATTTTTCGCCACTTTATTATTTTTTTCGCCAAGTAACATAAATATATTTTTCCTGTTGTGCCCTTTTGTACTAAGTAGTAATTTTTACAACAAAACAAAAGCTTTTATCACATGAAATTGATCCCTCATTTCATGTGTAGTCATTACATTGAAGGGTTACTCTCATTCGAGGGGTTGTTCCCAGCCTTTTGGATAGATTTTTTCATAACGACCAGGGCCGTAACTACCTATGAGGTTGCCTCCCCTGAATTTTCTACACCAAATTTTTTTTTTGAAGTATTACAATGAAATATTGACAATATTTTCACGAAGAGTTTGAATTTATAGTATAAACAACACAAGTTTACAGTTTTAACAGTGTTAATATCATGATACGTGATATATGTCATTTTCCGGATTTTTGATCGATAGTGAAACGTTTCAGTATTTGTTTGGTTTTTTTTTTCGTGTGGCCGTCCGTCTGTTATTCAGTGTTCGTACGAGAACACATATTAAACTTTGCTTTCCGATAGTTTTGAATAAAACATAACTGTTCACATTTATTTAGGGAATCAATTAAGCATAGGAAGTCCACTTTGTATTGTGAATCTTTGATAATATCGGAAATTCGGTACCAGCTGAATCAGCAGTTGGATCATTTTTTTTAACATTTCCCGATCGTACGAGAACATTATGGTCAATGCATTAGTAGTTAAACACTCCCATTCGTTGTAGCAGGGACTTTCTATAATAAGTATATATACTAGTATAAAAAGTCCCTGGTTGTAGTAATATACATGTTTGTTCAGCTTTCAAAAATATTGAAATTCAAGGTCATGGATAAAAAAAATATATCTTGCGTTCTATGATCTTGCTTTATATGTTTTTTTTAACTACCAGTTTGATTTCTAACAAAAAGATTTTTAAATACAAATAATAATTCTTTGCATAAAAATTGCTTCCAGGATCAAGCAATACTGATGTTTCTTAAAGAAAGAAAATCGAAGGAAAATGGGTCATTTTAGCTAGATTTTTTTTAGTAAAATATCCGCGGTCACAATGTATTTAATGTTAATAATTAAAGGTCAAAGTAAGGCCTTCATGACGGAGCATTGGCTCACCACGAACAGCAATCTCAGCTTGTTTTTGCATAAAAATTGCTTCCAGGTTCAAGCAATACTGATGTTTCTTAAAGTAAGGAAATCGAATGAAAAAGGGTCCTGATGAAGGTAAATCCAGAAAAGAGCTTCGGACGCAATAACTTATTAAACGTGTTGTTTTCAATTTTTTTTTGTCATTTTAATGAGAGGGAAAAAAATCTTTTAGGGGCCTCATTCGGCGGCCACAAACCCCTGCCTCCCCTGAATTCCAACCCTAGTTACGGCCCTGACGACAGTTTTCTTTTCTTGACCATCGTAAATTCAAAAGTTGAGACGTACAACTATGCTTGAAACACGTGCATGTGTCACTCAAACGACTTTATTAAAGTCAAAGGATAAAAGAATTAAAGTTTTAAATCGGAGATTTTTCTTGCTTTTGAACAATTTTCGTCACAACAACAGCTTTCTTTTCAAAACTATCTTTAAAGGGATTTGCTTCAAACACGTGCGTCGCAAAGATGTAAATAAATTCTGTATGTGACATTTATAGCGGAAGCCATTTGACCATATCATTTTGTGAAACAATTCAATCAACACCTTTATTAATTAGTCCTTTGTTGTCGATAGCTATAAAATGCAATCAGCTGATTATTGATTTTCTGTCTAAATCTTAATGAGGTCAAGGTGAATTCCGAGTATTGTCTGATCGGGTAAAGTCCGAGAAACTCGAAAAAAAGTAAATAAACAAGATGGAGGAAAATAAATCGGTTTATATATTTCTTTCGCCAAATTCTTTCGCAAATGACGAATTTTTATCGCCACAATTATTATTTTTTCGCAAATTGCGAAAATGGCGACCGCCAGCGGAAACCCTGGACATGAATATCAGTATAATTTTATCCGTTGTATTTTAAAATAGGACACGTATCTTAAAATATGGCACAACATGATTTTTGCATTCGATATATAATTTTAATAAAAGAATTATCATATTGAGTATAGTCATGATTGATAGTGATATTCCTAAACAATATTTAGTGAAAGAGATATGTTTAGATTTTAAGCATTTCAAGCATTCATATTTTTTTCTAAATACAACATAAACTCCCCATGTAAATTAAACACAAATAAGCAACTATTATTTTTTATAATGTTAGTGTCATTGACATACATAATACACATACATGTAAATAAGATAAGCTTGTAATATTAAACTAAATAAAAGCAAAATCTATATAGCTTTTAGAAGTCACAACAACAAAATATATACTAAAACCCATCTACATAGCGTTCTGTACATAGTTGTATAAAACAAAACAAAATTAAAAAATAAATCTACACAATGTTACCTTTTAATATACTTATTTAAGAGGTGTTCCTGTCTATAGGAAGCTTATATAAAGAACAAGAAGCTGAAGGACGCCTCCGGGTGAGGGAGTTTCTCGCTGCATTGAAGACATATTGGTGACCTTCTGCTGTTGTCTGTTCTATGGTGGGGTTGTTGTCTCTTTGACACATTCCCCATTTCCATTCTCAATTTTATAGTAGGTTGTCACTGTGGATTGTTCATTTCCTTTCTGAAATTGTGTTTGCTACTTAGTTTTTTTGTAAAAAATCAATAATACATAAAGTCAATATCATCATGAAAAGAGATAAAAACAATTTCAAATTGCTATAAATGTTGTTTTATAATCTCTCTTAGGACATAGTATATTGTTATACTGGTACAAAAAAGACATTGTTCGATAGCTTAAAGTGTAGAGTCAGATGATCACGACACGAATTAAAACTGTACGACATATGTTTCTGGAATAACCCAAATCAAGAAATGCTAGACAAAATATTTAGAGGCAAACAACCATGTATGAATTAGTCTTAGATGTTTGATTTTTTATTAGTTGTTAGTGGCTTTGAACTAGCTGTCAGATAACTGCGAGTACTCTCAGATCTGTTCATTGCGTCTATTTGTGTCGGGATGTATAAGTATCCGGCCACGTCTACTTGTATTTTTCAAGTGTCCATCTGATGAGTTAAGCCTTTTTCAACTGATTTTTATATACTTTATTGCAAAGAAACATGAAACCCTGGCGGGTTAAAATGCAAACATAGTACAATGTATACACAAGTGACAAGAAACATAACTATACATGATAAATGTTTTTAAAAAGTGAAGTTGATATTAATAACATATATCTATATATAGATGTATATAATAATTGACCAATGTGGACCTTATTTTCGCAATTCCATAGATTGCTTTATATAGTCTACAACACTAGACAAAATATCTTTATTGGGATCTAGAATAGTTTTAAGTTTAGAGTTTGAGTCAAGCTGGTTAAAATTAGGATAATGGGTTTTAATTGCATTTATAAGGGAATGTCTTACATTACTGTTAATTTGGCAATGAAGGAAAAAGTGTTCCTCATCATCTAAAATTTTACAAACTTTGCACAGTCTGTGTTCTCTTTGAATTTTTTTATAACGTCCTAATTCAATTTCCAAATTATGATCACTTACACGTAATTTTGTTAAAAGCTGACGACTATTAAAATTGTTTAGATTGTGCAGGTAGTCCTCAAATTTAATTTCATTTTTAAGTTTACTATAAAGATAAAGTTTTGAACTGTTATCAATATTTGAAAGTTTTTGAAGAGTGATGTTATTATACTTTTCCTTCACTATACATTTAAAAGTTTTTTTGAGTGAATTTTTTATAAGTTTAAAAGGTTTATCAGAATCAACATATTGTTCTTCATCAATATTAAATTCTTTAAAAATATGCTTGGCAAAAGTGTACCAAGTGTATATTCCATCTTCAGACATAGACTTATTTACTGCAAAAGCTTCTTTAACAAGAGGGTTTATTTCATGGCAGTTTATTCTACAAAAATATAATAAAACTTGAGTTTTAATAAAAGAGTCAAGTGGAAATCGTCCTAACTCAGACTTTGCAGCTATATTACATGAGGTTTTTTTAATTCCAAGAACAGTTTTACAAAACTTATGATGCACTTTCTCAAAGCTGAATCTATCTGTCAATGATAAAATATCAAAGTTAGTTCCATGCAAAGTGGCTCTATTTATGGCTCTATAAATTGAGTAATAATCTTCCATAAACCAGATCTCGCTATTATATAAAATTATGGGTTTAATAAGTGAATCAAATAATTTACATGATAAATCAACAGGGACATGATGAAAATTAGACATATATTTTTTTAGTGAAAATAACGCTTTAAGCGCTTTTTTGGATAGTTCATGTGTAGATCTCTTAAATTTTCCTTTATTATCAATAATGTTCCCAAGAAAATTATACTCTTTAACTTCAGTTAACTGATTTTGTTTATAAAAAAATTTTGACTCAAAAGAATTTCTAGAATGAAAAATCATAACTTTTGTTTTATTTGTATTTACAGTCAGCTGCCATTTGTAGCAATATTTTTCCAGTTTATAGTTCGTTCTTATGTTGTACTGTTATACCACTGTCCCAGGTTAGGGGGAGGGTTGGGATCCCGCTAACATGTTTAACCCCGCCACATTATTTATGTATGTGCCTGTCCCAAGTCAGGAGCCTGTAATTCAGTGGTTGTCGTTTGTTTATGTGTTACATATTTGTTTTTCGTTCATTTTTTTACATAAATAAGGCCGTTAGTTTTCTCGTTTGAATTGTTTTACATTGTCTTATCGGGGCCTATTATAGCTGACTATGCGGTATGGGCTTTGCTCATTGTTGAAGGCCGTACGGTGACCTATAGTTGTTAATGTCTGTGTCATTTTGGTCTTTTGTGGATAGTTGTCTCATTGGCAATCATACCACATCTTCTTTTTTATATGAAGAAACAGCACGTTAAAATATAACATTAAACTATTTATTGGCAGATAGTTGTTTGTCTAACTTCAGCGACAAATATTTCTAGCATATTCGGTAGGAAAATAACTTAAATAATAAAAGAAATTATGTAGGTTCTTCAATTTGGGTCTTCCATAGTTATGAATGCTACAGAAAAAAAAGGTACAGCGTGTTGAGTTGGAGCAAAATTAAATTCTGTATAGGCCATTTATTTCATTCGTGTATAACGTAAGGGTACCTAAATTTCACCCATTTGACTTTTTTCGCCTATATTTATTCATAATGCACACATAAGTTTATGTTCTGTTTATTTTATAGATGTATCATTATTTACAATAAAGTTTCAATCCATTTGAATAATATTCCGTAATGAGCAATGCCAAAATTGAATAAAATTTAGAATGGAAGTGCGGAATGTTTCAAAGAGACAACAACCCGACTAGAGAGCAAAAACAAAAAACAGCCGAAGACCATCAAAAGCTCTTCAACACAGCAAGGAAGTTCCGCACCCGGAGATTGGCTTCAGCTGGACTCTAAATAAAAAAAATGTGTACTTGTTCAGTGAAAATGGAAGTCATACTAAACTCCAAAACATATATATGAACTAAAATTAAAAATCATACAAGAATAACAAAGGCGAGAGGCTCCTGACTTGGGACAGGTGCAAAAAGGGGCGGGATTAAACATGTTTAGTGAGATCTCAACCCTCTCCTTAAACTTTTATTCAATGTAGAAAAACAAACACACAGCAATACGCCCAATGCATGTTTATATTCACGTCCATACAAATCGAATGACTTGTGTTTTATTTTATTTCTTCAAATAATTAAAACAATTTGACAATGGTCAATGCTTGCTACTCATTCTTTAAGAAATAGATGCCTGTGACATATCAAATGCTCATTTTAATGGCGACGTTTTTGTTGATTTTAATTTTTCAGTTAATACATCATCTGTTGATACATACTGTGACCGTTTTGTGATTATTTAAATATATTTGGAGTGTCTAAGAAAACTTGTAAGATTTCCGCTGCTAAATGGGTGCATTTTGGGTTCTGAACTCTAAATCGTACTTTTAAATTTAATTTAGAAGATACATATATATAAAAATGTTAATAGATAAATAACAAGAACGATATCATGAGAAATATTAGACATAATAGAAAATTCCTTGACGTTAATAAAAGTGTTTACTAGAATATCAAAACTTTTTTCTATTCTTTAATCTTTATAAAATAAAGTTAATATAACATTCAAGGATTATTTCTGCACTTAAAAAGTAAAATAACAAAAATACCGAACTCCAGGGAAATTTCAAAACGGAAAATCACTTTTATTAAATAAACCAATAGTTTCTGTTAACTTGTTAAATGCCAACTTCAGATTCGCTGTTGTAACATGGAGCACTATAAAAGAGACTGTGATGAGTATTATTGTATGTAAGGGTGTATCTATATTCAAAGTATTATACATGTAACCAAGCACAAATTCTATTCTGTATCCATAGTGTCCATTAGTTTAATGTATTAATGAATCTATAAGACGTGCGTATATTGCTGAAACTACCGCACCTTAGACTGCATAAACATGTCTTCTTTACTATTTTATGTATCACTGTTTGGTGGTGTACCCGTATTCAACGTCTGTTCTTGCAAGAAATTTCCGATTTTGTTCGTTTTGATTCTTAAAAAAATGTTTTTTGTTCTTGATTTTATGAATTTGCCTTTTTGCATAAAAAAACACCCATGTGGTAAAAGTCATAACAAAATGTCCACTTCGTTGCTTATTCGACTTGTTATTCGTCCATAACATTTTCTATAACGTAAATATTATTAGTTTCTGCGTTCTTGTTAATAGATACGGAAAGTCGGAAATCTTTCCAATTCGTATGCGATTCAATCATTTCTCATCCTTTCTTACAATCAATCGTATGATACATACCATGTTCATGGTATCCGATTGGCTGTATAAAAGTATCGCTACTCGAAACAATAGACTTGTGCCGAAAAATGAATGTCACTTTCAATTGAACGCATGACAAGTTTTCTGGAGATTGACCAAAGATTAATACGCTGTAGAAAATAACACTGGAATCATCACGTAACACTGTATTTGTTAGTATGGAATTATATGGGATTTATAATGTTGTATTTACAGTATGTTTCAAGTAAATGATAAATATACCAACACTTAAAATGTCGTGTGAAGCGCTATATTCTTTATTTATACTTTCATCCGGAACACTTAAACCAAAAATTTGAAGGCCAGGAACGTATAAATGTATTTCACAAAACATTAAAAGAATTAATCGCCAAATCCACCTGATGTACACTCTGTCTAAGGAAGTTGAAACCTTACTTTCTTAAAAATTATAGATGTATTTACTAGGAATTTAGAAAATTTAAATATGCATCCTGAACTTAGTATAACCTCTGGCACTCGCACTTCTCTGTTGAAGTTGTCTTAACCCAGTGCTAGTAAATAACATTAATACTTATAAACTCTATGACCGAAGCTATTTGCTGTATTAACATTCACCTGGAGAACTCGATCATCAACATTGAAAGCCAGGGATGTATAAATACGTCGAAACATTAGGCACTATAAGAAACAAAACATAGAAATAATAGCCAAATTCAGCTTACATCAAAGGAGTAAGTTCGGTAAGGGCCATATTTGGCCCCGATTATAAAATTGAATTGTACAAGATAAAATATGTTTGAAATTGTCTTAAAGACATGTTAGAAAGTAAAATTTAACTATTTGCGTCAAAGTTTTATTTTAAAGCGTTGATTTCTACATCCAAAATAGGTCAAAATAAGAGATTTTGACAAAATTTGACAAAATTGGCCAGATTTCAACCAAATTTAGGACCAGGAAACATAGAGCGCAGGCGTCGACAAACTAAATATTCAAGTTAAACATGTGAAATGTCATTACAAACATTGTGTGCAAAAATCTTTTTTGTCGACGTATGCGCTCTATGTTTCCTGTCCAATAATCAATGCAAAATTTACCAATTTTCATTGATTTTTCGTGGGAAATCAAAATGAGTACTGTCTGTGACGTCATCAGTAGAACGCAGGAACGTAATTTTTCAACAAATAAGCTTATTTCCTATCTAGTCAATGTATTAGCTATGATTCCTTGTTATATTGGTCAATAAATCCTAATTTGAAATTTGAGGTAAAATAGAAGGCCATTTTAGGATCTTATCGAACCTGCTCCTTTGACCGTACAGAGATGGCGCCATAGTTTGTTTATTATTTTTTAACTTGTCAATACGCAGCTGTTATTATTACTTCAAGTAAGATACAATTGCATGGTAAATACATTTGAAATTCTGCATAACACTTTCCGTTTGTGGTGCAATACACTATCTTGTGTTATAAGGCGTCTGTGTGACATAGGGCTTTAATCATTGCAGTTTAGAGGTACTATATATAGATACAGTGAGGATATTATTACGGTTACAAATAGAAATACTAAAAAAAATGCTGTTTACAAATGACCGTGTTTAAAAGGAGAACAATATGACGATACGATACGTTATATAAACCTGGATACATTCATTGATCACCCTTTCTTTTTGTATTATATCAATTGGAATCTGAAATACATTATCACTTGTAATTCAGACATTATCGAACAGATCATGAGAAATAACCATACAAACTGTGGTTCGTGTGATAATTGTTTTATATCAATAAACTTACAAAGTGGTCATATTACATGACAAAGGCTTGGAAAATAAATTACATATGAAAAATTGGAGACTTTTATCTCTTTTTGACCTACTTTTCAACAACAAGTTGCCATATGAAATCCTGTTTTTTTTTAGAAACTATACAAAGTTAATTTTATATCTGTTCTCTTTTCTTTCAGTGAGAATGTTCTTAAGAATTTGACCGCATATCTTTTTACCGAATATATTAAAGCATATTATTTCCATCAGGTAAAATGCAGTATTTTGTTTAGTTTTAGTATACAAATGGAATATAGTGTCCGTTAAATCGGCAAAAGTGTTAATTTAACTGGATTTTAGTGTCTTTTTTGTATTCTACTTATTGAAATTTAAAACAAGATGCTCTTAAAACTTTGCCGGTCCTTTATAGCTGACTGTGCGGTATGAGTTTTGCTCATTGTTGAAGGCCGTATGGTGACCTATAGTTGTTAACTTCTGTGTCATATAGTCTATTGTGGAGAGTAGTCTCATTGGCAATCATACCACATCTTCTTTTTATATTAACACCTTTTCATATCAGTGTGCTAATATCGTTACTTTGCACAATAGTAAATTTTGCCATTCAAAAAGAACTTATCATTGATTGCTTTAATCGATAAATTCAACCATCACCCAACATGTTTAATCATATTATATTGGATTTATTAGAAACAAAACAAAAAATATCTGTTGCAACATAGTCAAACATTTGAAACAGTCATATTCCTTTTACTCGAAAGTAATATATGTCTATATTCTGTTTTTTTAACATTATATCGTTGACGAGGAATCACACAGCAGAACAGTTTCCGCAGGCCTTTTCTAAAGTTTTTACTCCACTTTACATAAAATATAAAATTTGAGCAAAATGACATGTATGACACAATTAAGACAATTTGATTTATGATATGATCTTTCAATGTAACGTATGATTCTCCCATCACATTGGACATAATGATAAAGCGGATTTTATTAATGTAACTTGGCATGAAAAGCACCATGTATGAAAGTCCTACTGCCAACAGTACTCGAGTTATGTGCATTAATGACCGATCTTTGTGTCTCAAAGGCTCGGCTTGTCCATATCGATGTAAAGCACTTTGTCGTATGTATTTTAAAATAATTGCACCAATAAGAACAGCTAGAACTGTCGTAGGCAGTATGAGGGTTATCACTGCGTCAAGATATGTGTAAATATTAATGACTTCATAGTATTTTTCCGCTTGTGTACACAGAGGCCTACCAGCATATTCAGTCACTGTCGTTGTCCAAATCGAAAAATCAAAAAATGCAAGCGCAAAAAGTACCAACAACAAAACCACTAGTCTAGCTTTTTGAACTGAGCATATTACTGTTGCCCTTTTCAAATGAAAAGTTACAATGTAGTTCTCAAATGTAATACATACTACAAACCATCCATTCAGAAAACTACAAACATATGTTGTGTATATTATACCGTGACACCACACGTTCTCGTGCACGATTCTCACGTGAAAAATCTCCATCCAGACTAGTAAAAGTGCTATAAGAAATAAACAACTGGAAAATGATAAGGCTGCTAGGTAAATATTCGATGAAACGCGTCTCATTTTCTTTGAACAGAATACTATTAAGGACAGAAAGTTCCCAATTAGTCCAAAGATGCATAAAATAGGTTGCAAATATGTTGTTAGCCATTGTGCAAATGAGAACAGTACTGCTGGGATATACGGCTCCTCTGGTTCATATGTTGTATTCATCATGCTTCAAATTTTATATGTCCTCGAAGAAATTCAAACAGCTATTTCAAATCTGAAAAAAGAAACATTTTTAATTAAAGAACTGTTTAAGTGCATTAAATAAAATGTCAGAATATTTTGTACAAATATATTTTAACAATGATGTCATGTATGTCTTATACATGTATGTAACTATACCGAATCATGGAAGTATGGTGCTGTGTTTGTAATGTACACTTACATGTATGGTACCAGTTTAAGTGCAAAACAGTCGAGGGAAGAAGTTTACAGAGACATCTTTTTCTATGTTTATCTTTGCGGAAAAGAAGAAATTAAAATTTACCAGTGAACCGTGAGACCAAAATCCGAGACTTTAAATGCCACAGTATATATACGTACTTATAGACAAGCCCCTTCAATAATGTTCAAAGATGTAAATACATTTTTTAAATAATGTAACACTGCTGGTAAATAATTGTACATAATTATGAAGCGAAGTATAAAGTACCTGTGTATTAACTTTAGTACATGTAGATATTGTTATATAATGTTATTGAAACACTGGTATAGATTTAATATAAAAAAAAGTATTTCATTGAAATTGCATTACACAACACATGGGACTTGAGTAATGCTGTTTTATGTTCATTTCTTTTCCAGCTGATCGAATGTTTACTTTGAAATTCTACGAATAATTATATCACATGTCAATGAAATACAATATTTATTGTGTTAAAGTTAAATTAAAATAAATTTACTATCAGCATCTGTTTATTATATTTTTCATTTTGCATTTTATTATTATTTGATTTATTTTTATTACCTGTTTATTGATTGAAAATCAACGATATTTTGTAAAATAATATTGACTTTTAAGCAAACAAGTTACTTTATAGAGAGACAAACACGTAATGCAGAACTGTCATTCAGGTTTTCAACAAACATCTTAATAATTGTTTGTAAAACTATTGACACATCATAGACACATGACGGAAGCACAATTATAGTGTTTTACACATCATGCAAACAAACAGTTCGTGTGAAAGTAGTGCGATAGGTTAACAATATAATACAATCTAATATGTTTTATCAATTGTTTGTAAAACCGTGTATACCAACGTGAATTGAACCACACCACATTCGGTATGAGCCTATCCCAAACCAGTAACTGTAATCCAGTGGTTGTAGTTGGTTGCTATCTGTTATACTGATTTTTTTCGTCGTTGTTTTGTTCCTCTTGAATTGTTTAAACTTTTACATTTTGTTATACCGAGGCCTTTTATGCATGTAGCGTCATCAGTTTGTCTCATTGGCAATCTTTCCACATGTCTTTCGTGTTTAAATTAAGACAGTCACATAAGGCTGTGGAGAGGTTCATATCACATTGTTCTAAATTCCTAAATGTTTATAGTGGGAAAGTTACATGAGGATGTGACGTGGTTTATCTATATCTATAATATCTCAGTCATCTCCTTAATTTCGATCAGGGATTTTAAAAAAGCAAGATATAGGAAAGTGCATGAAATTAAAAAAAAAATACACTGGAAAAAAAGAAAGTATGTTTTATAAATGAATAAACAAATAACATAAATAGGTACCCTATACAGTGAGGCCAAAGTAAGTATCTCTTCAGTGTATGTAACTTGAAGTTATACTAAACAACTTATTTAGCCGTGGAATAGACAGTTGGGAAGAAAAATTTACTCAATGCAGTAAGATACACTGTATTATGCTACAGTGAAGAAAAATAACTTAACCGACAGCTATATGATTACAAATCTTTCCTTCCTTGTAATACCAAGGATTTGTATAGTTAGACAAACTATACAAATCCTTGGTAATACATTTAATTTTTTTAACTTTAGATAAAAATATTAATTACTATCTTGGATAATTAATAAAGATCATTGCTACTTACTGTTAGTATCAAAATATATGTTCCCCATGCTTTAAAGAAATCCAGTGATAATAAACAACATGTCTTCCAGACAATCAATGTTAAAACTACAATACATGAATAACGACATATATTTAAATAAACGGCTGCTGTGAAAAACAATATGATTGTCATTATTGATTCTTAGTGACACAAAAAATAAGCACTTTTATTGGTGGCTATATTAGATTGACAGGAAATGAACATCCAATCACGTTGTGTCAATTTTCATTTTTATTTTACCAATTCCTAACTGATCACGAGACCGCAGTGTTAGTAAATACTTCATGTCAAAGAAAAGGAATCATATTCTGCAAACGCTCACCATAATACCCACCATACCATAATACATGTATTAGACATAACAATGGTGTAAAATTACAAGAAAGGGACATAGGGAAGACAGGATCGTCAGTAGGTTAAGTGGACATAAAACATAAAATTAAAAGAAATTATTTGTTATTATGTAATTTGAGATATTTAGCTGTGGCTGAAGTAAAAAGATTTCAATCGATTGATACATTTGTAACTAATTGTTTGACATTGGTTTTTGCAACGTTCACTGGTGTGCCATACTTGTTTTGTTTATTGTTCGTATCTGTTTTCACAAATATTTAGATGCACTATATAGTTTCATCTTTCAAAGAAGCTTACGACCGTGCGACGCCTTCGTTGATTGTTAAACACTTCCAAGTATTTTATATTGCAACTGTTTTCCTTATACTTATACTTATCAACATAAATTTTGACATTCATTTTAAAATTCGA
The DNA here is from genome assembly GCA_019925275.1 of Mytilus edulis. NCBI lineage: Eukaryota > Metazoa > Mollusca > Bivalvia > Mytilida > Mytilidae > Mytilus > Mytilus edulis. Next base: position 24,254,648 of record CM034350.1, read on the forward strand.
AAACAAATGGTTCACTCTTTCAAACAGGCAAGGTCTTAATTGAAGTCTTTTGTCAATATGAAAGGGGCGTTTAGTATTCATCTCCTGATAGAAAAGATTACTCTGCTTGAAATAGGTATTTATAGATTTTATACTTATTTGTAACTTAACTTTTTATTATAGAAAAATTGTTCAGAACAAATGTAGAATTTTTATTTCTATTTTCGTTTATCCTTTAGGAGTAGAAGCTTCTCTTTATGTCTCCTGTAACATTTCAATAATTTCCCAAATGCAGTAATTAGTTGTAAAATTCAAACTTTAATAATAATTAAAAAAATACATGCAAGAATCTCGTACATTTTTAAATGTTGTCTTATAGCTATAACATTTTTATTTTCAACTTTCAATATAAAGATAAGAAAATATGGAGTGAGTGCCAATCATGTAACTGAGACAACTATCCAACCATTCGTCACAACTCGGACGATTCCGTACCTTCGAGTAGCGGATTTAAATGGTATCCAACAAGAGTCCACCTGCCGCGTAGATTTTTTTTTAAATTTCACCGCCTTGTGTCGAATGGGAACAGTTTTGGAAATGTTTGAAACATATGACTGTTTATATCATCTCTCTTTTTTATCAAATTTGATGACCTCTTATAAATATATTAAGTTTTAACGGGGTTTTGCTTTTGAACAGCTCATGACACACTTTGTCTATTTTCTATCTTTGAATGATATCAGCATTTGCTTGAATAGTTCTGTCTTCCCTTCTAGTCCTGCATTCCCGAACTGTAAATACCGAAATTCTCGGCACCTTTTAGTGAAGAAAAACAATTGTCTCTTGTTGGAAACAAATGTAACATGATTGAATGACGCCATGAAATATAACCATTTAAATTTAAAATAAAATTTAATCTCATCAAAGAGAATTTCGTTTGGCATGCCCAATATATCGTATCTTCACAGTTTACCCTGTGTAAAGTGTTGTTTTATTGAAACCACAAAATATTCTTATGAATATTAAACAAATTTATTTCTGAGGTCGAAGTGTTAATAATTATTCTCCAAATTTTACATCTAACATTTGATCATCTACAGTAAATATGAATAAGAACGCATGTTCATGTCAGCCATACAAATAGGTCGAACTTTTGAACAAAGGCAATAAACGAATTGGGGTATGTTTTGGAATGCGAGCGCCCTGTAACAACATGTAGGTGCATAACCCCGACTCAAGTGACACGCGTGTCGACAAAACGAACGCATTTATTTTAACAGACTTTATAGCATTTCAGAATTCAATCATTTCTTTTGAAAATACGGAAAGTATATGCAATAAAAGACCATTTCATTTCATTAATATAAAATGACAAGCATATTATTGGGAGAAGTAAATATGTGTACGTGATGATTCATATTTTCCTTAATGGAAAAAGAAAATGCAATTGTTTTCCCGTTTGAATGGTTTTAGTATTTTTTTAGCTGGCTGTTCGGTGTGAGCCATTGCTCCGTGTTGAAGGCTGTACCTTGGCCTTAATGGTTTACTTTATAAATTGTTATTTGGAGGGAGAGTTGTCTCATTGGCACTCATACCACATTTTTCTATATTTATATTTGCCAAAAAATTGTCGAGAATGAAACATGTATAATTGAAAAAAAACAATAACTTATGAAAATAGTTTCAGCTTAGTTGAATACCTTCACCATTATATCTATACATATATAACGAAATGTATTAATGGCAATTTAAAATGCTTTTAAGATACAATAGATAATACAAGATAATCAAACATTTTGATACCTTGCACGGACCTCATTCCTGTTTGACGTTATGAACGTACACAAGTGCGAGCAATATGTTCTCCGCGCGCTTCATCATATCCACCATTTACACATTTCCTTAATTTGTAAAATTGTAGATTTTAGATATACTAAAGCTACAAACGATTAAATTCCCCACATTCTATAGCTGCAGATGCAAATACTAATATAATCTGTTTACAAATAAAGTTTGAATGATAAATGTTTGTAACATCTTTTATCGAATAAGTTTATATATGTTGATACACAGCATGCATTTTATATATTGATGACATAACTTGATTTAAATCATATAGACTAGTACGAAGACTGGCTGACATATAATTCTTTAGTTTGGGAATGGCGTAAAGGGACATGTCCTCTATCATAAAACGGGTACAAAATAATGTAAAAATAATATTTATCAAATATTGTCGTACAGACTTACAGAATTGCGTCACACACACATTCAATAGAGAAAACAAAAGAGAGAAAGAGAGATTGGGAGAATATGCGTAAGACAAAACATTATTTACCGTAGACAGTGCTGTTTACTGCAGGGGTTCACTCCACGCAGTAAGATGACAACGGTTGTAATATTAATGTATTGCAATACATATTTAGTTTAAGAAAGATATACCATGATACAAGATACAGATGGTTCGAAAAAAAACATGCGGTAAACGTTGTAACCATTTAAAAAATTGTCCCCATATCACATTCTACATTGTTATTATTCATACGTTGGTCAAATAATCGTTAGAACAATTGGCAAAGTATTTCAATCTATGATGTAATTGTAGATGGTTATATGCCTTTTGGTGTAACTTCGAAAACTTGTTTGTTGCTTGTCTTTTATATTTGCTATGTGCCTTTTTATGTTTCTTTGTTTAATATATATACTTATACATCTCATCATTGTGTTTTTGTACTATGGTAAATTTGTGTATTCTTGTCTTTAATTTTGCTAATATGCTTGGTTTGTATGCCATTTTGTGCTTCTTTGTTATATATTTGTATGTTATTTTAGTAATTAAGGTTATAACACAATGTTGACTGCTGTATTTGTAACATTATGTTGTTTGTTTTGTTCACGCAACGTTGTCATTATAATGGAATTTGATGCGACTGTCATACAAGTGAGATGTTTAGCTAGCTATAAAACCAGGTTCAATCCACCATTTTCTACAGAAGAAAATGCCAGTACCAAGTCAGGAATATGACAGCCGTTATCCATTCGTTTGATGTGTTAGAGCTTTTGATTTTGTCATTTGATAAGTCAGAGACTTTCCGGTTTGAATTTTCCTCGGAGTTGAAGTATTTTTGTTATTTTACTTTATCATATGTTTAGTAGTAAATACAGTAGTTTTGCATATGTGATAAATAGCCTGCTGTTTAATCCATATCGCGCAACTTTGATGCGCACCCTTTATCGCATACCCTTTATCACACCCCTACCCTTTATCGCATACCCTTTATCACACCCCTACCCTTTATCACACCCCTACTTTTTTTTTTTTTTTTTTTTTTTACATAGTCAGTTTTTTTTGTTTTTTTTTGCTTAAGAAATTTTTTTTCTCAAAATAGGTATTTTTTTTAATGACGTCATTGTTTGGTATGTGACGTCACGAACGTCGAGTTTTCATATTGTATGTGACGTCACGAACGTCAAGTTTTCATATTTTTTGGCACACGAAATGCAACTATGAAAAATACAAAACACACAAATTAATACAATAATAAACAAAATATTTTTAAAACAACAGCACGCAAATTGTAAGGTAACCCAGGTGCTTCGGATAAGTAATTGAGCAGTTCTTTTAAGGCCTTTGAAACAAGACAAAAGTAGAACTGAAGGTAACCCAGTGCTATGGATCAGAAAACAGTTCATATAATATAATACTCTTCTGTTGAAATATATGATAAAGTGTATAATACATGGCAAAATCCGTATCACATGCCGTATCACCCTCGACCAATATCATCCCTCGGGCCTAAAGGCCCTTGGGCTGATATTGATGTCTCGGGATGATACGACATATGATACGTATTTTGCCATGTATCATTCTCTATTTATACTTTAATGTAAAATGAATATTTGTCTGAATCAACTTGTAATGATAAGCTGTAGTGATGCTCATAATTTGGCATTTTACCAAATCATAGTGTGTGCTTACACATTTACATATGAATGTAGGTTGTATCATTTCTTAAGAAGGTCAGATAAAAAGCAGCATGACGAAAGATAACCCAATGCTAAACAGGAACCAAATTTAGTATGTGTACGCTTTACCAGTCTTTTGTTCATTTCGTTGTAAAACTCATAAATTAGGGTGACATAGCTCTTCGATTAGGTACATTGTACATCAGTGGATTTCGTTTTTCTGGTGATTAGCGCTCTTGATGAATGTTAATCCAGAAAAGCACTTCGACATTATTTGAGTATAGCTACAGTGATTTTTAAAATTTCAGATTTTATGAGGGCGCAAAGCGCCCGAAATGAAATATTGATTATATGAAAAGATTAGAGTGAGATATAATAATGCATTGACCTTCAATTCTAATCAAATAACAGTTCTTTAAAGTACACCCCTGAATAAAAAATGTTACAATCCAGGTAATACCTTACTGCGCATGCCCATAGGTAACATCGTATACCTCGGGCTACAATAGATTGACTTTCAATGAAGCCAAACCTTAAACTTCAAACAATTATGTTTGATATAAAACAACAAAAAAACCAAGATCTGAACCAATAAAAATATCATGTTCTTGTTCAAAAGATGTAGATCTGCTACGAAAGTAACCGATTCAGTAGACAATGGATATAGTTTTTACCATAGACATTTCTACACATCTGGATAATGAATAAACAAATTGACACCCAAAATACCAATTATCAGTTCACAAAGCAAAAAGCAAAATCCAACATCTAAAGTCTCGACCTGTGAAGTCTGACCAAACATCTGAATACTGAACTGTTTGGATTGAATAGATATAAGTAGTTACTTAAAAAAAAAAAATAACTACAGAAAATAATCATTTGTATTATCAAATGTACATCAAAATATTTCACAGAGTATACACGGTAAAGTCATTAATTTCTTTATAGTCCACGAAAAAACTGCATATAAATGTTCTTTATCATATTCCGCCACACTGCCACTATACTGCAATTATTGTTTGGAATACCAGTCATATACATGTCCAACCAACTCTACCCTTTCTGAAAAATATAATGATATAGATGTATATTTCAAGTTTGCATTCGAGAATAAACATTCTGTGTAATATTTCATATTTTATTAAATACTGTTTAGAAATATTTAAAAGAAGAGTCGTCTTATTGTTATCATACCACATCTATTTGCAATGTATTTAATTTCTCTATAATAATGCATTTGGGTGGGATGGGTGGGAAATGCATTATTATATCTCACTCTAATCTTTTCATATAATCAATATTTCATTTCGGGCGCTATGCGCCCTCATAAAATCTGAAATTATATTTCTAAGATTTTCGTGAGATATAATAATGCACGTTTAAAGCAAGCTTACCATTTCTAAAACTTTATCTGCAAAACCCGCTTTTTCCTTAGTCCTAAAATAAAATTTATTAAACGTTCTAGTGTTGGACCAATCTGCCATGGACAAAATATCATCCATACCGATGCCACTCATAGCTGCCTTGCTAGTTGAGACCATGCGACAAGAATGTGCTTGAAACAATGAGATGTCGATTCCTGCCTCCTTCATAACCCATTTAATCCAATTTCCAACTGTCTGTGAAGATAGACCTTAAAAGGTTTCTTAGTTGACCTTAATAAAGGATCAGGTTCATGTTTACTTACAGGCCTTAAATGTTCAGTTCTCAATTCATATTCATGTATACAAGAAATAACACATAATTTTTTCTTTGAAAAATTTTCAGTATTTCACTGATCTGTTATTGCAATCTTTTTGTGTTTTAGACAGACCCGGTAAATGAAAAATTATACTACTTTTGTTTCTGGACATGAATCTTCTGTCTAACCTTGCAATTTCAGATATCCTTTTAGGTGCTGCCAAAGCCAATAAAATTGATAACTTTTTACCTAAAACTGAAAAATCAAGTTTTTTGTTTATTGGTAAAGCGGATAAATATTTGAGAACAATATCCAAATCCCATGAAAATTGGTATTTTGGTAAAGGTGGGTTATTTTGTAGAACACCTTTCATTAATTGTTTTACTATAGGTAATTGACCAATTGGGACGCCATCGATATATGGCAGGACTAAAGATATGGCCGAACGGTGAACATTTAAAGTTCTGTATTGATACCCCTCTTTATACATCCAAGTCAAAAAATCTAAGATAGCGGCCAAAGGTGCTGAAAAGGGATCAATTTCCCGTGAGTTACACCAGCTAGACCACTTATTCCAGGCACTGTCGTAAGAAGATCTTGTTCCCGATTTCCAAGACCCAAGGAGTAATTCTTTAGTTTCCTCTGAAATTCCAATTGAGTTAAATGATCTCCGGAGACCGTCCACCTTGCTAATTTTAATGTTTTGTTCAGAATCAGTGGGTGTGGCTCTTTCATTGGAGACAATAAAGTGTTGTGACTCATGGGAAGTAACACCGGGTAATCTACTGACATTTGAAGTAACAGAGGGTACCAAGCCTGGGATTGCCAAACTGGAGTTATCAGAATTATCTGACTGTTCTCCTCCCGAACTTTCGCCAGACACGTACTTATTAGACAGAACGGGGGGGGGGGGGGGGGGGGGGGGGAAGCATAACCCTTTATCTCTCTCAGGATTGGAGAAGGGCATCAACCGCGTTCGCTTGGGGATCTGGCTTCCAGCTGAAATATTGATTCAGGTGAGTATTTGACCTGTCTGCAAATAGATCTACATTGCATGGGCCTATGCGTTTCATGAGACTTTTGAAAAGTATCGGACTTAACCGCCAATTGCTGAAATCCGCATAATGCCTGCTTTCCCAGTCTGCTATAACATTGCTTTTTCCCGGGATATAGTCCGCAGTGATTGTTAATTGCCTTTGAAGACACCAATCCCAAAACTGATTTGCAAGGGAATTTTAGTCTTTTTGCCCACCGTTCCCCCCATTTTGTTTACATATACAATTGCTGTCGTGTTGTCCATTTGTATAAGAATATGCTTGTTTTGTAGATTTTTGGCATAAGATTGTACTGCGAACATAGCCGCTTTTAGCTCGAGCTGATTTATATGGAGGGATTTTTCCTCGTCTAACCAAAGCCCACCTATACTTTTCTGTTGACATGTTGCTCCCCATCCCGACAGACTTGCATCCGACTGAATGGTTAAATGGGGTTCTGGTCTTAGTAACGCTTTCCCGTTCCAAGACCCCAGCTTGGTTACCCACCAATGCAACTCGTTCTGAACTTCCTCGTTTAACTGGATTTGGTGGTCGTAATGGCCCCCTAAATGCAGGGCTTTTGTTTTCAATATTTGTAAACTGCGATAATGCAGAGGACCTGGAAGGACAGCTTGATTGGTTGCTGTTAACTGACCTATCAACTGAGCTAAATCTCTTGCTGACACTTTCTTGTGTTCTAGCATTAATTTTGAACTGTTCTTTATTTGCTCTACCTTCTCCTTCGGGAGAGATAAAGTCAACAACTTTGAGTTTACTGTATAACCCAGAAACTCCATCGTTTGTGAAGGTTCCATTACGGACTTGTTTGTATTGATCAGAAAACCTAAGCCCCTTAATATTGACAAAACTGTTGAGAGATCTGACAAAATTTTCTGATTTGACTGATTCATTATTAGAATATCGTCTAGGTAAACTATCAGACGTACACCTAAACGTCTCAATAACGTCATGGGAACCTTCATCAGTTTTGTGAATATTCTTGGGGCTACTGCAATCCCAAACGGGAGGGACCTGAATTCCATTATTTTTCCCTGCCAAAAAAATCTGAGGTATTTTCTGTGTTCTTTTGCTATTTGCAATGTCAAATATGCGTCGGTTAGGTCTATTTTTACCATCCAATCGTTCTTCAAAAGAAGGTCTTTCAACAAATGAATTCCCTCCATTTTGAAATGTTCGTAACGTAAAAAAACATTTAGGCCTTTTAGATTTATAACAGGTCTTTGACCCCCTCCCTTCTTTGGTACCAGAAAAATGTTGCTTATGAACGAATCCTTTGTCAGGAAAGACTGTGTTATGGCTTTCTTGTTTAAAAGTCCTGTTATATCTTTGTTTATCAATTCCTGATTCTCTTGATTGAAAAAGGCTTGATTTGGTATTTGATTTTGGTAAGGTGTTGCTAAGAAATCTAATTTTATTCCTTTTACACACTGGAGAACCCAAGGATCTTTTGTTATTGAGTTCCAATTCTGTAGGAAAAGATTTACCCTTCCCCCTACAGGAATAGAATTTTGATTGATAATGCAATTCATTGGTAATTGAACAAGTGCGGTTAGCTATATTTCCCCTGTAAGTCATATCTTAGAGATGCAGCACTCTGGTTGTCATTTAGAACAAGGGCAGTTAGCTATATTTTCCCTGTAAATCATATCTTAGAGATGCAGCACTCTGGTTGTCATTTAGAACAAGGACAGTTAGCTATATTTTCCCTGTAAGTCATATCTTAGAGATGCAGCACTCTGATTGTCATTTAGAACAAGGGCAGTAAGCTATGTTTTCCCTGTAAGTCATATCTTAGAGATGCAGCACTCTGATTGTCATTTAGAACAAGGGCAGTTAGCTATATTTTCCCTGTAAGTCATATCTTAGAGATGCAGCACTCTGATTGTCATTTTGAACAAGGGCAGTTAGCTATATTTTCCCTGTAAGTCATATCTTAGAGATGGAGCACTCTGGTTGTCATTTAGAACAAGGACAGTTAGCTATATTTTCCCTGTAAGTCATATCTTAGAGAGGCAGCACTCTGGTTGTCATTTAGAACAAGGGCAGTTAGCTATATTTTCCCTGTAAGTCATATCTTAGAGATGGAGCACTCTGGTTGTCATTTAGAACAAGGGCAGTTAGCTATATTTTCCCTGTAAGTCATATCTTAGAGAGGCAGCACTCTGGTTGTCATTTAGAACAAGGGCAGTTAGCTATATTTTCCCTGTGAGTCATATCTTAGAGAGGCAGCACTCTGGTTGTCATTTAGAACAAGGGCAGTTAGCTATATTTTCCCTGTAAGTCATATCTTAGAGAGGCAGCACTCTGGTTGTCATTTAGAACAAGGGCAGTTAGCTATATTTTCCCTGTAAGTCATATCTTAGAGATGGAGCACTCTGGTTGTCATTTAGAACAAGGGCAGTTGGCTATATTTTCCCTGTGAGTCATATCTTAGAGAGGCAGCACTCTGGTTGTCATTTAGAACAAGGGCAGTTAGCTATATTTTCCCTGTAAGTCATATCTTAGAGATGGAGCACTCTGGTTGTCATTTAGAACAAGGGCAGTTAGCTATATTTTCCCTGTAAGTCATATCTTAGAGAGGCAGCACTCTGGTTGTCATTTAGAACAAGGGCAGTTAGCTATATTTTCCCTGTAAGTCATATCTTAGAGATGGAGCACTCTGGTTGTCATTTAGAACAAGGGCAGTTAGCTATATTTTCCCTGTAAGTCATATCTTAGAGAGGCAGCACTCTGGTTGTCATTTAGAACAAGGGCAGTTAGCTATATTTTCCCTGTAAGTCATATCTTAGAGATGGAGCACTCTGGTTGTCATTTAGAACAAGGGCAGTTGGCTATATTTTCCCTGTGAGTCATATCTTAGAGAGGCAGCACTCTGGTTGTCATTTAGAACAAGGGCAGTTAGCTATATTTTCCCTGTAAGTCATATCTTAGAGATGGAGCACTCTGGTTGTCATTTAGAACAAGGGCAGTTAGCTATATTTTCCCTGTAAGTCATATCTTAGAGAGGCAGCACTCTGATTGTCATTTAGAACAAGGGCAGTTAGCTATATTTTCCCTGTAAGTCATATCGTAGAGATGCAGCACTCTGGTTGTCATTTAGAACAAGGACAGTTAGCTATATTTTCCCTGTAAGTCATATGTTAGAGATGCAGCACTCTGATTGTCATTTAGAACAAGGGCAGTTAGCTATATTTTCCCTGTAAGTCATATCGTAGAGATGCAGCACTCTGGTTGTCATTTAGAACAAGGACAGTTAGCTATATTTTCCCTGTAAGTCATATCTTAGAGATGCAGCACTCTGATTCTCATTTAGAACAAGGGCAGTTAGCTATATTTTCCCTGTAAGTCATATCTTAGAGAGGCAGCACTCTGGTTGTCATTTAGAACAAGGGCAGTTAGCTATATTTTGCCTGTAAGTCATATCTTAGAGATGGAGCACTCTGGTTGTCATTTAGAACAAGGGCAGTTAGCTATATTTTCCCTGTAAGTCATATCTTAGAGATGCAGCACTCTGGTTGTCATTTAGAACAAGGGCAGTTAGCTATATTTTCCCTGTAAGTCATATCTTAGAGAGGCAGCACTCTGGTTGTCATTTAGAACAAGGGCAGTTAGCTATATTTTGCCTGTAAGTCATATCTTAGAGATGGAGCACTCTGGTTGTCATTTAGAACAAGGGCAGTTAGCTATATTTTCCCTGTAAGTCATATCTTAGAGAGGCAGCACTCTGGTTGTCATTTAGAACAAGGGCAGTTAGCTATATTTTCCCTGTAAGTCATATCTTAGAGATGGAGCACTCTGGTTGTCATTTAGAACAAGGGCAGTTAGCTATATTTTCCCTGTAAGTCATATCTTAGAGAGGCAGCACTCTGGTTGTCATTTAGAACAAGGGCAGTTAGCTATATTTTCCCTGTAAGTCATATCTTAGAGATGCAGCACTCTGATTGTCATTTTGAACAAGGGCAGTTAGCTATATTTTCCCTGTAAGTCATATCTTAGAGATGCAGCACTCTGATTGTCATTTAGAACAAGGGCAGTTAGCTATATTTTCCCTGTAAGTCATATCTTAGAGAGGCAGCACTCTGGTTGTCATTTAGAACAAGGGCGGTTAGCTATATTTTCCCTGTAAGTCATATCTTAGAGATGGAGCACTCTGGTTGTCATTTAGAACAAGGGCAGTTAGCTATATTTTCCCTGTAAGTCATATCTTAGAGATGCAGCACTCTGGTTGTCATTTAGAACAAGGGCAGTTAGCTATATTTTCCTTGTAAGTCATATCTTTGAGATGGAAAAGATTACAAAGCAAATGTATGCATGATTTTAAGCAACCATATACAACAACTATAAACTAGTGCATGTACGTGAAAATATAACCGTTAAAGAATCATTTTCTACAGTTAAAATCTTTTAACTATAATTGACGATGAAGCGTGCATCCGTCAGAGCCTATAAAAGCTTGAGTCAGCTGGTCATCCTGAGTAAACTTCCCTTCTTTTAAGTGTTCAATTTTACCATTCCATATTTTCACAGCTCCTTTTTATGAAGAAATGAGAAAATTTTGGCAAATCGTGGTGTATATGAAATTGTGGAAAAAATCAAACTAACTGGGTTTGTCTAGTTTAATGAAAGGCTCACGAGATATAATTAGATATAAGAGCCTTTCACATGGAGTAAATATTTCGCGTTCACTGTAACGTAGAATTGCATTTTGCGTTGTCGCAAGAATCATATGATTTAGCTTTATATGTATAAATAAATATAGATGACCATTCATTTTTCACTATTCTTCAACACAATGGAAATCTTCTTGTACTTCTAACAGTATTGTATGATTAACAGATAGAATAAAGTTGAGTTATTATCCTATTATTCATTGCAGCTATTTGTAATATAGATTGGAAGGTGATAAATGTTTAACATAACGGTAACCAGATAAGGCCCTAGAATGGAGTCTGAGGGATACAAAACTTAATGTAAACAAAAATTAGGACATACAGGTTATAATTAAGCAACATATATCAACACCTATCATCATACCTACTAAACTGATGTACAACAATACAAAACAAGACCATTTAAGTGGAAGTTCTAACACGATAACCATCAAAATCAATATGTTATTTGACTGTCATGCTTTCAACTAGAACATTGGGAACATAGAAAAAATCTTAAAATTTACACAAAAGCGACAAAAAACATCACCCATCTGAATATGAGAATACCGAAAACCATAAATTATAAGTTGCAGATCGTGCATCACATTACGATATAGCTGCTTGCCATTGCCATAATATCTGGAGAAAATATGTATCCTCTTTATTCATAAATCATTGCCAAACAGACTATTTCAGTACGATCAGGTGCATTTATACCAAATATAGTTTGACAATATGCGTAGTTTGCTTTTGTCAATAAGCTAGAAGTAGAAATGGCAATGTACTTATTGATATTACCAGATGTAAACTGTTAATAAAAAGAAGAAGGAAAGAACAACGTCGTTTTTTCGTCTCGCGTCTAAGAAGTTGTTTAATTAAAAGTAAACTCTAAAAATTATGTCATCAACACGAAATGTCTACCTAAAATAACTTTAAGTCATGATGAAACACAACATACCTCCCTGCGAGCTTGTCGTATTTTAGTATCAAACAATACTTTATTTAAAGTTGATTACTTTGTTGGTTATACAACCAATCCTCTATAAGATCCTTATAATACAAAATAAGACATTTTTTTAAAGAAATTAAAGATAATACATGTACACGAATGCGTTTATACAATAGTTAAACGAACACGAATACGTTAGTACAATACTAAAACGTACACGAATGCGTTTGTACAATACTAAAACGTACACGTAATCGTAAGTAGAATACTAAAATTTACTCGAAATCGTAAGTACAATAGTAAATCTTAGGCGAAATCGTAAGTACAATAGTAAAATGTGCATGAAATCTTAAGTACAATAATAAAACGTACACGAATGCGTATGTACAATACTAAAACGTACACGAAATCGTAAGTACAATACTAAAACGTACACGAAATTGCAAGTACAATAGTAAATCTTAGGAGAAATCGTAAGTACAATAGTAAAATGTGCATGCAATCTTAAGTACAATAATAAAACGTATGATGTCCATTTATGTATAGAGTACAACTGCATTTAATATCATAAACATTTAGAAAAAGATTTAGAAGATGTCAACATATTTGTTAAAATAAATGTAAGTTGTATTTGACAGTAATTAAACATGTATTACATTCCTAAAAGATGTAGGCACATTGCTTCTTAAGGATGGCCCAGAATTCATAAAAGATTTTTTGAGCAATTGTATAATTTGTTAAGGAAGTATTAGTTTTCCTCGAGTATTGTTCCTCAAGAGTTATAGATTACCATAAAAAACATAATTGCATTTGATATCGAGATATAATAATACACTTCTATTTCGACACAAACTCGTTATATTTAATTTAATCTCTGTTCTTCTGTTCAGATGCTTAAATAAGAGTGCAGAAGAAGTGATACGATCTAATATAATTATGTAATTCTTTAGATTCTGCTTAAACCATCACTATTACAGCTACAGGTTCGTTTTACTCTCCATTTAAAACTATAATGATAATATGTTAAAGAACTGTCAGTTCTACCATAGAACAATTATAGGGTAGAACTGTAACACGGTTATTAGGGTAGGACTGTCGGGATAAGTTCTAGGCATGAATACGGTTTAGGGTATATAACTGCCAGATGCTGTTTTATGATAGAAAAAAAATAATAGTGATAATAGAACCAGGTAAAGAGAATACTATATAAATAAACATATTTCATAGTGTTGATATTCACCCTACATGAACCAAGTTTTAGGTTAGTTGTATTGCTATACAAGAAATTTCTTGGTATTCCTAAACGGAAGATTATACAGACAAAAGAAAAAGTATACTTAACAACAAAATTATTTTCATTAACCTGTATATAATATGACGTTTTGTTTTTCAAAGTTAATTGTTTGAAATTGTTTAACATTTCACAGCGGTATAATACTTTTACCTTAATTTTTCATCCCTTACTGTTATTAACTTTGTATTTACATTGTATTATAGATCAACTTTATTCGTTCATTGTGTGTTAATTTGTGCTACTACTTTTTGTGATTGAGTTTAGCCATTTCAATTAATATTTTATAGTTTGTCTTTCTGTGTTGTGATGTTACACTATTGTTTCAGATAAGGGAGAAGGTTTGGTACCATTAAAACATTTAATCCCCCTGCAATTGTTTGCACCAGTCCTAATTTAGGAATATGATGCCCAGTAGTTGTCGATTGTTGATGTGGTTCATAAGTGTTTCTCGTTTCTCGTTTTTAATAGATTAGACCGTTGATTTTTCCCGTTTGAATGGTTTAAACACTAGTCATTTTTGGGGCCCTTAATAACCTGCTGTTCGATATGAGCCAAGACTCCGTAACATATAATGGTTTACTTTTATAAACAGTGACATGGATGGAGAGTTGTCTCATTGGCACTTTATTTCTATATAATAAGATATTGAAACTTAGCTAAACCTGAAGTTATAGTAATGGTTGTTATTATAGGTATATTTAATACCCTAATCAAAGAAAGACCCATGACAACAAAAACGTTTATTTCCAATGTGCTTTTTTTTTTAGTGTGAATCCTTGCTTAGTCTTCAGTTTGATTCTTCTGTACTTTTATTTTTGTTTGTCTTTTTATTTTAAGCCATGGCGTTGTCAGTTTATTTTCAATCTATGAGTTTGACTGTCTCTCTGGTATCTTTCGTCCCTCTCTTATATAAATATCTTATTAATTATAGCTTAAAATGTTTTTATACAAAAGTAATCTTATTAAATATAAAATTGGCATCTGACATTTACTTGACATTACTTATACACACGTCGAGATTTATCCCATTGGTAATCATACCACATCTTATTTTTATACGTGTTTATTTGCCCTTCAAACTTTGATTTATTTTTTAATTCAAATTGATACTCTTTACATGACCTGTGAAATTGTTCCTAAATGACGTAAATTAGAGATGCAGCTCTCTGGTTGTCATTTAGAACAAAGGCGATTAACTGGATTTTCCCTATAAGTCATATCTGTAATTAGAGAGGGAATTTTAATATATGACTAGATAACAAAGCAAATGAATGCATGTTTTAGCTGTGTTATTTCTCTATTTTTATAAATAATTTTAAGCAAACATATACAACAACTATAAACTAGAGCATGTACTTGATAAATGTAACCGTTAAAGAATCATTTTCTACAGTTTAGATTTCTTAACCTTTTAATGGACGATGAAGTGTATATGAAATTGTGGAACAGATCAAACTAAGTGGGTTTGTCCAGTTTAATGATAGGTTCGTGAGATATAATAAGATATAAGAGACTTTAACATGGAGTAAATATTTCGCTTTAACTGTAATGTAGCATTACATTTTGTTTTATCACAAGAATCATATGATTTGGCTTTATATGTATAAATAAGTATAGTTTGACCATTCATTTTTTTACCATTCTTCAACACAATTGAAATCCTCTTGTAATTTTGACAGTATTGTATGATAAACTCTTTCAAGGCAGAATAACGATGGGAGTTATTATATTATTGGTCATTGCAGCTATTTGTCATACAGAAAGGAATGTCATTAATGTATAACATTACAGTAACTCGTTAAGGCCCTAGAATGGAGTCTAAGGGATACCATACATAATGTAAAGGTTTTTTTATGAATCAACATAAAATTGAAAATACGAGATATGAGTGCCAATGAGACAACTATACCAGAGTCAATAAACAAAACCCATACCGTATAGTAAGCTATAAAAGGTTCTGTCGTTACTCAATGTAAAACAATGCAAACGAGAAAATCAACGTCCAGTTTATGTTAAAACAAGTAACAAAACAAAACAAAAAGTATGAAAGACAGCGGTAATGACAACCAATGAATTACCGCTTTCTGACTTGACATTCAGAAGTTGGTGGGGTTATTGACAATTTGCACCGTGAGTTATAATATTTCAACATTTTTTATTTAAAAAACGAAACACCATATTTTTTTTCGATTTCACGAAAAATAAGTTGTATACATAAAAAAAACTATGGAACTACATAATTAATTAGGACTGCCAAGTTGAAGTTGCCATCATTAACTGTCTGCTCACATTTCCCTATGATTTTGATGAGGCAAGTTTGACAAGAATCGTCTTGCTTGAAAACTGACTGCGCTGGAAGCATTTAATCGAATTCATATATATTTTTTATAAAGGTTTGATTAAACAAGAAGTTCAATAATTGCTTGGATTTTGTTACCTTCTTTAATACAATGCATGTTCTTCCTTTCTTTAGAGAAGTGGGAAATGTTCTTGTTTCTATATATACATGTAAGGCCATCGAACAGCGGTTAACTTCTGTTGCCATTATTCTGTTATTCTGTTAGAAATGTAAGTTGCAGATGAATATAAAAACTCCGCATAGACGCCTGGATTCAAGTTTTGTACAGTAGACGTTCGTTCCGTCTAGAAAAGATTTTTCAGTGGCGCTGAAATTAAAGAAGTTTTTAGCCAAATGAATGAAAAGTTGAAGAGCATCGATGACCAGAAATTCAGAACGGTTATGTCAAATGCAGATACTTTTAACACAACTAGAGTTGGTGTGCTGTCAATGAGACAACTACCCATCAAAGTTCAAATGAAGTAGATGTAAGCCATTATAGTAACCGTATGGACCTCCACTAAAAAACCAATACCGTGTAGTCGGTCGTAAAATGCCCCATATGAAAAGTATGAAACAAAATATATGTAATATTTCATCTAATTTTAAACCAGACCTAAAACTTTGTCATTGTTGAATCAAAAATGTAAGGAACTTTTAAAGAAAAAAAACACTGTCCTTATTAAATATCATTCAATTTTAGAAGAGCTCATTTATATCACATTTCGTGCTTTTTAAAATGAATATATATGTATATTAGATTAAATTTACCTGAAGCAGAAGAAATCTCCACCTCTTAACAACTTATCCATTTTGTTATCAAAATTATCTCATTGCTATTTCATTCCATCTGTTGAAATTATCATTGAATGATTAACATCCCTTTTACTAAATATGTAAGCTAATATCAAAGTTTGATTATTACATATATGGGCTAATGTTGTTATGTCACTGAGATATCTTCTAAATTGGACAGACAATACTTGGTCATGTTTTATGCACATTCGAACCCCTCGGCTACGCCTCGAGCTTTAATTATTCATAAATCATAACCACGTATTATCTAACCTATACCTAAAGTTTTGCAATTGTACCAAAATCAGACGTATTGTCTATGTGTTATTCACGATAACATGTCCTTCGAGTATTGAGTATTAGATACTTCTCTTTACCTATGTAAAGGGTTTATTGAGAATAAAGTTTAAAAAAAAGAAAAGAATCGGTCAATTAAGTTGCAGTGGTGATAATATTATCATATAATATCGATTTGAGTCGTACTTCCTAATAACCTGTAGTTTTGCGTAGCGGGCACTTGAGACGCAATGGAAAGGCACTAGTTCGGTAAAAAGGTACCACGAGTCCGAACTAATTTATCAGTAACACATAATGAAACTGAAAGTAAAATATTTAAAAGTTACTGCTCGTTTTACATTATCTATAGTTTACAAATATGTCAAAATTCAAAATATGCAGTGTAACAGATGAAATTGCCATACACATCAAATAGCATTGTTCTTATTTTCTCATGAATCTCATTGACTGTCAATAGTAATCAAATATAACAAATAATG
Organism: Mytilus edulis; assembly: GCA_019925275.1. NCBI lineage: Eukaryota > Metazoa > Mollusca > Bivalvia > Mytilida > Mytilidae > Mytilus > Mytilus edulis. The sequence goes on from CM034350.1 coordinate 24,272,133, forward strand.
ATAAACTGAGAATGAAAAGGGGAATATGTCAAAGAGACAAATTAACAATCCGACCAAAGAGCAGATAACAGCCAAAATATCAATAATTACTCAACAAAACAGCAAATATAATAAATAACATGAGACATCTAGAGGTCAACTATCTGTCTTCGTCTATATACAAGTGCCCTTACAAGATGTAAAATATCTAGATCGCGTTAAGGTTGGAAAAGTGGTTGATAAATGAAGACTTATCGAAAAATATAGATTCAAAAACTACAACGAGTGTGTTACTAGATTTCTCCATTCGAGAAAATTAATTTTTAATAATTAATGCGCGAGGCTTACCGAATTTTTTTTAAATAATGGAAATATAACTGTCGAAGGTGGAGAAAATACACAAATTATAGTGGTGGAATCTGTTTTTCTATTGATTTTTTTTTATTCTTCCTTTTTAAAGATTTGAAATTTTTATGTGACGTCATCAGGCATGGTCGCCTTTTTTCATGACGTTAAAATAGGAAAATTCAGGGAAAAAAACCCAAGAAAAGTTAATGTCACAATTAAAATTCGATCAAACATTTGCCGAGAACATATTTTTCACTAGTGAGGAGAAATATTTTTCTCACACGTATCAAGAAATGTTAAAAGAACACAAACATTAGAGAATCTGTCATTAATACCAGAATGCAATATACATGTATCTTTCGTTTTATTTTTGGATTGCTGTCTTAGTGGTATTTTACCATTCTCTACTTTCATTAAAGAATGTTTTCCTGCCAACATTAAATATGAGATAACTAATTTACATTATTTTACATTTCCAAAACATTGTTTGAGGAATTTACACATATAGTCGCATACCGGTAACTAGTATTAAGATATATATTTATCGATCAGTTAATATATATAATAATTTCACACTGAAAGTCGTGATATAAAATAACAGAAGCTTAACATAAAAGCTTATCAAAATAAATAAAAGATATAATTATTTCTGGCAATAAATTACGGATTTAATACAGACGTAGAATATGTAGAATAATGTTACAATGTTGAAAAACATTTTATCATACAAAAGGGACAGTTCACCGTTAGCAAAACAGTTAGAAAAACAAACTGTTATATTTTAAGGTTAAGTTTGAAAATAGCACAACAAAAACAGAACTTAACATACATCATACAATCTTGGAGGTGCATATATTTGAAATTATATCATTTGAAACTGTGAAATCATTATCGCTATCTTGTAATATTCTATACCGTTTCGGAGTAAGGCAGGTGGCCGTACCGGTGCTTGATATCAAAACTTGTATTTGGGAATTTTGTTTTTCTTACTTTTGGTAAAACAAATCGTAACTGTTCAACAACATAATATAATTGACTTCTGTTTTTATAGACGACTTTCGAAATCGTGTATTTACGAGATACGGGAAAGTTTATACTTTGTGACAGGTGAAATTTGTTTTTAAAGTTAGTTTTTTATTTAATTCTGTCTGGTATGGTTCATCTGTTGTGGTCTTAGTTTTCATAGAACATGATGATATCAAGTCTATGAATTAGTCATACTATGTCTCATTTAAAGGAAAAAGTAAAACATTCATCTTACAGACTTATTTCAACACCAATTCCATTATATGTAAAACAGGCGAGATATTTCATCGTGTGCATTCTTGTTTTAAGTAAAAAAAAGATGCTATCAAAATATTATTTTACAGAAAACAATATCGGATCACCTCAAAGATAAACTATACTTGACATATCACATACCTATACCAAATCTATTGCAGACAAGATTTTCAACCAAAAATGCCTTTACTCTCAAATATATAAAATCCAAACCATCCAATTGCTCTTGTTCATCGTACCATCAACAAGGAACAATTTATACATTTGTAGGCCAAATTTCCTAAAAAACTTTCCTGCACATCAACTGGAGTGAACTTTTTGAAATGTGTATCTTAATATCTTTGCATGGCGAAAGATGCATGTATAGAAGAAGATACTTACTCGGTCGAGGCACCCATTCTCGCTTCTTTTGACATCGTGCGATTCTCTCAGTATTTGTTTTTTTACCTTGGTTTGCCTTTCTGATTGCGTTATATATACGTAAAATGTAATACTAGATATAGGAAGATGTGGTGTGAGTGCCAATGAGACAACTCTCCATCCAAATAACAATTATATTTGAACATCGGAAAACTACTGCTGTCAAAATCTAACAACTTTAAGACACTTTACTTGATGAAGCAAATATCTACGATGGTGAATATCAAAGCTAAGACGTCGAAAATCTTCTCAACAGTTCTCAAAAGAAACTAAAAATGTTTTTAAAAAAAATACATCAAATCTTCTCAACCATTCTCCAAAGAAACTACAAATGTTAAAAAAAAAAAAATAATAATAATAATAATCATATCAACTCTTTTCAACCATTCTCAAAAGAAACTGAAAAAAAATTAAAAGGAAAACAACAAACATCTTATCCCAAAACAGATTATTTAATTGATACTTTGTACAAATCAGGTTTGCTTCGTTGCAGTATTGTGAAGTTGGACTAAACCACAGATATATCGTAAATATATACCAAACAGTAAAATAATTCTCATTAGCGACATGCAAACTCTTGTTGAAGAAAACGAAAAACCTATGTTATGTAAAATATCACAGCTTCACAATAAACATCCAACCCTTAGCTAAAGATTTATTTATCAGGAGAGCATTAAAATGTCTCTAAAGGTGGTGAAATCGACGATAACTTGAAACAAGATAACGTATCGCAAATTTAAAGAACTATATCACCACATAAGAAAACAACTGATTCATATAATTGGAGTTCTGACCTCTGCGGAGACTCTACTAACCAGATAAAATATTACACACTGCGCGCCAAATGAGTGTTCCAATTTCGTCGAGTGTTAAAAGTATAAGCCAATGCACTGGAAAATTGCACAGAATCCCTAGTTTGTTCAAACTAGTAAACCTAATAAAAGCAAATAGGATGTTCTGTCATATCAAACAACTAAGAACTAACCAAGCTCAGAAGCACAATTCAATATCACAAAAAGGCATTTGTACGTGACAAGAAACTAAAGACTACATCGGTTCTGAAGAGAAAATATTATTCATAGACACAAAAAATAACAATCTCCATGTACTGTGTATGATTGGAAGACTACATGGAGTTTGACCACCAAAATCATCAGTCCGAAACGACAAACGAATCTACAGGTGACGAAAGAGATAAACCAACAATGAGTAATAAGTGTACCATGCCTGTAAATAATAGGGATGTTGTTTACAATGGATGTTTCTCGTAATGTTAATAACAAAATTAGCTTATTTTTAATTCAGTGACTATTTTGTATATATATTTGGTGAATTCAAATTATCAATTTTTTTGTCATATAATGCAACTATAACTATTAAGATTCATATTTTGATAAAATATTACTTTACTTTCGATGTCTTCAATTAATACAAACATGGGTATGTAAAAGATATATTAACCAGATCAATGGTTTCATCATAAAACCACTCACCAAGATGATGACAATAAAGAATTCTACTATAAATTTAAACGTTTTCCTTATTATCGTTTTTGAAATAATTTGTATATGCTGCTACGGTATTAAACGTAACCCTGGCTTTAAATGTTCCTTTACAAAAGAACGTTGAAAAGAAATTAGAGCGGGACATTTTTTATACCCAATATTGTTAAAATACTATTTTATTCAACATTCGTTAACACAAGAGTGCAGTTATTTTCAAATGATTTTTAGCATTTTCTATAAAGCTTTGAGCCCTCAACGCTTGACATCATTATTTTCAATGTGAGTGTTAATGACAGTTTTGTTCCCTATATTGTTATTATATCATTTAACTCAACATCATTTAACACAAAAAAAAATCTGTTAGCTTCAAATAATTTTTAGCATTTTCTACAAAGATATAAGCCCTCAAAGATTGACCCCATTACTTTCAATGCAAGTGCCAATGACGTAGCATGATCTTCATATCATTGTTTCTTGTAAATGTTTCATGAAAAATACCTGCTATTGATATCTTAGCATCTTATCATATACAAAAAGAAAAAGTTCAACAAAATAACAACGAAATAACAAAGATGAAAAATAAATCTTTTAAGGTTAATGTTGAAAATAGTGCAACAAACACAACTTATTATCAAGTAAAACAACCTGGGAGATGAATACTTGTATTCATATCATTTAAAACTGTGAAATCATTATTATTATCATGTATAGATTGAAGAAGATGCACTTTTCTTAATTATTTCCGAATAAGGCAGTTATTTGCTTAATAAGAAAGCGTGAGATTTATTCGTCAAATCTTCTTTAGTTTCTTGCTTTTAATAAAATTCACTCCTTCCTCTTCCTACAATATGTAGGCAATTCTTTTTCTCCAGTATGATCCAGGATTCATAAAAGATCTATTGAACAATGGCATAATCGGAGATCCTTATACAAAATATGACAGGGGTTTTTTTAAAGAAGGAAGAATACATGTATTTGTATTATAGTTAAACATACACGAAATCGTAAGTACAATAGTAAAATGGACAAGAAACCGTAAGTGCAATAAAATATCATAAACATTTAGAAATAGATTCGGAGAAAGTTATCAACTGGTTGATTTCAATAAATGATCTTGTATGTTCTATTTGAAATTAATAAAATATTTAGTATGTTCATAAAAGATGTAGGCACATTTTTTTCTCGAGGATGGTACATAATTCATATAAGATTTTTTTGAACAATTGTTTAATTGGTGAAGGAAGTATAAGTTTTCCTCAAACATCGTTCCTGGCGAGTTATAGATTACTGTCAGAAACATACTTGCATTATGTATCGAGATATAAGGATACACTTGTATTCAACACAAACTCATTATATTTAATTTAATCTCTGTTCTTCTTTTCAGATGGTTAAATAAGGGTGCAGAAGAGGTGAAACGATCTAATATTATTATCATAAAAGCTTTCTTTTGTAATTTTTAACCCTCACTAGTATAGCTACAGTCTATTTTTACTCTCCATGTAAACTATAATGAATAATTATAATATGCAAAAGAACTGTTATAAACAGTCGAGATTAGTTCTACCAAAGAACGATTCTAGGGTAGAACTGTAAAACGGTAGGACTGTCAGTATTAGTTCTAAGCACGAATACGTACGTGTTATAGGGTATAGAACTGCCGGAAGCTGTTTAATAATAGAAACAGGTAAAGTAAATACATAAATATTTATATTTTATATTGTGTCTCTCTTTGTTGTGATGTTTAACTATTGTTTCAAATAAGGGTGAAGGTTGGTAACCATTAAAACGTTTAAGCCCGCTTTAATTGTTTGCATCTGTTCTAAGTCAAGAATCTGATGTTCAGTAGATTGTTGATGTAGTTCATAAGTGTTTGTCGTTTCTATTTTATTTTTTTTTATATATATTAGATTATTCCGTTTGCTTTTCCCGTTTTACTAGTCATTTTTGGGGCCCTTAACAACTTGTTGTTCGGTGTGAGCCAAGGCTTCATGACTAATGATGGTTTACTTTTATAAACTGTGACTTTGATGGAGAGTTGACTCATAGGCACTGACACCAGAGCCTCTTATATGTATATAAAAAGATTTTGAAACTTAGCTTAATCTGAAGTTATAGTAATGGTCATAATTATATGTATATTGTATACCTTAATCAAAGGTAGAACCATGACAACAAAAACGCTTATTTCCAATATGCTCTTTTTAGTGTAAATCTTTATATAAATATCTTATTACTCATATCTTAAAATATTTGTATACATAAACAATCTTATTAAATATAAAATAGGCATCTGACATTTACTTGACATTACTTATATACACGTGGATATTTGTCCCATTGGCAATCATACCACATCTTATATTTACATATGTTTATTTGCCTTACAAACTTTAATTCATTTTTTAACTCAAATTGATACTCTTTACATGACCTGTGAAAGTGTTCCAGAATGACGTAAATTAGAGATGCAGCACTCTGGTTGTCATTTAGAACAAGGGCGGTTAGCTATATTTTCCCTGTAAGTCATATCTTAGAGATGCAGCACTCCGATTGTCATTTAGAACAAGGGCAGTTAGCTATATTTTTCCTGTAAGTCATATCTTAGAGATGGAGCACTCTGATTGTCATTTAGAGCAATGTCAGTTAGCTATATTTTCCCTGTAAGTCATATCTTAGAGGTGCAGCACTCTGATTGTCATTTAGAACAAGGGCAGTTAGCTATATTTTCCCTGTAAGTCATATCTTAGAGATGCAGCACTCTGGTTGTCATTTAGAACAAGGGCAGTTAGCTATATTTTTCCTGTAAGTCATATCTTAGAGATGCAGCACTCTGATTGTCATTTAGAACAAGGGCAGTTAGCTATATTTTTCCTGTAAGTCATATCTTAGAGATGCAGCACTCTGGTTGTTATTTAGAACAAGGGCAGTTAGCTATATTTTTCCTGTAAGTCATATCTTAGAGATGCAGCACTCTGATTGTCATTTAGAACAAGGGCAGTTAGCTATATTTTCCCTGTAAGTCATATCTTAGAGATGCAGCACTCTGGTTGTCATTTAGAACAAGAGCAGTTAGCTATATTTTTCCTGTAAGTCATATCTTAGAGATGCAGCACTCTGATTGTCATTTAGAACAAGGGCAGTTAGCTATATTTTTCCTGTAAGTCATATCTTAGAGATGCAGCACTCTGATTGTTATTTAGAACAAGGGCAGTTAGCTATATTTTTCCTGTAAGTCATATCTTAGAGATGCAGCACTCTGATTGTCATTTAGAACAAGGGCAGTTAGCTATATTTTTCCTGTAAGTCACATCTTAGAGATGCAGCACTCTGGTTGTCATTTAGAACAAGGGCAGTTAGCTATATTTTCCCTGTAAGTCATATCTTAGAGATGCAGCACTCTGATTGTCATTTAGAACAAGGGCAGTTAGCTATATTTTTCCTGTAAGTCATATCTTAGAGATGCAGCACTCTGGTTGTCATTTATAACAAGGGCAGTTAGCTATATTTTCCCTGTAAGTCATATCTTTGATGCAGCACTCTGGTTGTCATTTAGAACAAGGGCGGTTAGCTATATTTTCCCTGTAAGTCATATCTTAGAAATGCAGCACTCTGGTTGTCATTTAGAACAAGGGCAGTTAGCTATATTTTCCCTGTAAGTCATATCTTAGAGATGCAGCACTCTGGTTGTCATTTAGAACAAGGGCAGTTAGCTATATTTTCCCTGTAAGTCATATCTTAGAGATGCAGCACTCTGGTTTTCATTTAGAACAAGGGCAGTTAGCTATATTTTCCCTGTAAGTCATATCTTAGAGATGCAGCACTCTGGTTGTCATTTACAACAAGGGCAGTTAGCTATATTTTCCCTGTAAGTCATATCTTTGATGCAGCACTCTTGTTGTTTATTTAGAACAAGGGCAGTTAGCTATATTTTCCCTGTAAGTCATATCTTAGAAATGCAGCACTCTGGTTGTCATTTAGAACAAGGTCGGTTAGCTATATTTTCCCTGTAAGTCATATCTTAGAGATGCAGCACTCTGGTTGTCATTTAGAACAAGGGCGGTTAGCTATATTTTCCCTGTAAGTCATATCTTAGAGATGCAGCACTCTGGTTGTCATTTAGAACAAGGGCAGTTAGCTATATTTTCCCTGTAAGTCATATCTTAGAGATGCAGCACTCTGGTTGTTATTTAGAACAAGGGCAGTTAGCTATATTTTCCCTGTAAGTCATATTTTAGAGATGCAGCACTCTGGTTGTCATTTAGAACAAAGGCAGTTAGCTATATTTTCCTGTAAGTCATATCTTAGAGATGGAGCACTCTGGTTGTGTATTTGGAACAAGGGCGGTTAGCGATATTTTCCCTGTAAGTCATATCTTAGAGATGCAGCACTCTAGTTGTCATTTAGAACAAGGGCGGTTTGCTATATTTTTCCTGTAAGTCATATCTTAGAGGTGCAGCATTCGGATTGTCATTTAGAACAAGGGCAGTTAGCTATATTTTTCCTGTAAGTCATATCTTAGAGATGCAACACTCTGGTTGTTATTTAGAACAAGGGCAGTTAGCTATATTTTTCCTGTAAGTCATATCTTAGAGATGCAGCACTCTGGTTGTTATTTAGAACAAGGGCAGTTAGCATATTTTTCCTGTAAGTCATATCTTAGAGATGCAGCACTCTGATTGTCATTCAGAACAAGGGCAGTTACCTATATTTTTTTCTGTAAGTCATATCTTAGAGATGCAGCACTCTGATTGTCATTTAGAACAAGGGCAGTTAGCTATATTTTTCCTGTAAGTCATATCTTAGAGATGCAGCACTCTGGTTGTCATTTAGAACAAGGGCAGTAAGCTATATTTTCCTGGAAGTCATATCTTAGAGATGCAGCACTCTGTCGTCATTTAGAACAAGGGCAGTTAGCTATATTTTCCCTCCTGTAAGTCATATCTAAGAGATCAGCACTCTGGTTGTTATTTAGAACAAGGGCAGTTAGCTATATTTTTCCTGTAAGTCATGTCTTAGAGATGCAGCACTCTGAGTGTCATTTAGAACAAGGGCAGTTAGCTATATTTTCCCTGTAAGTCATATCTTAGAGATGTAGCACTCTGGTTGTTATTTAGAACATGGGCAGTTAGCTTTATTTTCCCTGTAAGTCATATCTTAGAAATGCAGCACTCTGGTTGTCATTTAGAACAAGGGCAGTTAGCTATATTTTCCCTGTAAGTCATATCTTAGGGATGCAGCACTCTGGTTGTCATTTAGAACAAGGGCAGTTATAGGTATATTTTCCTGTAAGTCATATCTTAGAGATGCAGCACTCTGGTTCTGTATTTAGAACAAGGGCAGTTAGCTATATTTTCCCTGTAAGTCATATCTTAGGGATGCAGCACTCTGGTTGTCATTTAGAACAAGGGCAGTTATAGGTATATTTTTCCTGTAAGTCATATCTTAGAGATGCAGCACTCTGGTTGTGTATTTAGAACAAGGGCGGTTAGCTATATTTTCCCTGTAAGTCATATCTTAGAGATGCAGCACTCTGGTTGTTATTTAGAACAAGGGCAGTTAGCTATATATTCCCTGTAAGTCATATCTTAGAGATGCAGCACTCTAGTTGTCATTTAGAACAAGGGCAGTTAGCTATATTTTCCCTGTAAGTCATATCTTAGAGATGCAGCACTTTGGTTGTCATTTAGAACAAGGGCAGTTAACTATATTTTTCCTGTAAGTCATATCTTAGAGATGCAGCACTCTGATTGTCATTTAGAACAAGGGCAGTTAGCTATATTTTTCCTGTAATTCATATCTTATAGATGCAGCACTCTGATTGTCATTTAGAACAACGGCAGTTAGCTATATTTTCCCTGTAAGTCATATCTTAGAGATGCAGCACTCTGGTTGTGTATTTAGAACAAGGGCGGTTAGCTATATTTTCCCTGTAAGTCATATCTTAGAGATGCAGCACTCTGGTTGTCATTTAGAACAAGGACGGTTAGCTATATTTTCCCTGTAAGTCATATCTTAGAGATGCAGCACTCTGGTTGTTATTTAGAACAAGGGCAGTTAGCTATATTTTCCCTGTAAGTCATATCTTAGAGATGCAGCACTCTGGTTGTGTATTTAGAACAAGGGCGGTTAGCTATATTTTCCCTGTAAGTCATATCTTACAGATGCAGCACTCTGGTTGTCATTTAGAACAAGGACGGTTAGCTATATTTTCCCTGTAAGTCATATCTTAGAGATGCAGCACTCTGGTTGTTATTTAGAACAAGGGCAGTTAACTATATTTTCCCTGTAAGTCATATCTTAGAGATGCAGCACTCTAGTTGTCATTTACAACAAGGGCAGTTAGCTATATTTTCCCTGTAAGTCATATCTTAGAGATGCAGCACTTTGGTTGTCATTTAGAACAAGGGCAGTTAGCTATATTTTTCCTGTAAGTCATATCTAAGAGATACAGCACTCTGGTTGTTATTTAGAACAAGGGCAGTTAGCTATATTTTTCCTGTAAGTCATGTCTTAGAGATGCAGCACTCTGAGTGTCATTTAGAACAAGGGCAGTTAGCTATATTTTCCCTGTAAGTCATATCTTAGAGATGTAGCACTCTGGTTGTTATTTAGAACATGGGCAGTTAGCTTTATTTTCCCTGTAAGTCATATCTTAGAAATGCAGCACTCTGGTTGTCATTTAGAACAAGGGCAGTTAGCTATATTTTCCCTGTAAGTCATATCTTAGGGATGCAGCACTCTGGTTGTCATTTAGAACAAGGGCAGTTATAGGTATATTTTTCCTGTAAGTCATATCTTAGAGATGCAGCACTCTGGTTCTGTATTTAGAACAAGGGCAGTTAGCTATATTTTCCCTGTAAGTCATATCTTAGAGATGCAGCACTCTGGTTGTTATTTAGAACAAGGGCGGTTAGCTATATTTTCCCTGTAAGTCATATCTTAGAGATGCAGCACTCTGGTTGTCATTTAGATCAAGGGCAGTTATAGCTATATTTTCCCTGTAAGTCATATCTTAGAGATGGAGCACTCTGATTGTCATTTAGAACAAGGGCGGTTAGCTATATTTTCCCTGTAAGTCATATCTTAGAGATGCAGCACTCTGGTTGTTATTTAGAACAAGGGCGGTTAGCTATATTTTCCCTGTAAGTCTTATCTTATAGATGCAGCACTCTGGTTGTTATTTAGAACAAGGGCAGTTATAGCTATATTTTCCCTGTAAGTCATATCTTAGAGATGCAGCACTCTGGTTGTGTATGTAGAACAAGGGCGGTTAGCTATATTTTCCCTGTAAGTCATATCTTAGAGATGCAGCACTCTGGTTGTCATTTAGAACAAGGGCAGTTATAGCTATATTTTCCCTGTAAGTCATATCTTAGAGATGGAAAAGATTACAAAGCAAATGTATGCATGTTTTTATAGCTGTGTGATTTCTTCATTTTTATATATTATGTTAAGCAACCCTATACAACAACTATAAACTAGTGCATGTACGTGATAAATATAACCGTTAAATAATCATTTTCTACAGTTAAAATCTTTTAACTTTTAATTGACGATGAAGCGTACATTCATCAGATAAAATTGAGAAAGGAAATGGGGAATGTGTCAAGGAGACAACAACCCGACCATAGAACAGACAACAGCAGAAGGTCACCAATAGAGCCTATAAAAGCTTGAGTCAACTGGTCATTCTGAGTAAACTTCCCTTCTTTTAAGTGTCCAATTTTACCTTTCCATATTTTTACAGCTCCTTGTTTATGAAGAAATGAGAAAATGTTGGCAAATCGTGGTGTTTATGAAATTGTGGAAAAATCAAACCAACAGGGTTTGTCTAGTTTAATGAAAGGCTGACGAGATATAATAAAATAGGAGACTTTCACATGGAGTAAATAGTTCGCTTTCTCTGTAACGTAGAATTGCATTTTGCGTTGTCGCAAGCATCATATGATTTGGCTTTATATGTATAAATAAATATAGATGACCATTCATTTGTCACTATTCTTCAACACAATGGAAATCTTCTTGTTCTTCTGGCAGTATTGTATGATTAACAGACAGAATAAAGTTGAGTTATTATCCTATTAGTCATTGCAGCTATTAGCCATACAAATTGGAGGGTCATTAATGTATAACATAACGGTAACCAGATAAGGCCTAATGTAAACAAAAATTAGGGCATACAGGTTATAATTCAACAACATATATCAACACCTATGATCATACCTACTAAACTGATGTACAACAATACAAAACAAGACCATTTAAGTGGAAGTTCTAACACGATAATCATCAAA